>CM070549.1:69585308-70185308 GCA_036346405.1 Phyllostachys edulis
GAAGGAATCGCCAAAGGTTGGTAGAGGGGTGTCGGTGTTTTAGGACCGAACTGACGTAAAGATTGTTTGATTTGGGGGTTCCTCTAGGTTCAAAATCACACAGAGATGGAGACACGGGGATTTTTATACAGGTTCGAGCCTTCTCCTGGGAGAATAACAACCCTACTCCTGTGTGTATGTATTGAGTGTGCTGAATTACAAGATGGAGCCAAAGACTAGAGTATTGTGCTTCTGATGATCTTCGGATAGCCCCGATTGTCCTAATGAGTTTGCCTTTTATACAATCCTCAAGGTGTACCATCGCGCCTCTAGTGTAAGGACTGCCTTAATGTTCCAGATTATTGAGCCGTTACTGGGGGGTTATTATGGGAGTAGTAACGTTTCCATGCTGCTAGGCAGTTATCACCATAACAAAGGAGTTAAAATTGTGCCATTATTCCAGAGAATAACCGCGTAATTTACTGCCCATATTTTAAATATGGTGCGGAAGATTCCCTGATCGACTAGGCCCACATGTCTATAAGCCCTGCCGATTAGGGACTGGTCGTAGAAGAGCTTACAACCAGGTGGTGGTCGTAGAAAATCTTATGACCATAGACTGGTCGTAGAAAAACTTACGATCATAGGATAGTCGTAGAAGGACTTACGACTATAGGGTAGTCGTAAGAGGACTTACGACTACTAAGTGGTCGTAGAAGAACTTGCGACCTTCAATTTCTCCCTTATGGCTATTAAGGGGTATACTCAAGAGTTATATGACATCATTATTATCCATAATATGAATTATAAATATATAATAAAATGAGGATTGTTATATCCTCGTCATCTAGCCCCCCAGCTTAAGCGAAAATAACTTACTTGGAGAAGGAGCAGTAAATTGTCTTACGATCAATAGATGGTCGTAGAAAGATGGTCGAAGGAAAGACTCTTCGACTAGTGTTTCATTTGACCAGAATTTTACTTGATCAAGAAAGTTGTAGAGTAATCTTGCGACTTATAAGGTGATCGCAAGGAAATCTTTCGAGCACCGAGTGGTCGCAGTATCATGGTTGGAAGTAAAAACTTTCCAGTTGCTGTTGTATTTGACCAGAAAAAAGACTTGGTCAAGAAGGTAATTTCGCTTGAGGTGTAAAGACTGACCTGATTTTCTCGACCAGACAAATTTAAGAATCCCAATCGACTCTCTTATTTCTATCTGTTGGAGCAGTTCCTGAAGCGGTGGCAACCGTTGGGTAGCCATGTCTTTTTAACTTCAGGCGTGCGGTTATAAATATTCATTGCGGGTGAGGATAAGGTCTTTTTTCCTTCCCCTAAATTGCTCTCGTTGTTCAAGCTTTCGAGTTCTCCGCCGTCCATCAAATCGAGCCTTCTTCCCCAATCTTTCCAAATACAAACCTTCAACTTTCGGGAGAAATGACCGGAGCCGTTTTCTAGTGGGTCGAATCGGAGATGGATGCGGCCAAAATTAGAGCTTTGGTCAACTCTGAGAAGATCCTAAAGGAGGAATTTGTGAAGTAGATTGAGGCCGCTGGGCAACATTGGCCGTCGGGGGAGATTGGGCAAATCCCCATTTTCCAAGCATTTTGTGAGTGTGGTCTTTGATTGCCCGCTCATCCTTTCCTCACATTGGTACTCGAATACTTTCGGGTGGAGTTGGTGAATCTTGTTCCCAATTCTATCACAATGTTGGGGGTGTTCGTGTACCTGTGTGAAGCTTACCTGGGGATTCTGGCTGATTTGGAGTTGTTCCGGTACTACTACGGAATGGCTCGACTAGTCGGAATTGCCGGTAGCTGCAGTCTGAGCTCCACGACGGGAAGTCGAAGGAGTATATTCAGATGTTTACCCAGTCGTCGTGGCAGGGGTGGAAGAAGAGGTGGTTCTGTTGGGAGATAACCAATGAGGACAGCCTCTCCCTTGCCAGGAAGCCGGCCAAAAAGGTTTCTTCCTAGGATGTGACTCCCAAGGATCTCAATCGGATCACCCCCTTCATTCGAGCTATTGCAGACTTGAAGGAAGAGGGGCTCACTGGATGGCATGTGGTGAAGGATTTCATCACGTGTCGCATCAGCCCTCTGAAGAAGAGGGCTTATCCAATGTGGAGGTACTCTGGGTCGAAAGACCCAACCAGGGACTACGAGAAGGGTAAGTAAACTTCAAGCTTAGCTTTCTTTCTGTTATTTTTGAAATTGGCTTATTGAAGGTTCTATTATCTCTACAGACCTCTCAAAAGAGGAGATTGATGCTCAGGTCAAACTCATCTGTGAGAAGCCCCCAGCCCATGTGGTGGTGCCTCCAATCTTGACGGACCTATCCCCAGAGGACAAAGTGGAGCGCGTAAAGGTAATCGAGAGTTGATTTCATCTTTAGGACTTTGTAGTCATAGAAGAACTTATGACTGGGTACTGATCGTAGGAAGGCTTACGATCAGGTTTTGGTCGTAGAAAAACTTACGATCAGGGGGTTGTCATAGAAAAGCTTACGACATGATGATGGTCGTAGAAGAACTTACGACTACTTTATAATATCTCTCTTTCTGATTTCTGCAGAAAGTAGGCACGGGGAACGGTAAGGACGATGAAGTGGTCGAACTGATGGTCGTCGGTGCAGCTGCAGTAGAGCAGCTTGTTTCTCCCCCTGCCAAGAGGCGTTAGCTCGTTAAAGCCGCTGACAAGCGAGGCTCAAGCTCGAGCCCTACTGTTGAGCAAGCAGATGCTCCTCAGACCAGAAGGAGGAAGCTCGTGCAGGTTGTTGATAAGGATGGCGCAAGCTCGAGCTCTGCTACTTCGTCTGCACCTTTGGCTAATCTCGTGGCTAAAATAATTACTGCAGAGGAAACAATTGCGGCCGAAATAGCTAAAGTATTCAAACCCAAAGACCCAAGGACCAAGGTACCCTTCTATTATGACAATAAAACCTTCGCAGTTTTTGCTTCTCGCGGCTTTATCAAGCGACTAGAAAAGGAGAACTGGAAGGGTTTCATGTCTTTTGTAAAGAAAACTGCTGCACCAGTAGTACCTGTGGTCGAGGGTAACGATGTCCTTGAGGCGGTCGAGACAGGTCTCGACCGTCCAGAGAGCCTAGAGTCTCAAGGAGCGATGGTGCTCGATCAAGACCCACGACCAGACGTGGTCGTGGTTGTTCCTCAACTTGAGTCTCGACTAGACGTGGTTGAGAAAAAGTCGAATAAACCTTCCTTAGGAAGGGTCTTTTCCAAACTCAAGATCAAGTCTGGCACTAGGAGGTATGTAAAAGAGACAAAAGTGTAAGAATAGCATTTACCTTTTGCTTTTTACTACCTAATTGTGCTTTTCTTTTTATGATCTTAGCTCGGCACCTGTCACCCTTGAGGACGTTCCTGTCAAGGAACCCACTGCTATTTCCACGGTAGATGAAGGTACAGCAGTGGCGGTGGTCGAAGGGTCGTCCACCGCCCGAATGGTGGAGGGTACCGTTAGTGCTGGAGTAGCTACAACCACCAGGGCGGTCGTAGGGCCAGAAGTGGCTACGACCACGGGGGTGGTCGTAGAGACTGAGGCAAAAGTCAATGCCTGATACCACGGAGGCATCAGGCCATCGCCCTAGGAAGGAAGCCGTTGCAGACTTTCCCCCAGGTCCTCAAGGAGGAGCTAGAGTTACCAAATCAGATGAGCAGGAATATGCTAACTTTGCCTATGAGTTCTTCGGGCCGTCTTCCAATGTGGGATCTTCTGCTCTCAGACCTCGTGCTCGTGTCCCTTACCCCAAAAATATTCCTGATGGAGGGGATGTTTTCGATGACGCACGTCTTGAAGAGGTGTGGTGGGACCGAGTGCGAGAGATTGATGAACTGAGGAATCCCACGAGAGTAGTATCTTCGTTTGCACGAAGGGCAATGAATGTAAGTACCTGTTGTTCGGTGTTTACACTCATATCTTTTATCGCTTCCAACTGTCTTTCTCTATGCAGAGAGCGTTGGAGCAAATTGTTACTGTTGTTGAATACAACAGGCAACTTATCCAATTGCGAGAGGAAAAGCGAGAACTTCTGCGGCGGTAGAGAAGTGGTAAATGGCGGTATTCGTAGTCTTTTATGTTTTGACCACTCACATAGTACTTGCGGGGCTTGTCGTAGAAGATCTTACGACTAGGTACTGGTCGTAGAAGAGCTTATGACCAGGGTTTTGTCGTAGAATGACTTACGTCTAGATCTTGGTCGTAGAAGAACTTACGACCGCTTGTTTGGTGCTGACATCTACTCTTTCCCTTTGCAGGTTTAAGAGTGACGCGAAGACCTTAGCTGATTCTCTCGACTATGAGAAAGCCGAGACGAAAAAGCTAAAGGAGGAGATTGAAGACCTCGAGAAGAAGCTTCAGGAGGCAAACTCTGCAAACCAAAAGTTGCCGGGATGACTAAGCGGTAAGTGCTGAACTTAAGACCGCCTTCAACCTTATTTTCTTTTTCTGAATCTTATTTCTTTTCAGAAAAAGACCAAGAGGTCCAGACATGGGAGCAGCACTACCTCAAGGACACTGCCGCTCATGCCAATGAAGTCAAGAAGTTAGATTCTCAACTAGTTGGTATGCAAATCTTTACCTGCGATTAGTTGTATTTTCCTCTCGAGGTCATTTTATCTGACTGGTCTCATTCTTTTCAGAACAAGTAGTACAAATAAAACGACTCCACGAGGCTTTGACTCGCAATCAGGAGGAAATGAAGACCTTGAAGATTAATCTTCAGGACAACATTTTACTTCTGAACAATGTACTCAGTGGGCTTCATGCTGAGGGGATTACTCCCTGAGATGACACACTGTCTGCCCACTCAAGTGCCATTGGCGAACAAGTCAGAACTTTACAAGAGTTGGTGACTACCTTGAAGGTTAACCAATTCGATTCGATAAAGGATGCGATCGAAGAGGGAATAAGATTTGTCCTAGCAAAACTTAAATCCCGTGATCCCAACCTTAATCTGCAACCTATCATAGACGACTTCGTTTGCCCTGAAGCAGAGGCAGAGCAGTTAATGATAACACTGCAGCCGATCACTGAGGCAGTCACGAAGGGTATGCAAATATGATCTCCTTCACCAAAGCAGTCTGCACCAGAGTCCTGAGTCCTGTAAAGACAAATTTTTATTGATGTTGATATATATATATATATATATATATATCTCTTCCTTTTTCCTGAAAATCATCTTGTCAAGTAGTCAGTAACTCATAAGATAATGAATGGAAAAAAAAGAGCAAGACTAAGAATTGAAGTCAAGTTAATAACTTTATCCTAGCCCCGACTATTTGCTTGGTTTATTTAGATAAACCGAGTAAATAGTGTTTAAATAGGTTTTCTAAAGAGAGTTTAGTGACTTGTAGTTTTTCGATCACGATTATCATGCACTAGTCGAAAGAGTAGGAACGAGTCGACACTAGAAAGTTCCTTCTAGTGGGCAGGACCACGTGAAGAGAGGAAAGGCTTCGACTAGGTGATGTTACCATCTCCGACCAGAATAATCAAATCAAGAACGGTCAACTTGAGTTAGATAAATGTCTCGAGTTCCTTTAAAAAATTTGTTCTACTTATTTCAATGCACTCAGTAGGTTCGCTCTGGTAGCAAGAGTTAGAAATAGGATGACGCTAGGAAGTTCCTTCTAGTGGGTAGGACCACGTGCAGAGAGGAAAGTCTTCGACTAGGTGTTGCAACTTCCTCCGACCAGTTAAAACAAACCGAGTTTACCGAAAGTAGTCGAGCAAATTTAAAAAGTATACTCGGCTTAATTTATTTTTCAAAAAGATGAATGAAGAAATAAACTAAGGTACTAAGAGTTGGCTTGACATTATTTTGACCATGTTTTGAACATAAGCTCTTTGTGTTGGTAGCAAAAAGGGAGGAACGAGTCGATTCTAGGAAGTTCCTACTAGTGGGCGGGATCACGTGTAGAGAGGAAAGGCTTCAACTAAGTGATGTTACCATCCTTTCGACCAGTATAAAGATGAACTGGGTACTGGTCGTAGGATGTCTTACGACCAGTGTATTGTCATGGAAAAGCTCACAACTAGGAACTGGTTGAAGACGGACCTTTGACCAGGGTATGGTGGAAAGAATTGTCAAAGCACTACTCAAAGTAAAAAACAATAAAGATAGAAAGAACCTGATGCTTTATTGAATGGTTGGTCATTTACACGTAGAATTTTCGTAACTGGTCGATATTCTAAGAATTAGAGAGAACCCGACCGTCTTCCATTGCCAGTCGTACCGAACCTGGACGCATAACTTCGACCACTATGTAAAGACCTTCCCACTTGGGGGAAAGTTTGTTCCGATTAGACTGGGATTGAATTTTTCTCAATACCAAGTCACCTACAATAAGGCTGTGAGGTTGGACCTTACAATCGTAGTATTTACGTAGGGCTTGCTGGTAGACTGCTGAACGGATTAAGGCTTGATTTCTCTTTTCTTCGAGCAGGTTAATGTCATCCGCTCGAAGTTGTTCTTGGGTTGAGTCATTGAAACTCTCGACCCTTGTTGACCTGATCTTTAGTTCTCGTGGAAGCATGGCTTCTGCACCAAAAACTAGGAAAAAAGGTGTTTACTTTGTTGCTGACTAGCGGTCGTCTTGACGCCTATATCTTGAGGGTAATTCTTGTACCCAAACCCCCGAGCGCTTAACAAGCTGGTCGAAGACTCGAGTTTTGATTCCATGTATTATTTAGCCATTCGCTCATTCGACTGCCCCCATTGCTTTGGGGATGGGCGACCGAGGCATAACAGAGCTTGGTACCCAACACGTCGCAAAATTCCTGAAATTTTGCGCTCGAAAATTGTTTACCATTATCTATGATTATTCGACTTGGGACTCCAAATTGAGTAATCACGCTTCTCATCATGAACCGTTTTGCGGCTTTCGTTTTTATCCCAGTCGTAGGTTCGGCTTCGATCCATTTTGTGAACGTATCAATAGCCACAAAAAGGAACTCAAAGCCGCTTGGAGCCCGTGGGAATGGTCCTAGGATATCGAGACCCTAGGTCACAAAAGGCCAAGATAGAGGAATTGTTTGTAATGCTTGAGCCGGTTGGTGTATTTGCCTGCTATGAAACTGTCATTGTACACATTTCTTAACCAACTATTTGGCATCGTAGAGGGCTGTTGGCTAGTAAAATCCTTGTCGAAAGGCTTTTCCGACCAACGTTCTGTAGGAAGCATGAGTTCCACAGATGCCCCCGTGAATGTCGTGAAGGAGGTTTAGTCCTTCTCTCTGCGGTATGCATCGCATGATTACCCCTTGAGTGCCTCGTTTATAGAGGACTCCTTCGACCAAAGTATACATTTTGGCCTTTCGGGATAAACGATCTGCTTCGAGATCATCATCGGGTACGGAACCCATCTGAAGATACTTGTAGATAGGATCCATCTAAGTATCCTCGTATTCTAGAGAGGCTGTCTCAATAGGAGATATCTCTGGTGTGTCCACTAGAGATGGCTTCTGGAGTTGCTCTAAGAAGACTCCCTTTGGTACTTGTGATCGGGAAGAAGCTATCCGAGCAAATTGGTCTGCGAGGAAATTATCCTTTCGAGGGATGAATTGTACCTCGAAACCGAAAAATACTTTTTAAACTTTCGAACCTCCGATAAGTACCGAGACATGGTCGAGTTAGAGCACTGGTACTCTTTTCCAACCTGATTCACGACTAGTTGAGAGTCTCCTCTCACGAGTAGTCGTCGAATCACGAAGCGCTTTCACGGCTTCGTATGCTTGCTAGTAAACCTTCAGATACGCCACGTTGTCGATGGCCCGAAAGTTTAACTGTGTGGCATACTTTAAGGTCTCTCCGTTAGGAGATTCCAGGACCACCCCAGCCCCTGAGCCGCTTAAAGTAAATGACCTAAACAGGTTCAGGATTTGTCCATTCGACGATGAAGTCTGCCATGATCTGGGATTTAATAGCCGTTCGGGGCACGAAATGGAGGTCGAACTCCCCAAGTTCTACTAACCATTTAGACATGCGTCCCGCTGCTTCCCGATTCTGGAGGATCACTCCCAAGGGAAACTCAAACGGCACAATTATCTTGTGCACCTGAAAATAATGCTGCAGTTTCTTCGAAGACATGAGGAGGGCATAAAGAAGCTTTTGGACCTGAGGGTAACACTCCTTACGTTCGTGCAAAACTTTACATACGTAGTACAATGGTCGTTGAACATTTTCACGTTCTACGATTAGTACTGCGCTCACTACCTGTGGCGTGGCAGCTAGATAAATTAAGAGCGTCTCTTCTGGTTTCGGGAAAACCAGAACAGGAGCACTCGTAAGATATCTCTTGACATCATTGAAGGCAGTGTTTGCCTCGTCCGATCACTCGAAACCCTCGAGCTTCCTTAGAAGTTTGAAAAAAGGTAGTCCTTTTTCTCCCAAACGTGTTATGAAAAGACTTAAAGCCGCCATACACCCTCTAAGCTTTTTGACTTCTTTCTTCGTGGTTGGAGGGCACATTTGAACAATAGCTTTTATCTTTTTGGGATTTGCTTCAATCCCTCGTACAGAGATCAAGAATCCAAGTAATTTTTACGAAGAGACTCCAAACACACACTTCTTAGGATTGAGTTTCAAGCGGTGTTTTCTGACGTTGTCGAATGTCTGCTGCAAGTCTAAAACATGATCAAGCCGTTTGATACTTTTTATGACTAGATCATCAACATAGGCTTCCAAATTTCGGCCTAGCTGAGGTGAAAAAGTCGATTGCATCAAACGTTGAAAAGAAGCGCCATTATTTTTAGACCAAATGGCATTTTGACATAGCAAAATATACCAAATTGAGTAATAAATACGGTCTTCTCTTCATCTTCTAGACACATATTAATCTGGTGGTAGCTAGAATATGCATCTAGAAAACTTAATGTTTCACAACCAGCAGTAGAGTCAACCAACTAATCAATACGAGGTAAAGGGAAATCATCTTTTGGGCAAGCTT
The DNA here is from genome assembly GCA_036346405.1 of Phyllostachys edulis. Taxonomy (NCBI): domain Eukaryota; kingdom Viridiplantae; phylum Streptophyta; class Magnoliopsida; order Poales; family Poaceae; genus Phyllostachys; species Phyllostachys edulis. Next base: position 69,594,253 of record CM070549.1, read on the forward strand.
TATTAAGATCAGTGAAGTCTATGCACATTCGCCACTTGCTGTTAGACTTTCTAACCTTTACAGGGTTAGCCAACCACTCTGGGTGGTCGACTTCTCTTATAAAGCATGTTTTAAGTAGCTTGTCCAATTCTGACCTTATAGCATCTCGTCGATCAGGGGCAAATCTCCGTAATTTTTGTTTTACGGGTACTTTGTCAGGCCATAGAGCTAGCATGTGCTCGATCACTTCCCTGGGGACTCCGGGCATGTCGGATGCTTGCCACGCGAAGACATCTGCGTTTGCTCGGAGGAAAGTGATGAGGCGTCTTCCTACTTGGGGTCGGAAGTATCCCGATCTGAGCGATCTTGAGGGCTCCTCGATCGAGGAACCTCTTTGACTTGGTCATTCGGCTTGGGCACAGCTTTAGGCTTCAAGTGCTTGGTTGAAGGCTGCTCTTTTTCTTCCCGAGCTGGTATCTGACCCACCATTTCGAGGGATCGACGGTCACACATATGCATCATCTTCTTATCACAATGAATTGTGATTACTCCTTTGGGACCTGGCATCTTAAGACATTGATACCCATAATGAGTTGCCATTAAGAATTTTACCAAAACTGGTCGTCCAAGTATGGCGTTATATGTCGTATCGAAATCGACCACATCAAAGGAGATCTTCTCTGTCCTGAAATTACTTGGTGAGCCAAATGTTAAAGGAAGAGAAACTTGACCAATGGGTTTGGCCGAAGACCCCGGTATAATACCATGAAATGAATATCTTACCGGTCTTACCTTGGTCCTGGGGAATTGCATTTCATCTAGGGTGTTCGTAAACAAAATGTTCAAAGAACTACCACCATCAATCAGCACTCGATTTACTCAACAGTTGTTGATGGTGGGTTCGTCTACGATCGAAAATCGATCTGGTCGAGTTGAAGGGATCAGGCAGTCAACCTTCTCGAAGGAGATGGTGACTTTCGACCACTTCGGCAATTTATTGACAAGAGGAGGGTTCATGGAGTTTACCTCGCGTTCGACTACCTTAAGATGTCATTTTGACTCGTATGCTGATGATCCTCCAAAGATGTGCTTGATGGTGTATTCGGGATCTTGAAATGGCATGTCCTCATTGTCGTCCGACTGTGTACGACCACTAGCTTGCCCTACCTCCTCGAGAGTAGGAAGTGGTCCTTGCTTGCTGTAGTAGTCCTCGGTATCGTTGGAAAACTCGGCAATTGCGAAGGTCATGTCCTTCCTTTTTATGGAAAGGACACCACCTAGGCTTATCGGTCTTCCATTCGGGGAGCTTACCTTTGCCTCGATCGGGGTGTTGTTTGGTAGTTCGTGGCTCTTTATCACTTACGGCTAGGACCTCCTTAGAAGCATTGGCTTGAGGCTTTTGGCCCTTTGCCTTATTCTTGGATTTCTTGACCTTCTTATCCTTCTTCTTACCACCTTCTCCAGGTCCTGAGAGGGTGCTGGTCATCTCGATCGATGATTTTGGTCCACTCGACTGCTTCATCAGCAGTAGCGTACCGATCAGCCATCTCGAAGAGTTCGGCGACAGTAGTAGGAGGGTTCAAAGCGATGTCCTCCGTGATCCTTCTGCTGTGGACTCCCTGCTTGAAAGCTCTGATAACAGATGAGTCAGAAACCTTAGTAATCGAATTGTGAACCTGACTGAAATGCCTGATGAATTGGCATAGTGTTTCGTAGTCGTTTTGTCTCATCCTGCGTAGGTCATCCTCATTTCTGGGGCGATGGTAGATGCCCTAGAAATTGGCCAGCAATAGATTGCAGAGATGTTGCCACGAGTAGATCGACTCGACTGGTTGGTTTAACAACCACGATCGAGCAGACCCTTCGAGCACAGTCGGAAGGTAATTCGCCATGACGCGCTCTCCTCCTCCTGCTGCTCGGACAACAGTCGTATAAATCTGAAGGAATTCGATGGGATTTTGAGACCCATCAAATTTCTCCATGTTCCCTAGTCTAAACCGCAGCGGCCAGTGAACTGCTCGGAGGTCCGGCGAGAATGTCCAACATCCGGTAATTACGTCATAACGCCTCCTTTGTAGAAAAGAGGGGTTGACATCGTCAGGTGATTGTACTCGATGATACCCAGCAACATGTGAATCTGACTTATGGTAAGTCTCGATCCTACGAGGGTAATACTCCTCACACTCTGTCCGCTATTGCAGACCTCTCGGTCGGAGTGGTGAATGATCACCTCTCCTAGGAGCTTTATGATCGTCAGGCGTTCGAGGAACTCTTTTCCGATTTGGGGAATGATGCAACTTGCGGCGACCCCCATGCGGTGAGTTATTCGAACGACTGGAAGCTGATGGAGTCGTACTGCCATGACTTCCAGCATGATGTCAGTGGGGTCGTTCGAGCTTGCTCATCGTGCTCCGTAGCCTTCGTGCGATCTCTTCAGTGAAGAGGTCGTAGCCAGGTGCTCGGGCAAGTTCTCGAGATGGGTTCTTGAGCAGATCGTTGATATGCTGAAGTTCCTAAGTTTCTTCCGACTGGTATTGGGTGCGCACAGACAATTTTCTCTAAACCGCAACTTATTTTCGTCGGATTATTTCAAAATCATCCATACCTGATCCTTGAGCTTGCCTTAGTGAAGTGCGATGATCTCGAGAATTTCCCGCACGCTCATCAGAGTATTGACTCTATTCATTGCCAAAGGTGTCCTTGTCATCGCTACGAGCGGTCGTAGGGTGTGATCTTCGGGGAGCGTCCTCAGCCCTGTCTCTAGGAGAGTTATTGCTACTTGAGGGCAGGACGAATACCTCCCATTGATGATCTCCACTTGCGCTAGAGGCCTCCTCGCTTGAGGAGTCGTCGAATGACACCATCTGGCGACTTGGAGCAAACCTCTTCAGGAAGGGGAATTCCGGGTTATAGCCGTCTTCATCCGCAAGTGAGCCCTGCGTTGGGATGGTCGAACTCGCAAGAAGAGCATGTTCGAACGCATCCTTGGCTGGGCTAACCGGAGGGAGAGAACCACCAAATGCTGATGAAGATCTGGAATTATGACTTCCAGGAGTTGTCGCGCCAGGTCGGACTGTCTCAGGTGGACTTGAACATTTGGAGAGGGAACCCTCGCTATGCCCTGAGTCTGCCTTGGGACAGCCCTCGTTGTGGTTGGATTGACCTTTGCCCTCTGAGGAAGCTGGTTCCCTATCTGGACGTATCGTTGTGGGGGATAAGGATCCCTCCTCAACTACGTCGGTGGTAAAGTCTCCTGGAGAAAGATCTCCGGGGGTGACATCACCATCAGATGATGCATCACTCATCTCATAGTCGAAACCGACATCCATGTCGATATCTGTGTAATCAGCCAAGTCAAACCAGTTTTCCTCGTTCCACTCTCCTGCCATGAGAGCATGAGAATTGGAAAGACAAAGGAAAGCTGATGACTCGAAGATCCCCACGGTCGGCACCAATTGTCGGTGTTTTAGGACCGAACTTACGTAAAGATTGTTTGATTAGGGGGTTCCTCTAGGCTCAAAATCACACAGAGATGGAGACACGGGGATTTTTATACAGGTTCGGGCCTTCTCTTGTGTAACATCCCAATTTTCTGGAGTTCTTAAAAATTTTCAAAATAAAAAGAACCATTCGGTTTTACTGAAGTTTCAAAGCTTAACCTGAGATTTTCAGAAATTGAGATGTTTAAAATGACTAAGCTAAACTTCAACTAATTTCAAGTTGGTTCCCCTTTGCGTTTGCTTGGCCTCTGGTGTTGCTCTCCTTCTTGTCTGTTCGGACCTTCCTTTTTTCCTTTGGAATTCCTCTCTGTCCAGATCTCCTCTTCTGTTTTGCGCTGCCTGTGCCCTCCCCTCTTTTGTACCACCCGATCTGTATCGGACGGCTCCGCTTAGCTGCGCCTCTCCTTGCCCTTTGGATCTTGTCACTTGGAACTCCTCGTGGTCTTTTGCAAAGACCACCTCTTTTGGTTTTTTTGCAAAGACCACCCCTTTTGGTTGACACCACCTCTTGTGGTCACGACCTCCCCTTTTTGCTAAGACCACCCTGTTGGTCACCCCAGGGGGTCTTCTGTAAAGACCATCCGCCTGGTCCAGATCACCCTTTGGATCAGGACCTCCTTTAAACTCCCCTTTGTGGTCTAGACCACCTTCTGAGGTTTAGACCTTTTTCTTGTTTGGTTTCTTTGGTTTGGACATGCCTTTATGTCCAGGCCTCCCTTTGGATTTGGCCTCTCTTTCGATCACAAACACCCCCGCGATGTCCTAAGATCGGGTTTGTGTTTCGAATATCCTTAATCTCTGAAATCCAAATCTTGGGTTGAATTCCTCTCTTCTGGATCTCTCTTGTCCAACCTTCTTGTGACGACCCACCCTGTGATATACGGCAAAGGTCCGGGAGGACTATTTTTTTTTTGAGCTGCGGTACTACCTCAGAGAGGAGCGGTAGTACCGCTCGGTGCATCCCGTGAGAGGTCCACCAGGACCTCCTAAGAGGTCTTCAAGACCTCCTGGAGGTCTTGGCCAGCAACCTGCCGGTAGCACCTCCAGGTATATCATCAGGGAGGTCCGACAGGATCTCCCAGGCTAAGTCCCGTAGGACCTCCTGGAGGTCCTGCCCCTGTGCACCGAGCTAGTCCCAGGACAACAAAAGCTAGCTCGCACAGGAACACCAGATAATATCACAACCACAAGGTCAAACAAAGATGAAGCAGACAAATTAAACTTAATATAAAACAGGACCTTATAGTCAAGCTTGTTAACAAGAGGTTTGCCACTGAGGGCTTACAAAAACCGACAACAGAGAGAGCTTAACAACAAAAGCACAAGCACACAGAGGCCATCCGGCAAGCCCACAGGCTGTCGAGTGGAGGACGTCCTAGGCAGCTGGGTCATCGAAGAACTCCTCCTCAAAGAGGTCTGCACTGCCCTGCACTTGATCATCTTCAAAATCTGCTTTGACACAGGGCTTAAAGCCATGAGTACTTTGAATGTACTCAGCAAGACACATGGAGCAATTATGCAAATAATATTCATGCAAGGGCTTACCAAAAGAGCTATATGGTTAGATTGCGCAAAGCCAAGTTGACAGGAATAACATAAGTAGATTGAAAAGCAGCGAGTTAAAAACATTAGTACATAATACATTTGATTTTTGAAAAGATGGAGTGAGCACCAACTCACATCCACAACCAAATGGGGGAGGTCTGGTCACACCTCTGACCAGGACCTCACCCAAAACCCACTCTAGAGCACCCACTCCAGAGGTCCGTACCAGCCTCTGGACCACTACCCGAGCCAACCCTGACCCCTCTGGAGCCGGCCAAGGTCTCTTCGAGGCAAAGCCAGTGCATCTCGCTGAAGTGTCCAGTGGCACAAACTTGAGAACACTACCCCTTGCACTATTTTCACTGGGCATGTCCATGACCAAGGACTTGGCTATTCGAATAGATTTTACATTCTGCAGATGTGTACAACTTTACCCACAATCCACGATCTCTCTAGCGGGACGGGTTCCGGTCACCCTTGCTCACTCCGATGGTGAGCGCCTAGAGAGCCTTGCAAGGCCTTTACAAAGCTTTGAGCGGCTCGAGCTGCTCGCTAAGGTTTCGCAATCCCCTTTGGTCTAGAAGTCCGCAGGTTATGGGGTGCCCTCTTGCATGTGAATCGAATCAAAGACGCTCCACCACAACAGCCCCAAGCCAACCCATTACTAATTATTCAGCCCAGACCATTCCCATAAAATGATCTTGTGGTTGCACTGATTGGCCCAGATCAACAGAACATAAAGTTGAGTCCTTAATTGTGCTAAGGCAAGACTTCCACCTCCCCAAATATGCAAAAGCACCCACTACTCACTCCCTGCCTTCTTACCTTAGTGAAACATTTTGTAATTAACCCTGCCAACAGACCACCCAGTCTTGGCACAATAGTTTTAACAAAGTGGTCTCACACCACAGTCAACACAACAATGGCATCACACCAAAGTTGCTTAACAGTGGCACCAACCACAGGTTCTATAATTCAATTAGTCAAGATTATTAAGGATGAAACATGATATGCCAGAACCACGGTTTCTAGAGCAAAGCTATATATAAACCTACGACCCCAAGTTGGCAAATAACAAGGAATACCAACTAAATACCCAATTTAAGGCTTACAAGGTAAACATGACTTGAGCAAGTTATAAAGGAGGCATAATAACAAGTAGGGAAGTAACTACAGCCCAAACATTTCTTATAAAAATAGCCATGCATAATAAAGTAAAACCAAAATACATTTGTAAAGCTGGGTTCAATATGATCAAGAAGGAGGTCTGTGGCTTGTCTTGGTCAAGCAGTGGAGAACCTTCGGCCGAGATAGCTGGATCCAAGAACTCCTTGAACTCGTGATCTACACGTTCGCAAAAAACCAAATAAGCAGAACCACACTAGGCCACAGAACTTCAAAAGACTCAAAAGAACTCAAACCAACTCGGCAAGAAATAGAACACCAAGAGGCTCAGCACAGCCTCAGCGAGCTCCTAGGGAGGCCTTGCGCCAGGAGAAACCCGGGCAAAGGAGAAAAGGAAGCTAGAAATGAGCCAAAGGTGGCAAATGAAGGCTCGCCCAGGCTATATATAGCCAGAGCTGGTGGAGTGCACCAAGAGAGGGCTCAATGACGTGTTGGCAATCGGGGTAGCTAGGACAGGGCTTGCCCTAAAAGAATTAAAATAAGGTTCCTCAGATGCGACTGCATTTAATGTGATCCGACACCTATTAAATGCGTATAGAGTTCTGAGGCGGGAGCAATGATAACAAGGTTGAGTGAGGCTGACAAGTGGGGCCAGTCAATAGGGTGCACAACCGGTCAAAGAGGTGGCCCCACCACAAGGGCTGTCTCCGCAAGAGACCACTGGGAGGTCCTGGACAGGAGGTCCAAAACTCTCAATGGGGAGGTCCTGAACAGGAGGTCCAAGGACTCAAGAGGGAGGTCCTGGACAGGAGGTCCAAGGACTCAAGAGGGAGATCCTGACACTCAGATCTCCAAAAAGGAGGTCTGACGGTCAAGATCTCAAAGGGGAGGACCTTAACGGTCAAGATCAAAAGGCAACGGGGAGGTCCTGATGGTTAGATCTCCAAAAGGGAGGTCTAACGGTCAAGATCTCAAAGAGGAGGACCTTAACGGTCAAGATCTGACGCGCGGAGCCAAGGTGGAGCGCGTAGAGCAGGTCCTGGCGGTTAGATCTCCAGGAGGGAGGTCCAGCGGCCAAGATCTAAAGCAAAGGGAGGTCCACGGGGACAAGGTTACGCGGGGAAAGGCTGGGGCCGTTAAATCAAGATCGGAGGGCGCAAAACAAAGGGGCCGTTCGGACCGAGCGAACGGGTCAACGAGACCAGGCCGTCTGATTTAGATCGGACGGTTGGGAGGGAAGGGGACGTTCGAACCGAGCGAACGTGCCCTCAGGATCGGGCCATCTAAACGGCATTAAATGGTCCTTAGGTGATGAAGGCAAAGCCTTAAGCGGTATGACCGCAGGAGCCAACGATGGGTTCAAGCACTATGGAGGTCTTGGACCTAAGGAGGTCGGGACTTTTAGATCCAACAGAGGAAGGATCTGGATGGCTAAGATCTCCAAAAGGGAGATCCTAACGGACGGATCTAACAAAGGAGAGGTCTGAGCGGCTAAGATCTCCAAAAGGGAGATCCTAACAGACGGATCTAACAAAGGGGAGGTCTGAGCGGTTAAGATCTCTAGAGAGGAGGTCCTAACGGCCAGATCTGATCAAGGGGAGCTCTGAGCGGTTAAGATCTCCAGAGAGGAGGTCCTAACGGCTAGATCTGATCAAGGGGAGGTTTGAGCGGTTAAGATCTCCAAAGAGGAGGTCCTAACAGCCAGATCTGATCAAGGGGAGGTCTGAGCGGTTAAGATCTCCAGAGAGGAGGTCCTAACGGCCAGATCTAATCAAGGGGAGGTTTGAGTGGTTAAGATCTCCAAAGAGGAGGTCCTAACGGCGAGATCGATCAAGGGAGGTCTGGCGGTTAAGATCTCCAGAGAGGAGGTCCTAACGCCAGATCGATCAAGGGAGGTCTGCGGTTAAGATCTCCAGAGAGGAGGTCCTAACGGCCAGATCTGATCAAGGGGAGGTCTGAACTACACAAAGGTAGTCCAGATAAGCAAGGAAGAGGTCTTAGGGGACTCGAAGGAGGTCCAAAGACACAAGGAGGAGGTCCGAAAGATTGAGCACAAAATCGCCAGTAGCGGTAGGTCCACCAGCTCCCAAAAGAAGTCTTCAAGGGATCAAGGGAGGTCCAGAGAAAAGGAAACAAAGCCAAGCTTGGCTTTGAGAGATTAAAGGGGTTTTGAAACACAAACCCGAGCTGGATCCTCAGCAGGAAATCCAAAGCAAGGGGAAGTCTAAACAGAGGGTGAGATAAAACAGAGAGGGAGGTCTAAATCTCAAAGAGATTCAAACCAACAAAGGAGGTTTGAAGAGGAAAGATAAACCAAGAGACACACAGAGAAGCTTCGGAGGGACAACAGCCCAAGGGGCAGCGAAGAAACAACAGAGAGCCACAACCAGCAGAGAGCACCAACAAGGAGCTTAGTTAAGGTTTGATTAATTCAAGTTAAACTCCCCAAATTTTCAAAATATCAAGTTAAGCTTTGAATTCTCAACAAAACCAAATGGTTACTTTTATTTTGAAAACTGGGAAAGAACCTTAAGACAGGCAGGACGTTACACTTCTTTCCTCCCTGTGTTCATTTGGACCTCCTCTGTGTTCATTTGGAACCTCCCTCGCGTCCGTTCAAGCCTTCCGCTTGACCCAGACCTTTATCGCTTTGCCCCGTTCGATCGAGATCTGATAGCCCTAGCCTTCCCCACGTTTTCCTTGCTATCGCTCCGCTCCCTTGGTTTTGATCTAACTGTTCAGGACCACCCCTTTGGATCCCCTCTGTTGGATCTCCTTTTTGGGTTTGGACCTCCCTTTCCCTTCACGCGGTCCGAACCAGCCTCGCGCTCTTCCCACTTGTGGACCGCCCGATTCAAATTAGACAGCCCTGCTTTGCCGTGCCTTGGACCTCTTGTCCCTAGGACCTCCTCCTCAGGACCTCTCTTGGTCTTTTTACAAAGACCACCCTCTCAGTTTTCACTGGTCTTTTTGTAAAGACCACCCTCGTGGCTGGATCTCCTCCGAACCCGTTGGACCTCCTCCCAATGAGTCGAGCCCCTTTTCTGAGAGCCTATTCCTTGTTGTTCATCTCTGCTCTTTCCTGGTTGTTCCGAGTTTGTTTTAGTTGAAGTTGCTTGAGCTTTGGTGTTGTCCCTCTCCTCTCTGCTCGTCCCATGCTCCCCTCGGCTCTGCTCCCATTTGAGTTTAGACCTCTCCTTTGAGGTCTAGATCTCCTTTGTGGGTTAGACCAGTCCTTCGAGGTTTGGATCTCCTTGTGATTTAGACCTCTCCCTTGAGGTTTAGATCTCTTTTAAGGTTTGGATCCCTTTTTAGGCTAAGACCTCTCCGCTGGTCTAGACCTCCCTTTTTGGGTTTAGATCTCTCTCTGGAGTTTAGACCTTCCCCTTGTGGTTTGGACCTTTCCTTTTGGGGTTAAGACCTCCTCTTGGTCTAGACCTCCTCTCTGTTTAGACCTTCTCTTGGTCTAGACCTCTCCGGTTTTCCCTTGACCTCGTGGTTTAGACCTCCTTTTGTTTGAACCTTCCTTCAGTTTTGATCTCCCCTTGGGTCCTGACCATCCCCGAGGTGCTCCCAGCTTGGGTTTGTGTTTCAAACATCCTTGATTTCCAAAATCTGTCGCTCGGGTTGAATTCCTCCTTTCGAGATCTCCTTTGGTTCCATCTTGACTGTTGAGACCTCCCCTGCGTTGGTCTTGACCGTCAAGATCTCCTTTGGTTCCATCTTGACCGTTGAGACCTCCCCTGCATTGGTCTTGACCGTCGAGATCTCCTTTGGTTCCATCTTGATCGTTGAGACCTCCCCTGCGTTGGTCTTGACCGTCGAGATCTCCGTTGGTTCCATCTTGACCGTTGAAGATCTCCCCCTTGTTGGTCTTGACCGTCGAGATCTCCTTTGATTCCATCTTGACCGTTGAGACTACCCCTCCTCGGTCTTTTGCAAAGACCACCTCTCCAGCGGGACCGCCCTCCCAGGCTCTCTGCCCGCGGGGGGGGGGGGGAGGGAGAGAAAAGTCTTCGTGCGTTTAATGCTACATTAAATGCTATCATTTCCACCATACCTTGTCTTTTTCTCTTTTACCCGCTCCTTTCATTCCTTTACCTGCTCCCGTCAGGCGCATTAAATGCGCTGTTCCCCCTCTCTAGGCCTCTCCGTGCCTATATAAAGCACCGGAGAGGCCTCTTGCTTCCTTTTGTTTCCCAGAACCTTGAACCTCCATCGGTAGAGCTTTTTCTTCTTTGATAGGAGCTCCGATTCAGTGAATCAAGTTTCTATTTTCGCCCTGATCCTATGTTTTTCTTTGGCTTTGATTTGGTTCTTTCGTTGGAGTTTTGTGGGTTCGTTTTATTTACTTGGTTCTTGTTTGCACGTGTAGGATTTGGTTGTTCTGAAGACCTCCTGGACCCAGCTCTCTCAGCAGAAGACCCTCAGTTCTTCAGTGTAGGCAAGTCATAGACCTTTGATCATATTGAACCCATTTTTGCAAAAAAAATATGTTATTTTGTTATAAACATGCATGGCTAGTTTTATAGAAAAATAGTTTTGGGAGTAGTTAATCACCACTTGTCAAAATGACTCCTTGGTATGGTTGAATACAGCATGTTGACGTGTACCCTTGGATACCTGTAGGATGGGTTATCTTAGTTGGATGTCTTTGAATACCAACATGGGTGTGTTTTATTGCTTAGCCATGCTTTAGTAGATGACCAGTCTCGCAATCTCATGTCTCAAAGAATGTTGAATTTGACTAATGAGCTATGGAACCATGACAATACCACTATTGTTAAAATTTGTGTGCTGTGGCCAAGGTGGTCATTTGGCCAGGTTGAACCAGAAAATGCTTTATGCTCGGGCGAGTAGTCAGGGAGTGAGTAGTGGGTGCCTTGAGCACACTGGGTTGTGGTCAGACTCGCCTGAGCAGCCAACTAAGGACTTAACCTTGTGCGCCATTGATCTGGGTCATCTCCGTGCAACCACAAGTCCAGGATGGGGTGGTCCTAGCCCACTAATTAGTGAGGTCCTTATGCGGTTCTGTCGTGGTAGTCGAAATGGCGCAAGAGGGGGACCTGAAAAGCGAATCCTCAGCGGGCAGAACCTAGTCTAGACTGACCTTTGTAAAGGCCTTGTCACGAGCTCTAGACTGCTTACCAAAGGAAATGAGCAGGGGCATCGACGGGTGCCCAACCAACTAGAGGACTTCGTGTCTTGTGGGTAATGTGCACAACCTCTGTAGAGTGTAAAATCTATTCGAATAGCCGCGTCCTCGGTTATGGACATGCCCGGTTCTTTCACGCAAGGGGTAGATCTTTCTGAAAGCTGTGGTTGGATCCGTGTAGTTTGGCTCATGACTAGGGTGGTCGTGGGTTGTTTTCAAAGAACTTGTTTACTTATGTATTATCTTTTCAACTTGTGCTTTGCAATCTACTTATTGTATTTCTAATAAATGTCGCTTTCTGCAAACTAACCATACATCTTTATCCTTGGCAAATCCTTGCGTAAATATTATTGCATTCATTTCCCTATAGCTTGCTGAGTACATTCAAAGTACTCATGGCTTGTGCCCTTTGGTTAATCAGCAGTCGAAGACCTCCTAGGGTGCTCTGAGCACTATGAGGAGAAGTTTGTTGAAGACCTTGTGGACTAGGGGACGTCCTCCACTCGATAGCCTGTGGCTCGCCGAGTGGCTCCGCGTGGTATTTTGTTTCCGCTGCAAGTGTTCCTTTTGCTTTTTGCCCTGCGTGGCACCTCCTGTAAACAAGCTTGACCATAAGGTCTTTTGTCTATAAATATTAATTTGTTTGCTTCATATTAAGTATGCTGTATGGATGTGATGACACCGATGTTGGGTCTGTGCGAGCTAGTGATCTGATCTTGGGACTAGCTCATTGTGCACAGAGACTGGGACCTCCGGGTGGTCTTGGTGGACCTCCGGGTGGACCTTCGAGTCCTCTTGGGTGGTCCTAGAGGCTCTCCGGGAGGTCCTGGGGGATCTCTTGGGAGGTCTTGGAGGACCTTTCCAGACCTCCAGGTGGTTTGGTTGGACCTCCTGGGTGGTTCTGGGAGATCCCTCCGGGTCCTCTCGGGTCGGGTCCTTACATTCTGGGAGAATAACAACTCTACTCCTATGTGTATGTATTGAGTATGTTGAATTACAAGATGGAGCCAAAGACTAGAGTATTGTGCTTCTGATGATCTTTGGATCGCCCCGATTGTCCTGATGATTTTGCCTTTTATACAGTCCTCAAGGTGTACCGTTGCGCCTCTAGTGTAAAGACTGCCTTAATGTTCTAGTATTGAGCCGTTACTAGGGGTTATTATGGGAGTAGTAACGTTCCCATGCTGCCAGGCAGTTATCACCATAACAAATGAGTTAAAATCGTGTCATTATTCCAGAGAATAAACGAGTAATTTACTGCCCATATTTTGAATATGGTGCGAAAGATTCTCTGATCGACTAGGCCCACAAGTCTATAAGCCTTGTCGATTAGGGACTAGTCGTAGAAGAGCTTACAACCAAGTGGTGGTCGTAGAAGATCTTACGACCACAGACTGATCGTAGAAGAACTTACGATCATGAGATAGTCGTAGAAGGACTTACGACTATAGGGTAGTCGTAAGAGGACTTACAACTACTAGGTGGTCATAGAAGAACTTACGACCTCCAGCTTCTCCCTTATGGTTATTAAGGGGTTTACTCAAGAGTTACATGACGTCATTATTATCCATAATATGAATTATAGATATATAATAAAATGAGATTGTTATATCCTTGTCAAGGGGCATTTTGGGAAATTGCCCTATACCGGAAAAGTAGTGAGTGGTGGTGTGCGAAGCCACCTTCTTGGCCTTGGAGAAACTGCGGCGCAGGACGGCGCAAGGAGAGGCGATCTAAGTCAAGAGAAGATAAAGACGGCGCTTTAAAATGCGTGCGTAAGTGAAACCCATTTGTGTGTGGGCTTAACGGGTGCCCGTTTGGGATGTCTCTCTAGGGCTAGCCTCCACTATAAATAGGGAGGGTGCTGGCTGCACTTCTCAACCCTTTGATTCTAGAAACCCTAATTTGGGATTTAGGGCTAGGAAAGGAAAGTGGAGAGGCTAGGGTTCATGAGAGATGGATTGATTTGAGTACTTAAGTGTTAAGCTTTGTCCTCCATGGTGGAGTGGCTATAAACATACAATCTATCTAATCAATCCATGTAAGATTTGCCCCAAGTTGAGTTCTATCTTATTCTTGCTCTCTCTTTGATGCTTTTGGGATTTTTGGTGTTTCTTAGGTTTTTATTTGGGATCTTGTTGTGATCTTGCTTGCTGGGATGTGTGGGGTATGATCTAAGATCATCTTGATCATCATCCACCTACGAGCAAGCTTTTGGATCTAAGTTTTGATTTTGCCCAGTTTTGGTGAAAGAAAGGGTGATTTTAGGGGGTTTTGCTTTTAAGGGCTTTTGGCTTGATTCTTCCTGTGATTGAGGATGCTAGGACGTATAGGAGACCATCCTTAACCATCTTGGATTGATTCCTCCCACGAAATCATCTCAATCACATTTTTCGTATTTGGCTCAGTTTGGAAGCAACCTTCACTAAAATGGAAAAAAGTCAGAACTTTGGCAACGATCTTCACGATCGTTGATTGGAATATGTTCTTGACATCCTAAAGAAGGTATGTTTGGTCAAAACTTTGGCAACGATCTTCACGATCGTTGATTGGAATAGGTTTCTGACATTCTAAAGAAGGTATGGTTCAAGTTTCGTGAAGTTTGGACTTGCGGATCAAAAGTTAGACCAATTTGTGATTTTGAGTTCAGGCTGATTTTACTGTTCATTGACCTGGAGGTCAGACCGCCATGTATCTAGTGGTCAGTCCGCCCCTGGTGAGAGGTCAGACCACCCAACTCTGAATCTTTGGTAATTTAGGTCTATTTGCTTCGGGGTTTTGTTTGGGTTCAATACAAGTCTTCCACTGTGCTTGTATATTGATCTTCATAGCTTCCATATCTATTGGAGTGAAATTGGTATTGAATATGATCAAGGTGAAAAAGTGATTGTGCTCCTATTCACCCCTCCCCCCCCCTCTAGTCGTTGTTCCGATCCAATAATTCTGATGTTTGGGGTCCTGCTCCTTTTGCTTCCAAAGGTGCTCATATCTATTATGTAATTTCTACTGATGACTATTCTCGATATACTTGGGTTTATTTTATGAAACATTGTTCTGAACTCTTGTCCATTTATCAGTCTTTTGCTCGTATGGTTCACACCCAGTTTTCCACTCCTGTTCAAATTTTTCGTTCTGATTCAGGGGGAGAGTACTTGTCGCGTGCCTATCGTCAATTTCTCTCCACTGAGGGAACCCTTCCTCAGCTTTCATGTCCTGGTGCCCATGCTTAGAACGGCGTTGCTGAACGTAAACACTGTCATCTTATTGAGACTGCTCATACTCTTTTACTTGCATCTCATGTTCCACGACATTTTTGGCCGTCTGAGTTTCTCGATTGTCTATCTCATTAATATGCAGCCATCTTCTCGCCTTCAGGGAAAGTGTCCTGGAGAACTCTTGTTTTCCACTCCCCCACAGTATGACCATCTTCGGGTTTTTGGTTGTACCTGCTATGTTTTGTTTCCGCCTCGTGAGCGCACCAAGTTAATAGCTTAGTCTGTTGAGTGTTTTTTTTTGATATAGTCTTGAGCATAAGGGCTATCGCTGTTATGATCCCTCTACTCGGCATATGTGCATTTCTTGTGATGTTTCTTTTGTTGAGGATGGTCCCTACTTTTACTCTTCTACCACTCGGTCCTCCTCTCCCACTGAGTCTCTCTCTTTTCTTTACCTTCCACCCATTGTTTCATCTGATACACCTCTTTCTATGGAGTCCTCTTCGCCATCCTCAGTCATATCACCAGTTCCTCTTCACTATACTCGTCGGTCTAGGGTTCCTCTTGATACTCGACCTTCTCTTGTTTCTCGATCGATGGCATGGCTAATCTTCTTGATACTCTTTCTGATGATCCTCCACCGGCACCGTCATCTCAGTATGAGCTTCATGATCGTACTACTATTACTGCTCCTGACAGATATGGTTTTCTTTTTACTGCTATTATGCCTGAGCCTCACACTTATCAGGAGGCTTGTGTTCATCCTGAGTGGCAGTTAGCTATGGCTGAGGAGTTGGCTGCTTTGGATCATACTAGTACATGGGATCTTGTTCCTTTACCTACTCATGCTGTTCCTATTACTTGCAAGTGAGCTTTTAAAGTTAAGACCAAATCTGATGGCTCTGTTGAGAGGTACAAGGCTCGACTAGTTGCTCGTGGTTTTCAGCAGGCACATGGTCATAATTATGACGAGACTTTTGCTCCTGTTGCTCATATGGTAATGGTTCACACTCTTGTTGTGGTGGCTGCTATTCGCTCTTGGACTATCTCTCAGATGGATGTGAAGAATGCTTTTCTTCATGGTGATTTGCAAGAGGAGGTTTATATGACACCACCTCAGGGTGTTGTGGCTCCTGCCGGTCATGTTTGTCGCCTTCGTCGTGCTCTTTATGGCCTCAAACAGGCTCCTCATGCTTGGTTTGAACGGTTCAGTTCAGTTGTGTTAGCTGCTGGGTTCTTCTCGAGTAATCATAATCCATCATTGTTTATTCATACATCTCCATGTGGTCGTACTATGCTCTTACTCTATGTTGATGACATGCTGATTACTGGAAATGACAAGGAGTACATTGCTTTTGTTAAGCAACGACTCAGTGAGCAGTTTTTGATGTCGGATTTGGGTCCTCTCCGTTATTTTCTGGGGATTGAGTTTACTTGCACAGATGATGGCTACTATCTATCTCAGCAACGTTATCTTCAGGATTTGCTTGCTCACTCTGGTCTCACTGACAGTCGGACAACTGCTACTCCTATGTAGCTTCATCTTAAGCTTCGTCATACTGATGGCACTTTGCTTGAAGACCCTTCTCGTTATCGTCATATTGTTGGGAGTCTTGTCTATCTTGTAGTGACACGTCTTGATATTGCTCATTCTGTTCATGTGCTCAGCCAGTTTGTTTCCGCTCCCACGTCTGTTCACTATGCTCACCTGCTATGTGTGTTACGCTATCTACGAGGGACTGTTGATCGTTGTCTCTTTTATTCTCGGTTGACTCAGCTTCAGCTTCATGCTTACTCTGACTCAACTTGGGCGAGTGATCCTGTTGATAGACTATCTGTCTCTGGCTATTGCATATTTCTTGGGTCTACGCTTATTGCCTGGAAGTCCAAGAAACAAACTACAATATCACGGTTTAGTGCTGAGGCTGAGCTTCAAGCGTTAGCCACTACTACTTTAGAGATTGTTTGGCTTCATTGGCTTTTGGCTAATCGTGGTGTGTCATGCAATATTCCTTCATCTCTTCTGTGTGACAACACTAGTGCTATACATATTGCTACTGATCCAGTGAAGCATGAACTTACTAAGCACATTGGTGTGGATGCCTACTTCACTCGTTCTCATTGTCAACAGAAGACTATTGCTCTTTAGTATGTGCCTCTGAGATTCAAATTGCTGATTTCTTCACCAAAGCTCAAACTGGAGAGCAACATCGCTTCTATCTCTCTAAACTCAATGTTTCAGATCCTCCTGACCCATGTTGAGTTTGATGGGGATGTTATGTATATGTATATATAGCCCATATGTATATATGGCCCATGAGGCCCATTAGCTCTAGGGTTTGTACATCTACTATACATACCTTTGGGTATCCATCTAATACATTGAGATGTTAATTCGTATAAGATTTTACTTGGTACGAAGCTTACATTTGTTCTTTTGTTTTGTTGTTTGTGGCTTGTCTCAATGCATGCTAATCAATGTGGATAACTCATAACAGGTTCACAACATTGTAGTATTTTGTTAGAATAAAATTTCACTTTTTGTCTTTGTTTTTGCTCAACCTCTCAAAGTATATGTTAGATTTTGAATCATGTGATGGAAATAATAGTTATTAAGAGTTTCGAGAATAATTACAGTGACCAAGAACAACAATTACATAAATAATTTAGTGTAATATACGTGTAATGATGTTGTAAAATGAACTAAAATAACATATTATATTTTGGAGACAAAGCCAACGTAGTGTCAGCCCGATTGGTATCGGTAGGCCCGTTTACAAAATATATGTTGTTTTTTAGATTAAAATCTGGTTTGTTGTTTGTTTAATTGTGCTGTGAAGAATTTGGCTGTTTTGAGTTGAGAAAACAACCGATTCTTGTAGAGACAGACACAATAAATAAACCAAAAATACAGCGGGTTGCACTTGCGCGTGGTATATCACTTTGGGAATGAATAAAAACCCCGAAAAGAAAGCAGGGCAAAACCAGAACTGCCAACATGCATGCCGCATTAGACCAAATCAAATCGCCTCTGCATCGCACTATGGCACACACCGTCTCATCTCCAAGACCAGATCGGGCGGATTCATGAGCCACAAAAAATTGTTTGCGCGCGCCACCTTTCCCTTTCCTCGCCGCGTTCCACTTGACCACACCAGCGCCTCACAACGGCCGCCTATATATCGCACCACCACCGCACCCGGTTCTACACAAACACACCCAATTAAACACACAACCACTATACATATAGCTAGCTAGTAGCTAGTGTGCTATATATCTGCAACCGATACACACACACTTGGGTTGCTTAATTGCTAGGAGATCGGCAGGATCGATCAATGGAGCCGCTTGCGTTGCTCACGGTGCTCCTCTGGCGCCGCCGTGGTCTACTGGCGTGGGCGGCGGCATGGCGCCGGCGATCGCGGTGCTACCTCTGGACTACGTCTGCTACAAGCGAGCGACGACCGAAGGTGGCGCGAGATATCCAGCGCGATAATCGGCGCAACAAGCGGCTCGGACCGCCGAGCCCGACTACCGATTCCTCCTCCGCGTCATCGTCGCTCCGGCATCGGCGAGAGACCTACGGCCAGCGCACGCGTCCTCGCTTTGCGCGAGACTCGCCCACCCACCAGGACGCGCTCGACGAGATGGTGTGGGCATTAATCTAAGTCTATGTGACATTAAACCCTATCTCAATTGATGAACACCTAGTCTAATCATTATAGCGGAAGCGTAATTGACATACCCGAGCCGGAAGACGCCATAAGGTTATAGATCGGTTGATGTAGAGCAGTGTAAAGCCGGGGACGATGGAGCGCACCAGGCGGCGGTGGCAAATGCTTGATGGTGATGACGGCCTTCGGCTTCCGGTCTTCGCCCACCGAGCGCACGAGATAGATCGGGTTGTTTGGGACTTTCGTAGGCTAGAACCGCATGAGGAGAACCAACTGCCGAGCCCCTTTATTTCTTATAAGCGCAGAACGGACGGAAACCAATTGTTGACAGTTCGCCCCGATCGGTAGCCGAGTGGGCGTCGCCCTTAAATCTCGGGGTAGTTTGTTAGCCGAGATCATCCCAACATTCTCCCCTTTGATCGTAAGGCTAACATCATAAGCCCATTCTCAATAAAACAGCATACCAAAATAATGCGTTGCATGACCAATGAAGTGCCATACAACCACAAGACCTATAGTGTACTATTCCATCTTGAAATGGATATTCATTATACTTTATGGGAGTTGGTTTGCTTTAAGGTCCTTTTATCCGTAATCGAGGCTTTCCAATAAACCCATGCCGCAACATGATCACGAAAGATATTGGGTGGTAAGCCTTTAGTAAGCGGATCCGCAAGCATTGATTTAGTACTAATATGCTTGATACTAATGGTTTGATCTGAATTACATCTTTCACAACATGGTACTTAATGTCAATGTGTTTGGCAAGACCACTTGACTTGTTGTTACTCGCATAAAAGATCAAGGGTTCGTTATCGCATGAGATAAGGTGAGTGGTTTAGAGATCTTGTCTACCACTCTAAGTCTCGGGATAAAGTTCTTAAGCCATACTGACTGCTGGTAGCCTCATAACATGCCACAAACTCAGCTTGCATCGTTGAAGATGCCGTAAGGGTCTGTTTTGAGCTTTTCCACGAGATAGCTCCTCGAAAGTGTGAAGATATAACCCGACGTGGATTTCTTAGTATCAACACATCCCGCAAATCTGAATCTGAATAACCAACAACCTCAAGGTTGTCGAATTCTTATATGTGAGCATGAAATGCTTAGTAGCTTGCATATAGCGCAAGACTTTCTTAACGACCTTCCATTAGTGCCGTCTGGATTTGACCGATATCCGCCAAGCATCCGGTTACAAAAACTAAATCGGTATGCGTACATACTTGAGCATACATAATGCTTCCGACAGCTGAAGCATAAGGAACCGACTTCATCTGATCAGTTTCATAGTGGTTCCTTGGACATTGAAATGTCCCAAACTTATCGCCCTTAACAATAGGAGCAGGCGAGCCAGAGCACTTATGCATATTATATCTCTTTAGTACTCTGTCAATGTATGCCTTCTGAGATAAACCTAATACTCCTTTGGACCTATCTCGGTGAGTTTCAATGCCAAGAACATAAGAGGCATCACCAAGATCCTTCATATCAAAATTAGATGAAAGAAATCTTTTGGTCTCATAAAGCATATCTTTATCATTGCTAGCCAATAAGATGTCATCCACATAAAGAATTAAGATGGTGAATTTACTCCCCTTGAACTTAACATATATGCAGTTATCAACTTCATTTTCCTTAAACCCAAAATTCCTTATGACCTTATCGAATTTGAGGTACCATTGCCTTGACACTTGCTTTAAGCCATAAATTGATTTCTTAAGTCGACATCCCATATGCTCCTTCCCTTCCACGACAAAACCTTCCGGTTGAGCCATGAAAACATTTTCTTGCAAGTCGCCATTAAGGAATGCTGTTTTAACATCCATCTGATGTAGCTCTAAATCATAATGAGCTACAAGTGCCATAACAATTCTGAATGAATCTTTAGTTGAGACAGGAGAAAAGGTGTCATTATAGTCAATCCCCTCTCTTTGTGAGAAGCCTTTTGCTACAAGCCTTGCTTTGAACCTTTCGATATTTCCTTTAGAGTCATGCTTGGTTTTGTAGACCCATTTACCCTCTCATGTTTTGACTCACAGAATTTCTACTAAGTCCCATACATCATTAGTGCTCATAGACTTTAGTTCATCCTTCATGGCATCAAGCCACTTAGAGGAATGTTCACTTATCATGGCCTCCTTATAAGAGGTGGGATCTTCCACCTTCCCTATATCATTAATATCCTCATTCATATAAACAACATAATCATTTGGGATGGCAGATCTTCTCTCCCTACCGTGATCTTCTAATAGGTTCAACAAACTATTGCGAGGATTGCCGAGGCTCATCATTAGGTACAACATTAGGAATTTCAGAGACCTCAACGATGGGTGCGATAACGAGATTTTGTAATCGAGGTGCAACCACAGAATGCAGGAATAAAGATCTCGGAATAAGCGGTGAAGGAACATAAACCCTTCTCTTCAAGATCTATTTTCCGGCTCCGTGTCCTCGTCATTCTCTAAGAACACAACGTGTCTTGTTTCTACAAACTTAGTTATCCTATCGGAAAATAAAATCGATACCCTTTGGATCTTTCAGGTACCCAATAAAATGGCAACTTCTTGTCTTAGGATCTAATTTCCCAATATGTGGATTAAATATCTTAGCTTCAAAGACAACAACCCCACACTCGTAAATATTTTAAACTTGGTTTCCTCCCAATCCATAATTCATAAGGTGTCTTAGGTAATTGATTTATCGGGAACCCGATTAAGAATATGTGCGGCCGTCTTTAGTGCTTCCATCCACAAACCGGTTTGCAAAGTAGAATAGCTAAGCATGCTCTGCACCATATCCATAAGTGTACGGTTATGCGTGCTCACCTACCCCATTCTCGCCGAGGTTCACCGGTGTAGAATCTTGGGCAACAATGCCATTTTCTGAAGGAACTTAGCGAAAGGGCGAATTTGCCCATAAGGGCATGTCTCCGTAATATTCTCCCCACGGTCGATCTTACCACTTTAATTCTTAGGTTGTGCTGATTTTCAACTTGACCTTAAATATCTTGAATTTGTCAAGTGACTCAGATCGGTCTTTAATGGGAAAGATATAACCATAACGGAGAAATCATCGATGAATGTGATGAATGAATCAAAACCATCCATCGATGTCACAGAAAAGGACCACAAATATCGGTATGAATTAATTCTAATAGTCCCGTCTTTGCGAGTGGCTCCTTCTTTATTTGCTTTACATATTTTCCTTTAATGCAATCAATGCAATGGTCTCGAGTTAGAGAAATCTAATGGGTAGAGAATCTCTTCCTTAATGAGACGCTCCATTCTCCCCCTCGAAATGTGGCCTAAACGATAGTGCCACAGTTTCGAAGAAGTCTCAACATTATTTTTACGCTTAGCATCACATACATTCAAAGATACATGAGATTCATTAAGGGAAAGCATATAGAGCTTGTCTTGTCTAAAAGCAAGACCAACATTATCTGAATTAAATGCAATAATGCACTTATTGTTACCAAAATTACATTTAAAACCATCATCGTCCAATAAAGAAATCAAATCAAATTCCTCCTTATGGAAGGAACATAGACTACATTATTAAGGCGAAGTATGAAGCCGCTATCTAAAACTAATGAAACAGATCCAATCGATTCAACTTGACTTCTTTTCCATCCGCGACTCTAAGACTTCGCTCCCCTTTCTTAGTGTTCTCGCGGTATGGAATCCTCAGAAGAGTTGGTAACGTGCAGCTTGCACTGAGTCAATCCACCAAGATTTAAGAGAAAATCAGCATAAAGAGTTTCATTAATAAACGTTATTGTATCATTACCCTTCTTTGCGAGCCACTTGAAAAACCGACACAATCCTTCGAAAATACCCGACCGCTTGCGATGACATTCATCCTTTAAGTGCTCCAAACAGAGCAACATGGGGTTTAGGTGTATTGTGCACCTTAGGCCCCGACTTATCTGAATTAGGAGAGTAATGCACTTTTTTCTTGGATTTGAAGTCCCTCGAGAACTTCCTTTTGTTAGGACCGCCAACTTGATTCACAAGATCTTTCTTTTCGTCCTTATTCTCTCTTCCTCCTGGACACACATGGCAATTAAATCGCTCATGCTCCACTTATCTTTCTGAGTGTTGTAATTTATCTTAAAAGCAGTGTAGTCAGAAGGAAGAGAGGTCATAATAAAATGGACTAGGAAACCATCAGATATTTCCATGTCCATGCCCTTGAGTTTTCCTGCCATATCAGTCATCATCATGATATGTTCTCATATGCTACTGGGACCAGTCATACTTAGTGGTTAAGAGCCTCGGATTAAAGTAATTGGCATAGACTTTAGTAGAGCCTCTGAATTTCTCCTCAACTGAAGCGGTACTCCTTAGCATTTTGAATCTGGATTGCTCCTGATTCCAAGCGAGATAGAGGTCTTCATTATCATTAGTGACAAAGGTTAGACCGCTCCCATTTTTCAAAGATTAGTGTCATAAGTTTTCTTTTTCTCATCGTAATTTTCCTCACCGTCGGTGGGGGAACGGAGGTCACCCTTAATGCATAATCAAGGTCTAAAACTCCAAGGACAATTGATATTCTTTCTTTCCAAGCGGAAAATTGCTTCCGTAAGTCGCTCAATGTTGTCTATTGTATGCGGCAACATTTGAAGCGCTTATTGCTGCAAAAATTTAAAATAACATAAAGATATATTGCATGTAATTAACCCTATGTTGGTCGATTAACAACATGCAAAACTACGCTCTAATCCATATCACCGCTAAGCGTAAAATGGAGAAAGAACTCAACAATATTAATACGGCGACACATGATTATAAACAACGTTGGTCAGAATATAATTATATGCATACATAATGCCAAAAACATAAAATCTCTAATTAAAATATCTCGTTGGTTCAATTTTAATTAGAGACAAAAATATTATTTATAGTACACTGTCATTAAGCAACAAACCTTAATTAACAGTGTACAAAATTAAAAAAAAACTTTAACTCTCAGCCAGCCTAAAAAGACATGATGGCCTTAACCGGCCCAATTTCTCTGCACACTCTCAGTCGGCCCAAAGGAGAAATGGCTCAAAAACCCTTGGATTCGAACGGACGGCCGAGATTGATCCTGAGAACAAACCAAAAAAAGCCACCAAAACCCTAAACCTAACCATTTCACCTCCTCAACCGAAAGTCACGGGCGGCGCATCAGGAGGCGGCGCTTGAGGCACGCCATGAGCGGCGAGTGGCGGCATGAGGCGGTGGCGGCGCTGCTGGCTTGAAGCGGCAGCGCACTGAAGCCACAATGAGCGGCTGGGAGACTCAGCGGCGGGCGCCATAAGCGCCGCCGCAGCCTAGCAAGCGAGAGCCCGGCTGAGGTCGCAGCCGAGCGGCGCAAGGCCACGAGGGACCGGCGCAGCCCTAAGGCCGTAAGGTATGGGCATGAGGCTCCAAAAAATCCCCAACAACGTAAGCATCCGCCACGAATTTGGGTGTGATTGGGGTTTTGATTTGGGAATTTCGTTAGGGATTTTGCGAAATTTTCTTGATTCCCCTCCTTCTAAATGCTAAATCCGAAATACTTATCATGTAATCCGGTTCGGTTGGGACTAATTTGGGTTCAATATGAGTCTAGGGTGGCTCTGATACCAAATGTGGGCATTAATCTAAGTCTATGTGACATTAAACCCTATCTCAATTGATGAACACCTAGTCTAATCATTATAGCGGAAGCGTAATTGACATACCCGAGCCGGAAGACGCCATAAGGTTATAGATCGGTTGATGTAGAGCAGTGTAAAGCCGGGGACGATGGAGCGGACCAGGGCGACGGTGACGGCGGCTTGATGGTGATGACGGCCTTCGGCTTCCGGTCTTCACCCACCTGAGCGCACGAGATAGATCGGGTTGTTTGGGAGTTTCGTAGGCTAGAACCGCATGAGGGAGAACCAGCCTGCCGAGCCCCCTTTATTTCTTATAGCGCAGGTGAACGGGACGGAAACCAATTGTTGACGGTTGCACCCCCGATCAGGGCGCGAGTGGGGCGTCGCCCCCTTAAATCTCGGGGTAGTTTGTTAGCCGAGATCATCCCAACAGATGGACGCCTTCATCGACGGCACCATCGCCGAGCTCTTCGCCAAGAGCGGGTTCAGCCCCTGCGACGTCGACGTGCTGGTCATCAACGTCTCCATGCTCTGCTCTGCGCCCTCGCTCACCTCCAGGATCGTGCACCGCTTCGGCATGCGCGAGGACGCCGCCGCGTACAACCTCTCCGGATGGGGCTGCGCCGGCTTGTCTCGCTGACCTCGCCCGCGAACGCGCCTTCGGACGCGCCAAAGTCGCTGCCCTTGTGGTCTCGGCGAGTCCATCGCGCCAATCGGTACACCGCACGGACAAGTCCATGATGTTGCTAATCGCCGTTTCGCCGCGGGCGCTTCAAGGCTTCTTGCTCACGAACGACCGGCGCTCACGGGCGCGCTAAGATGGAGCTCCGCTGCCTCGCGCGCCAACATCTCCGCTAACGACGCAGCGCTGCGGCGTCTGCGTGGCGTGGCGATGGGCGCGACGGCGCGGGATCAGCCTCAACAAGGCCGCCCCTAGGTCGCTGTTCGCGCCTTCGCCGTGAACTCGCGGACCCTCAAGGCTAGCGTCCTCCCGTGTCCGAGATCGCGGTACGTAGCTAACCTCGCGTACAAGAAGCTCCTCCCCACAAGCAAGCCAAGTCGGACGCCCCAAGATCAACTTCAAGACCGGCGTGGACCACTACGCCTCCACCCGGCGGCACGGCCGTGATCGAGGCGGTGAAGGGGAGCTCGGCCTCGACGATGACGACGTGGAGCCGCGCGCGATGACGCTTCACCGTGGGGAACACGCCGGCGAGCAACTGTGGTATGTCTTTGTCGTACATGGAGGCGAAGGGCGGCTCAAGAGAGGGACAGAGTGCTCATGGTGACCTTGGTCGGGGTTCAAGTCTGCTTGTTGCATGTGGGAGGTGAAGGCGACATGGCCGACAAGGGCGCTGGGCGGAGTGCATCGACAGTACCGCCGGAGAGCATGGCCAACCCGACATCGACAAGCTCGGCCGATCAACGACGAAGGCGACACCGTGGTGTTTTAACTCCTAACAAGTTCGGCCGATCAACGACGCCGGCGACACCAGACTACCGTGCATGCATGCAAGCAAGCTTCATGCTCAACAAAGATGCATGTACGTTAACTCAAGTGTTTGAGAATGCATAAGCAAGTGTGTTTTATCTAATCATGTGTGTTTCTCATCGCATGCTCTTATCTATCCATACCATTCCATCCACAAATACAATCAAGAGACAATAGATACATACATAGCTTTGACTTGTCACGATCTACAATATATGTTATTTTCGTTGATGAATTGAATGTACGTACTGTGTTTCTAGCTTGTTTAATTCTTTGTTATATACTTATATATGTGTAGGATCGTATGGCACAATCAGAGAGGGGGTGTGTGAATGATTTGCACAGATTTATCTTCAATAAATCCAGCCGAACCCAATTTGCTGAGCCTCTCAGAGAACCTCTTTGAGATCACATCAAAGATCTCTCCTGAATGTCTTCAAAAACTTCCAGAAGAACTGTTGAAAAACTCCTCAACAATTTATCACACGCAGCAAGAACAAAAACAAAGCTCCGGAGACAATATAGATTCAATCTAAATTGTATTGCTCAAGACATTGGTCTGTATCTACAAGATGCCCTTCAAGCATCCCTCAAAATCATCCACAGAAGACCTCTCAAAGCTATTACAAATAGTTACGCTCAAAACACAGCACAAAACCGTAACTCCAAAACTGCGGCCAAAACTCTTTCTCCAGATTCTCTCGAAGTTTTCGGGTTAGCTCCTAACCCACCTCTATTTATACCCTAAAATCCTATCCATGTCCAACACGACACCGACACAGACTCTATCTAAAAAACGTCCAGATTTGGAACTCCTTCCAAATCTGTCATCCTTTCCAAAACTCCCACGCCGCAAGCCTCCAGGACTCCTCCCGTAGCTCCAGCGCGAACCTATCTTTGAACTCCACGTGCTCCGGTGCAAGCTCAACCATCTCGTAACATCCACGACCTCCAAGACCTCAGATCTCCTCAATCCTAGTCCGAGTCCTCCTCGTCACGACAACAATTGCCTTCACGCTCAACCTGCACATGCAAAGATCAAAGCAAACAAATCCAGCACAAGTTCTCCAAACTTGACTAACATTAGCTCACAAAATCGTAAACATTATCATGCATCAAGTAACATGTGGCGACCCAACCCTAGGGCACCCGAGAGGTCCTCCAGGATCTCCCAAGAAGTCCCTTAGGACCTCTCAGGAGGTTCGGTAGTACCCCCTCGAGGCTTGGTGTGAGGACCCACCCAGTGATATACCGCAAAGGTCCGGAAGGACCATTTTTTTTTCGCTGTGGTGCTACCGTAGAGAGGAGCGGTAGCACCACTCAGTGCGTCCCGAGAGAGGTCGACCAGGACCTCCCAGGAGGTCTTTAGGTCCTCCTGGAGGTCTTGGCCCGCAATTGACCTCCCAGGAGGTCTTTAGGACCTCCTAGATGTCTTGGCCTGCAACCCTACGGTAGCACCTCCTGGTATATCACTAAGGAGGTCCGACAGGATCTCCCAAGCTAAGTCCCGTAGGACCTCCTAGAGGTCCTACCCCTGTGCTCCGAGCTGGTCCCAGGACAACAGAAGCCAGCTCACACAGGAACACAAGCTAATACCACAACCACAAGGTCAAATAAAAGATGAAGCAGACAAATTAAACTTAATATTAAACATAACCTTATGGTCAAGCTTGATAACAAGAGGTCTGCCACTAAGGGCTTACAAAAACCGACAAAGACTTACAAACTGGCAACAAAGAGCTCTAAAGCTCCAACACCAAAAGCACGCAGCAGCCATCAAACAAGCCCCACAGGCTGTTGGGTGGAGGACGTCCTAGGCAACTGGATCGTCGAAGAACTCCTCCTCAAAGAGGTCTGCACTGCCCTGCACTTGATTATCTTCATAATCTGCTTTGACACAGGGCTTAAAGCCATGAGTACTTTGAATGTACTCAGCAAGACACAGGGAACAATTATGCAACTAATATCCATGCAAGGGCTTACCAAATGAGAGTTGTATGGTTAGTTTGCACAAAGCCAAGTTTTGACAGCAATAGCATTAGTAGATTGAAAAAGCAGCAAGTTAAAACACTAGTACATAATACATTTGATGTTTGAAAAGGTGGAGTGAGCACCAACTCACAGCCACAACAAAAATGGGGGAGGTCTGGTCACATCCGTGACCAGGTCCTCACCCAAAAACCACTCCAGAGCACCCACTCTAGAGGTCCGAACCAGCCCCTGGACCACTACCCGAGCCAACCTTGACCCCTCTGGAGCCGACCAAGGTCTCTTCGAGGCAAAGCCAAGGCATCTCGCTGAAGTGTCTAGTGGCACAAACTTTTGAAACAACTACCCCTTGCACCATTTTCACTGAGCATGTCCATGACCAAGGACTTGGCTATTCGAATAGATCTTTTCACTCTGCAGAGGTGTACAACTTTACCCACAATCCACGATCTCTCTAGCGGGACAGGTTCCGGTCACCCTTGCTCACTTCCGAAGGTGAACAGTCTAGAAAGCGCGGCAAGGCCTTTACAAAGCTTTGAACTGGCTCGGGGCTGCCCGCTAAGGTTTCGCAAATCCCCCCTTTGGTCTAGAAGTCCGAAGGGTTATGGGGTCCCCCCTCTTGCGCCAACGAATCACACACTCAACCACAACAGCCCCAAGCTATCTCATTGCCAATTATTCGGCCCAGACCACCCCCTATAAAGTGATCTTGTGGTTGCACTGATTGGCCCAGTTCAACAGAACACAAAGTTAAGTCCTTAATTGTGCTAAGGCAAGACTTCCACAAACCCAAATGTGCATAGCACCCACTACTCACTCCCTGCCTTCTTGCCTCAGCAAAACCTTTTGTAATTGCCCTTGCCAAAAGACCACCTAGTCCTAGCACAACAGTTTTAACAAAGTGGTCTCACACCATAGTCAACACAACTTAGGCATCCTGCCATAGCTGCTTAACAGTGGCACCAACCACAGGTTCCATAGATCATTAGTCAAGATTATTAAGGATGAAACATGATACGCCAGCACCACGGTTTCTAAAGCAAAGCTATATATATACCTACGGCCCCAAGTTGGCATAAAACAAGGAACACCAACTAAATGCCCAATCTAAGGCTTACAAGGTGAACATGACAACATGTCTTGAGCAAGTTATGAAGGAGGCATAAAACAAGCAGGAAAGTAACTATCGCCCAAACATTTTCTTATAAAGATAGCCATGCATGATAAAGTAAAACCAAAATACATTTGTAAAACTAGGATCAATATGGTCGACAGAGGTCTGTGGCTTGCCTTGGTCAAGCAAAGGAGAACCTTCTACCGGAAGAGCTGGATCCAAGAACTCCTCGAACTCGTGATCTACACGTTAGCAAAAACCAAATAAGCAAAACCACACAAGGCCAAAGAACTTCAAAAGAACCAAAAGGAACTCAAACCAACTCGGCAAGAAAGGAAAACCAAGAGGCTCAAAGACAAATCAACGAGCTCAGGGAGGTCTGCGCGCCAGAGAGAACCAAAGAAGGAGGCAAAGAAAAAATAAATGAACCAAAGGTGGCAAATGAAAACCTGCCCTGGCTATATATAGCCAGAGTTGCTAGAGTGCACCAGGAGGAGGCTCTATGACGTGTTGGCAATCGGGGTGACTAGGGCAGAGCTTGCCCTAAAAGAATTAAAATAGGGTACCTCAGATGTGACTGCATTTAATGTGACCCGACACCTATTAAATGCGCAGAGAGTTCTGAGGCAGGAGCAATGATAACAGGGTTGAGTGAGGCTGGCAGGTGGGGCCAGTCAAAAGGGTGCACTACTGGTCAAAGGGGTGGTCCCACCGCAAGGGCTGTCTCCGCTAGAGACCACTGGGAGTCCCTAGACAGGGGGTCCCAAAACACTCACAGGGAGGTCCTGGACAGGAGGTCCAAAACACTCAAGGGGAGGTCCTGGACAGGAGGTCCAAAACACTCAAGGGGAGGTCCTGATCAAAAGGAATACTCTGAACTAGGAGGGTGGTCTTTACAAAAAGACCAGCAGGGATCGAGGAGGTGGTCCCTACAAAACAGCCAGGAAGAGGTCCTGGGCGGTCAAGATCTCAAAGAGGAGGACCTTAATGGTCCAGACCAAAGGGTGCAGGGAGGTCCCGACGGTTAGATCTCCAAAAAGGGAGGTCTAACGGTCAAGATCTCAAAGAGGAGGACCTTAACGGTCCAGATCAAAAGCGCGGGGAGGTCCTGACGGTTAGATCTCCAAAAAGGGAGGTCTAACGATCAAGATCTCAAAGGGGAGGACCTTAACGGTCCAGATCAAAAGCGCGGGGAGGTCCTGACGGTTAGATCTCCAAAAAGGGATGTCTAACGATCAAGATCTCAAAGGGGAGGACCTTAACGGTCCAGATCAAAAGCGCGGGGAGGTCCGCGTAGGCAGGGGCACGCGAGGAAAGGCTGAGGCCGTTAGATCAAGATCGGATGACGCAGAACAAAGGGGCCGTTCGGACCAAGCGAATGGGTCAACGGGACCAGACCGTCTGGTTTAGATCGGACGGCTAGGAGAAAAAGGGGACGTTCGGACCAACGAACATGCCCTTAGGATCGGGCCATCCAAACAGCATCGAACGGTCCTTAGGTGATGAAGGAAAAACCTCAAGCGATACAGCCGCAGGAGCCAACGGTGGGTCCAAGCGCTAGGGAGGTCTTGGACCTAAGGAGGTCTGGACCTTTAGGTCCAGCAAAGGGAGGACCTGGACGGCTAAGATCTCCAAAAAAGGGAGGTCCTAACGGACAGATCCACGCAAGGGGGAGGTCCGAGCGGTTAAGATCTCCAGAGAGGAGGTCCTAACGGCCAGATCTCAACAAGGGGAGGTCTGAGCGGTTAAGATCTCTAGAGAGGAGGTCCTAACGGCCAGATCTCAACAAGGGGAGGTCCGAGCGGTTAACATCTCCAGAGAGGAGGTCCTAAGGGCCAGATCTCAACAAGGGGAGGTCTGAGCGGTTAAGATCTCCAGAGAGGAGGTCCTAATAGCCAGATCTCAACAAGGGGAGGTCTTAAAGGATGCAGAGAGGGGCCAAAGGAGTTCCATATGGTTACAAGGAGGTTCATATGGGCACGGGGAAGTCTAGAGGGACTTGGGACACCCAAAAGAACTCAGGGATTACAAATGAATCGCAAAGAGGTCTACGGGGAGGTCCAAAGGAAACAAAGCCAAGCTTGGCATTGAGAGGTCAAAGGGGTTTTGAAACACAAACCCGAGCTGAATCCTCAGAAGGGGAAACCCAAAGCAAGGGGAGGTCCTAAAAGAGAGGATGAGATAAAACAGAGAGGGAGGTCTAAACCTCAAAGAGATTCAAACCAACAAAGGAAGTTAGAGGGTAAGAGATACACCCAAAGGCACACAGAGAAGCTACAGAGGGAAAACAACCCAAGAGGCAGCGAAGAACCACAGAGAGCCACAACCAGCAGAGAGCGCCACAAGGGGCTTAGTTAAGGTTTGATTAATTCAAGTTAAACTCTCCAAATTTTCAAAATAACAGGCTAAGCTTTGAGTTCTCAACAAAACCAAATGGTTAGTTTTATTTTGAAAACTGGGCAAGAACCTAGGAGAAACGGGACGTTACAAACCTTCACCCCTTAAGGGAATCTCGACCGCGAGATTCAGGCTGAGCTAGAGAATAGGTGGGGGAACTCCTTTTTGAGGTCCTCTTCACGCTCCCATGTTGCTTCGGCTTCAGAGTGGTTACTCCATTGCACTTTACATAGCTTGATGGTCTTGTTCCTTGTAACTCTTTCGGACACGTTCAAGATCTTGATGGGTTGCTCTTTGTACGAGAGGTCTTCTTGGAGGTCTAGCGCTTCTAAAGGCATTTGATCTTCCGGCACGCGCAAGCACTTCTTCAATTGTGACACATGGAATACATCATGAAATCCCGCAAGCTGAGGAGGGAGGTCTAACTTGTAGGCCACTTCACCTCTTCTGCAAGAATTGGGAATGGTCCAATGAATCTTGGAGCAAGCTTTCCAATCGATTCTAAACCGCCAGATACCCTTGAGAGGTGACACCTTGAGGTAGACTTGATCTCCAGGAACAAAAGCTAGGTCCCTACGCCTAATGTCCGCATAGCTCTTTTGCCGGGTTTGTGCAGTCTTCAACTTCTCCCTTATTGATCTAACTTGGTCTTCGGCTGCTTTCAAGATGTTTGGGCCAAGAACTTGACCTTCACCAGATTCTGTCCAGTACAAGGGTGTCCTACACTTCCTTCCGTAAATAGCTTCAAAAGGGGACATTTGGAGGCTGGCTTGGTAGCTGTTATTGTAGGAAAATTCTGCATATGGTAACATCTTGTCCCAACTAGATTGCTTTTCCAGAGCACAAGCTCTCAGCATGTCCTCGAGGACTTGATTAACCCTTTCGGTTTGGCCATCTGTTTGTGGGTGGTATGCTGTACTGAAGTTGAGGTCTGTGCCCAAGGCACCATGTAGCTTTTGCCAGAATTTGGAGGTGAACTGAGATCCTCTGTCTGAGACTATCTTCTTTGGGACACCATGCAAGCATACAACCTTGGCCATATAAATTTCTGCCAGTTTGTCTCCAGAATAGGTAGTCTTCACAGGAATAAAGTGAGCCATTTTAGTTAACCTATCCACAATGACCCAAATAGAATCAAAACCAGCTTGGGTACGGGATAGACCAATTATAAAGTCAATCCCGACCTCTTCCCATTTCCACTCGGGTATGGGTAAAGGCACTAAAAGTCCTCCAGGCCTTTGGTGTACTGCCTTAACTTTTTGGCAAGTATCACATTTGGCCACAAAATCTGCTATTTCTCTCTTCATTTTTGGCCACCAATACAAATCCTTGATGTCTTGATACATTTTTGTAGCTCCCGGATGAATAGAGTACAATGCCTCATGTGCTTCTTTAAGTATTACCTCCTTGAGCTCTGTGTTATTGGGCACACAGAGCCTCTTATCAAACCGCATCAAGACCTTGATCATCTTCAGAAAACCTTGCAGCCTTCCCTTTTCTTATGTTGGCCTTGATTTCTTGGATGTCAGCATCTCCAACTTGAGCTGCCTTGATCTGCTTTTGCAAGGTAGGTTGCACTTCCAGAGCTGCTACAAACCCTTCTTCAACTAGCTCAAGCCTAAGCTTCAGGAATTCTTCATGCAAAGTAGGTTGGCTCTCTTTGATCATCAATGTATTGGTATAAACTTTTCTGCTCAAAGCATCTGCCACCACATTGGCCTTGCCTGGGTGGTAATGAATTCCCACATTGTAGTCTTTAATTAGCTCTAGCCACCTCCTTTGTCTCAAATTCAAGTCTGCCTGAGTAAAGATGTACTTTAAACTTTTGTGGTCAGTGTAAATTTCACACCTATTACCAATGAGGTAATGGCACCAAATCTTTAAAGCATGCACCACAGCAGCTAACTCTAGGTCATGAGTAGGGTAGTTTGCCTCATGAGGCTTTAATTGTCTTGAGGCATAGGCCACCACTCTTCTTTCTTGCATGAGAACACAGCCAAGTCCTTGTTTTGATGCATCACAATAGACCTCAAAGTCTTTCCTGACATCTGGGAGAACCAAAACTGGGGCAGAGGTCAACTTCTTCTTTAGTTCTTGGAAGCTTTGTTCATAATCAGAGGTCCAAAGAAACTTCTTTTCTTTCTTTAACAGCTGAGTTAGAGGTCTTGCAATCCAGGAAGAGCCTATAAACCTTCTGTAGTATCCTGCCATACCAAGAAAACTTCGGACTTGAGGCACTGATCTAGGAGGTTCCCAATTGAGCACATCTTGAACCTTACTAGGATTGACAGATACACCTTCCTTTGACAAAACATGCCCTAAAAAGACCACCTCTTTTAGCCAAAACTCACACTTACAAAACTTAGCAAAGAGCTGATGAGCTCTTAGCTTCTCCAAAACCGAAAAGAGATGCTTTGCATGCTCCTCTTCACTCTTGGAATATACAAGAATATCATCAATGAAGACAATGACAAACTTGTCTAGGTATTCCATGAACACTGCTCATCAAATTCATGAAATAGGCAGGGCATTGGTCAGCCCAAAAGACATGACGTTGAACTCAAACAACCCATACCTAGTTGAAAAAAAGCTGTCTTAGGATGTCTTCTTTTGGATCTTGAGTTGGTGATATCCTGTCCTCAAATCTATTTTTGAAAACAAAGCAGCTCCCTTCAATTGATCAAACAAATCATCAATTCTTGGCAAAGGATACTTGTTCTTGACAGTGACATCATTAAGAGCTCTGTAGTCCACACACATTCTTTGAGTGCCATCATTTTTGGGCACAAAGATCACTGGGGCTCCCCAAGGTGAGGAGCTAGGTCTAATAAAACCCTCGCTCTGCAAGTCTTCTATTTGCTTCTTCAACTCCACTTGGTCATCAACATGCAACCTGTAAGGACTTTTGGAGATGGGGGAGGTTCCTAGGACAAGGTTGATAACAAACTCAAGGTCTCTGTCTGGAGGCATTCCTGGGAGCTCATCAGGGAACACATCAGCAAACTCTTTAACAATAGGGACATCTTCCAAAGCATGAACTTGAGCACTACAAGATAAGGCCCCACTAAGCTTCTCTGAGGAGGCTTCAAACTTCACCGTGGCACCACTAGGGCTAGTCAAAGAAATACTCTTGCCACTACAATCCAACACGGCATGGTGGTCAGCTAGCCAATCCATGCCCAAGATCACATCTAGGGACCTGGTGTCCAAAAGGATGAGGTTGGCTAGGAATTCTACTCCTTCTATGACCAGTTTAACTTATGGACAACCCTGGTTTGTGCTTAACTCCGAACCAGGGGATTGGACTAACAAGGTAGACTTAAGAGTAACAACTTGAAACCGGTGCTTTTCAGCAAAACTCCGAGAGATAAACGAATGGGAAGCTCCAGAGTCAAACAAAACTGCAACTGGCACTGAATTTACTAGGAACATACCTAGAACCACGTCTGAGGAGGTCTGAGCTTCTTCCACTGCAACATGATTCACACGACCTCTTCCATAAGATTGGGAGGTCCTAGCTTGAGGAGGTCCTGCTGCTTGAGAGGTCTTGGCTAGGGGAGGTCCTGAAGTGGAGGTCCTTGCGGCTTGCTTAGTCTTTAGTGGGCATTGATTGGCAAAATGCCCCACTTGGTGACACTTGAAGCAGGTGATCCCAGCTGCTGTGGAGGTCGACGGAGGTTGCTTGGTGCTGCCAGTGATGCGGCGCTGGACTGGGGCAGCTGGGCGGGAGATCTTGGCAGAGGTCCTGGAGGATCCAGGAGGTCCTTGACACTTGTGTTGATACTGCACAAAAGTCTTGGCACGCTGGGGAGGTCTTTGTTGAGCACTGGAAGGTGGCACCTTTCTCTTGAAGGACTCAAAAAGCTCCCTTAGGGACTCTTCAATGAGCATTGCTTTGTTCACCATATGCTGAAAATCAGGGTAGTCATTTCCAACGACTTGAACCTTGAGACTGGGATGGAGGCCTCGCTTAAAACGCTTCTGTCGTGCATCATCCGTAGCCACATCCTCACGGGCATAACGTGACAATTGTGTGAACTTAGTGAGATACTCACTAACATGCTGCCTTGCTTGAGGTCTCTAAATTCATTTTTCTTCATCTCTACCTTCCCATCAGGAACATGAGAATGGCGAAAAGCTGCAGAGAACTCTGCCCAAGTGATCCTCTGGGGGTCAACATGTGAGGCACAAAATGTGTCCCACCATTCAGCTGCAGCCCCTTCCAATTGATGTGAGGCAAACAAAACCTTTTCCCTGTCTTCACAGCGGGCAATATCCAGCTTTTTCTCTATTGATCTCAGCCAGTCATCTACATCTAAGGGCTCAGGGGAACTTGAAAAGGTAGCTGGACGGGTCTTCATGAACTCTGACAGCCTTGACTGATGGTGGGCAGGGGGTGGAGGTGGAGGCACCGCTGCAGCTTGACTACTCTGGCTCATCATGGCAAGTAAAGCATTGGTGGTCTGGCTTTGTTGAGCCATAATTTGGTTCATATTCTGCATCATAGAACTCATCATTTGGGCTTGTGCTGCCATAAACTGCCCAAAACCCGGGTCTGATGCTGCCACTGGAGGAGGTGGGGGTGGAGGCAACTGTTCTGGGGGCTCATTCTGACTTGTTGACTGCCGAGTTTGAACCATCTGTACAAAACTCTAATGGTTTAATAGGTAAGAAAGAAAGCATAACAGGTGAGGAGGATAGATCATCTATTAGGGGCGACTTGGTTAAACCTAAGAGAAAACCAAAAGGCCAGAAGGCCAAAAAGAGGCAACAAACTTCACCAAAGGTCTACTGACCAAACTAATCGACCTTCAACTAAAAGGACCACTAACACTGACCTTACTTGAAGTCAGCCCTATAGAAGTTATAAAGGCAAGGAGGTCAAGTTAAGCTTAAAATCAGGGTTCCAGCAGAGACAAGATCACAGAGCTAAAGGAGTTAAGATTGAAGTAGAATAAGATAAGAAAGGATTTGGACAAATTAAGAGCAGCACAGAACCAGAACAAGGAAAGAACCCCTAAACAAATTTTTAAGTTGATTTGCTTTAGAAAATAACTTTTGGATCAAAACTAAAACGACCTTTCTACCTATGGCCATGTCCTACAGCCGACCAGGGCTTTGATACCACCTGTGAGGACCCACCCAGTGATATACCGCAAAAGTCCAGGAGGACCATTTTTTTTTTACGCTGTGGTGCTACCGCAGAGAGGAGCGGTAGCACCGCTCAGTGCGTCCCGAGAGAGGTCGACCAGGACCTCCCAGGAGGTCTTTAGGTCCTCCTGGAGGTCTTGGCCCGCAACCGACCTCCCAGGAGGTCCTTTAGGACCTCCCGGCGCCTTGGCTCAAGAACCCTACTAGTAGCACCTCCCGGTATATCACTAAGGAGGTCCGACAGGATCTCCCAAGCTAAGTCCCGTAGGACCTCCTGGAGGTCCTGCCCCCGTGCTCCGAGCTGGTCCCAGGACAACAGAAGCCAGCTCACACAGGAACACAAGCTAATACCACAACCACAAGGTCAAACAAAAGATGAAGCAGACAAATTAAATTTAATATTAAACAGGACCTTATGGTCAAGCTTGATAACAAGAGGTCTGCCACTAAGGGCTTACAAAAACAGATAAAGACTTACAAACTGGCAACAAAGAGCTCTAAAACTCCAACACCAAAAGCACGCAGCAGCCATCCAACAAGCCCCACAGGCTGTCGGGTGGAGGACGTCCTAGGTAGCTGGATCGTCGAAGAACTCCTCCTCAAAGAAAGAGGTCTGCACTGCCCTGCACTTGATCATCTTCATAATCTGCTTTGACACAGGGCTTAAAGCCATGAGTACTTTGAATGTACTCAGCAAGACACAGGGAACAATTATGCAACTAATATCCATGCAAGGGCTTACCAAATGAGAGTTGTATGGTTAGTTTGCACAAAGCCAAGTTTTGACAGCAATAGCATTAGTAGATTGAAAAAGCAGCAAGTTAAAACACTAGTACATAATACATTTGATGTTTGAAAAGGTGGAGTGAGCACCAACTCACAGCCACAACAAAAATGGGGGAGGTCTGGTCACACCCGTGACCAGGTCCTCACCCAAAAACCACTCCAGAGCACCCAATCCAGAGGTCCGAACCAGCCCCTGGACCACTACCCGAGCCAACCTTGACCCCTCTGGAGCCGGCCAAGGTCTCTTCGAGGCAAAGCCAAGGCATCTCGCTGAAGTGTCCAGTGGCACAAACTTTTGAAACAACTACCCCTTGCACCATTTTCACTGAGCATGTCCATGACCAAGGACTTGGCTATTCGAATAGATCTTTTCACTCTACAGAGGTGTACAACTTTACCCAAAATCCACGATCTCTCTAGCGGGACGGGTTCCGGTCACCCTTGCTCACTTCCGAAGGTGAACAGTCTAGAGAGCGCGGCAAGGCCTTTACAAAGCTTTGAACTGGCTCGGGGCTGCCCGCTAAGGTTTCAGAAATCCCCCTTGGTCTAGAAGTCCGCAGGTTATGGGTGCCCTCTGCGCCAACGAATCACACGCTCAACCACAACAGCCCCAAGCCATCTCATTGCCAATTATTCGGCCCAAACCACCCCCATAAAGTGATCTTGTGGTTGCACTGATTGACCCAGTTCAACAGAACACAAAGTTAAGTCCTTAATTGTGCTAAGGCAAGACTTCCACAAACCCAAATGTGCATAGCACCCACTACTCACTCCCTGCCTTCTTGCCTCAGCAAAACCTTTTGTAATTGCCCTTGCCAAAAGACCACCCAGTCCTAGCACAACAGTTTTAACAAAGTGGTCTCACACCACAGTCAACACAACTTAGGCATCCTGCCATAGCTGCTTAAAAGTGGCACCAACCACAGGTTCCATAGATCATTAGTCAAGATTATTAAGGATGAAACATGATACGCCAACACCACGGTTTCTAAAGCAAAGCTATATATATACCTACGGCCCCAAGTTGGCATAAAACAAGGAACACCAACTAAATACCCAATCTAAGGCTTACAAGGTGAACATGACAACATGTCTTGAGCAAGTTATGAAAGAGGCATAAAAACAAGCAGGGAAAGTAACTACTGCCCAAACATTTTCTTATAAAGATAGCCATGCATGATAAAGTAAAACCAAAATACATTTGTAAAACTAGGATCAATATGGTCGACAGGAGGTCTGTGGCTTGCCTTGGTCAAGTAGTGGAGAACCTTCGGCTGGAAGAGCTGGATCCAAGAACTCCTCGAACTCGTGATCTACACATTCGCAAAAACCAAATAAGCAAAACCACACAAGGCCAAAGAACTTCAAAAGAACCAAAAAGGAACTCAAACCAACTCGGCAAGAAAGGAAAACCAAGAGGCTCAAGACAAATTTCAACGAAGCTCGAGGGAGGTCCTGCATCAGAGAGAACCAAAGTGAAGGAGGCAAAGAAACAAGAAATGAACCAAAGGTGGCAAATGAAAACCTGCCCTGGCTATATATAGCCAAAGTTGGTAGAGTGCACCAGGAGGAGGCTCAATGACGTGTTGGCAATCGGGGTGACTAGGGCAGGGCTTGCCCTAAAAGAATTAAAATAGGGTACCTCAGATGTGACTGCATTTAATGTGACCCGACACCTGTTAAATGCGCAGAGAGTTCTGAGGCAGGAGCAATGATAACAGGGTTGAGTGAGGCTGGCAGGTGGGGCCAGTCAAAAGGGTGCACTACTGGTCAAAGGGGTGGTCCCACCGCAAGGGCTGTCTCCGCTAGAGGCATCGAAGAACCACAGAGAGCCACAACCAGTAGAGAGCGCCACAAGGGGCTTAGTTAAGGTTTGATTAATTCAAGTTAAACTCTCCAAATTTTCAAAATAACAGGTTAAGCTTTGAGTTCTCAACAAAACCAAATGGTTAGTTTTATTTTGAAAACTAGGCAAGAACCTAGGAGAAACGGGACGTTACACTTGGGTAGGACCTGCCCCTGGTAGTACCAATCGACGCTCCAGTAGGACCAGTCGAGGATACCACCGAGGGAAGCGGGAGTCACGGGGAGATTCCAATTGTCACAGCCAACTCAGGAGAGGTCGAGGGACCAGACCTGAGGAGGTTGTGAAGCCTGAGAGATCCCTCCATGATCCCAAGCGTGAACTGAGCTAGTCCCAAGGATCACGAGCTAACTCTTCACAGCATACAAGAATGGTAACATCCACGACATAAACTTTATTTACAACATACCAACTGGGTTGTTTACAAAAGGTGGCCTTGGGCCAAAAGCAAGCTTACAAAAGAACAAAAACAGACGTCCATCCACTATACCACAGGCAAAATGGCTGGAGGGCACAACCTACGCGTCCTGGCTCTTTTCTCCACTGCTATTGTCTACTCCTGATAAAGATTGCATTGAGCAAGAGTGAGCACTAACACTGTGCTCGCAAGTCACACCCGTGGAATAACAAAATGACATGCATACATGGTTATACAAAAGAAGGCATAATATGGTTGATTTGCGTAAAGCCAAGTTTCTTTCAATTACGAGTACTAAGTTCTGAAGGAGGTTTTTAATAGATAAAATTTATTTTCTAAACTTGATTTTCAGTTGGATAGCATTCATCCACAAATTGGTGAAGGATACCCTCCTGTTACAAGGCTCCTTGCCCAAAGCCCATGGGATAGAAATCCCAAAATAGTTTATTAAACACTTTTTGGAAACCAAAACTCATATCTAACTCTGAGTGGCCTCTGCCAGCATGTCCATGACCGCGGACACGGCTATTCGAATAGATTTGCACTCGGCCGAGGTTGTGCACTTTACCCACATGACATGATTCCTCTAGTTTATCTGGCATCCGTCAATGCCACCTCTCACTACCAAAAGTAAGAGGTCTAGAGCTCATGACAAGGCCTTTACAATGCATTGTCCCACCACAGCCCCTCCTCGCTAAGGTTTCACCTCCTTTGGATACAAATCCGCAGGATCGGGGCCCCCTCTTGCGCTAGTGGGAAAATATAGGTCATAAAAGACCATAGGCCATAGAAGACCTCCCACACATCCAAGTGGAACAACTGCGGTGGAATTTCTGCAAATTACTTGGCCAGGTCCCACACCCCATACTGGAGACATGTGGTTGCACAATTTTGGCATAGCCCATTATAGGCCTAGCATTGGCGGCTCAAAGACCGGTCTTCAATTGACTAGGGAGACTTCCACAAACCCCTGGACCTCCACCTTACCCAGGATAGAGTCCATGCACATACATTGCACCCACCAAGCAACCAGTTCGCCCCAGTCCAAATCCATTTTTCCTTTTCTTTTCTTTGCTTCCCTAGCAATATTTCCATACTCCCATGACAACCCGATGTCATGGTCAAAACATTTTAAAAAATAGTTGGTCATGAAGGTAAATATTTTTCCTAAATCAAGTACTTTTGGTCTAAGCAAGACTAAGCATATGGTTTTTCAATTGCTCCTGGTTCACACTATTGTATCAACCAG
Source organism: Phyllostachys edulis (assembly GCA_036346405.1). NCBI lineage: Eukaryota > Viridiplantae > Streptophyta > Magnoliopsida > Poales > Poaceae > Phyllostachys > Phyllostachys edulis. The sequence continues at coordinate 69,634,532 of CM070549.1, forward strand.
ATTTTGCCTAAGGTGACAACAAATTTGGTTCAATGTCAAAGTTGGCCATATGAAAGAAATAGGCATAACTATGAGTTCAAAGACAGGTATTAACATAGCTTGGTAGAAATAAGCATGCATTGTACTTTGAAATTGAACATAGATAAATTGAAATATTGGGTGCAATATGGTCAAGAGCATGACTTGCCTTGCTCACTGACTTGAGAGTCTTCTTCTTCAGTACACTCAAGCTCCTCAGTGACTTCGTGATCTATACGGGAGAAAAGGGGACAAACTTAAACCAAGTTCCAAATAAAAAGCCAAAAGAACTTCAAAAGAAACTCCAAAACTCAACTAACAGAAGCACCTCACACTCAAAATAGGTTCTTTGAGAGAGGTCCTAACTTACTGGGGAAAAGTCCAATGAGGAAGGTCCTCACAAAAGACCAGAGGGGTGACTTTTAGCAAAAGACTATGATGATGATGCTTGCGCAGGGTCCAGAGAGGTGATCTTCATACAAAAACCATAGAGTTCCACAGAGAATCCAAAGGAGGAGGTCCTAGGAGAGACATAACCTCTTATTGTGGCGATAAGAACAAGAACAGATCAATACACAAGGAGGCTTACCAGCAATGAGAAAGAGATGACGAGTGGAGGGGAGGTCGAAGGCAATATGGGCGGTTAAGGTCGGTGCCCAAGCTCCTGTTGAGCCTCCAATGGTGAAAATACAATGAAGGGGTGCTCCTGGCGATGTTCTTGGCAGCAAGGTCTCTCCAAGAAGCTACTGAGTGTGAGCCAAAGTGTTGAGTGTGGGAAAAAGGTGGCAAGGAAGGGCTCCTGGGGCTAGTTATAGCCAAAGGGAGTGAAAAGATCACTCGAGGTGTACATGACTCGGTGAGCATGAAAAATGGGCAAAAGGTACGGAGGTGTCAAAGGAAAATAATAAAGGACATTGTGTACTTGTTGATGGTGTGAAAACCAAACGTGAGTGAGAGGGCGGACGTCGGCCGTGCTACGGGCCGTCGTCCACGAGAACGAGTGTGACACCGGGGTTTATACAGGTTCGGGGGTCCGGGAGGACCGCCCTACTCCTGTGGGTGGCCTACGGGGGTTCGAGGGTTCCTCCCCGGAGGCTCACCTGATGACTTCTCTTCATATAATGCTCAAGAGTTCTCCCTTGAAAGGAGGGATACATGGGTATTTATAGGCTCCCAAGCCCTGCATAAATGACCGTAATGCCCCTTGGGGTTGGCTACTCTAAGAATACAAAGGGGGTATTATGGTTTTTACTGCACAAGCGCGTGTCTACGATGGTCTCGCCGGTGATTACAATTTCAGATTCGATGAGCCGGCGCTCACCACGTGGAGCGGATCCCACTAATAAGGAATAAAATATTCCTCCAACAAGAGCCCCCGCCTCTTAGCGTTTGAGAGGAAATGACAAAGGCGCCTCTCTTGTGCCTTTCTTGCGACGCCGATAACCAAAATTGCATGTACAGACTCGGGCATTAATACTTCACAGCTTCGTCCAAGGATGAACCGCAAAGCTTGTTCCTTTGAATGTGGCCCTCTTGGTGGTCCCGATTCAAACCAAATTTTTATACACGTGGTATGTTCATTGAGAGAGTCCCTATGTGAAACAATAGAAGCGAGACGACCTCAAACCGGCGCCTGTGGAGACGCCAAATTCGCATCGAGCAACCTTGAGGCAGCTACAATTCATTGAACCGAGCAAAGGTGGGGAGGAATCCAAGGTAAAGATTTTTTCTCTCCCCTTCCATTATCACCTCACAGGAAGCCTCTAGGCTCTAGGCTCTAGCTCTGGATCACCTCACATGGGATCCTTTCCTTATTTCCAAGACAAGACCGAACCCCGTGAGGAGATGCTTTCCTATCTCCGCCGACGGCATCGAGCTCAGAGTGAGGCGATTTATTCCTATCTCCTCTCCATTGCTTCTTCTTCCTTCTTTTCTTCCATCGCCTCTTTCCTTCCTTCTTCCTTGGTGATGGAGATCTTGGCTTTGGCCGCGCCGCCTCCAAGCTCGGCGCCCTTTCTTGGTCGCCTCCCATGACTCCTCTCGCCGCGCCTCTGCCCGCTTCTCGATCACGGCGCCGCCTCATCCGGGCGCTTTCTTGGCCCGCTCCGGGATCCTGGTCGCGCCTTCGCTGACTCCTGCGACCACCGGCGCGGCCTCCGTGCTTGGGCTCTGCGGCGCGATCACGGCGTGGCCTCCGTGCTTGGCCCGCTCTGCGACCACGCGCAGCCTCCGTGCTTGGCCCGGCCCCAGATCTCATCGTCCAGATCCGCCTGCTTGGATCCGGTGCTCGCTGCCGGCCGCGGGTCCATCTTCGCCGGCCGCGAGCCCGCCGCGTGCCTCTCTTGACGCTTACACCGCTATCGCCGCCCGACTGGCGGCTCCATCGCCGACTTTAGCGCCTTGCCGTGCGGACCACCGCTGCCCCTCTGTCGGGCGCGACAGAGCGGCAAGAGGTGCGGGGCGCGAGGGCATCGAGGCGCCGAGGTGTCAAGATGCAGGCGCCAAGCCCTGTGAGCACTTGGTGTGCCACGGCGTTGGTGCTGGGCGCTGGTTCGCCAGTATTTGGGTGCTGTGCGCCGTGCTGCGGCGCCGTGCGAGGCATTCGGTCTGCTAGGGCGCTGGTGCCAGGGCGCTGGGTCTGCCAGGGCGCTTGGTGACAGGGCGCTGGTGCCAGGGCGTTGGTGCCAGGGCGCTCGGTCTGCCAGGACGTTAGTGCCAGGGCGCTGGGTCTCAAGGCGCGAGTTGGATGACCCTTTGCTTTGGCACGTTGCTGCAGCCAACAGGCACTCGGTTGCCTGTCCCGCAGGGAGTTGGATGACCCTTCGCTTTGGCATGTTCGCAGCAGCCAGCAGGCTTTGCTTCAGAGGCCACTGCCGTCTGTTGCTTTTTCTTTTTACGGTTGTGGTGTGTGAATGCCTTTGATAGTTGTAATGTATGGAAGCTATTGGCTGCTGTAGCTGTAGTGTGTGGATGCTTTTTGGCAGGTGCAGTGTATGGATGCTTTTCAGCAGGTGCAGTGTATGGGTGCTTTTAGTGTAATCCTACTAGCTGAAACCCATAGAGAATTCATTCGGATGAATTTGTTGGTCTGCCCGGAAGGCTGGAAACTCACGTTTTAATGTTAACATGCTAAAGGAGGCTTTTTTGGCAAGGGTATAGTAACAACCCTTGAATGACACCTTGAGCACCTGAATGTGAGCGTGGGGTGGTCTCCCGCCGGAGTGGGTTAAGTGTCGGGGTTAGGTTAGGACCACACGTTTCTCCAAAACTTGCTAGAACTTGATGTTTCGTGCGAACTCCATTGTCATCTAAAAACAACGTATTTGATCCACTGCGCGAACTTTCACTTCTTGTATAATCATGCGTGCATAAAGACACTTCTTCGCGCAATACTTAGCTATTTCTCGCATTGTTGGTGTTGCAGGTTTTGTTTGTTTTGCCGCCATGACCAAGGATTGCGATCTTTTCCGCTGGGGATGGGGAGACAAGGACCGGGCCAAGGTGACCAGGAAAGACCTGCCGTGCGATGACCTTGACAAGGACGTCGATATCCTTGGTGATAGTCCTGACAAGATGTCTCTTGTGGGAGTCGAGCCTTCCTCTCTTACAAAGGTGGAGAAGGCAGCGCTGGTGGCACCTGGGAGCCACCTTACACTGAGCGACGTCCGGTGGCCAGGGCCGGACGAGCGCCCCTGCCCCCCGAAGGGGTACATTGTTGTGCTCAAAGCTTGGTTTGAGGTCGGCCTGGGGCTTCCAATCCATCCCTTCATCCGGACACTCGTGAAGCACTATCAGGTTGAGCTTTCGCACTTCTCGCCTAACCTTCTTGCTAGGGTGAGGGTGTTCTTGTGGCTGGGCGAGACGGCAGCCGAAGGCAAGCGTCTAAAGCCTACTGTTGCGGCCTTTGACTAATTCTTCCACCTCCAAATGGCCGAACAGAGGTTCGACCGCTAGGCTCACGGGTCTCGACTGCTCAAAGACTGTGGTGAGTATCCTGTTCATGCCACCAAATAAAGGATATTCTACCAATGGATCAAAACTGTAGTTATAGGGAATAACTCTGTCATTTGCAAAGTTAGATGCATATATTTCGCCCCGCATTGTTGGCATCTCGGACGATTGATGTAGAAGGCGTAAGATAGTTATCCTTTCTCACCGCCAAATGTAGCTCTTGGGGACCATTATACCGTAAGCAATTGTCTTAATAAATGTCGTTACTCAACAAGAAACCATGTGTTTGGTTTGTAGAAGGATCGAGTAAGTTTTATCAAGAAAGCAAAACACAAGCATGTATTTTGCGACTAATTTTTCCAGATATACTATGTATGTGTATAGAATTGCATGTGTATATTAGCGCCCTTTGCGCAAGGCACGCGAGGGTGTGGGCGCGAGAGGGCTCGAGCGCAAGCTACGGGCGAGAGGGCGAGACTATGTGGGGCGGCAAAGGCTTGGGCACGAGGGCACGTGAGGCGCGGCGAGGGACGAGGCCCCGAGACCTGAGGGCTTGTCATCGCGAGGGCACGTGAGAGCGTGCGAGGGCTCGATGCTGCGTGGGCGCGAGAACGCGAGGCTGCCGAGGTGCGGTCGTCGGTAGCGCCGAAGGTGCACGGCCACGGAGGATTGCGACCACGCCTCCACGCCGAAGGTGTCGCCCGAAGTGCTTTGCTCATCCCAGGTTGTGTGGGATGGCCTTCGAGGTGGGCGGCGCGTCGGAGCGAAGCCTTCATAGGCGAAGTCGTGGATGCGAGGACGCCCTGCCGAGGCATAGCTCTTAAGGCGGGCAGCGTGTCGGAGCGAAGCCCAGGTAGGCGAAGTTGTCCTCCTCTTGCTCAGCGGCTTGATGAGAGTCGTCGAAATAGAACTCCTCAGAAGTGTCGCAGTTCGAGCTGCCTATGAAATTGAGTCATGGATATATCGGAGGGGTACCCACAGGGCTAAGTCGTGGGGCACCGGAGGGGCGCCCACGAGACTAAGTCGTGGGGGCACCAAATGACCACTAGGGGTTGTAGCCCCCCAGGGGGCTTGGAGGTGCCCATGAGGCTAAGTCATGGGCACATTGGATGTGTGCCCCTGACATTAAGTCGTGGGCACACCGGTGGTGTCCACGAGGCTAAGTCATGACACACAATGGCCACTAGGGGTGGTAGCCCCCAGTGGACTTGGAGGTGCCCATAAGGCTAAGTCATGGGGCACCAAACAGCCACTAGGGGTTGTAGCCCCCCAGTGGGCTTGGAGGTGCCCATGAGGCTAAGTCGTGGGCACATTGGACGTGTGCCCCCAACATTAAACGTTCCCGAGGGGATGCGAATGTGTTAGGCACGCTTGGGCTTTGCCTGTATTAGAATAGGGCGAGGAGTGACCCGGAGGTCGTTTGGCATATAGCCTGGAGGCTGAAGGGGGACTAATCCTTAGCACATCCATAGACTCAGGCACTAGGCCTGAGCCATCACTTGCGCCTGGTCCAAAGAGACGCAAAGTCGCCATGGCGGAGTCGACGACCAACTGCCGCTTTGGTCTTTTATTAGGGAGACCACGGGGTCGGCGCCCTAGGCACCACGGAGGTGACATCCTTCGCAGGGGAAGGGTTAGCGAGAGCTTGTGTGAGGCAAACGAGACTTGTAGGATAGCTCTGCTTCCTAGGAGCAGCCTATCTTATCACCGCGTGTCAGAAGGCAAAACTCTCAATCGTCAATGAGCACAAAATTGAGAAGATATTCACAAAACAGGTCAACCCCTTAACAGCAGCGTGTTAAGAGACTACCCTCGATCCACGTCATAATTGCATAAATGGTGCGATCATGTAGGAACCTCACGTCCTCATTGCATTAAGTAAGATGGTGTTTACATCTCGATAGGTGCCACAGGGGGCATACAGTAGAGTCTTAAGCATAAAACTTGCGGATTTCCTTCGCAAAGTCCGCCCTCTCACTTGCGGTTGTCCTCATTTTGAGTGAATTGGGCAGGAAGTGGTGCTGAGAGCATTTCCAATTGGAGAGAGCGGTGACGGATCTGGGCAGGGAGGACAGCTTCAGCCCCGTACATGAGTGAGAGCGGGGTCGTTCCAGTGGAGCAGCTAGGGGTCGTGCGCAGGCCCCATAGGATGCCGGGGAGCTCCTCTACACGGGTTCCCCGCTTGAGTGCACTTGTTTCAAGGTGGTGACGTATTCCTTGCAGGACTAGCCCATTGGTTCTTCCCACGGCCCCGTTGGTTTTTGGACGAGCCACCGTATCAAAGCGAAGGGTGGTCCCGATGGAGTTACAGAAATCTCTAAAGGCTGGAGCGTCGAATTGGGCCTCGTCATCCACCGTGAGTTCTTTAGGAACACTAAAGCGATAGACGATATTCTTCCAAAAGAATTCCAACATGGCGCGAGGCGTGATGGAGGCTAGGGGCTCTGCCTCTACCCATTCGGTAATGTAATTCACTGATGCTACCACACGCTTGTAGCCCCCCTTGCCCGGTGAGGATGGCCCGAGCAGGTCCATTCCCTATCGGGCAAAAGGCCAGGTGATTGGTACGGTGCTCAGGGGATTAGCAGGATCGATGTGATTGGCTGCCATCTTTTGGCATCCCTCACGCTTCCTGAGCGTGTCGAGGGCATCTTGCACCATTGTGAGCCGATAGAAGCCTTGGCGAAGTGTTTTTGCTGCGATTTCCCTTGGCGCGATATGAGAGGTGTAGAGGCCCTCATGAACGTCCAAAAGAAGTGTCATGTTTGACGGTGTCCAAGCGAATATGCTAGTGTTGGACTTTAAGAACTCCATTAGCTCCTTCTCCATCTTTCCTGGGATAACAACCCCGATTCTAAGAGACTGCGGGTCACCCTGGTCGAAGAGTCGTACTTCCTGCAGGTCCTCCTCCGAACGAGGCTTAAGGGAGCACCTCGCTGGAGGGGGTACATCCTTGGTGTGCCTTGGTGAGAGAGGCAAGGGCATGTCCTCCTTTGACTCCTTGGGTTCGAGAAAGTTGATGTCGTCGGAGTTAGCCTGCGCTTTGTGGTACAAACGGCGAGCTAAGTCTTGATCACCCCTCACGGAGATGACCCATGAGGGCCCGGTATCTTTAAGCACGTAGTTTTGATGTCTTCTTTGCACGAAGCGGTTGAGAGTTGCTCTTCCCATGATAGCATTGAATGGGGACTCGATGTCAACAACATCGAATCTGACGGCTTCCGTGCGGTGATTCTCCTGTGTTCCGAATGTCATGAGGAGCTCGATCCTCCCAAGGGGTTGAATGGATTTTCCTGGTATGAAACCAGTGAGAGGCCGATCGGATGGCAGCAGGATGCCATGATGATATCCTCCCCGTGACTCCCACAGTTCCTTGAGCGCACGCAGGTAGAGTATATCTGCAGAGCTTCCTCCGTCGACAAGGATGCGGGAGACCTCGCAATTGGATATTGTGGTAGTTAGTAAGAGGGCATCATCATGAGGGAACCTCAAGACTTTTGCATCCTCGGCTGTGAAGCTAAGAGAAATGCTTGCCCATTTGCAAGGGACTCTTTGAGGAGCCACCCCCACGACATTGATTTCTCGGGCGTACTCCTTCTGTTGGCGTTTTGATGCATGGCCGGAGGCCGAGCCCCCTATTATGACATTTACTTGTCTTTGCGGCGCTTGGAAAGGGAGTTCATGCTCAACATCTTGCAAGTGCTGCCCGAGGGGTAGATCCCTAGGGACTGTGCAGGGTGGTGGAATTGCCGAAGAACATCGCCTTCTTGGCCGTGGGATGCGGTGGCGGCGCTCGGCGTGGCGGGGCCGTGTTCGAGGAGCTTTGCTATTTCATGGCGTCTTCGACGCACTCATTTGTATCATGCCCGTTCATCTTGTGGTAGGCACACCACGCCCGTCTCCTTGATTTGGGTTGCTCCTCCTTTCATTGCGGCCTTCGTCAGGATGTCCTTTCCAGTGGGATTTTGGTCTCGATTCCTTCTTGGGTCCTCTGGTGGAGTTGCTCCCGCGCTCCTGCGAAGGAGTGTCGGTTACGATAAAAATCTTGGAGTCACGTTCCCTGCCAGAGTGATCCCTCCGGTCATTGCCCTTCCTCCCGGGAGAGCTTTTTAACCTCCTCCCTGGGGAGATGCTTTCATCTTGCGAGCGAAGTCCCTTCTTGGCCAGGTCATCTTCCTCCCCCTGGGCATATTTTTCCACGACCTCGAAGAGCTCATGGGTCGTCCTCGGGGGATCTCTCCCAAGCGCGCGATTGAGTTCTCCCGGGAGTAGCCCTTCCTTGCAAGCATTGATGACCGTTGAGTCTGGGGCATCTGCGACTTGGCTTCTCACTTTGGAAAAGCGCTTAAGAAATTCTCTTGTGGATTCACCCTTTTGTTGCTTGACAGTAAAGAGTTGGTTGGGGAGCATAGGGCACTTATAGCTTCCTTGGAAATTTGCGCTGAACTCTTCCCTCAGCTGGTCCCAAGAATAGATGGAGCCTTTCTTTTGGTTGAAGAACCAGGAACGTGCCGTTCCGGAAAGGAACAGCGGGAGGCAGTTGCACATCTCTACTTCTCCACCTCCCCCGGCCCGAATCGCCGTGGAGTATACTTCCAAGAATTGTATGGGGTCAGAGTCCCCATCGTAAGGCCCGAGGTTAGGCTGGCGGAACTTCGGTTGGAAAGGAGTTTTGCAGATGTCTCTTGTGAGAGGATTCCCAGTCTCCGGGACGCCCCTATCCCTTTGTGCGCGCGGTGATGGTGATCGCGCGGTGCGACGACGGCGGTGGCGGGGCTCTCCTGAGCTAGAAGAGCTAGATGCCCGCCGGTGGCGGCGGTGGTGCAAACGCATTGGCGAGTTGGAGCGCCCGCGCCGACTTGCAACTTGATCCGGCCGGGAGATTAGTGATTCAGCATCCATTTCTTCGTGGCGGTGGTGACCACGCTCCTCAGCGGATCCGATTGGTGGCACCGGGACACGCCTAGTGCCCGCAGAGTACATGCTCTTCTGACCGTCTTGGCCACAGCCTCCTTGATGTGAATCCTTACGGCTTGACGAGTGCACTTGGGCCATGACGGGTGGAAAGATCCTTCCGCCTGAAGGTGCTGGAGGGGGCACCGGGGGAGCAACTTTTGGCCTCACGGGCTCCCTTGTTGCCCCCGGCCATGTAACACCTTGAGGATGGAGCCCAGCACTTACTGGGGGGAGCTGACTCACCATCTCCGGGTGTAGACGCATTTGCCCAGGTGGAGGAGCTTGGAGGGGAGGTCGCGGAGCGCCCGTTCCAGGGGGTATGAACCCAGGCCTCGGAAGCTGGGGCGACGGATGAATTGCAATGGAAAGGGCTGAGCTCCTCCCCATCGAGTTTGGCGGGTGCATTGGCGAAGACGAGCCCGCTCATCACCGCCAGCGTGGGCGAGTGGAGGAGGTTATGGATGTCCCCTGCCCTCCTCAGGAAAAATCCTCATGGCCGGGTCGTGGCCACCAGGCTACTTGAACTTTGGGAGGCGGGGAGACGCGTCTTGAGGCCGTTGGGAGTGCGATCGTGGCCATCATGTAGTCCACCACCGCCTTGCGGTTGCCTCCACCATTGCTTTGCAATTAGCGGCGAGAGCCCCCAGAGCGGTGGATGGCCCCGAGCTTGAAAACATTTGGCCTCTTGCCTTGGGCGGACACCGCGTCAGCTGGTGCAATGGAGGTGGGGATGCCTGGCAGCCCGAATGCGCAGGATGTTGTCTGTCCCGGGATGAACAGCTCCGATCTCCGAAGATAACCCATGCCTTGGGCTTCTTCGGGGAACGGACCGGCCGTCATGAGCTCCCTATGCTCTGGAGTGAGAGGAGGCCTTGTGGACCTGGAGTACTTCTTGGTAGGAGCCATAGCCTTCTGTTGATCAGCTACGTCCCCACGGTCGGCGCCAATGTTGATGGTGTGAAAACCAAACGTGAGTGAGAGGGCGGACGTCGGCCGTGCTACGGGCCGTCGTCCACGAGAACGAGTGTGACACCGGGGTTTATATAGGTTCGAGGGTCCGGGAGGACCGCCCTACTCCTGTCGGTGGCCTGTGAGGGTTCGAGGGTTCCTCCCCGGAGGCTCACCTGATGACTTCTCTTCATATAATGCTCAAGAGTTCTCCCCTTTGAAAGGAGGGATACAAGGGGTATTTATAGGCTCCCAAGCCTGTACAAATGACCGCAATGCCCCTTGGGGGTTGGCTACTCTAAGAATACAAAGGGGGGTATTACAGTCTTTTACGGGTACAAGCGCGGGATACAGATGGTCTCTGCCGGGTGATTACAATTTCAGATTCGATGAGCCGGCGTTCACCACGTGGAGCGGATCCCACTAATAAGGGAATAAAATATTCCTCCAACAGTACTGTTACGGGAGGAGACAAGAAAAGACACCAATAGTGCCCCTAAATGACCCCATTCAATGTAAGCAGCCACTTTCATGGCTGCATTTAATGCGACAAGACATGCATTAAATGCTCATGGTACTAGTGTGGCGGAGAAAATGAGGATGGGTAAGCCTGGCAGGTGGGACCAGTCAAATTTAGAAACAGTTGGGTCAAAGAGGGAGGTCCCGACCCACAAGAGAGGTCTTTGAGGAGGTCTGAAAGGCTTAGGAGATTCTAAGATTTAGGGAGGTGTGGAGGCTAAGAGGTCCTGATATACACAAAGGAGGTCCACGTGACTAAGAGGTTCTGACAATCCAAGATCTCATCAAGGGAGGTCCTAGCTGAGGGGATCCTTGCAAAAGGAGGTCCTGACTGGTAGGATCTCTCCAAAGGGGAGGTCCTAGTAGTTAGGATCTCATCAAGGGAGGTCCCACGGGCTCAAGGAGGTCTTGAGAGGAGGTCCAAAGAACTAGGTCGACAAGGGGAAGTCCTGACTGCTAGGATCTCCACAATGGGAGGTCTTGGAGGTTCGGGAGGAGATCTTCGGAGGTCAGGAGTTCCTAAGTCAAACGAGCAAGGTGGAGGTTTGACAGTTGAGACCCGACTTAGGGAGGTCTGGACCGCTTGGATGGCATCAAAGGAGAGAAGCATTTAACGAGGGAAATGCAAGGGAGTAGGAACCGCCGGATCTCAATCGGAGGGTCCCTAGACAACGGTAGTACTGCTGGTTGCGATTGGGTGCTACCGCACCCCTGGCAATTCCGCTGCTATCAAGCGGTATGCTTTTTCCAGAGCACTTGTTTTTAGGAGCTTAATCCTACCTGGGAACGGTATGACCGCGACCTAAACGGAGGTAATACCGCCTAGCGGTAATTCCGCGTTGGTGCGGCATGGAAATCCCAAACTAAGTGTATTACCAAGATTCTTAACAATAGGAAGTCCAAATGAACACAAGTTTGAAAGGACTAGGAATGATGGGAGGTTAACAAAGAGAAGTCCAGAGAGGTTAAGTTCAAAGGAAAGCCTAGGCATAAAGGCACATCCAAACAAGAAGGAGGTCTAGGCCACAGAAGAGGTCCAAACCACATGTATTGCAGAGGTGGTCTAGATTACAGAGATCTAAACCGAACCCGACACAAAAGAGATAGACTGAGGGGAGAACTGGCCAGCATATAGAAGAGGTGACAACACAAAGCTTAAGCCTCTCCAAATGAACCAAGCTTCTGAACTCTCATCAAAACCAAATGGTTTTATTTTATTTTGCTAATTCAAAAAGGTTTAGAAAATGTTTAGAAAGCTCAGGGTGTTACAAACCTACCCCCTTAAAGGAATCTCGACCCCGAGATTCAACCCGAATTTGCAAAGAGATAGGGATAATTAGCCTTGAGGTCTTCTTCCTTCTCCCATGTAGCTTCACTTTCTAGATGGTGACTCCATTGCACCTTGTATGAATCCTGCTCCTGGTAACCCACTCTGCAATATCCAGGATTTTAATTGGCTGCTCCACATAGAACTCCCTATCATCAGGTATGTCACGGGTTCACTTGGTGCATTTGGATCTTACACTCTATATACTCATTCTGAAACTGTCCAAATAGCTTATAGGACCTCCTAGCTTATTCAGGGTGTACGATCTATAGAGTGCACACCATCCTTTGCTTTATCCTCTATTTTGCATGTTCCCTCTTTTTCAGTCAACCTGCTTTTATTTAGTTCTATCATTGATCAATTCAAATGCATCGTCTTATTTGATGAGGATTCATGTTTGTTCAAAGAGAATAAAACTGGAAAGAGGATTGGGATTGGAATATGGCGTAATAGGTTGTGGTACATTGATCAAGTTGATGCGGTATTGTCTATGGTTGCAGGAAGAGTTGAGGGAGAAGTTTTGTTACATCATCGTCGCTTGGGACATCCGTCGTTTGAGAGTTTAAGCTAGTTGTACCAAGATTTGTTCAATAAAGTAGACAAGAGCAAACTTGTGTGTGATGCTTGTGAGTTTGGAAAGCATACATGGTCTACTTATAGTAGCATTGGTCTTCGGAGTCATGAACCTTTGATAATACATTCTGATGTTTGGAGTCCATGATCAGTTACTTTTGTGAGTGGGTTTAACTGATTTGTCACATTCATTGATTGCTACACTAGTATGACTTGGATTTATATGATGAAGTACAAGAGCGAGGTCCTTCGGTGTTTTTAGGACTTCCATAGGCTTGTTGTTACTCAATTTGATGCAAAGCTTCAAATTCTTCAAACATACAATGGAACTGAGTATGTTAACAAGGAGTTTGCAGCGTATCTCTCAGAGGAGGAGATATTTCATCAAATTACTTCTTTAGGAACCCTGCCTCGGAATGGGGTGACTGAAAGGAAGAATCGATATTTGTTGGAGCTAGTACGTTCACTCATGTTTCAAATGAATGGGCAAAGGGATTGTGGAGCAAGGCAACGATGACGGCAGCGTATCTCATCAATTGCATACCGTGTCGAATACTTGGGATAAAGTCTCCAACTGAACTTATTTTTGGTCAATGGGAGTTCAAGGTTCCTCCCAAGGTATTTAGATTTGTGTGCTTCGTACGGGATCATTGACCAACGATTGGCAAGCTGGATCTGCAGGCAATGAAGTGTATCTTTATAGGTTATTCATCAAGTTAGAAGGGCTATAGATGCTGGAACCCAGTTGAAAGAAGGTTGTTCGTGAGTATGGATGTGACATTCTGGGAGTTAGAGTCGTACTACACGAGTAGAGGTACTCTTGGTCAGTTTTTAGAAGAGTTCTCCTACCACTGAGGGTGACAATCAAGAAGGGAGAAAGGAGAGTGATAGTCAACGAGAAGAAATCATTGTGGGGACAATTCCGTGCCAGAGCCTAATGTAATTTGCGCGAGATGTGATAACACCGAAAGAATTGAAGGTTTATCAGCGAAGACGCTTTGGAAAACAGGGGGGAAAAGCAGAGTGACAAGCAGTCAGCATCTGAGCTAGCAGAGGCGTAACCAAAAATGCCAGCCTTGCTTGTTGATCAAGTCCCAAATCTCTCATCATGTCTCTCTCCATCAAGTTCCTTACCTCCCCTTAGGGCAAGTGATAATGTTCTTTCTAATCACTCCTATCTTGAGTTACCACTTGCGTAACGTAGGGAAACTATAGCTAATGCTAGAAAGCCTCTAGTTTGGTATGGCTTTGAGTATGATATTGTAAATTTTATTTCATATTCCCATATCTGACCTGCATACAAAGCATTCATTGCATCACTTCAGACTGTGCCTGTTCCAAAGGATTGGCAATCAGCTAAGCAGGATCCTAAGTGGAAGGATGCTATGAAGGAGGAGCTTAGTACTTCAGAAGAACAAGACATGTGATCTTGTTCAACTTCCAACAGGAAAGTGGGCAGTAGGATGCAAATGAGTGTTTACAATTAATCAAACTCCTGAAGGCGAGATAGAAAGATACAAGGCATGGTTTGTTGTAAAAGGTTATAGTCAAACATATGAGATATACTATGATGAAACCTTTGCACCAATGGCAAAAATGAGCATGGTAAAAACGTTGATCTCCTGTGCAACTAACTTCGGATGGCCTCTATATCAGTTGGATGTGAAAAAAATGCCTTTTCTACTTGATGATTTATAAGAGGAGGTATACATAGAGATTCCTCTAGACTTTGAGAATATGTAGACTGATGGGAAGATGTGTAAACTTAAGAATCTTCATCAAAGAAAAGCACGTTGAGATTGATAGGTTCTTCATCAAAGAATATGCAGACTGATGGGAGCATTGTGTCAATAAATCTACGATCATCATTGCTAACAATCCAGTACAACATGATCGCATAAAACATGTTGAGATTGATAGATTCTTCATCAAAAAAAAGCTCGATGGCAAGATACTGAAGTTGTAGTATGCCAAAGTTTGGTGAACAGTTGACTGACTGTTTCACTAAAAGGTTAGGTCCTAGTGAGGATACTATAATATGTAACAAGATGTGCATGATTGATATCTTCGGCCCATCTTGAAGGGGGTTGTTGGTAAGTCAGTATTAGGATTTAATCAATCTTGTACGTGTTCGAATCAGATTCAATCTTTAAACTATAAATAAAGTATATGGAGATCCTGTGAAACAACACACAATTATTTTCCTAATTTCTAGGGCTCTCAGGGTGTTTTCAGAACCGGTACCTTGTTTTCCAGACTCACTTCTAGCCTGTTCGACAAAGAAATTAACGAGATCCTTTTAATTAGTTTGTGTTGCTGCTTAGGCACCCAGAACTGACATGCCAATCACACAGCTATACCCATACACTACAGTGGGGTACATCACATTCACAGGGTACATAGAACGTAGAACGTACAGTACAGACTACAAACTACAAGGCTACACACGGCGAAGGTTGCACGTCGATCTTGCCAACATGTTCTGTTTGCTCAGAGCTCTGCATCGGAGGAGGATGTCCGCGTCGGCGCGGCCGCTCCCTTCACCTTGTCCTTGGCCTTCCCCACGGCACCCTCCGCCGCTCTCGCCGCCGCATGCTCCACCGTCTCTTTGCCCATCTCGAGGCTCTTCTTGGCAGCCTCCGTCGCCGAGCCAGCAGTATCATCGTACCTTGGCACAAGAATTAACATGCAGGCATGACGATCGAGCGTCAGGATAGAAATGCTTGTACCCGAGCAACATCTTTCGCAATAGCTAGCGCTGCATAGATAAAACTACAAACAAGTAATTGAACATGCATACCGAGGCTCGTCGGAATGCGACCGCCGGAGCTTCATCCAGGTCAGCTTCGCCCACGCCCGGAAGGCGTCCAGCCGGCTGTCGAACCCGGGGATGCCGCCGCCGCCGCCGACCGCCTGCTCCACGGCGCGCCCTCCCCCCCCGGTCCCTCCATCCGCAGCTTGCTGTCCGGCGACGACGATGCCGGTGGCGACATCAGGAACGCCGCGACGGAGGCCACGAGCACCACGAGGAGGACGATGGTGACGGATATGGTCGCGCACCCCCTCGCCACCGGCGGTGGCGCCGCGCTGACGCCGCGGCCGCCGTCGTTGTTGGTAGCGGTGGCCTCCTTTGCATCCGCCATATCAATCGGTTCAGGTTGAGGTGGAGGCAGCGATGCTATCACGACGAGCTGGTGGATGCAAGAAAGTAAGAAAGATTGCCGCGGATGCACGGATGGGCGCGTGACATACGTACTACTAGAGCGCACGACGTTCGTGACGCTGGTGACGAGGTGGGCTGCCCGCGCGTCACGGGGTCGGTCTGGCTATGTGGGCAGACGAGGTGGCCGCCGATCCGCTAGTCAGGAGGTCAGACGGTCCAGCTGCAGAGCTGAATTTGGACGATCGAGAATTCACCGAGGGCGGCAAAGCGAGCGTCGCGTGAACATTTTTGCAAACCCAATCCAGGACCATTGGGCTTTGCAGCTGGCCTCGTCGAAGAAAAGCCCACAGGAAGCTACTAGCCTTCTAGCACTTCCCATGTTGGTAGCCCATACAAGAGCAAGGTATTTAAGCTACCTCTTTTGCTCTTTTACTTTGAAGGTTTAAAATTTTTCACAAAATCCTTAAATCAGAAAATAGCAAAATACCTAGAGATTCTCCATTAATCAAGAGAAAAGGATAAATATCTACGTCACTTATTTTGGTGGGACAAATTATAACAGTACAGATTAATCATATATAAATAAAAAATTCATTAATCGAGAGAAAAATATAAAGATCTACACCTCTTATTTTAGTTGTGCCAGATTATAACCACACAGATTAATCATATGTAAATAAGAAATTGTCCCATTAATCGAGAGAAAAAGGGAACATCTATATCACTTGCTTTGGTGGGGCAGATTATAACAATGCAGATTAAACGTATGTGTGTATGTGTGTGTATAACACAAATACAAGATGCTGCAATATCTAGCTGCTCAATTGCGAAAAAAATTCTACAAGTTTCCCTTTAATAAAGGGAGAAGACGTGCCTATCTAAACAAGACCTTGGTAGTAACTAATGCAAGGAATATCGTTTTCGTCCATACCCTACAATATTTGATACACACGTCATGTCCATAGGAAATATCGTGAATGGCTCCATATAACAAGCCTTATATGCGGAACATGTAACTATCTTATTTGAGTGACCCCAAGTCCCAAATAGCTCCATCCAACCATCCTATTTATTTGAATTAATAATGAGGATTGGAAACCCGGTGTGACACTCCACTTAAAAACAATGAAGGTTTCGACTAATCTATGACAACCAAATTCGCCCGGATGAAAAAGAAAAGAAGGCTTTGTGTAGTTATATTTGACTAGTCTATGACATATACA
The DNA here is from genome assembly GCA_036346405.1 of Phyllostachys edulis. Taxonomy (NCBI): domain Eukaryota; kingdom Viridiplantae; phylum Streptophyta; class Magnoliopsida; order Poales; family Poaceae; genus Phyllostachys; species Phyllostachys edulis. Next base: position 69,651,210 of record CM070549.1, read on the forward strand.
ACTTTGTCTAGATGAAAAAGAAAAGAAAATGACAAAATTAAGATATATCATTTGAAACACGGGAATTTTTCTTGATTCATATGGAAATTAAGCTGTTTCCCACGAAATTTCAGTGAATCTCCTACATTTCAAACGTGTCTAAACAAGAAAGAATTCAAGGCTTGTTTGGTTGGTGCCCTAAATTCTATGCCTAGAAAAAAGTGGTGCCTGCATATAGCCTGAAAAATAGATCGTTTTTGCCTGGCTAGGCAAACCTAGAGATAAGTTGTTTAGTTAAAAATATATGCCTGAAATTAATAAATAAAAAATATAGCATTGGATTAGATAATCAACAATGTATCTAGCCTCCCAGACAGCTGGCTTCGAGAGCCAGGCTTCCAAGCACACACGCGGCTGGCATCGCTCAGAAGCAGTCCTGGCAGGCAGGGCGCCACCAGCTAGCGTTCCAAGCAGGCTCTCAATGCAGGGAGCACGAATAATGGAGCAGTGTCCTGAAATAGGACATGGATATTCCCTGTCTGACGGTTGCGCAGTTGGTAGACAAAGATTTAATAGAAAGTCCCATCATCCATTTGACTTCCAGGATCACCTTATCAGTTTTCTCTTCCCATGTTCGTTCTCTCAGCGCTAGCGGCCATCACTTTCCTGTACCAGCAAATTGGCATTCAATGTTGCCAAGATACTGCTACAAAACAGGTTATGCTCAGATTTTATCGTACCTTGCAATGCTCTGCTTTTATATGTTATAATGGTTGTAAGTATTTTAAAGTCAGAGATGAGGTTTGTGAATATGTTTAGCTGGTTAAGGTTTCGTGGGAAAAACTGTTGTGGTCAGTATTTCTGAACCGAATATCTTAAGTCAATATTATGATTCACAAGTGGATGCTCTGCTGAAAGTTTTAGTTTTATTTTCGTGACATGGTGTGCTTGAAGCTCGATTTGCTTTTGTTACTGCCAGTATCTCTTAGCTTATATTATAGCATACGGCTAGATTTTAGAGTTTGCTTGCCTTTGTGCTCCTTGTGAATAGGATGTTAAAATTTGGGTTTAAATATCTGTTTTGATTCCGTTTCCATATGACGAATTGTATAACAGTTCATGATGGTTGTGGTGACGTATTTACTCGCCAAATGCCACTCAGTTAGTTTTCCTGGGTCCTATTAAGACAAATTATCTCATGTTTTGGTGATGTATGCATTGTTTACATTTGACAAATATACTACATCTGTGCCACTGCTTGGAGATTTTATAGAGAAGAGATCATCACAGACGGTTGAAACATATAACCGTTTGTGATGGCCTACGTATCACATACGGTTTTTGGTAGAAGCCGTTTGTGATAGTATGCCTTCACAGACGGCTTCTACCAAGAACCGTCTGTGTTGCGACTTATCACAGACGGCTCACAAACCGTCTGTGATAACTGCATGTTATCACAGACACGTAAATTCAGACGGTTCAGAAACCGTCTGTGATGACGGTTTGTGTAGTAGTGTATGTTTAGCTGGAAGAAGTCTCAACATGAATAATTTCGAAGAAGTTGGTAGCCAGCTGCTATGGCTACTCAGGGATCTGTTCTAGGTTCCTCTTTACCTAGCTGGGGAACTCAGTGACCTCGCCAGCGGGGGTACACATCGTCACCCAGGGACTTCGCTGCCGACCGCTACCTCCCGTGTCCAGTGGCGTCTTCGCCACCTCACCGCACCACCTCGCGTCTCCCTCACTCTTCGCTGTTCACCTCCTCTTCTAAAACCTAACTATCTCGTCTATCAAACCTAGTGTGCCATCAGGTGCGAAGACTACTGAAGAAGGCGCTTGCTCGAGAAGGAGGCGGGTGATCAGATTTGTGCGTGAGTTAGTGGGTCCAGTTAAGTTATGATGTGATAAAGGTTGTCAGAATCTCGATTTAGTCATATGATCCTAGTTTCTACGATCCCAGATTGACTGAACCGATCTGATCCTATGGTAAAATCTTAATTTGATACAATCGTAATATTATTACAATTCTAAAAAATAGAATCATAATCAAAATTTTCATACGATTCTAGTGATTTATTATAAATAATTATTTGCATATGTCCCTTCCATTGTAATTTTTTATTTTTATTTTTCATATGCATTATAATTTGTATAAATAACAAATGATCTTTCCTTTGCACTACATTTTGGTAAACAAAAGTTCTAAAGTATAGTTTTAAAAATATCGAAGTGTTAAAATATAAGGTAGAATAAAAAAATATGTTTCTTTTGATAAAATCAGATAGAATCTTAGATGCTACATCGATCCTATGATTCTACTGAACAACCTTAAATAGGCCTAACAATCAGGATTTGCAAATAAGAGATCCTACGGATCCTGCTAACAAATCTCATCTTAAGGGTCTTAAGTTAACTTGCAAGTACAGTAAAGAGAGGCTTATCTCTAAGCCTTGACTGCCGCTGCGCCCTAGACTTGTGTCCCGCCGCTACCACCGACCTGCGGGCCACCTAGATTGAACCGCTGGATGCCATCAAGCTTATTCGCTGATGTCATCGACTCTCCCTAGCCTCGGTTCCCACATGTGCAGAGAAGAAGAAGGCCATCGATGGGATGGTAATTCCCCCTCACATACAATCAAGTTTGATCTTGTGCTCCTGTAATATCCTTCCCAATATCTCCCCGAGTATTTTGAGATGTTTTTAAAAACAATTCGTATGTTTAGTTCTCATCTTGCCAAGATGGTAGTGCTCACTGGATACACCCAAACAATCTCTCTAGTTTGGACTGCAGCAATATAATGAATTCTAGCTCTACCCACTTACTACCAAATTAACAAAGTGCTTGTTCGAGGGGACAAAAGTCTTAGCGAGATTGATTCATGAAGATAGCCTGCCCCCAGCTGCCAAAAGCTGACTCATTCATGATGAGCTAGCTTAGCTGGTATGTATGCAATTTCTTCTTCTTCTTCTTCTTTTAAAATGTGGAAAGCTGTGCCAATTCATTAAAGAGAGGAATAAATTAAGCTAAGGCTGCTCTCAATGTTCCACCTTAGCTAGTATTTTAACCATGCTATGTAGGCAAATTGATGATGTGGCACTATAGTTAATGAGGAGAGATAGTACTCTAGTATCTAATTTGGATACCAGTTTGGACTCAAAATCCAACACGTCAAATTTATTGTATACTCATGCATGTAATTAAATGAAACAACCTAAGATACTACACAATAAGAAATCTTGCATTGGAAAGATAGTATTCTAACACTCCTCATGCACTAAGAAACTACATTAAGATATTGCCCATTAGGAGCAGCCTAAGCTTTACAACACTCGTCCGAAGGACTCAGCCAGAAGGAAACACCAAACAACACAATCTAGTATCTAGTATGCATGCATGATCCAGTAATAAAATGATTTGTTTCCATGGAGGCATGCAATGCAATGAAAATAGATATTGATATGATGTTACATGAAAAGAAATAGGTAATGATATGATGTACTGTATGAATATATACTAGATCCATCGGCAAATAGGAAATTTTTGCGGATACGATATTTTTTCATCCAGTATTTACGGATCTGACCACAGTCGCGGTGTATTTGCATATATGGCACCGCTGCCAACACCGCCGCCGCCGACGTGTGGCCGCCACCTGAGGCCATCCCTGCCACGTCAGCCGCTGGCGCATGGTGGCCATGCGTCAGCCCTTTGGCGTATGGTGGCCATGCGTCAGCCCTTTGGCGCATGGCCACCATGCGCCAGCCATTAGGGGGTTAATTAGTTAGGGGTTAGGGTTAATTAGTTAGTTAGGTGTAACGTCCTAAAATTTGACTTTTCAAAAATCTTTTGAGTAGTTTAGATCCTTAGAAAATTTCACCAATTTTATTTGAATTAATAAAGCTTAATTGGGAATTTTCTAAATTTAAAAATATTTAATTTGACTAATCTAAACTTCAATTAAATAAAAACATGTGTTATTTGGCTTCCTTGTGTTCCAAGTAATTTTCTGGTATTTTCTAAGATTTCTTTGGATTTGTTTGTATTTATTTGGCCTCCTTGATTTTTGGGATTTTCTTTAATTCCGAAAGTCCTCTTTTCTATCTCCTGCAGCACTGCTACAGTACCATCGGGTACTGTTCAACCGGATCCCGTGCTACAGTAAATCGCGCGACACTGCTCATCGTTATCCTCGGAACGAACCGAACAGCCGAGCCTCCGTCCAGTACGGGGTCGTTCCAAACTTAAAAATTCAAAATTCCATATCTTTCTCCTCGGTATGTATAAAAGCGAGCCGTTTGCGCTCACGCGTTCATCTTGATCTCGTCTTCCAATCCCCTGATTTGGTTTTCTCCGAATCAATCTAGTTTCGTCGCAATCTGCAGAAAACCGAGCTTCAACCGAAATTCTTCTCCGACGAACCGCGCCTTCGTCCGACGTCCTTCGGTCGAACCGTCTGCGGCGTTGGCTTCGCGTCGTCGTCCTCTACGTCATGCTTCCTTCCCCTTTGCCCAAGATCGCCGGAGCACCGTCAGCCATGTCGAGCCATGACGTTCGTCGAGCTCCTCGCTTCCTCGGTGAGTTTTTCCAAAATCCGATCGCGTCATCTCGTGCCCCTCGTTCATACCTTTTTTCCCCTCTTTTAGATCCAAGTTTCATCCACCGTGCGCTGAGAATCGAGCATTCTCTCGCCTCTTGTATGTCGTCCTTCTCCGGCCAATTACTCCGCAACCGTTGATCCCCTGCCTTCAACTCCACTACCGTTGGGTTCGCATCGCCGCGTTCTACGTTGTGCTCACCTCCTTTTTGCGAGCATTCTTTGGAAGAGTTCTGCGTCCGTGAGGCCGCCGTGGTCGCCGTTCTTCGCGTCGCTGTAAATGCGCATGGGCGAATCTTGATGTCTGGACCGCGTCATCATCTCCACCTCGTCGTTTCCTTTCCGTTTTGCCCCTTCACCGCCGCCGCGTCGCCTCGGGCCGCTGGCCACACCATGCGCCATAAACCTCTGTGCACTATTCATGTTCATGGTGCAGTGCGTGTGTGTGTTCGGTTCTGGTTATTTCCTTAGTGATTCTTGTTTCCTCTCTTCCATATTGGCCCAAGTAAAACATCTCTTCCTTGTTCTTCTTCCAGCCGAATAGATCCTTGTGATCTCTTTAATCTTTTTCCCCTTCTCTGTTATCTGTTGCTTCCTACGTGAATTGTTCTCTGATGCTTCATTATTTTCCTTTCCTTCCTCCGATGAATGGAACTACACATCTCTTTGCTTTCTATTGTTTTTCTAATCCCTGATTCGTTCAGTGCCAAAAATCCATGCCAATCCTTGTGCAAGAACCGGTCGGCAGCTCCCTGTTGTGTTTAGTCTATTACCTCGTTCCTATTTCAGTTTCTGTTGAAGCACGTCTCTACGATTCCCTGTTGGCCTCTCCATCTCTCTGACTCCGTTGCTCTCTAATTACCATGCAAGTGTCATCACCTTGCGCCATAACCAGCCGTCATCCTCCCGAACCACCCCCTTTGGTTGTCCTTCCGTCTGGGCCGTCCAGCTCTCCCTCTCTCTTTAGTATCTATAGTGGCGATTCCGCCACGTTAGATCGATTACATGCCGCGATCGCTTTGTCATCCGCCTAGCTATATTCGGCAGCCATCAAAGCCTTTGTGCTTGTGTGTCGTCCTATGTGGCATCCCCGTCGTCGATCCCGTGCACGCCACGTCATCGCCATCTTGCCACCTCATCTCCTCCTTGCGCACATGGCCGCATTGCCAGCGTCTACGTGGCATACTCATAACCTAACCTAAACCAAATCGTATGGACTTGGTTCATGTGAACCTATTCCATGTCTTGTGGACCCCATCGTCGGCCGGACACCTCAAACCCTAGATTTAAGCCTAACCCTAAGGCATGCACTGTAGACTTGGCTCACTAAGCGGGTCATTTACTCGTGGTCCCCATCATGTCGAGACCCTATTACGTGAACTCAGTTCACCATGCACCAAACCCTAGCCCGTGGACTTGGTCTGCGGACCAATGGCCCACTTGTCTTTCCCTTTACCTTATTTCTAGAATTATTGTAATTCTAGAAATTCATTTATCTAGTGGACCCCCCCCGGTCATCCACTGTTCCTTTTTCGGAAATTAATCCAATTTCTGAAATTCAATTATCCAATTGGTCCCACATGTCATTCACTGCCTTTGTCCTCTCTCACTTACCAGTATCCAATTCTTTCTATTTTATTTAATCCGAAGGAATATTCTTTCCTCTCGCAATTTCATCATTTCATGTGATCTTCGAAAGCTCATATCTTTTGAATCCAAACTCCGATTGAGTTCGTTCAAAGTCCTAATTCATCTGAATTCAATATCTTTTATTCTGAGACTATTATTTAAATTTGGAGTTTGTTTACTTTCTGTTATTTATTTGTTTTGGTTTATTTGCTTATTTGCGAGTCGACGTGGATACTACGAGAAGTGTTGATCAAGAAGGAGCTGAAGATCAAGATAGTAGAAGATTAAAGATAAATAAAGATTATCATTGTTGTAGGAAGGCAAGTTATACCTTTGATCATATTGAACCCAGTTTTCAAAAGTTATATTGATTCAACGTATTGCATCTACTTTAATTATTTATCTCAATGTTTTTGGGATTAGTTAACATCCAGATTGTTATGACCTCCTTGTCTAATTGTATGCCATAATCTTTTGTCACCCTAGTTTGGTTAATTTAGTTGGTGCTATGGTATTACCAACGTGGGTTGGTTAGATGCGATTAGATTGCTTAGCCATGCCACGAATCACCTTTTCATGTAATGTTGCAATTATCAACTTGACTAAGTGACTATGGAACTATGTGATAAAACTGTGTGTACTGTGTGCTATTATGGCATGTGTTGCACTTAACCAACTAGGTGGAAAAAGATTTAGACTGAGGCAAGTGGTGGAAATTGTGTGACATGGTGGCTATGTGATATGGGAATATGAATCTGTGTGTCAAAATAATCTGTGTGGCTTAGTTAGAAATTAGAAGTCTTGCCTTAGTCAATTAAGGACTGAACCTTGTGCGCCATTGAACTGGGCCTCTCGTACAACCACATGCCTGTTATGGGACGGGCCTAACTTAGTAAGTTATGAATTCTTGGCATTGGTTGCTCAGGCAGTGGGTTAGGCTATGTGAATAGGGTGGAGGTGTGTGTTACCATGTAGTCGCATCATGGGCAGTTCGCCGCTTCTCATCCCAGCGGTGTGTGTTGTACCATACACCTGTGTATGGTTTGGTATGACATAAGCACATCAGGAGCATCTATGTTGAGATGAAGTTTCTGAAAAGTTTTGTTGTGATCAGCTCTGATCCAGTTGATCGCATCTTGTGGGTAAAGTGTACAAACTCTACAGAGTGTTAAACAATCTATTCGAATAGCCGCGTCCGCGGTAATGGACAATGCTCGGGGATTTCACACGAGGGGTAAATTTTCATAAACTGTGTGGGGAGGGAGCTGTGTGATCTAAATCATATGGCTATGTGAATAATCTGTTTAGGCTGTGTGTGTCTTTGTGAAATCAAATTGTTAAATTATTATTGTCTATTTGTTTTACTTATGCTTTCAATCTATTATTTGTATTCAAATTGTAAATGTTGCATTTCTGCAAAATAACCACAGAAGCTATTCCTTTGGAATAAGCCTGCATCTATAATTGCATTTCTGTGGTATGACTTGCGAGTACGGTGTGTACTCATGCTTGCTTTAATAAATCAAGCAGAGGTGAAGGAATCGTCGACCAACGGGTCTACTTCAAGGATCGTGGAGAACTAGGTCGCACTTTGACCCGATTGCTGTGGGCATATGGATGGGCATCACTGGAGTTATTCTATTTCGTTCCGCTGTAGCTTCATTGAGCTATCTGCCCTCTGAAGCATTAATTGTAAGCTTGACCTTAAGGTCTTTACTCTGATGTTTATTGTTATTTGCCTATGTATTAGTTATCTTTGTATATGGAAATGATATTTCACTGATGTTGCCACTGTGTGCACTAGCTTGATCCTGGACTAGTGCAGTATACACAGAGAGTCCAGAATTGCATATTTTGGGTCCCAACATTAGGTAGTTAATTAGTTAGGTTAGTTAGTGTTAGGTTGAAATTTGCAGGAATTTTAAAATATAGCAAATCAGTCGAAAAAATTATGAAATTTTTCGTAGAGCCTTCTGACACCTTGTACTTGATTGTGTAAATTTTTCATAATTTTATTCGTTTAAAATTGTTATCGCTATTTCGTATAAGTGTCATGTTCGTATGAATCAATAAATGTAGAAAATGAGCTACAAAAATTATGAATTTTATTTAGGGTCCTCACGCAGTGGGCTTGATTGTGTAATATTTCGACAATTTTATATGTATTTTGGCATTATCTCGAAAATTTAGGATTTAGGTCGCGAAAATTTCGATTTTAGGTTTCAGAAATTAGAGTTTCATGATTTCTTGTGACTTGGAATGTATAAAAAAAAAGCTACATTGCAACACCATTGGAGATGTCGATATACAATATGGCGCTGGAGTACACACATAACAAACAAAATACGCATACAAATATAGCAAAACAAAATATGAATACAAATATACCCAAATATAATCGCATAACATGGGATATACCAAAGTCTAGATAAGTTTGTGCATGAACCGGGATGAAGGAGGATGGGTATTATCACATGTAACTCGATCAAATAGAATACTCTTTGTTTATTTATCGGTTTAGTGTGGATGATGTTCTTTAATATTGTATTGTACGACAGGCTAGATAAAGTTGTGCATGAACTAACCGAGGAAAATATGTGGCATGCAGATCATATAACGTTGTACCGTAACCTCGACTCGTGTGCATTTCGAAGGCTACGGTACATCATTATATGATCTGCACGCCACGTATTTCCCTCAGTTGGTTCATGCACAATCTTATGTAGCTTGTGGTATAATACAGATCATCCACGGCAAACTGATAATTTGACAAAGATTGAACAATGTGTGCAACTAGTCTCCGTGGCGCCATAGCGAGTGCCCCTTGTCTCGGGGCTGCCCACGGTGGTGGTGAGTGTAGAAGTTGTCCATGTTCTGCGATTTCATGATGTAAGTGGATCGTACAGTAAGAAATGTAACACGGATGCAAATTGTATATAACTCACGTCTTCGATACGCAGTGCGCCCGGTCGGCCTGATACGCTTCGACGTCGATCGATCTCGGTCAAAGGAGCCTTCCCCTTCCCCTTGTCGCCGGACTCTCCACGTCAGGCTGGTGTGTTGAAGTCGTCCATGTCCTGCGATTCTATGATGTAAGTACACCGTACAGTGAAAAACGTAACAAGGATGTAAATTCTTCATAACTCATGTCATCGATATGGATTACACCCGGATGAGTACTGGGATCCTTCGGTGCCTCCTTAACAGGGTCTGGAATGTAAGGTTTCCACCGCACGAAGGTCTCGACCCGCATCGAGTAGTTTAGCATGTACTTCTGCTGGATGAATGCCCCGTCATATATCTTCGGGCCGTCGATCCACTGGAAGAAGTGGTAGCGCATCTCAGGCAACCATTATGTGGGGATGAAGTTAAAAATTTAAGGAATTCAACATAGGGAGAGGAAAATCGATGCGTGCGAAAGAAACGCTTACGAGGTGGTGTCCGCACGTGTAGTACGCCCGGGCGGCGGTGTCTGGGTGTGTGGACTGAATGATCTCTACCGGCTCACCACACACACACTACGGTATTGGACATTGTGGTGGTACTCGAGCATTTTTCATTGAAAAATCTGGGTATTGTAGATGTTTCCTCTTCTGCGCAAGCCACTTGCGCTTTTGTAACATCCTCGCGTAGAAGTTTGCCGAAGAGTCTATAGCTGGGTATCGTAGAATTTTGCACTGTACATAACAAACAAGGCGGAAAAACATTACATTATGACACTGAATGACGACCTGGGTATGTTGGGACAATCCTTCATTGAGTGTACAGGGGTCTTACATATCCTACACTTGATTGTGCGGCTAATACATGTACGTTGACTAGCATCCATGTCATTCCGGAAGTGCCACATCTGCCATCACCCCTTCTCTATTCTCTTTAAGTCCCTGTTGGGACCCCATTGTACCATGTTCGGCCAAAGATCCTTGTAGTTCATTTTCAAGTCGTATGAGTGAAACTCTCCACTACATGTATCGAATAGGTGCTGCATGTTGTAGTACTCGGAAATGTACGGCATAGACATCTGCCTCATTTGCGCACACGCCTTGTACACATGCGAGCATGGATTATGGAGGAGCTTCGGTTTGTTGCAGGTGCATGTCGCCACATCACTCAGGCTGCATGCCTGTTTCCTTTCCTTCCTGGCATGACTGTTGACGTATTTCTGTCAAAGCCTGATCTCGTACTTCCGCCTGTGGCCATCGATCACCTGGATGTCGTGCATTCGGGCCTTCTCCATCTTCCGGTCTATGTGCCTTTGCCTGTTCTCGGACCACTGCTTGCCTTCGTCCATCTGTCGCTTGGCTGCAGTGGCTCTATTGACGAAATAACCAATAGTGCGAGTCCATGTCTCCTAGACGATCGCGGTGATAGGGAGGCACTACACACCTTTGAGGACGCTGTTGTAGACCTCGGACATGTTGGTTGTCATAATCCCGTACCTCGCACCGTCTATGTCATAGAGGAGGGACCATTTCTCCAATTCAGGAGCATGGCCATTAATCCACTTGGAGAAGCTTATGGCACTACTGGGTTGCTCCCCCTCTGGAGTGGACTCTCTTGTATGCCTCGTAGTCCGGTGTTCGAGGTCTCTCTAAATAGACTCAAACTTCCGTCTCTGGTTCTACAGACACAATGCCTTGAACGTCTTCATGAGTTCCTAACCACGGAACCTCATGAACAAGTTAGATACAAGATGCCTCATGCATCACCTGGATTGCACGTCGTTCTACTTGTGAGATGGATCCATCCTACGCTGCATGGTGTTGATTGTCGTCAACAACCCAGCATTGCGGTCTGTGATTAGGCAGACATTGGGCCGGTCTCCCACCACTGCCCTCTTCATGTTCTCCAAGAACCACAGCTAGCTGGATGTGTTCTCTCTCTTCACAATGGCAAATGCCATCGGGAGAAGCTGGTCATTCGCATCGGCCTTCATCGTGGTGAGAATGGTGCCATTGTACCTCCCCGTGAGAAAAGTGCCATCCATTGTTAGCACGGGATGGCAGAACTTGAAGCCCCCGATGGCCTGAGTGAAAGCCCAGAACACCCGATCCAGTATGAAGCGGTTGGACCCTTTTCCAGCATCTTCACGGTCAAGCTTGTTTATGTACGTGCCGGGGTTTGATCTGGCAATCTGGTGAAGCAATCTCAGCACAAGATTGTACGCCTCTTCATATGTCCCGTGCATAGTCTCGATGACCATCTCATTGGCTCGTCGGACCTTGCTGTAGCTAACAGGATAGCCAACCTGATTGACGACTTCCGACATCATCAGCTTGGGGGAGATAGACACGTCTGCCTCAACTAGGTGCATGATGAGGTTTGCAACATATGCGGAAGCCACATTCCGATGCTGCCGCAGGGGCTCGCTGAGCTCACAAGTGTGGTCGATAAGCTCCTTAACCATGAAGACCGAGCCGAAGATCTTTACTCAGTGAGCACTGACCTTGCCAGGGCAGCCTTCTACTACGCACTTCACGGTGTACTTTCCTGGGTTGGACCGGTGCACTCGATACACACAGCTGATGGATAAGGCGTACCGTGCTATAACTTGTTACACGGCCATCTTGTTCGGAAAGCGCTGCCCAACTAAGAGGGTGTCGGCTTCAAACCCCCACTGGGAGCCTTCTTCTTGCGACAGTACGAGTGAATGCACCACGATATCATCAAGTCTCGATGCCACGTAAGGACCAACGGCTTGGTGTGTGTCCTCGTCGGTACCATTCGAGCTTGGGTCGGTGTCCTCGTCGAACACCAACCCGAGAGGCTCGTCCGGTAGATACTCATGGCAGTCGATGCGGGCCGACAACCATGTTTCCGCCCCCTCATTTGGCATAAAATTAGGCACGAGACTTCCCTCCGAGGCAGCACATTCCATGCTGCCATCTTTAGGCTCAAGTCACGCTTGCCCGCTTGTAGAGGCCCCGGCATCATCAGGGTTTTCCGATGCCCTATGTACGAAATTTATGTACACCATAGGCTTCCCTTGAATGGCTGCCTCGTGCTGGGAGACAATCTCCATGTACTGCCTCCATGCTATGGTTCCATTCACCTTTATGAGCTCCCACATATAATTTGTGCAGGTGATCGCCTCGATCATAACTTTCTTCGTCGTTGGCTCCGTGACGAACTCCCTTCGGATGCAGCTTCACAGCTCGTGAATATTCATCGCGTGGAGCCCCTCCACCCGGACCACCTTATACTGGCATCTTGACGGGTCCAACCTATCGTGTCCGGCCCATACGAGACCATCACCGTAGAACACAAATAAGTCTTGCATGTTCGAAAATACCTAAAGCCACAACAACCACTAAATAATTACGAATGAGTTATGCCTAACTAATTCCTACTTAACTAATTACAACTGATTAATTAACACTACACTAATTCATTACCACTTATTCAATATGCCGTAATGATGACTACTAAACTAATTACAACTAATTAATTACCACTAAACTAATTAATTACTAGTGAACTAACTAATTACGACTAATTAATTACCTCTAAACTAACTAATTACGATTGATTAATTACCACTAAAAATTACGATACTTCATTTTCACTTACTTAATATCTTTGTAATGATGACTACTAAACTAATTACGACTAATTAATTACCACTAAACTAATTCATTACTAGTGAACTAACTAATTATGACTAATTAATTACCTCTAAACTAACTAATTACGATTGATTAATTACCATTAAAAAATTACCAGTACTTCATTTCCACTTATTTAATATGCTGTAATGATGACTACTAAACTAATTATGACTAATTAATTACCACTAAACTAATTCATTACTAGTCAACTAACTAATTACAACTAATTAACTACCCCTAAACTATCTAATTACGACTAGCTGACTAAGACTAACTAATTACGACTACGGTAATAACGACAAAAGCATCCGATAAATCACCTGCCCTTCGGGGGAAAGTAATCAATTAAGGACGAGCGACGAGAAGCAAGAAAACAGTTAACCTCCCAATAAAAGTAATTATATTACGTTATCTGAGTTCTCAGTGACGAGCGCAAGAATAAGAATCGAAACGCAAATGAGATAAGCGAAGAGCGAGTACCAGAGTTCGGTATTTATAGCGAGTGGAGGAGATCGTCGGCGTTGGCGCGAAATTCCGTGGCGTTAGCGCCGAATTTACGGACGAGGCGGCAATTTGTCTTGGAGGAGGAGGAGGGACGGTGGGAAAGATGGCTACCGTGAGGTTTTTTTAATTCTCTGTAGAATAGTCCGGGTGCGTGGCGGGCAGGAGGGAGGGCCGGAGGGGGTGCGAGTCGGGAGGGTGTTGTGAGAACAATTCTGAGTGAATAAAATTATAAAAATTTTACACAAGCAAGTACACGATATCGGGAGGCTCCACAAAAAATTTCATAATTTTTTGGACTTATTTGCTATATTTTAAAATTCCTCTAATCTCACCTAACAATAACTTAATTATCTAACCTAACTATCTAATTAACCCCTAACCTAATTAACCCTAACCACTGTTGCTGTTTGGCTGGCACATGATGGCCATGCACCAAGGGCTGGTGCATGGCCACCGCACGCCAACGCAGCTGAGATGGCGGCTTGGGGCTAGGTGGCGCGGCTTGGGGCTAGGGTGGCGGCCACGTGTCAGCGGTGGCGACATTGGCGCACGATGGCCATGCGCCAACACCATGTGTTGTGGTTTCCGGCGTTGGCGCACGGTGGCCATGCGCTAGCGGTGCTATATGTGCAAATACCGTGGCGCCGTGGTTAGATCAGCAAATACGCGCTGAAAAAACGCCGTATCTGCCAAAAATTCCGGCAAATAGTACCAACACGTAGTATACCGTAGTGTGTACGTGCATGACTTTTGTTCATGGCTTGCATGTTACCTATTTTTACTGCCTATCATAGATTTTTCTAAAAAATAATCCAGTTTTTATTTGAAATTACAAAATTATACCTACGATTTTTTTTTTTACAAAATTATACCTTTGTCACCGAACCGTTGGGCGTGGCTCGATCGCCTAGCATAATGTTTACCAATATAGTAGCTGTACCATTGGGCGATAGAGATGAAGTTGGCCAATGGTTGGATGATGAGTTACATGCCCAACCTGGCGACTACATCCACAATAATGCCAACGGCGGCGATCGGAGGCTGGAGGCTAGTTTTATTATTTAATCTTTTTTTAAAAAAATATTTGAAAGTTAAGCCCTTTCGAACTATCCATAACTTAAAAGTAGAGAATCTATGTGTGAACCATATATAAGACCATCCTTTTAACTGAGCGTAAATACATATATGGACTGAAAATCCTTTTGTGGATTGATAATCTTTGACACTTCAGTGTATATATCCTTCATAAATAACTGCACAATATTTCCAGGCCTTGCCCCAGAAGTGATACATGTTGTTGAATGCCTTTATAATGAAGCTGGGAATAACACAAAAGAATTGAATGCGAAAAGACGAGGAGATTTGATGTTGCGAATTAAAATAGACTTTATAATGATGTTGGGAATAACATGGCACATAGGGTCTGGTTACGTGCATAAGAAACAGCATCATGCACGATGCAACAAACTGAAGTACTCCTATGATACATATGCACCTTTTTGGAGAGGAAATAGATTCGACCTTCGACGGGGGACTAGTACAGAATGACCCGACCTACTGCGTGGACCAGGGCCATTTTCCCTTCCTTGCTAGCTCGGTGTTGAACTCCTCGCCGGCCTCTTTAGCCTTGGCTGCCATTTCCCTCTTTTTATCGTGCTCCCTCTCACAAGCCTCGCGCTCCCTGTGCCTGCACGCCTCAAGATGAGCTTTCGTCTCCCGATGTATGTGCTCGTTTTGCTCGTCGTTGCGGCGCTCCTCCTCTCGGATCTCATGAGCCCTTTTGACATCCCACTCCTCGTAGTCGAGAGTCCACTGGTTATGTTGGTAGATCTCTTGGTCGATCCACTTGCGATAGCCACATAACGGATCCGGTGACTACAGGTAGACAGGAGTGGTTGTTAGTGCGTACTTTGAAAGAGAAATAGGAGGGGAACACACTGTAACTGGTCCTTACCGGCTACCAACAGCTATGCATGTCCCAACGTCAGTCGGGATAGTCACTGAAGTAGTTCGCACAACCCCAGTAACGCATGCCCAGTATCAGCCGCTGCTTAGACTTGAAGAACTTGCATGGGTCCCTGTACCAACAGAGGGGCGGTATCTCCCCCTCTGACAGGTGTTGCGGCGAACGCTCGATTGGAACGTTCTGGTAGGGGTTGCTGCTACGGGGGGGGCATCATTACGAAGAGTTGCCATCCTGGCAAGCTCCTCTTATTCGATCCGGGCCGCAGCAGCCCTTGCTTGCTCTTCCCGGGCCCAGTAGCCCTTGCTAGTTCGCGGATCTCGTCCCAGTGCCTCTTCATGTTGTCCATCCCGGCGTGGTGAAGCAAGCTCTGGTGTAGTGTTGGGTTTGGTTGTGTAGTGTTCTCTTCCAGATCTCTTCCACCTCCTTTTATAAGCCAAAGGGTTGGCATGGTGTGGTTAATTTCATGTCACTGCGCAAAGCTTCTCTGTTTGGTCTTGTCACTGTGCAAAGCTACCCTGTCTAGTCTTGTCACGGCACAAGGCTGTCTCCTTTGGTCTTGTCACTGCGCAAAGCTGTCCTGTTTGGTCTTGTCTCTGCGCAAAGCAGCCAAAGGGTTGGTATGGTGTGGTTAATCTCTTGGACTTGAATTTTTTTATCAATAGCCACCATGATGTGCTTGGCCTCCACATCCTTCTTCTCCACTATCTCTCCATACATCAAATTGGCTAGGAAGGTCGACGTTAGGTTACGATGCCTTGGCAAAACACTACTGAGCACGCAGGAGTGCAGCTCCACCTTCGAGACAATCTAGTGAGTCTCATACTTCGGTCTATGTGCGTGCAATCATCAAGGACAACCGGCACCTTTCGCGCCACGGTGTCTTTGCTCTAACTAGATTTGTGACCGAAACGTTAGCTGCATGGACATAGCCCACAGCTTAATGGCGTCCTGCAAGGATATCTTATCAGCAAACATTGAGTGCAACCGAACCTCCGTGGCATGGTACTCCCACGGTGATTCGTGCTCGTCATGCGTAGCTACACCCTCAGCGTCAAACATGTTCCATTCCTAGGGGATGGGAGCTCCGTCCTCATCGGAACTATCCTCGTCGTCCTCCTGTACAGCTTCCTCTTCAGCCAAGGCCATCTGGTCATCGCTATCCATTTGACGCACTATGTACTCCCTATGCTCTCCTTCATCAGCCTGTCCTGTAGGCTCACCATGCGGTGACCGCTCTTCCTCTCCTGCATCTACCGCGTCGGCCTCGTCACGAGCAACATCCTCCGAACCCTTCGTAACACTGGCCTCCAGGTCCTCTTCTTCACCGACATGCTGGGCGCCCGAGCTGCTCCCACTACCCAGATGATATCCGTCGGCAAGGCCCTATACAGCTTCTTTTGGGCATGCTTGCTGGCAAACACACTTTCGTATCCACTGGCCACGACGACCTTCTATAAAGCCCTTCCACATAGCCGTACACATCAGTCTTCTCAACTCCCATCTAATGTCCGTGGGAGACCGGCTCCAAAGCCTTTGTATGACGACGCTACACACCTCAGGGTCCAAGGAGAAGTTGCGGGTGAGCCAATACATCACATCTGCGATTCGTGCATTCTCGCCGTCAGGGTGTACTAGAGTGGCTTGCGGAAAACTACTCAAGTCAACACTGTACAGACCTTCACGAATGGTGCCATCACCGTAATGCACTTTCAATGTAGTGGGTACAGGCATGACTGATGTCTGCCTACAAATATTTTCAATATTGCAACTAGTCAGATCGCAACGCACGATATGCAAGTACTGCTATACTGTAATTTACATTTGTACGGCCCTTCACCTATCGTGAACAACTACACTACAACATGGTCAAGGCGTCATTCATTCCCTAAGGCAGAGGCCACAATGAACGTGCAGTACACTATTCTAATTTAATCTGAAAACCGAGCTATTCCATACCGGGCATTATCCGATCCTGACGCTAACTTGCAATCCAAAATGCTACAAGTGGCATTCCGGTCTTCTACAGAGCCATACCAATTACCTAAGTCAATTAGTCCATACTAATTAACCTGTACTAATTAGTCCATACAAATAATTCATCCTCCTCATGCACTCGGCGAGTACCCTCTCATCTTACCAACTTTCTAATTATTCACGAATAATAGTCGATCACGCATGCAAACACAACTACTACTACTTCTATAAACAAAGCACTACTTCTCCCTCACGGACTACTTTTTTCTCTAACTAAAGTTTTTTACCGGTGCTACTTACATATAAATTAGCAACATTCCGATTTTCTACTTTTGTTCTCTAACTTAAATTTCCTACGGGTGCTACTTATACTACTATTTTAACTACACAAACTATTTACTTACTACAAAGAAATACACTACAAAGATAAAAAAAATCACCTCACGGACGAATCTTTCCTCCACTTCTTCTTCTCCCTCTCTTTTCCCCCTTTCTTTCCACTCTTCTCCTCTCTTTCTTTCTTCCTTCCTGTCGCTTGGCTGAGGGGGCGAGTGGCGCGCCCTTTATATAAGCCATCCAGTCGCCCAACCGTTCGGCGATTAGAGGCTTCTGTCGCCTAACAATTCAGCGATAGAACCTATCGCCCAACCGTTGGGCGACTGCGACCGCATTAATGTCGCTTGGCCATTGGGCGACCGGAGCCAGTCACCCAATGGTTCGACGACAGAGGTATAATTTTGTAAAAAAAAAAATCGCAGGTATAATTTTGTAATTTCGAATAAAAAATGGATTATTTTTTTAAAAAAAATCCCCATCACACCTAAGTGAACTGTTTTTCTCGGATAACGATTGGTATGGTACTCCTAGGAGTATGTACTCTCACTTCTCATATACCACTTAAATCATATGATGATACCTCTTTATCTATTAAAGCATACTCCAATAACGATTATAAGATACCCCAAAGTGAGTTCCATAAAAAATTTCATTAAATCCCACTTTTTATAGCAAAATTTGTGTATATACTTCTTTTATATATGAAAAAAGGTATGTAACAAAAAAATGAAGGGTTCATATAGAAAATTTTCAATCAAGACACATTAGAGTATCTTATAATTGATATTTAAGTATACTAAAAGTGATAAAGAAGTATAATATGTTTGTTTAAGTGGTATCTCGAATTATGGAGTGTTTTTCGCAGGTGGTTAATAAGCCCGGGACTTCCCATTTTTGGTCGAGTCTTATAAAAATTAAAGATTAATTTTTTCGCTTTGGTTCATTCTAGGATAAAAATGGAATGCAAACTAGGTTTTGAAAAGATATTTGGTTAGGAGGTTCGCCACTAAAAGGACAATATCCACTTCTTTATAATGTGGTGAGGAGAAAGGATGATACAGTGGCAAATATTCTGATATCGACTCTTTTAAATATTTTTTTTTGAAGATCTATTATTGGGTCTAAGTTACATGCTTGGAATGAGTTAATTTTGAGAATTTCAAACTTGCAATTAAGCTCTCAAAAGAATATTTTCAGGTAGAATTTGAATAAGTATAGAGTTTTTTCGGTCCAGTCTTTATATGCGACACTATTTGGCAACTATCAAGCCCCATTATGATTTTTTTGGCTAATTAAAATTCTATTAAAAATGAAAATATTCCCTTAGTATCTCAAAAGAGGGGTAGTATTAACTAAAGATAACCTACTTAAACGTAATTGGAGGGGAAGCAAAAAAAGTGTTGTTTCTGTGTTAAAGAGAAAACAATTCAACATCTTTTATTGACTGCCCTTTTGCACGTCTTGCATGGTGGATTGTTCAATGTGTGTTTAATTTAACTCCCCTATGAGCATAGCAAACATATTTGGGAATTGGTTAGCCGGTATTCCAAATAATTTGAAGTCACAACTCCTAGTGGGAGCTAGTGCCTTATGTTGGTCTATTTGGTTATATCGGAATGATGGTGTTTCTGACAAAAAGATTGTCAATAATCCCGTACAAGTTATCTTATTGAGTGGATACTGACTGAGTGCTTAGACAAATTTGTAGAAATTGGCCCAAAAGAAGTCCATGTTGGCCGGAAGTCAAATGTTGCAGTTTGTGGTGAAGAAAATATTCAATATTCATGAGTGGAGGCTTAGTCACAGGATTTGCTATGATTGAGTTTCTTTTTCATGTATTTCTTGGTTGTAAGGCTTCAAGCCACTTTTAACGGTTTTGGTTATTTTGGTACTTTAGACTCTTTAGTAAATTAGGTTTCGTACATCCTGAATGCAAAGGCCGAAGGAGATTTTTTTTCTCTTCTATTATATAGAAAATATATTATTCGAGAGGATGGGAGGACTTTTTCTCGATCACTTGACCGCTGACCTCCATAATTAATTAGTTAATGGTGGCGTGTAATGAATGATCGGGCCATACACTTCTCTGTACTAATTGTGAAATTTCTGCATCAAGCACGTGCCCCAGCCGGGCCCTCTCCGCGTCGATTTGATTCGCCACTTGTTATTTAATCGTTCCTTCTTTCGATTTTGAAACGGAAAGGGACCGGACCGAGATAGGGTGCTAGTGGGGGCCTGGGCTTTTCGTACGCTTCATGTACTTTAATGTGTATACATGTACTATATTATATGCTAGTTAAAAATAGTAGCAAAGATTTATGCCAACTTCGATATAAAGATGCTACTAATTGCCCTCCCTCTAGTGCGTTGGTCGATCAACGACTGGGTGAGTGGTTAAAACATTTTTAAGATATATCATGCATGGTCGTTTTTTTTTTGCCATTGCGACCAGAAAACCTAAGTAGTGTTAGGCATTGTTTGGTCGACCTCCAGCTCCAAATTTAAAAGTTAAGTGTCTACCTTCATATTGGACTTGAACCCTAAATTTTTTTTTCCACTGGACCTCGTATCCTCCTCCGCATGGCTTGTCGGCGGCAGGGAAAACAACTTCGCCGAAATTTCAGAGATTTTGATACCCTCCAAAATAATTTTTTTTCATTAAAAAAACGGAAACATTTGAATTTGGATAAATCACATCCTAAATTCAGCAGCATTTGAATTTTGGACAAATTTCGGCCAAATTTCGTCCAAATTTCGAGCGCGTGCTTGAAAACTCACCGAAATTTTAACCAAAATTCCAATTTTCAGTAATTTCGTTTATTTCGTTACCCTCCGTTTTTTTCCAAAACAAAATTATTTTCCCTGGCCGTCGGTGGCCTGGAGCATTAGATGGTGACTCAGATGGTGGAAATCGGTAGCGGATTGGGCGACCGGAGGCGAAAAATAGCAGCGGTGAGCTATGGAGATGGCTGCGACGGATGTCAGGGAGAGGATCCGCCGATTGGAGCCAATGATGAGAGTGGCAGTGGCAAGATCCCAACGGCGGTGACCATGCACGGGCCTTGATCTACCGATTGTTAGCGTCAATTCCCAACCACAAGCATTTCGGTCATCCACGATTTTGGAACCTGCCGGCGAAGCTGCTCTCGGGTACCTTGCTTCAGGATCCTAATACAAAACAGGCTCCAGCTCTATTTGACCGGTTTCTACAGGAGCTAGGCGCAAAGCCCGGCGAAACAGACACTCAGTATGCTTAGTACAGACGTGCAACTAAATACTTAACTCATCAGTCACCCGTTATAGTGACTAGTCATGTGTCCGTGCATTGCAACGAAAACTCATATTTTGCACCAGTGATTTCTGAGCAATGTACTTAACACACATGTAATTCCTGAGCATTATAATCAGTTTTGGTAGGTATAAAGCACATTTGAACAATATAGCACCTATAGATACAAAGATCTTATGCGAAAATATATGCATTCTCGTCAACCACCACTTCTGACTTAACACTTCAACAAATGCATTCTTCAAAAGAAAACAAGGTAGAGCAAAACACCAAAAATCCAATGGACAATGCTCATATGACGTTGACATTTGAATATGCTTTTGCCAGCCAATTTATACAGTTTTAGAAAGTCCATAATTACATGTTGCATGCGAGAAGCATACATAACAAGAATTTTGATTGCATTGATCTCACGATAGGACAACACATATACATATCATATAAATCAGCTACGCAGCATCAAGCAGGATCTGCATTTGCATCAGCCGATCTGCAATTGGAGGCAACAACGGCACACAGCTTCCTAGCTGATTGAAACACATTGTGGCTATATTTCTGAAGAATGATGCTCAGTACCTGTCGGTGGTGGCATTACAAACATCTTAGTTGTAAACATTAGCTTGGATAGTTCAATATAATTGAGCAATTTCTCTAGAAATAGTAAAAGCAAGTATTAAGATTGCACTTGTAAATTGTTCAAACTGAATATTCCCTGGTACCAATACATGAGCAAAGATGTGGCACATTCCTCTTTAGACATAAGAAAATAATGACATGAACTAAAAATCATGATAAAATATATGCAGCTAACAGCCGAACACAAAATTCTTGAATATGAATTGTGCTCAGGTAGCAGATACAATAAGTACACTGCATGGGGGTAGGGCAACCAGAAAATAGAATTGTGCTACAAAAGGGTAAAATTACTATCTTATCCCAAAATAATGTATGCAAAATCCATAGGTTACTGAAAAATGTATAATGCAACCCAGATACATCAAAAAAAAAATATACAACATGCTACAGATGTAGCTAGCAAAATGACGTCAACTATCAAAGTTGCCTAAGTAAGCTCAAAAGCATCAACTATCATTCTGGAGCTCATACTTTGATTGATTAGTTCTATATTTATATCAAAACAAATCAGAAACTACTGAAGTTAAAATACCTGAAGACTGTGCTTTTTAGTAAAAACATCAACATCCAGGAGAGTAGAATTTTCACAAGGCAAATCAACACGCAGTGGTTGTTCAAAGTTGGTTGTGCCTAATAAAAACATAGATAATCAATTAATGGCTCTCAGTTGGAAATATATAACAAGCATTTAACGCTACAATCTGCATAAGTATTTTCTTTTTAATCTCTTTAGCTACTTTTTTTTTCTTACCACCGTTTTTATGTGTAGAAAAGGTTGTCTGGGGCCCTAATGACTTTGAATAGTCCTTCTAATCTGTACTTGTTGCATTGATCAATTTATCAGAAGAGGAGCTAGTTCCAGGTTGAATCACAGGTTCAGACTTTGTTGTATTGCTTGGCAACTTGATCAACGGCTCCCTGTACCCAGTGTCATCCAACTCATCATCACTGTCCAGAGATATCGGACAAGAAACTCCTGTAAAGTACAAAGAAAAGTTACTACTACCAAACTGTAAGCAAATCATGATGAGTCCAGAACATGCTGCCATCTAGTAATCAATTAGATGCCACAGGATGCTTCCCACATAAGAAACGGGAAGGACCAAACTAAATCTCTCTAGGAGGTGGAATTATTGGTTATGGTGCTAATAGGTTAATCTTTGAAGAAATCTAGCAATGAATAAAATAGTAGTTAGCGCTGGACTGCTAGAGGTGACATGGGTGTTGCATAGATATGGGCTAGGCATGTGTGCTTGAGATGATGAATAATCTCCTGAAAAAGCATTGAATGATCTATGGGTCATATTTATCAACACTATATATGTTCAGTCAAGAATTGGTAAGAGAATCTTCTTCATACTTTTGATGTTGCAATGTATCCTCCGCATGATCCAAATGATTTTGTAAATGTACCCATCATAATGTCAACATCAGCTAGATCCACTCCTAGTAGCTCACATACACCTCTCCCTGTCTTTCCAACAGCTCCGATACTGTGTGCCTTGTCTAAATATGTGTAAGCCTATTCAAAGCAGCGTTGAATGCTAGTTTTAGCTGATTCAAATCTTTTGCTTGTGAGCTCTGATCTTTGAAGACGATAGATATGGTTAATTGTTCAGGGCCACCCCTAGAGGTGGAACCCCAATAGCTGTTGTTTTAAGAATGGCATCGTTAACTGTTGCATATCCTCTCAATCTCGACGGAACTAACTTGAAATTCATCATACACAGTGAATGGATGGACCGCCAGAAGCTGCAATGTGATAAATGAGTCGCGTGTTACAACATTTTACACCTTAATGCCACCACGGTTCATTGTGTCATTTGCACGCCCATGAGCCCTATAATATCCTTCTGCAGTATGCTCAAATCATCACCATGCCTTCAGAGGGCCTGCATGCTCACATAGTCACACAAGTTAGTGTCTCAACCTTTGAGGATTAGCAAGGAACCAAGGATAGACATACATGCTTTCCCATTCCATTCTGGTATTCTGCTGAAATACACCTCATGATGAACAACATTTAGCAGTGTCGTTGATGATCCAAATAAAGTTGGATCGAGAGCAAGTTCTCCAAAACCAGCAGAATCATGTGGCTATAAAGTTTGAGCAGTGAGCAGCGACATTAGGTCTAACAATTAACAGACTCTTGAAGCAAACAAGCATCTATATGTGATTTGTGACAGAATTTGCAAGCTGGAGAAGCGCTGATAGGAACTAATGTTATGTTAGTGCTAACATGGATGTGAAGACAGCTATGTTATTTGAACCCGCCGTATGAGTTGCAGTGCATGCCTATCAAGAGCACACTAATCTATGTACACTGGTAAGCAAAGGTAACAATTTATCATGAATGAAACTAAAGTGCATCAAGAAAAAAAATGATTCTATGCTAATGGAGTACTTACTAAGGGATTTCCACTGTTGTCAAGAATAAATAGGTTACTACCCATGGCAGGTGTACTGAATGCAAATAATGTTTGAGGTTGCATCATGGATTCAGTAATAAAGCCGCCGCCAATTTCTGTGCCACCACAGTACTCAATTACTGGCTCGTAGCAAGCTCTTTCCATCAGCCATAAATAATAATCCACACTTGATGCCTCCCCAGTTGAGTTTCATTATGAATACCCAAAAGAACTTAACTGAGATGATGAAATTTGCATGCAAACTTTTGATGCTATTTTTGCAAAATTATATTGTCTACCATATGTACTTTTTTTTAACAATAAGGCAGGAGCTCTGCCAATTTCATTAAAGGGAGGATACATCTGTACCTATATAAACTTTGCAAAACCTGAACTATTTGTGGAGCCATTATACAACGCCATGGAAGCTCCATTCAATATCGAGGCATAAACAAGCCAAGGGCCCATCATCCAACCAAGGTTTGTAGGACATGTAACAACATCACCTTTACGAATATCCATGTGACACCATCCATCAGTATCTGCCTTTAGAGGGGTCAAATGTGTCCATGGAATCGCCTTTGGCTCCCCTGAACAAGAGGAACCATCGTAAGGTTTGAACAATAAGTGATCAACTCATAATCATTAAGGAGGATCTACTATGGCATATTTGATGTAAATAATAGTATTGTAGATAGTTGCGAATGGATGAATTGTTCTTGAACTAACAAAGAAAATCACTATATATCAAAATTTGAGGTTACTTGTTGTCCCTGGTGAAAATAGGACATTGCTGAATGCATAAGCAGGTTGCTCAACTATGGTATAAACATCAGCCCTGCAATTTTTGCCATATTAGTGCAATCTACTTATTCCAAGAAAACAGGGTGGATTTTCTAGAGGTTGAGTAAATTATTTCCAACAAACTTATGGGTTTCTTGCACCTCACACATTATGAACATGCCACTGTGGAAAATTTCAACAACGGCTCCTTATTTGGAAGAACATGTAAGAAGTCATTATATATGATAAATTTAAATAGAAACAACAGCCATTCCAGAGAATGACAATGACCACCAGCTAGTTAGCACAAGAAAGACATTATCTGAAAGTGACATACTTGGTACGATCAACCCTTCCAAGGAAATCTTGCCAGGATAGGTCATCAGCTCATAGTCCTTTTATCGATGTGGATCCCTATACAGGGATCACAATTACCATTGGGGCCTTGGCCTCAACAACTCTACTGTAGAACTGAAACAATATGTGAGAAAAAAATTCTAATAATTTGAACAACACACCTATACAATGGTAGTTCCTTGAGAATTGTCATCACAAAGTATGTAATCCTAGCAAGCAAAAGACTATCAGAATTGCCAAAACATTGCATTTATAGTAGCACAAACTCCTTTAAGAAATAATGACAAGTATGCAATGTGTCCATTGATTGAATGATCTTAGCAGAAACATGATTGACTAAATACATGGATGAAAATTGCTTTTGCTTCCGATATGTCTAGCCTCATTAATATTGTAGAAAACCACAGCTAGCAACATAAGAAAATTAGAAAAATGAAAAATCGCAAAGCACCTGAATATGTCTCTACAAGCACACCAACAAACAATATGATCAGTGGACCATCTCTAGATGCAACCTGAAAATGTGCAGCATGTGCAAAGAAGCATACTATGGCACCAAGCTTCTGAGAATAATTTGGATAAAATTGGTAAAATCATTTACTTGAATTAAGCTTCTTCTCCTTGTGCTCGGCGTCGATCTTGTGCGAGTTGTGGTGGTAGCGAATGCGAGGGAACGTGGAGTGGGGAAGAGTGAGGCCGGCGATGGAGAACGGGTGTGTCCCGGAGTTGGGCGCTGGGAGGAGGGCCACCGCCGCACGAGAGGAATAAAAAATACAGCCATCGTGCTTTGAAGGACTCCACACGGAAGCAAATTCTTTAGGACGGCCTCACTGTGAGCCCTCCCCCCCCCCCTCATCGGAGACAACGATGACGGGTCGGTGATGACCAGAGCACGAGAGGAAGGTCCAAATTTAGATAGTAGTTCTTGCCAAAAGTCATGCTTAGATGTGTAATAAGTTAATATGGACATCACTAGCACCAATTTATCAGGACTACGCTAGGAATAGAAGCAGCTAGGTGGTATGTAGAATTCACAATGAGTTTTGACATTATATCTAGAAGCTTGAAACATGATGTTTCGGTTAGAAACAATTGAGTTCTGTATAATTAAAATGGCCCATCAGCATTCTAAAAGTAATCAAGTGTAATTAAAGAAAACAAATATAGGCTGAAGGCAAAAAAAATGTGACTTATGTCCTTTCTGCATATCAGATTTCCTGAAACGAGTGGTTCGTGGCACTCCGAGCGTGTAGCTCTGGTGTACCCAGGAACGAAGTCCTGGGTGTACTTAGGAATGAGCCCTGAGCGGTCCCAAACACGTGGTTTGGGCGGTCTCGAGAACAGGATCTGGAGCGTACCTGGGCACGTGGATCCAGAGTAGTGTAGGTCACACTCAGAGGCAAGCTCTGAGCGGTCCCAAACACGTGGTTTGGGCGGTCTCGAGAACGGGATCTCGAGCGTGACTGAGCACGAGAGACTCATATTGTGTAGGATTTGGATTTTTTTTGTATCTCATTGTTTCTTGGTATTATTCGTCCACTGTGTATGGCCTAACACAACTCAGTAAAGCGTTAGTCTTTGCCCAAAAACTTCTAGCATGTGTCAACTGAAACGTGTTAACCATACCTTTGTATCTTCAAACTTCTAGCATGTGTCAACCGAAACGCAGCTTTTGTTATGTATAATGTTGATTGTGATATTTCGTACATATGGCATGCGGTACTGACTTTGCAATATTTTGTTGGATGTAGATGGATAAAGTTGTACGTGTATTTACCGGTGAGCCGATTAGCCAAACGGGTAGTGATGTTGACTTTGGTGGCATGGAAGTGACCGTTCTTTTGTTTCGCGAATCACTAGAATTTCGAACTCTTCTAACTACGATTAAGTCGACCTTTGGATGGGATGATCCCGGGGTCGTTGTCGGACTACAAGAGCGATATGATGCTGGTGTGGGTTGTAAGGTGCACGTCTGTTTGGTGCCAATCTTGTTCGACGATGATTCGGACACGTACAAGGATCTTGTGCTCGCATCTCAGGTCCGGTCGTTGGAACTGGCGGTGGAGAGGACAATCGTTGTAGACGATTTGCCAAATAATTTGGATATGGTGAATGGCAACACGGCAAAACTAGAATCTGTTCTCCATCCTTCGCAAGGCCCCCCAATGGAGGAGCCACCTTCCAAAGAGTTCGTTGGCGTCAGTGTTAACAAATGATGCCCCCCTGTTGGTGGATCTTTCACATGTGTCTGTTCCTTCCCCACAACATGTTAGTGACCCTGTGACTGATTTCAATGGCGTTGTAATGAGTAACGAGCTTGAGGAGGAGGTGTTCCGAGATAGAACAACCTGTGAAGTAGAGTTCGACGAAGGATGGAGCTCGACCAAAAACGAGGTTCTCGCACTGCTTTTCTCCTCTGAGGAAGGGCAGGTTCTTTGCAGTGTTTTGGGTGAGGTCCCATCGGTGCAAGTATTTGATGATATCAGAATGATTGATAAAGCGGTTTGTTCTAATGGGTCAAAGAGCAGGAATGGCATTTCGGACCCGGATAATGACCTAATACGTAAGAACATGTTGTTTCCAAGCATGGATGAAATGAAGGTTTGGTTGCAAAAATACTCAGTGTGGCACCAACGTCCGTTCATAGTGACACACTCCGATGCGAACAAGAGGTACACCGTGAGGTGCGAAAGGGGGTGCAGATGGAAGGTATGGGGGCACAAAACTAGGGACCAGCAATAGAAAATAGCGAACGTGAAGTAGCCTCACTCTTGTGGGACTACTCGAGTGTCAGGGGAGCACCTTTAGGCGACCACGAATTTTATTGCAAGATGCATTACCGGGGTTGTGGCTGTCGATCCTGATGTAACCATCGCCAACCTCATTGAGGTTATATTTGGGTTCATTAAGTACTGCGTGAAGTACGAAAAAGCATAGAGAGCTAAGCAGAGAGCGATGCAGTTACTGTGGGGTGACTGGAAGGAGGCTTATGGGTTGCTTCCTCGAATTCTAACCGCTATGCAGGCCAAGAATCTGGGCATAGAGTTTTATCCTTTCCACGGGAACCGAATGGAACCCAACAGAGGGGTTACGAAATATGTTCTTGGGCAGGTGTATTGGTCATTTGGGCAGTGCAAAGAGGCCTTCAAGCATTGCATGCTCGTCATATCAGTTGACACCACATTCCTAACCGGGAAGTACTATGGTGTGTTGATGCTCGCTGTTGGTATTGATACAGAGGACCAGCTGATTCCATTAGCATTCGCACTGACAGAGGGTGAGAACAATGCGAGCTGGGAATGGTTCATGAATATAGTTCGTCTACGCCTTGTTGGGCCTGGACGGGTTGTTTGCATCGTCTCGGACAGGCACCGTGGGATTCTGAACGCTGTAAGGAGCAGACTTGACGGACACCCCGATGTGCAGCATAGGTGGTGTATGCGTCACCTAGCTGCTAATTTCTTTAAGCAATGCAGTAGGAAAGATCTCACAAAAAAAGTTTAAGTTGTTGTGCGGATGTTTGGAGAAGAGGGACTTTGAGATCAAGTTGACGGAGCTTAAGGGACTGACCAATGAACGGGGTAAGAAGTGGTTGGATGAGGTCTTGTAGCAGAAGACGAAGTGGGCATAGACATACAATGAAGGTGGCTGTCGGTATGGTATGATGACAATGAACATCTCGGAAGTGTTCAACAACGTTATTAAGGGCATCCGTGCTATGCCAGTATCGGCTATCTTGGAGTATTCATTTCGGAAGACCAACTCATACTTTGTAGATCGGTGGACTCGTGCAAGGGATGGGTACAACGCCAGCCACCGTTGGGGTGCGGCTGCTATGAAGCATCTTGCTATCGCGGAGGCAGAGTCATGTAATCAAGACGCGGAGGAATACGAACCCACTTTGCATATATACGCCATCAGGGCAGCCAGAGGCACATCGATTGGGGCAAGCGTTATGGTGGCTGAAACCATAGAGTCAACTTGACAACGACAGACTGTACTTGCATGGTCCCAACATTACTACATGTCCCATGCTCTCACGTCGTCACCGCCTGTCGCGTGTGTGGCGTAAGTTACCTTTATAACATGTTCATTGCGGAAGAATTCTCAAAACTAGCCACGATGAGGACTTGGGAGAATAGATTTAAACCTTACCTCAATCTGTCGCATTGGCCACCGTATGTGGGGGAGGAATACATTCCCGACAAAGATATGATGAACAAGCGACGCGGTCAAAGGAAGAGGAAGAGGCTTCATAATGACATAGACCTCTCACAGTAAGACAGTAAGGACATGTATTGTCTTGGGGACTTCGACGACACCACAGTAAGCAACAGGTGCTCGGAGTGTCACGAGCACGGACACACCAGGGCAAAGCACGTGAGTAGGGATTCCCAGTCGCGTAGGGTAAGGCGGCGCCATTCTCGTGTGCAACCCCTGAGGTAACCACTATTGTTTTTGTGTGAAAATGTTGGTTTTTTATTGAAAGAGTTCACTCATTTGCATTTTCTATATTGTTTTACCTCATGTCATCTTACAAAAATCATTTGCTGTAATGCAGGATGCTGCAGCACACGTAGTATGCGTTGCTTCTCTCGGAGTACGATGACAACCACCACACCCACCGCATAGCCGACGATGGTGTGGTGAGATTTGCTAATCTTCTATTCCATCATGCTTCCAATTAATCCCCCATGTGCTTGTTGTTTCACTTATTTATTTACGTATCTCTCCTGCAGGTACTCCAATCGCTTTGCCCTCGCACCCACACCCCTCTGCATTGGGATGAGCGGTACGAGCCACACGTCTGCCAGGCCGGTGTACTTGCTTTGGCGCGGACAGTCATCAACGGGCTCCCCTGTATGGATGGTGCTGCGCTTACCACACTTGTGGACCGGTGGCGTCCGGAGACCCACACCTTGCACCTACCATCAGAAGAGATGACCATCACGCTCTAGGACGTCGGCATGATTATCGACCTCCCCATAGATGGCCTTCCAGTGACTGGGGACATCAACAGCGTGGGCTGGCGAGACCGGGTGGGACAGTGGCTTGGAGTACGATAGGAGGACCCGCTTGCTGACTCGAAGGACAACCGGCCATCCGCGGTGCTTGCATCCTGGCTACGCGCGTACTTCAACGTGTGCCCGCCGGGCGCAGATGATGACACAGTGCGGCGCTTCGCACGGGCATGGATTTGGCATCTTCTCGGCTCCTTCCTGTTCTCGGACGGTACCGGTAACGTCATCTCTTGGATTTACTTGCCGATTTTGGCAGATTTAGCTACGACAGGGACCTACAGTTGAGGTTCTACCACACTGGCGTATCTCTACCGGCATTTGTGCTACGCATGCCGATCACGGAGTGCGGACGGCAACTTGCATGGCTGTGCATACCTCCTGCAGGTCTAGATGTGAGAGCGTTTGCCTGTCGGTCAGCCCGCACGTGCTCCCTTGAAGGTAACCATTTATTCCATTCATCATAGATGTCACCTTCCACAAATAATGCAATTGAAATATATCTCCTTGCAGGCATGGCCCCTTGATGACATTGCGTCTAGACTGACGTTACCCTACCTTTGGAGCTCCATCATTGCACCTACTGGGCGTCCGAGGTCGCGGTACATCGCGTATACAAATGAGCTCAATATCATCACGCAAGACTAGGTACACACCTCATAAGTTACTTTGCTTGCTACTGTCTTCGAACCATGATTTCATCGCTACTGTCTTATACATCTGGTGCAGGTCACGTGGTTGCCATACACCCACGATGAGGTCATCGACATGGAGCTAAACCCGATGTGCCAGCGGGGAATCGCTTTGTGGATGACGCTCTCACCACTGATCTTCTTCCATGCGATGGAGTACCACTTGCCCCATCGGGTGATGCGTCAGTTTGGGAAGCTTCAGACCACGACGCCAATGGTGTTCTCGACAGATTTGAATCTTCACAGGTAAGGGTACCTACCATCGTTCCTTTGCAGCCTCCGTAGCGATTTTAACGCTAACAATTCGATTCTGGGTGTGGCAGGATGAATCGGAGGCGGAGGTACTGCCACACCGACTGGGGCGCCTATCATCGTGTCTAATTTTTGGAGTTGGAAAACCGGGCGAGTCGGTCCAGGGACGCGCCGCTTGTCCATCAGAAGGCTTAGTCCGTTCGTTATCTCCAATGGCTCCACGGCGTCGCGGGCCTCCGGCTTAGGCTGGCCATGACTATTGCGGACATAGGGGAGGGGCACTCGTCCAAGGAGGATATAGTGGACAATTACGACGAGTTCACATGGACAGGCACGCAGCCAGAGAGGGCCCCCATCAACGTGTATTACGTGAGTACATTTAATCCCGCTACTATTATGCGAACTCAGGGCGAGCAAACAAATTTACTTTGTCGAACTCTTTCGTAGGGAACGCAGCTCACACGCATAACCAACGAGGCCGGTGAGGCCCTCAGGATACCCGAGGGTTTGGATGGGAGCTTCCAGCGCTTGAGGGATTTTGCTGAGGTAACCTTCACTATTTTGAATTAACACACACACACACACACACACTTCAATTTCTTTATGTTTGTGTTGTTCTTTATTTTTGTACTGCGGTTTACATCACTTAATGTTTTAGTACCCATGTTATTTATTTTGTTGTATTAAACTTCAATATCTTTTTTTTTGGTAAACCTTGCAGATGGTTCGACGCCGATGCCGGCGATTGGCCGCAAAAATGAACTGCACGGCGGCGGCGAGCCATGTCGTGCAAGCTGCCCCGGCTTGGAGTGGCTCATCGCGTGCTACAACATTGGGAGCGACGACATCCACTTCGGCCACATGCAACAAGGACCATGAGGACGAGGAGGAGGGCGGCGAGGACGGTGGCGCGGACGAGGACAGCGGCGAGGACGAGGACGACAAGGAGGAGGATGTGCATGCTAGGCTTCCGGACGAGATGGTCCTCTGGGACCTTGTTGGTGCACTGTCCTCCACGTAGCCAACTCAGGCCATGCCTCCGCACCGTAAACGGCGTGATCGCATGGACATTAGTTCTGTAAACATCGTTGACGGCACGCGAGGCCAACACCCAGCAGTGAGGTTTACAACGGGGTCGGGTGCGTGCCGAAAGCATAAGTGAATGGATGTTTGACATGAATTTCTTTTGGTAGAATGAAATGAGATGATAGATGATTGTGTTTGTATTAACTGATTACATATGCATTGTGGTTGAATGAAATGAACCGAATGGATGATTGTTTTTGAATGAAATGCTTGCAAATGGTTCAATGCAATTTTTTTTAATGTTTGCAGCTACTGTCACGCTCGTAAACCTGGCATGGCACTATGGTCTCGTCACGCCATTAGTCCCGGCGTGACAGGACTTAGCACCAGAGCCCGACACCGTTTTTGCAACCCCACTGGGAAAACGAAACACCTAGCATGGCAGCATTATTTAGCCACGCCAGGGGAAATGGTGTGACAAAGCATTCCTATTACACCGAGACTAATGGCGTGACAGGACTTAGCACCAAAGCCCGACACCGTTTTGGCAACCCCACTGCAAAAATGAAATACCTAGTGTGGCAGCACTATTTAACCACGCCAGGGGAAATGGCATGACAAAGCGGTCCTGTCACGCGAGACTAATGGCATAATAGAACTTAGCACCAGAGCTAGACACCGTTTTTGCAACCCCACTCGAAAAACGAAATACTTGGCATGGCAACACTTGGTGTGGCAGCACTATTTGGCCACGCCAGGTGAAAGGGCGTGACAATGCCGTCCTGTCACGTCAGTATGGATGGCGTGACACAACACTACTGTCACGCTGTGATAAATGACGTGACAAAGGGTATATTCGAACCGTCCGAACATCTCCATCTGTTCGGACCGTCCGATTGGAATAGGATCGTCTGGATCGGAGGAGACGTTCAGACGGTCCGAACGTCTCCTTTGATCCGGACGGTCCAATTTCGATCGGACGATCCAAAAATAGAATAACTTCAAAAATACATAACTAATTCAAAGTAATTCCAAATCAAGTGAAACCAAATTTGATAATTTTCTTATTAAGTGGAATTTATTTTGGAATAAGTTTCAAACTTATCTCTATCCCAGAAATTTTAGTTTTTGGAAATTAATCCAAAGCAGACCAATTTTTTTACACTAGAAAATGCTTTTAATTTTGGAAATTCATAACTAATTCATGTGAACCCCAATTGAGGTGAACCAAGTTATTTTGGTCTTATAATTTTATTTTCTACTTATCTATGTAATCTTTATCTCCACCACTATTATACAAAATTTCACTAAGTAATTAAAATCAGATAAATAGTAACTGAAGTGTATTTTTCAGCCTTTTTTCAAAACCTGATTTTCAAACTACTACAACTTTCACTTGCTAACTCCAAATGGAATAGTTGTCATAATTTACAAACCAACTGGAATTAGGCCATGTCATGCCAATATGGATGGCGTGACACAACACTACTGTCACGCCGTGATATATGCCATGACAAAGGGTCTGTTCGGACCGTCCAAACGTCTCCGTCTGTTTGGACAGTCCGATCGGAATCAGGCCGTCCCAATCGGAGGAGACGTTCAGATGGTCCGAATGTCTCCTCCGATCTAGACGGGCGATTCCGATCCGGACGATCCGATTCCGATCGGACGGTCCGAAAATAGAATAACTTCAAAAATGTATAACTTATTAAAAGCAACTCCAAATCAAGTGAAACCAATTTTTATAATTTTCTTATTAAGTGAAATTTATTTTGGAATAAGTTTTAAACTTATCTCTATCCCAGAAATTTTAGTTTTTGGAAATTAATCCAAAACCGACAAAAAAAATTTTACACTAGAAAATGCTTTTAACTTTGGAAATTCATAACTAATTCATGTGAACTCCAATTGAGGTGAACCAAGTTATTTTGGTCTTATAATTTTATTTTCTATTTATCT
Organism: Phyllostachys edulis; assembly: GCA_036346405.1. NCBI lineage: Eukaryota > Viridiplantae > Streptophyta > Magnoliopsida > Poales > Poaceae > Phyllostachys > Phyllostachys edulis. Next base: position 69,685,221 of record CM070549.1, read on the forward strand.
ATGTAATCTTTATCTCCACCACTATTATACAAAAAATTACTAAATAATTAAAATCAGATAAATAGTAACCGAAGTGTATTTTCGAGCCTTTTTTGAAAACCTGATTTTCAAACTACTACAACTTTCACTTGCTAACTCCAAATGGAATAATTCTTTCACCTAAATTCATCTGAAATCATCGTTTAGCTACTGTAGAAAATTCTTGCATTGTTTAGCACATTGAATTTTTAGGGTTTGGGTTTGGGTTTACGTTTACGTTTACGTTTAGGTTTAGGGTTTAGGGTTTTAGGTTAGGGTTTACGTTAGGGTATAGGGTTTTAGGGTTTAGGGTTTTAGGATTTTACGGTTTGAGGGTTTACGGTTTAGGGTTTTAGGTTCAGGTTTACGTTTACGTTTAGGTTAGGGTTTTAGGGTTTAGGTTTAGATTTAGGGTTTACAATTTTAGACGTTAGGGTTTTAGGGTTCTGATTAACCAACAACTCTCTTTACTGATTGCAACTATGACATCACTCTCTGCAAAGTAAGATGTGAAAATACTCTGCCTTGTCAACTTTTCAGATCGACTTGACAACGCTGACCTCCTCGGCTTTTCAGACTGAAAAGAAAGGACACTACAAAGCAGGACATGACAACACTCTACAAAGTAAGACGTGACAGCACTCTGCCTCCTCGGCTTTTCAGACCGAAAAGATAGGATTCTGCAAAAGCAGGACGTGATAACACTCTGCAAAGTTAAACATAACATCACTCTCCCTCCTCAACAACTTTTCAGATAGATAAGATAACACTCTGTCTTGCAGGCTACTCACATGAATTTAACTACACCATGCCAACCCTGTGGCTGATAAAAGGAGGTGGAAGAGATCTGGGTGAGATCATTACTCAACCAAATCCAACTCTACACCAGAGCTTGCTTCACCACGCCAGGATGGACAAGATGAAGAGGCAATGGGACGAGATCCGCAAACTAGCAAAGGCTGCTGGGGCCCTGGACGAACAAGCAAGGGCTGCTACGGCCAGGGTCGAACAAGAGGAGTGTGCCAGGGGGTAGCTTTCCGCAATGACGCCCCCGTAGCAACAACCCCTACCAAAATGTTCCAACTGAGCGTTCACCGCAACACCCGCCCGAGGGAGAGACGCCACCCCTCTGTTGGTGCAGGGACCCATGTAAGTTCTTAAAGTCCAAGCAGCGGCTCAGTCTGGGCATGCGTTACTGGGGTTGCGCGAACTACTCCTGTGACTATCTCGACCGCCGTTGGGATATGAGCAGCTATCGATAGCCGGCAAGGACCAGTTACAGTATGTTCTCCTACTATTTCTCTTTCAAAGTACGCACTAACAACCTCTCCCATCTACCCTGTAGTCCTCGGATCCGCTACGTGGCTACCGCAAGTGGATCGACCTAGAGATCCACTCGTATGACCAGTGGACTCTTGACTACGACGAGTGGGATGCCAAAAGGGCCCGTGAGATCTGGGAGGAGGAGCGCCGCAACAACAAGCCAAACGAGCGTATACATCGGGAGACGAAAGCTCATCTCAAGGCGTGCAGGTGCAGGGAGCACGAGGCTCGCGATAAGGAGCACGAGAAAAAGAGGGAAATAGCGGCCAAGGCCAAAGAAGCCAGCTAGGAGTTCAATGCTGAGCTCACAAGGAATGGAAAATGGCCTTGGTCCACGCAATAGGTCAGGCCATTCCGTACTAGTCCCCCGAAGGTCGAATTTATTTCCATTCCAAAAAGGCGCATATGTATCGTAGGAGTACTTTGGTTTGTTGTATCGTGCATGATGTTGTTTCTTATGCACGTACCAAACCTTGTGCGCCATGTTATTCCCAGCTTTATTATAAAGTCTATTTTAATTTGCAACTTCAAATCTCATCGTCTTTTAGCATTCAATTCTTCGCGTAGCAAGGCATCCAACAACATGAAAAAAATTTCTAGAAGTAGGCACGAAATGGTCTACAAAGAGCACCATCGATCGTTCTGTCTACGCATCTTTCATCAGCGGTACCGTCTACCATATGTCCATCCTTATGTCTCATGTTGTACCACACAGTCCACATATTAGTCATTCTTTCCATGATGCAGTATGTATCACTTCTGGGACACGCTCTAGAAATATTGTGCGGGTGTTTATGATGGATATATACGCTGAAGTGTCAAAGGTTATTAATCCACAAAAAGATTATCGGTCCATATATGTATTTACTCTCAGTTAAAAGGATGGTGTTATATTTGGTTACATAGAGAGATCTCTATTTTTAAGTTGTGGATTGTTAAATGTTACATGTACATGGAGTTAGGTATCACCGTACCTTCAATTATTTTTGATCTTTCAAAAGGAATTCCCTTTGTTACCATCTTACTACAGGTTCTAAATCCATAAATCCAAATGGAATAATTATCATAATTTACAAACCAACTCGAATTAGGCCCTGTCACGCCAATATGGATGGCATGACACAACACTACTGTCATGCTGTGATAAATGGCGTGACAAAGGGTTTGTTTGGACTGTCAGAACGTCTCCGTCTGTTCGGACCGTCTGATCAGAATCGGACCGTCCAGATCGGAGGTCTGAACGTCTCCTCCGATCCGGACGGTCCGATTCCGATCGAACGGTCCGAAAAATAGAATAACTTAAAAAATGTATAACTAACTCAAAGTAACTCCAAATCAAGTTAAACCAATTTTGATAATTTTCTTATTAAGTGGACTTTATTTTGGAATAAGTTTCAAACTTATCTCTGTCCTAGAAATTTTAGGTTTTGGAAATTAATCCAAAACCGACCAATTTTTTTTACACTAGAAAATGCTTTTAACTTTGGAAATTCATAACTAATTCATTTGAACTCCAATTGAGGTGAACTAAGTTATTTCGGTCTTATAATTTTATTTTCTATTTATCAATGTAATCCTTATCTCCACCGCTATTATACAAAATTTCACTAAGTATTTTCCAGCATTTTTTCAAAACCTAATTTTCAAGCTACTACAACTTTCACTTGCTAGCTCCAAATGGAATAATTGTCGTAATTTACAAACCGACCGGAATTAGGCCCTGTCACGCCACATATAAATGCGTGACACGGTAGGATTGTCACGCTATGGGATATGGCGTGACTACTGCCACGCAAGCCTCCACGCTGGCACAGCGGGTGGATGAGAGCTTGTGTGGTATTTTTAGTCACGCCGTAGTGTGTGGCATGACAATACTTTTCTGTATTTTCATGTAACCAGAATTACTTTTGCTATTGCGAATAAAAAACCGGCCAAATCAGCCAAAGACTCCTACGTATATTTTGGACTCCAGAGCGGGCAGAAAGCTAACCCGGATTAATAGCCTTTTCAACTGTCCAATCCGTAACCAGATCAAATTGACTTGTAGCATTCAATTCCGTGTGGGATTCAGGGTTCATTTCTTTAGGAAGTCCAGATTGAGCTAGCCTAGCTAGCCTGTTTATTTGTCTTGAGCAGACCATAGAATGATTCAGAAACATGCATATGTCTCTTAATATGTATGCACAACCACGTGATTTGATGCGTGAATCGTAGCTGTCTGAAGTGATATAGCCTGTGACGATTCTTGTTGTTGCCTTGTACGATCTGATCGATCCTCTGCTATTAATTTTAACATACAACAAATGCAAATGCATGCATCTATATACAGTGTAATTATCTATTCAGAGAAAACGAAACGTCTCGGTGTACGTTACTCCCACCAGAAATTATGACGTTTTAGAAATCATGTTGTCAAACTTCTCTAATTTTGACTAATAATATATGACAATAATTATTTAGATTGGTCCTGAGAGAATAGTGCCATTAGATTTGCCATGATAAATATTTTTATAATATAATAGTTTTGTAATTTTTTACTAACATAATCGTATGAAAAGTAACGATCAAAGTTAGATATTATAGCCCGTGTGGATATCTAAAATGGCATACATTCTTGAACAGGGTGAGTATTAATTAAGGTACATGTTTTCTGCCCTCCAAATTAAATCCCCCCACCCCACCGTGTCGTCATGCTCTCACTGTTTTAGCGGTGTATGAACTTGTCGTGTAATTAGTTGGTAAATAGTTCTTGCAATGGTGTACGCTATTGTTGTCAGTAATTAAGCTAGCGCATGGCTGGCCAATATGTGGGCACGTGGTGATAGTAACATCGAGTTTACTAACGGACCAAGTTGGACGTGATATGCTAGATAGCTAGGAGCGGGTTGCATTGGGTTATATATCGAGATTGATGGGCTAGATGCAACGTGGGCATATTAGAACGGTGGATGACACGAAATGAGGAGGAACACCAACGAAATGTGCTTAGGAAAAACTCTCTGCTTATCATTGTATTATGGCAAATTTGGGAGAAGCGAAATCGTAGAATCTTCCAACATCAACGCTACACACCAGCCAAAATCATGACCATCGTCAAAGTTGAGGCACGAGCATGGATGGCGGCGGGTGCAAAGAAGTTAAGCGAGTTAGTTCTGGTCGACAACCGATTACGAGTTAACAAACTCCTCCATCTGAAATATAGCTTTTTGCTCCAATCTGGTAGTCTAAGAAATAATTCCTCGTAGCAACTGTATAGTTTTTCATCTTCGTTGTTACATTGTCACTTTTCTTGTTTCTAAGACTGCTTAATTTTATTTTGGTTTGTCCTTAGTTAAAGAATTAAATAGCAGAGCTTTTGCTATTAAAAAAGGATGCAAAATATCATTCTTAATCAGGAATTTTTTTTCGGAAAAAATCGGCCCATTTGAAGAGGCCCAGTCCAGCTGAGCTACCAATCAAAAGCCCAAGTCATGGCATTCCCCTCTACCCTGCGGTCCTTGCCCAAGCTCCCGTGGCCGATCCCCAATTTCCCAATCTATTCGCTTCTTCCTCCCCAATCCCCTCCCCAATCTCTGCCAAGCTCCCGCCCCCACCACTCTCCCTCCAGTCGCCACCAAGTGCTCGTGGCTACGAGCGCCTCTCCACTCCACCTCCTATCACCTGCACCTCGGCTTGGCCAAGGACGACGACGACAAGGCGAGCCACGCGCCGCGACAGCGACGAAGCAGGAGCCCTCTTGGGGGTTGGGACAGGAGCAGCCGCACCCTGGAGGATGCTAGGGCCGAGGTGCTGGCCCGGCGCAGCTGTCGCCCGGCCCAGGCGGGCGCCGCCTCGCCTCGGATACCAGCCAGGTGCGCCGTGCGCCCGTGCGTCCATCGATCTATGGGCAACATGTTCCACATCCAGCCCGTCGGTGCGGTGCTCTGATGCTTGTCTTTGTCGGCGGTGTTTTGGTCGATTATCTTCGATTTTCAGTCGAATTTTATTTGAATTTTAAATTTTGGTTTGAAATTTTCGGTCGAAATCTGTCGAAATTTTTCGAAAATCGGTTCTATTGGCTCTATTGGTGACCCCGGTAAATTTTCAAAACCGATTATCAAAACCCTGTCCTTAATTTCACAAATCGATGTGGGTGATAGATAGAGTACGTAAATTACAATATTGTCCACCACTTGTTTTAATTGTCTGAAGCGTCAGTGTGTGTAGCACGTTTTAGCAAAATGAGTAGTTAATGAACTGATTTGCACTAGGATTTAATGTTGCTGACAAGTGGAACCTTCCATTTTTGCCGAGTTGGCGTACCGGCGAGGCTAGATGGGAGTATGGGACTCCATTCTCCATACGAGCTAAGCGCAACCATCTCCACATCGCCCTCCCCCTTCTCTCACCCCCACTCTCTCTCACCTCCCTCACTCTCACTGCTGCCCATCACCTTTATCGGACTGCTTCGATGGGCCGGAATCTCGCCGCCGACGATCCAGGCCACATCTTCTCTTGCTCCTGTACTACTCATCTAGTCACTGATTAATTACTGACTTTGATTTGCACTGTTGGTGGTCTTGCATGCTCCTGTATTGCACAATCTTGAGGGCGGCGGCAATGTTGATGGTCTTGATGATTCCTCTACTTTGACAAGTCGTACGTTGTAGTCATTGATGGTGGCCATCGCCATTGCTTGTCTTTCTCTCCTCGACTCTGATGACTATATGTTGGCCCTGGATTTTTTTTTGTTATTTAATCCTTTTTTTAATAATATTTTAAAGTTAATCTCTCGCCAACTTTATTTCCAAATTTGACCCTTTTGGTCACGCCACCTCCCGTGGCATGATCAAATCAAACTGTCACGTCACCAGTGGCGGCATGGCCAAAGGTGCCACGTAGCCCTCAGCCACGCGCCGCACCAGCGTGGAGGGCTTGCATGGCACCTGTTACGCCTTTTTGTTTGGTGTGACAGAGTCCGATTGTCACGCCTTCTTGCTTGGCGTGACAAATCGCGATTGTCACGCCATTTATCACGGTATGACAGGGGCTATTCCAGTTTGTTTGGATTCCATTTGGATTTATAGATTTGTAGCCAACAAGTACTTCGTTTTGAAATATCAAAAACAATTGAAGATACGGTGATACATAATGCCATGTACATATAACATTTAACAATTCACAACTTGAAAATAGATACCTCTCTACGTATCCAAATATAACACCATCCTTTTTAACTGAGAGTAAATAGATATGTGGACCTGTAATCTTTTTGTGCTTTGAAAACCTTAGACACTTTACAATATTTTCAGGGCATGTCCCAGAAGTGATACATAATACATCCTGGAAAAAAAATGAGTAATATGTGGATTGTGTGGTGCAATATGAGGCACAATTATGCACATATGCTAGATAGTACCGCTGATGAAAGATGCGTAGACATCCTAGTGGAATGATAGGTGGTGCGTAGATATCCTACTGGAATCATAGGTTTGTGATCGTAGACCAAACCGTAAACTTTCGGAACTCATTTTTGTCATGTTGTTGGATACCTTACTACGCGAAGAATTGAAAGTGAAAAGACAACGAGATTTAAAGTTGCGAATTAAAATAGACTTCATAACAAAGCTTGGAATAACATGGCGCACAAGGTTTGGTTACATGCATAAGAAACAACATCATGCACGATGCAATAAACTGAAGTTCTCCTACGATACATATGCGCCTTTTTTGAATAGAAATAAATTAGACCTTCCTATGGTTTGAAGGATCGAGTGGTCCTTCTGAAGCGTGGGGTGCACATTTTATAGCCCGCGGGGGGAGGCCAAGACCTGACGGGGTAATGTGTTAGGTTGTAGATGACAAGACCTGACGGGGCTGTCTACTTTGCGCAGAGATAAGACCAAACGGGCAGCTTTGTGCAGTGACAACACCAAAAGAGACAGGCTTGCGCAGTGACAAGACTGGACGGGCAACTTTTGTGCAGTGACAAGACCACACGGTGCAGTATTGCAGTGACAAGGCCAAAGGAGACAGCCTTGCGCAGTGACAAGACAAGACGGGACAGCTGTGCGTAGTGACAACTCTAATCGCCTCGTCAGTTTTTCAGAACGAAAAGACAGTACTCTGCAAAGAAAGACGTAGAGTGTTATCACGTCGATCTAAAAACCTGGCGAGGGTCAGGGTTGTCTAGTCGATCTGTAATGAGTTGTAAGTAGAAAGGTAAGTGATATTCATTCAGAGAAAGGATGATTGATAAGCCTTCCGTCGTAGTGTTGTTGCTTCTGTAATTTTTGTATAATTTATTCATTCAGAGAAAGGATGATTGATAAGCATATCAGACTAGGTATAACCTTGAGGATGTCGTCCAAACAAACTCGCAAGGGGCTAAGAACGCTCGTTGTGATTATGAAGATGCCCTAAAACATGGAGGATTCGATGTCGGTGCGAATGGTTCTTTCTGAGATTCCACTAGAAGAGGCATACTTACAATATAGGCTTGCTTTGATGGCTTAGCAGAGACACGGAACTAGAACTACATTAGAGTCCGCGGACAGAAGCACGTTACACATAGTCACATGGTATGATGGTTCGGCTAATTGTTTTAGTCATCCTCGCTACTACTACGGTACACTGCGACACAAGCATCTGGACCATGTAAGTATACATGCCTTTAGGGGATAGTAAAAAACATGGCAGGTAGGACGGGGGACTACTACGGAATGACACGTCGTACAATCTGAGATCATGCGACAAAGCGATAATTTGACAAAGAATGTCCTATTTAACGACGTCGGCCGGTCTCGGTCGAAGGAGCCTTCCCCTTCCCCTTATCGCCATACTCTCTACGTCGGGTTGGTGTAACGAAGTCGTCCATATCTTGCGATTCCATGATGTAAGTGCATCATATAGTGAATATCATAAGAAGGATGTAAATTCTTCATAACTCACGTCATCGATACGTATTACGCCCGGGCGACCAGATACGCTGTGGCGGCCGGGCTCAGCCGCGTGAGGCTTTCTCTTGCCCTTGTCGCGGGACTGTCCACGTTGGGCTGGTATGTCGAAGTCGTCCATGTCCTGCGATTCCATGATGTAAGTGCACCGTATAGTGAAAGTCGTAAGAAGGATGTAAATTCTTCACAACTCACGTCGTCGACACGGATTACGCCCGGGTGACCAGATACGCTGTGACGGCCGGGTTCAGCCGCAAGAGCCTTTCCCTTGCCCTTGTCGCTAGTACTGGGCTCCTTCGGTGCCTCCTCAACAGGGTCCGGTACGTAAGGTTTCCACCGCACGAAGTTCTCGGCCCGCACCAAGTAGTTCAGCATGTACTTCTGATGGATGAATGCCCTGTCGTACATCTCTGGGCCGTTGATCCACTGGAAGAAGTGGCAGCGCTTCTCGGGCTGCTATTACGTGGGGATGAAGTTAAAAATTTAAGGAATTCAACGTTGGGAGAGGAAAATCGTCTGTGAAAAAAGCGCTTACGGTGGTGCCCGCAAGTGTAAATGCGCCGGCGGCGGTGTCTGGTGTGTGGTGAATGATCTCTGCGGTTAGCCACACACACCTGTGGGATCGGAAAACGTGGCGATCTTGGAGCATCTTTCATTGATTTATCTGGGAATTGTAGCTGTTTCCTCTTCCTTAAGTCACTTTTATACGCAACATCCTTGCATAAAGTTCTTTGAAGAGTCCATATTTGGGTATCTATTGTGTAGTGTTGTGTAGTGTTGGGTTTAGTTCAACCCCCTTTTATAAGCCCCATGGTTGGCATTGTGTAGTTAATTTCATGCAGAGTCTGTCTTTGCGAGTCTTTGTCTTATCGATGCGAAAAGTCTAACCCTAAACCTAAACCCTAAGCTGCGCAAAGCTGACTCCTTTGGTCTTATCACTGCGCAAAGCTAACTCCTTTGGTCTTATCACTGCGTATGGTGTGGTTAATTTCATGCAGAGTCCTGTCTTGCTTCGCAGAGTGCTGTCTTATCGGTATGAAAAGTCTAACCCTAAACCTAAACTCTAAGCTTATACCTAAACCTAAAACCCTAACCTTAACCCTGAACCTAAAAACCTAACACCCTAACCCTAACCCTAAACCCTAAATACTTAATGCCACGCCACTTGCTCGGGCGTGACAGGACTGTCTTGTCACACCACCATGCACAGCGTGGCAAAAACGTGCTGCCACGCCAAAATGCTTGATGTTTCAGAGGGCTTGCCAAAAAAGTCCATCGCTGCCGGGGCTAAGTCCTATCACGCCACTTACCCTGGCGTGACATGACTGCCTTGTCATGCCACCATGAACGGCGTGGCAAAAATGTACTACCACGCCACAATGGTTGATGTTCCAGAGACGTTGCGAAGAAAGTTAAACAAATACATCATTTTAAAGTTTCCTTCATGAAAACAAATACAGTTTTGTATTAGCATTCTATTCGCACCTTGATAGATAGGTTTCATCCTTCTTTCTAGCACTACAACAATAAAAATCAACCATCAACCATCAGGCATCTCGGTTCATTACAATGATTTCATTCAAACAACAATAAGAAGCAACCAACATTCATCTCATTTCATTCAACTTTCAAAATGGCCATAGAAAGTTCCATTCGATATGAACTGTACAAAATGCAAGCACACATTCATTCATCCCATCAGTTGCACTTTCGGTGCGTACCCGACCTCGGCGTGAACCTTGCTACTGGGTGTTGGCCTCGCGTGCCCTCGACAATGTTTATGGAACTAATGTCCGCGCGATCACGCCGTTTACGGCGGCGTGGTGAGGTGTCCTGAGTCAGCTGTGTGGGGGGCGGTGCACCAACCAGGTCCTTGAGGAGCATCTCGTCGGGAATCCTAGCAGCGACGTCCTCCTCGTCCTCGCCGGCCTCCTCCTCAGCCTCCTCGGCCTCGTTTGCGCCACCCTCCTCTTCGTCCTCGCCGGCCTTCTCCTCGTCCTCCTTGTCCTCGTCTGCGCCACCCTCCTCGTCCTCGCCGGCCTCCTCGACCTCGTATGAGCCACTCCGAGCCGGGCCAGGTTGCACGACATCTCCCGCCGGCATTAGTGGCGAACCAACTACAAGGTTAAACAACAAAAAGGTAGTGAAGTTTAATGCAACAAAATAAATAACAAGGGATAACATGTTAATTTAACGTGGTGTGTGTTACCTCAGCGAAGTCCCAGAAGCGTTGGAAGCTCCCCTCCGAACCCTCCTGTAGCATGAGAACCTTCCCGGCCTCGTTGCTTATGCGGGCGGGCTGCTTTTCCTACGAATGGGTCAACACATTAAATTAGCTTACGCATGATGACATTGCTAATTAGTGGTGTGATACAATGTACTCACGTAGTAAGCGTTGATGGGGGCCCTCTCCGGCTGAGTGCCCGTCCGTGTGAACTCGTCGTAGTCGTCCACGATGTCCTCCTCATCGTCGTCACCATCATCTACATCCGCATCGGTCATCGCCGGTCGAAGTTGGAGACGCGCGACGCCGTGTAGCCACTTTAGGTATCTGACGAAGTTATGCCTCTGATGGATCTGGGTCACGTCCCTGGACCGATTTGTTCGGTCCAGCCACTCAAACACGTAGGCTCGGTGATGATGTGACGATCGGTGTGCGATACCTCCGCCGGTTCATCTGCGGCGGCGACAATCTAACGATTAACGCAGCGCTCTGAAGCTGCACATACACGACGACGAGGACTTACCCATGAAGGTTTATATCTGTCGAGAACACCGCTGGTGGACATGCCTGAAACTTTCCAAACTGCCTCATCACCCGATGGGGCAAATGGTACTCCTGATGTTCTATCCGGAGAAAACTCTATGACACATCAATGTCCACAGATATCAATTAGCGCTCATGCAGAATGTCTTGTGCATGCATGAAACAAATCCTTACTGTGATGTAAAACATGTGAAAGGGTAATGGAATGAACCACATTGTGGGTTTGACCTTCATGAGAACATTCTCAAGATAAGCTTGTCTATAGTAACAATTTGACAATTAAAGATGCATAAAAATGACTTCTTTCTACAGATTTGACCACTGAAATTCTTGAACACATGGAGAACGCCAATTAGAATTTAGTAATTATTGTGCAACTAGGCCCAGTAGGTAACTTCAAATTGACCTATTTTAATGCAAACAACGAATGTATCCGTTCATTATTTTGTTTCTATGCCAAATGATAGTTTAGTCCAGTAACTACGCAATAACTAATTATCAACATGAGCTACACGAGAAGGCTTGTATAATATGAATCTGCAAATTCACAAATGTGCACATATATCAACAGCACATAGATGTAAACATATATGACAATTAAACCTGAATACACCTGGTTATTTTGCTTCAGCTCTTGCAAAAGCTGATGTATCTATGTCACAGGAATTTTTAACAGAGGAAGTTTTGGAGAAGGTTCAACCAAAATCGGTTGAAACAACAGACATGCATGGGGAGCATCTTGCTTGTTCGGCTGGATTGGTAGCCGAGATGGGTGTGGTCAGTGTTACCGAAGTGGTTAAAGATCCACAGGTGGGGGTTTCAATAGCTAGACGTGAGCCTTTTGAGGGCAGTAAAACTGGGCTGACTACTATTGGTTCGGATGGCTTTGCAGTGAACTCGGTTGTCCAGGAAGAAATTAATGAAGATGCTTTGTTAAGAGAGTTAAGTGCTGAGACTGCTGCGTCGCCTCAGAAGCAATCCTTGGAGGCTCATGCGGTTGCTGTGTTGCATCAGGAGCAGTCCTGGGTGGCGCCGGAAGTTTTGGGAGGTGATGTGTTGGTAGTACACAAGGTCGTGGGTTCTGCGTCGCCACAGGAACTGACCTTGGTCCTGGCTGCTATATCTCCACAGGAGCGGGCCTCGGAGGGTAGGGAGAAGGGAGAGATGTACTGATGATGGGGAGGCAGGCGGGGAGCGCGGCCGACGGCGGGAGGACCCGTGGCGGGGACGGCCAGGACGTGAGGAGAACAGGCGTGACAGGCGGCCGTGGCGGGAGGAACAGCGTGGTGGAGGGCACCGGCGGGAGGAATAGGCGGTGTGGAGGGGCGGCGGCGGCGGGAGGTAGAGAGGCGCGGGCGCGGGAGGTAGAGAGGCTGGATGAAGAGATGGGGAAAATGGGCTGCACCGGGACTTTTAAGTGCCCAGTGTCACACCATGTACAGCGGCATAACAGGAAGCTTTGTCACGCCATGTCATTTGGTGTGACAAATGCCACGCAAGCCCTCCACGCTGGCACGGCGCGCAACCAAGGGCTTGCGTGGCACCTTTGGCCACACCGTCACTGATAGCGTGACAGTTCTATTTGGTCATGCCACGGGAGGTGGCGTGACCAAAAGGGTCAGATTTGAAAATAAAGTTGGCGAGGGGTTAATTTTAAAATATTATTAAAAAAAGGATTAAATAAATAAAAATTCGTTGGCCCTCCACCTTCAGATGGTTCCTGTAAATAGCTACATAGTACGCCACCGAATTTTTTTAAAATATCCAAGATACAATAATAGACATCTATTTTTTATTTTATAGAAATAATCCTCTGTCACTCAATCTTAAAAATAATTTCACAGTTGTACAACTGTGTTAGATTTTACAAATATATTACAAATACCCCAAGGATATGTATAGGACGAGTGGTATTAATTGTAGCATGTGTCTTATGCTGCAAGAAGATGAATTCGGCAATGACAAATTACAATGGAGAAGAGGTAATAAGGAGGAAACTGAATACTATACAATAGTCTGGTTGATACTCCCTCTGTCTACAATATTTATTCACAGCCCATTATGCATAGACCAATGAAGCACTAAATCTAAAAAATAGTTTATGAGAAATGATCATACATACACTTATTAAATGACATATCACAACCATTTAATATCACCCGAATCATTTAAGTAGCAGTAGAGAGTAGAAAAATCCCGACGCTATGAACAAATATAGCGAAATGGAAGGAGTAGCTTCCCAGTTCCATCTTCTGTCGTCCAAAACAAGTTCAGATATCCATTTAAAAACGAAATTGAGTTATTCAATTAACTAAGCACGAGCTCGACGGCTTCCGCCGGCTTCAGCCACTCCTCCGAACAGGGTTCATTGGTAAATCGGCAGCCCGGCTGTGGAAGGCGGTGATGGCAGGTTTATCTTTTGTACATAATAACATTGATTATCAGACAACTAGTGACATTACCGAACCTCCATTTGCCCTTTGGTTTTGTCATCTGCCTCTAGAGGGAATGCTAATTTGGACCTGATTCAGTTTATCCACTTCCATAAATACTTCTACTAGTGTTCAATATATACCTATAGCGATTCAAGTGCTACAAAAGTGACTAAATATATGTAAAGTGTCAAGCCGGTCTGCAATGCATTGCATTAGTACAATCCTTAATTAGCTAGAATGCTTGCCATGTGTTATTATAATTTGATTTTTCTACTTTTTTAAATACGATATTACAATGATCAGTGGCATTGGTCAAATATATCTTTTAACTCACTAATGGAACAGTACAAATCTAAAAAGAAAATTCGTGTGTTGTTAGTAGCTAGTAGCCGTCGATCAGAGAGGAAAATATGATGTTTGGCTTGCATGTTGGGCTAAGTTGAGCCAAACAAGGCCGATTTGATTCAACCATAGTAGCATAGTCAAAGATTTTTCATGTAACTCATTGCAAATTCTGTTTTTCCTGATTTTTTTTATATCTCGTTGTGTGTATCTCCATATACTTTTTTGTGTGTTAATTTACAAATTTTAGATAAACAAACTGGTTGAGCAATCACCAAATGAATAATTAATTTGAAGATGGTGATAAGTGATGTGCCTGAGCACGAAGTTGCCCTAGGTTTAATTTCGGACTCTATCTCAAGCTTAAATACCAAGATGGACCATTTGCCCAACCAAAAGAAAATGATGTGAAGTAAACAAAGTTGGACTTTCGAAACAGAGGTAGGTGGGAGGAAGGGCTATAAATATGTTGAGATCTTTTTGTAGTGTTAATTTTTAATACAAATTTGTGAATACTTTTAAGTTGTTTAATGTACAATACAGGAATGTATCGTCCGATATATTGGCCGATACACATACGGAGTAAGCCACCCCACCTGATACCCACTTTGTAGAGCCTAGTTTAATTAGGAACAGTATCAACCAGGACAAAACTAGATAGCAAACCAACGCTTAATTAGGAACAGTATCAACCAGGACAAAACTAGATGACAAACCAACGGGAAAAAAAATATCTGGAGGAGAGCCTAAGCCTCACCTTTGAATGCCCTCTCACAGATAAAGCCACGTGTCTATCACCAATCCTAAAGCAGCTCAAGATTATCCTTTCTCCTTCTCTTCCCCAATGCATGATCAGTCGTTCCTGCTACCCACAAGGGAGCTCCGACTTGACCGCGGTGACCGGAGAGCAGACGGAGCTCTAGCTACTCCGCATTCACGTAGCACATGAGTTCCCACCGCACGGGCCACGGTGGGGGTGGGAGGGACACAGTAGTGCGACAGCGACGGAGAGTACGATGGGTCGGGTCATTTGGCGGGAGGAGCGAGCGATGGCGGGTGCGGGTGGGGGGTAGTGGCTCTTGTCGGAGGGGGGTGGTGTGTGTGAGGTGGGATGTGGGAGTAGTTAGGCGATGCGGGATGGGCGAGGTGGTGGCGAGGTGGGGATGCCCAGGGAGCACCTAGGGGGCGGGCGCCGAGAGGGAGAGCGACAGAGGTGGAGGCGTTGGTGGATGGGGGAGGCAAGGAGGAGTGGGAGTGGGCACAGGAGATGTGGCACACCTATCGTGCAAAAAACGACACGGCAGGCCCTGTCGTGCCCCCCTGCGGGGCAACCCGCGAAATAGTGTGGGTTTGCACCGTAGCTCGCGGGAGGACTAGATTGTAACATCCCAACTGTATAATTAGGGTTATTCAAGTATAATTATATGTGTAGAAATTAAAACTTTTTCTCACATCTTGAAAACCCCTAATCATTCATGTAATTCTTGTCCAAGAGTTGTGTAATCCAAAAACACAAAGCTCTTGTTGACCCAAAAGTCAAACTCATTTTCCAATTGTCTAAATCTTGTGCCAAACATTTGGAACATATTTTCCTTGGTCCCAAAACTGATGTGGGACCCCTCTGAAAAATATCACAAATTGTAAAACTTGTTTGGTAAATTTTGGAGGTAAAACAAATCCTTGAACAACCTTCATGAATTTCCTGAGAAAAATGCATTGCATAATAACCTCTGGAAATTTTATGCAAGGTTAATCTCATTGTCAGCAAGCTCCAGTTAAAATTTCATCAAATTTGGAGTTCATTTGCTATCTCAAATAATTCTGCTAAGTTTCAGCTATTAAAAACTAAATTTAAAAGCCTACCTTTGTTCATTGGGCTAGCCACTTTGCAAAGTTTGGTCCAGCCAACCGTCTGCACCCAATGAGACCTCCTTTCCACCTTGATCAGTGCAACCGTTGGATTTACATCCAACCGCCACGACTTCCTCCGCGGTCAACACCGCAAAGACCTCCTCGCCTCACGAGGTCATAACCGTTGGATCAAAGATCACGGTCATGACCTCCCTATGTGTTAAATCTCAAAAACCTCCACGGGCTGTTAAACCACTTGACATCCCACCTTGTTGAGGTCGTAGCCCTTGGATCCAAGATCCATGGCCATGACCTCCCCTCACGGTTAAACTAAGCAAACCTCCCACCTAAACGAGGTCGTAGCCGTTGGATCAGATCCAACAGCCCACGACCTCCCTGCGTTATCAAGCGCACAAGACCTCCTCTATCTCGTGTTGTGCACCGTTGGATTAAAAATCCACGGTCACGACCTCCTCCTTTCCTCGTGCGCATCAGATCTCCCCGCGCACGTGAGGTCGTTGCCCTTAGATCTAAATCTAAAGGCCATGACCTCCCTTGTGTGTTGTGCACGCTCAAGACCTCCTTGCGCCACGTGCGAGGCTCAAGACCTCCCCTGTCTTGATCACCACCGTTGGATCAAGATCCAAAGGTCTTGACCTCCCTCGCGCTTTACGCAAAGCCTCAGACCTCCCTTTGGTTGTGCGCCCTTGGATTTTAATCCAAAGGCCATGACCTCCCCCTCATGCTTTTTATGTTCGCGTGCGGATAAGACCTCACAGGAGGTCCGCACCGTTGGATTGAAATCCAACGCTTTGGACCTCCTGTCCCATTTTCCCACGTGCGCTTACACATTAAGGAAATCGGAGGGCCACGACCTCCCCATCCTTGATCGTGTGGCTGGGACCTCCTCCCAGTCATTTGGGCATAACGGTTCAAAATTGTCATCCGATGGTTAGGACCTCCCCATGGTCCTATCCAACGGTCATAAAGACCTCCCCTGTTCTTCTCCTTCTATGGTCATGCTGCGAGCTCTGGCGGGGAGTTAATGCACGCCTTGCCCTTGTGTACTTTTAACAACTCTTTCTTGACCGCATTTAATGCAGTCGACCTTCCGCCTCTCTGGTCGGCCTGAGCTGCACCTTGTCAACCTTGTGTCTTGTCCAAGCCATGGACCTCCCATGGGCCAAGCTCACCATGAGCTTAGCCAGTGGTCCATGACCTCCTGTGCCCTAAGTATAAAACCACCCCCACGGTTTCCCTGGCTTCCTTTACACGCCATTGTTCCTTGCTCGCTCTCCTGTGCTTGTGAGCTCTAAACCACCAAAGCTTCCTTGGCCGCCATTGCTGGAGCTTGAAGCCCCTTGGTGGGCAAGGGTCGCTGGAGATTTCTTCTCCCTCTCCTTGTTTCCATTTGTGCCTTCCCTCTGGGACCAAGACCTAACGTGTGTCGGTTTGGGCATTTACAGAAGGTGGACAAAGTGGAATCTGGAGCTGGAGCTTTGGCCGTGGAGCACCCTTCCTCTCGACCTTGGTCCTCCTTCCTCCACTTCCCAAACCTTAGGACCTCCGGTACTTCTGTTAGTCCCTTAGGCTGCTGCACCCGCTGAATGATGTCGCGGAGCTTTTCTTGGCGCAGCAGCAATGTCGCGGAGCTCTATTTTGCATTTTGTCTTTGGCGTCTTTGGTCATTCTTGCCCTCTCGGCTCATGGCGTTTAAAACGCCGCCGTGAGAATGTAGGCCTGATATCTATGCTGGCTATTGCGGTCCCGCGGTGCCCTCGGTCTTGCGCCGCCGTGCCCTAAATCGCCCGGCGATAAGCCGTGGGGCGTCCTCAAATCTTTGTCGGACGTCCCGCCCGTACCATTGTCGTTTTAGGGCAAAGATTTGCCGCTTTAATACCTCAATCATTGTAATCATTGGGTGGGTCTTAAATGTCTTTTAATCCGCCCTTTGTTGCGCATTTAAGATCTTCTTGCGCGGACCTCCTCGCTGTCCCGCGCATTTATTCCATGTCCAGCGGCGTGCGGCGCTGGGTCAGGGCGTCGAGACCTCCTCAGGAGATCTGGGCGTCCAAGACCTCCTGCGCGATCGTGGCCGTCCGGACCTCCACGGAGGTGCAGCGGCGTTAGATCTCTGCGTAGGACCTCCTCGAGGTCATCTCACCGTTGAGGACCTCCCCCTTTAGATCTGGTCCGTCCCGGACCTCCCCTCATCGTTGTGGTCCGTTGGATTCTCCATCTACGGCCACGACCTCCCCTCACCTCGCGCATGTGCGTTGCTAGGAGGTCCAGGACCTCTGGACCTCGTGAGCGTGTGTGCGTTGTTCTCCTGGGAGATCCTGAGCCGTTAGATCTAAGATCTGTGGCTCACGTCCTCCCTTGTATTTCTGGTTTTAGAAATTCCAGTGAACTCTTAAGTATAAACTGAAATAAGGTATAACTTTAGAATTTCATATCTTTGTCATTTTAAATCCAAATGAGGTCATTCAAATTGTGTTAGCTCTGTATTGAACTTGACTTTAATCCAAAAATGATTGTAAGTTGAGTTCAGCTTCAGAGCACAGATTTTCCATTGGATTTTAAAACTCACTTTAAATATACACTCAAATTAATGCTTAACTTGTAAAATACATGACTAATGCTCTGTAGATTATTTTTGGGTGAGACCAACTTTGTTGGTTTCCTCTATTAATGAACTTACTGTGAACATTAGTTTTGAGCATGTTGCTGTTATGAAAATGAGGACTTGTGCATTATAATTTTGTTCAAGTTCTTGTTTTTGAAAATTTGTAGAAAGTGCATAATAGCTCCAAATGAGGTGAACTCAATTGTGTTATTCATCTCATGAGGTGCTGGTTTTACAGTAAAATTTCAGCTTCACTTCTGTTCTGGAAAATGTTGCCTCATTATTAAATTAGTGAATAGTGCGGTTTGGTATTAATAAATTTGGCGAATTGATTTCATCATATCTTTTGCATTAAGGATCCAAATCAATTACTTCTTGTTGCTAAATTCATGATAAATCATTGTCTTGCTGCTGTGAAATTTTCATAGCATTCGGAGAAGTTTCTCTATTGCGTCTTTTGGTTTTTAAATCGTTCTTATCGGTTTTTCTCGCTTTTCCGTTAGGTTTCGACATTTGTGGTGATCGAGAATGACCCTCTGCCACAATTTGAGCAACAACAAGGCAAGCAGTTTGATCATTTCCATCATTGTCCCATTACTTTAAAGCAATATTTTGTTTCACTTCTATGTATGCATGCTACTTTGTGTTAAATGTAAGCTAGCAAGCCTATAGTTGCATAATCTGTAGGAATTGTTTATCCTCTACTACCATGAGCCTAGGTTATTTGCTGTGGTGGGAGCTCGTTGGATGAGCTCTTATCACTTAGTAGTTTCGATTTAAATTGCTTAGACATGCTTAGCAGCGGTAGTAATGGGCGATCATCGACTTAGTCGATGGTCTTGATCACTCAAAACTGATTATTACTCCTATATGTCCAGCACTTGTGCTTTGATTAATTGTAAAATCAAAAACTGAAAATAAAAGATTGATTTAGACTTGGGCATATTGGATGGATGGTGCGGTTTTGGAATGTGGTGGTATGCAGGTCCCTAAGGACCAAGTACTTGGGTCACTAAGCCAAGCGCTTTTGCGTGCTAACCACACGAGTGGGATATGGGACCTCTCTTGACTAAGTACTTTGGGAGGTGTTAATTATGAGTTTGTCGGTTTGTATGTTTTACAAGAAAATGTGTGTGTGTGGTGTGGGAGGGAGCATTAGCGGACGGTTAGGGTCTGTCTAATGTGTCCTTGTCCCCATGGGATGCGGCTCGTAATTAGCATCGTCCATTGGAAATGTCTCGTGAGGACTTAGCCGTGCCGGCATACCAAAGGTAGTGTGCTTAAAGGAAAGGCGATGCGGCGTGTGGGTACATTGGTACACCCTGCAGAGTTAAAACTATTGAATAGCCTCGTCTAGGTTATGGACATGCTTGGTAAGGTCGTTCAAGACTAGACTACAACCTTTAATTAAAACTTGACATGGTTGGTATGAGCAGGAGTTCATGCTATTGTTGTGGTGACTTGGGTTAGTCACTTCGAGGTTGTTCTTGTTGTTGTTACTATGTTATTTATCTCGTTGTTATTTCAACAATTAAAATGCTTTGCCAAATTGCCTTCAATCTATTATGTTATTGCAAATGAAACTTGCTTTATGCTAAAATGAGTCCAAAGCCTCATCCACTTAAATAAAGCTTGCATGTAGCTATTTATAGTTCTGTTATCTCACACGTAAGTCTTGCGGAGTACTTTATGTACTCATCGCGTGGTTGTGGCATTTTTTGTGGCTTTTGTTGCGAGAGGAAGAAGGAGAGCTCCAAGAGCCTCTCTTTTGTGCTACGTGTTGCGACTTCTTGACGACTAGCTTGGCGGTTCGATCGGATGCCTAGGGGTTAAGGCACACCGATTGGCTTTGTGTTATAGCCATCTTTATGGCACTTTTGCTTCATTGTTATCTTGTAGTTCTTGTTGTTATTTGGCGTGAGGCCCTCTTTTGTAATAACCTATTCCTTATTAATATTAACCGGTTTGTTGCTTATGTACTATGTGTTGTATGGAATTGATACACTCTTTTGTTGTGAGGTATGTATCTTGCATTAGGGAGTATACATCTCTAGAGACTGGTTTATTGGGTTGATAATACTAGGGTCAGTTGGATGACTAAGTATTATGAGCTTAATAAATCCGGGTGCTCACATAGATTTGCTTTTCCGTTCCAAAAAGAGGCCAAATAAGCCAAAAACTCATCAGATGCATGCATGGGACCTAATAAATAACGAAATTACCATATTACTTTCGACGGTTTTTTGGTGAGAAAACAATCATTTTTCTGTCTCTTAGATATGCTTTAGGGTTCATGTTGTGCATGTCCTCATCAGGTGGGTTCACATGGGATTCGCCCATCGGATTTTGAGAGGCGAGAGTCGAATCCCACAAGCTTGATTTTGTTATGTATATGTATATATGGCCCATGAGGCCCATTAGCTCTAGGATTTGTACATCTACTATACATACCTTTGGGTATCCATCTAATACATTGACATCTTAATTCGTATCATGGTATCAGAACTACATCTTTGTCGCCTTCCACCGAACATCACTCCCTCTGCTCTATGGCCATGATGGCGTCGAGCTGCCTAGTGCTGTCCACCGGTGAGGTCGAGCGGCACCTCCTCCCGCTCGCCAATCTCGAGCCCAAGGAGACTTCCCGCCTTGCGCCCCTTCACGGATGCCTTCCTTCGTACGCCTCGTGAGGTTCCAGCATCATCTCCCCCTTTCGCTTCAGCGGCCGAGCCTTCGTCGCCAGCCTTCGTCTCCCGGCACCGGATCGCGCTCATGAGCCCTGCTCCTACTCCTACTGTTGCGCTGCTATGTCCCCAAGTCGAGTCTCTTGAGCCTTGCAACCCCCTCACTGCACGAGCGCGTGGCCGCCTCCTGCTCCTGCCACAGACTCCTCCAGCGCCGCGACGAGCTCCCTCTTCTCGGCCTCCAAGCCCTCGGTCCTCTCCCTGAGGCTGCCCTTGAGGCCCTTGTGCGCCCATGAGCTACCCATGAGCCTGCTCCTTCTCCATGAACACAGCCTGAGCTCCTCACACATCCCCCTGGTGGAGGAGACCTCCTCGTCCCTGGCGGCGATCTCCAAGTCGACACAGGTTGCAGGTCCTCTGTTTTGGTTCCGATTTGAGGCT
Organism: Phyllostachys edulis; assembly: GCA_036346405.1. Classification (NCBI taxonomy): domain Eukaryota; kingdom Viridiplantae; phylum Streptophyta; class Magnoliopsida; order Poales; family Poaceae; genus Phyllostachys; species Phyllostachys edulis. Next base: position 69,706,643 of record CM070549.1, read on the forward strand.
GGTCTGACTGCAGCTTTCTCTAACGCCAGCTCTCACTACTACAAAAAGGCTAATACTAGACACCTTATTACAGATGGTTGACCAAAGCCATCTGTATTAAATACAATCACAGACGGTTTTAGTTTTACGACCGTCTGTGTTACTAGCTGCGCTAAAAACCATCTGTGATGACCATAATATCACATACGGTTCATGTTAAAAACCGTCTGTGAAGTATCACACACAGTTCTTAACAAGAACCGTTTGTGATATTATGGTCATCACAGAAGGTTTTTGTTTAAAACCGTCTGTGATTCGTAGCGCAGAATGGCAAAAAATTTTGCACGCATGCACGGGAGGCAAAATGTTTTAGCGCTATCCTTATATATTATAGCCACCCCCGCCTTGTCTTCCATCAGCCTCTCCCTCTCCCCTCCCCATAGTGAGCTCTGACGACCGCCCTCGATTCCCCGGCGCGGTTCGACGAGGAGACGCAGCCAATGTCGAGGAGGAGGAGGGACATGCAGGACCCATACTAGTAAGTGATCAATCACTTATCGGCTCCCCCTGCCTTGTTGCTTTTGGTGGTTCTTAGTGGTGACCGTGGTTTTCTTGTGAATGAATAGATCAAGATAAGATTGCAGATTTTGAGATGAAGCTCATGGACATCGACAGCGAGCACCTCAACATCCCTAACTCCGAGTACCAGACCATTGTCCGCCTCTTCATCTCGGACTCGTTTTCCTCCCCGGCCACAAATCCAAACCCGAACAGATTTTGGTTTCGCGTACTGTCTAGTAAAACAGCCATAACTTTTGCATACGAAGTCGGATTGCGACGTTCTTTGGCTCGTTGGAAAGCTAACGAAAATTTCAATATGAAAATCCATAATACTCGGTTAGATTCACTCACGATACTCTGAAAAAGTGAAAAAAAAAAGATCCAAAAAAGGTCGTTTAGGGCCTCAAAACGGTCTCCGAAGTTTTAGCACATGTTTTCGTTGTTCGTTCGCAGTCTAGTTTGAGTTTTCTTTCATTCCAGATTGTGTAATCAACCATATGTAGATACTCAGGTCCAACTGTCCAGCAATTGATTGGTTTGGCTCAGAATTCGATTTTTTTTTGCAATAGAAAAAACTATCACAGCCAGTTCTGAAGAACTGTCTGTGATAGTCTATTTTCACAGACGGTTCTAAACAAGAATCGTTCAGAACTTTCTATGATAATTGATTGTCATAAATGGTTATTTTTTAGAACCGTCTGTGATAGCTTTTTCACAGATGGTTCAAAAGCTGTTTGTGATGACCCATGTCATCACTGACCTATAAAGTTAGACGATTCATAAAAACTATCTATGATGATGATTTTGAACCGTCTGTGATGAACTTTTCTGTAGTAGTGTCTCCTTCGACGCTTTGCTTGCCAATCAACGGTATTTCTGCGTGTTTTACTGCGTGTATTGGTATCATTGGTGTTCCTTCCGACTGTGACACAGCTGAGTTGTTGAAATGGCCTCTGGTGTTTCTGCTTCTCTCGGTATGGGAGGTGCTCTTCTGGCCTCAGATATCAAAATGGATGACCAGAATTATCGTGAGTGGTTTTCATCGGTTCGCATGATTCTTCGATCTATTGGCCTTCTCTCATATATTACGGCTGAGCCTCCGACCGAGAAGACTGATGTGAAGGAGGCTGCTGCATGGCGAAGTGCCGATGATCGTGTTATGGGTATTTTATGTCATAGTGCTGAAATTTCAATCAGGATGGATTTCATTGATCTTCCAAGTTCTCGCAAGATGTGGGAGTATCTTCAGCAGTGCTATGAGCAAACCAGTGCGGCGCGTCGATTTTCTCTTCTACAAACTCTTCATGATCTACGTCAGTAGGAGATGTCTATTGAGGAGTACTACAGTTCTTTCACTCACATTTCACGATAGCTGACCTCCATGGTTCCTCTTTCCTGTGCTGGACGTACTGGCTATGTAGACAAGGTGGGTCATGATGCGCAAAATTTGATGTTCACCTTTGTTATGCGCCTTCGCCCAGAGTTTGAGTCTATTCGAGCTCAACTACTGGGACGTGCTGTTCTTCCAACCATGAAGGAGGCCCTTGCTGCGTTGATTGCTAAGGAGACTCGACTTCGCTCTCCGTCCTTCGAATTGACACCACCTCAGTCTGTTCTTGCGACACCTCGTTAGGAGGTTTATCAGTCTAGTTCACTTCTTGATGCTACATCCAACCAGACTTTATGCCCTCACTTCAAGAAGTCTGGTCATCCTATTCAGAGGTGCTACCGACTTCATCCAGAGCTGTGACCTGCATCTCATCGTCGTCGTCATGGTGTGGTTGCTGTCACCACTCCTGCATCTGTTGGGGATTCTGCTCTTGCCACTCAATTGGGTCAGCTTCAGTTCCAGCTCCAGGCTCTTCAGACTCAAGTCCAGTAGTAGTCTTCATTTGATGCCCCTCCTAATGGGTCTGCCAGTCTTGCTATAGCCTCTTCTTCTGTGTCAGGTACTAGTATTTCATGGGTTTTGGACTCTGGAGCTTCTTTTCACATGACCTCGGATAAGTGTCACATTGCATCATGTCAACCTGTTATGGATGGTTCCTGTGTACAGACAGCTGATGGTACCTCATGTTCAGTCACTCATCAGGGAACTCTCTCTACTTCTCATTTTACTGTTCCCGATGTGTCATTTGTACCTTAGCTTTCTATGAATCTTATGTCTGTTAGTCAGTTTGCTGATATGCACTACTTTGTTGGGTTTGATGACTCTACTTGCTATGTGCAGGATCGTCGGACAGGAGTTCTTGTTGAAACTGACCAACGCCTTAAAGATTCTCAAGGTCTCTACTTCCTTGATCGTCTAAGTCTTCCATCTTCCTCCGCTCATGCATCTTCAGTTCTTGCATCAGCCTCTGTTAGTTTTTCTAAGTGGCATCATCGGCTTGGTCATTTGTTTGGCTCTCGTCTTTCTACATTAGCTCGTCAGGGTGTCCTAGGTTGTGTCATTGTCGACACTAGTTATGATTGTAAAGGTTGCAAGCTTATTAAATAGCTGCAACTCCCATATCCTACCAGTACATCTCGGTCTAGTCGTCCTTTTGAGTTAGTTCATTCTTGTAGATATCATGGGGATATGCTCACGATCTTAGAATGATGATACAATTGGCAATGACGTTGAAGATTTGTCGAAACACGCGTTTTCGGCAAAGTTCAAAATGTTGTTAGGTCTCAAGCGGTCAAACCGGCCAATGTGTGACGGTCAGACCGGCCTGTGTGGCGGTCAGACCGGCCACCATTGGCAGTCAGACCGGCCAGGCCTCAAGTCAAGCTCAGGCAAAGTGGCTGGCGGTCAGACTGGCCATTGGGTGGCAGTATGACCGGCCATAATAGATTTTTGAGTTTGGAGCTGGGCCAAAAATAGAGGGTGTAGGCAAGAGAGGGGATTCTCCTACACTTGGTCTCATAATTTTTGGAGCTTCGAGTCAAAAGTTCTATTCGTTTGAAAATTCCAGTAGGTTTCAAATTTTCAGGGAGAAAATTTGGCTAAGTCCCGGTGGGCGGTCGACCGCCAGCAGTGTGCTTAGTTAGCCGGCCAGGGGTGGTCGACCCGCCAAAGTGATGATCGATCGGTTTTGACTTGTTCGTCAGCCAGCTTAGCGGCGATGTTTGTTGGTGAAAGCATCTAGGCCCCTAAAAGTTGTTTTGGTAATTAATGATAATATGTGAATATGGGATTAACGTGTTTGTTGAGTATTTACAAGGTTAAATCCCATTGGTAAATTTATTGACGCAAAGTTGCATGCAAATGGACTTCATGAAGATCTTTTGGCTCAAAGACAATGTACAAGTAGTCTAGGATCTTTTTTCCATTTTACCGGTCTTAGGAGTTTTGGTTGGAAGACCGGATTATAGGATAAATGCCGTACTATTAAGAGGGATCATGGCTAGTAGCTTGATAGCATGTTCTTGTGCCATATTGATCAATTTAGGATCATGCATGCATTTGAATTTAAACTTGAAATTGAACTTGAAAGCATTAAGTGCTTCTGTCCAAAATCGGTAGTACTGCAGTTATAATTGCGGTCATACCGCTTGGTGCGGTATGACTGGACTTTACTTGGCGGTAGTACTATTTTTTGAAAGGAACAGCCAACTGAGTGCACATGTGGAACGACCGGCTCCTTGAGCGGTACTACCGCATTGCCTCAGAATCACTCGTGGAAATCGGTCGTATTGCTCGTGACAATCGGTCGTACCGATGTGTGGTCATACCGAATTTTATGAGGTAGTTCAATAAAAACAGAACAAGTGTAAATCTACTCAAAAACCCACTTTGGAAATCGGACGTTCCGCGCTTAGGAACGGTTGTACCGCTCTGCGGTCATTCCGATTTTTACATGGCGGTATGAAAATTCCAGAACGCTTGCATCTTTCAGTGTTTTGTGAAACCCTACTTTCGGTCGTACCGCTTGTAAATCTTGAACGATCGGGCGTTCGAGCGTGCATCTCGTTAACTGCGGTCGTTCGATCGGGACTTCAACGGCTACTTTGTTTATTTTTAGTAATTGTTCTAGCCGTTGATTGTGCTCAGACTGAAGTGCGGTCGTACCGCCCGTTAGCTTGCGGTCATTCCGTTTTTTGCTGAGAAGTTGGGGTTTGATCCCCAACGGTCATAATTGTTGGTAGGGGTTATAAATACCCCCCAACCGCTCTTGTCTGTTTGCTAGTGCCCATTTAACATCTATAGAGCCTTGAGAGCTTTGTGCATTCACTCAACACTCAAAAACACTCTTGTGCATTCATTGTGAGCTTGTTGAGATTCATTCAAGTGCATTCATACTCCTAGTTGATCCATTTGTGCTTGAGTGCCGTCAAGTGAAGACCGTTGGTCTATTACTCTTGGAGTGTTGCCGCACTCCTAGACAGTTTGGTGGTGGAGCACGGTGATCTCTTCAAGGAAGATTGTGAAGAGGCCCGGTGCAAGCTTGTGAGTGGTTCGGTGTTCACCATCTCCGGAGCGGAGGAAGAACAACCATAGTGAATCGAGGGAAGGCTTAATTCGTGGAGTCGGCTTGAGGTGTCAAGCTTTCTCAACGTGGACTAGTGAAGACCGGCAAGTCTTCGATACCACGGGAAAAACATCGTCGTGTCTTTGTGGTTATCTCTAGTCTTTACTTTCCGCATTTATATTTCTAGCTTGTTTATTGTGATTAAATTGCTTAGCTAGAAGTATAACTTGTTTAGACTAAGTTATTAATTGGCTAAAATTGTTAAATTGTTAAAAATTTAAAAAAACCTCCTATTCACCCCCCTCTAGTCGGTTATCCTTGATCCTACAAGTGGTATCAGAGCTTGGTCTCTCATTGATTTAGACTTAACTGTCTAAGAGAGAAAATGATGGCTAGTGAGGGAATTGCTATAGGAAATGATCCTTTATTTGATGGCTCAAATTATGCTTATTGGAAAATTAAAATATCAATTTATTTAAAGGCCATGAATCCAAGTGTATGGAAAATCGTAAATGAGGGTTACGTCATGCCCCTTGATCCACTAAATCCCACGGATCAAGAGACGCGTAATGCTCATTTAGATGCCCAAGCTATGAACGCTCTCTTTGGCGCTTTGAACGCGGATGAGTTCAATAGATTGAGCAATTTGGAAACCGCTCATGATATTTGGACTACTCTCTTGGAAATCCATGAGGAAACATCCACGGTCAAAGAAGCTAAATTGTATAGGCTTCGGATCAAATATGAGACATTCATGATGTTGCTTGATGAAAACATCAATAAGATGTATTCAAGACTCAACAACATTATGAATGAGCTCAAGGGCCTTGGGATTAACCTTCTTGATGTTGATATTGTGCGCAAGATGCTTAGGGCTCTCCCGGACAAATATGAGACATTGGTGATGCTATTTCTCAACTCATCCGAGTTGCCAAGGATGACACCAACGGGGCTTTTAGGCAACCTCATCACAAATGAGTTGTTCAAGAAGGACAAGGAAGAGCTCTTGGAGACATCTTCCTCAAAGAAGAAGATCACTGCTTTCAAGGCCAAAGCGGAATCAAGTGATGATGAGGATGATGAAGATGACTCCGATGAGGAGTATGCACTCCTTCTGAGAAGAATGAAGAGGGTCATGAAGAGATGCCCCAATAGAAGCTACAACTTCGACAAGTACAAGAAGGGACAATCCTCAAGTGACAAGAAGCGTTATAGCAACATTCGGTGCTATAATTGTGAAGAGAAGGGGCATATTGCTTCCCGTTGCCCCGAAAAGAAGGATGACAAGGGCAAGTCATTCAAGAAGAAGAAGTTGAATGGCAAGAAGAAGCTCTTCAAGAAGCTTCACAAAGATGGCAAGCATGAAGCCCACATTGGAGAGTGGGATTCAAATGATGAGTCGAGCGACTCCGAGTCCGATGAGGAGGAGTCCCCCAAGAAGAAGGGACTAGTCAGCATCGCCATCAAGGAAGCTCCGTCGCTATTCTCCACTCCTACTTGCCTCATGGCAAAAGGAGATAAGGTAAAATCCATTAATAGTAATGAACCAACTTATGATGAATTAATGGATATGCTTGATGAATTAAGTGAGTATCTTGGAAAAGAAAAATCAAAATATAAGATCTTAAATAAGGAATACAATACTCTAAAAGATTCTTATAAGGAGCTAAAGGAAGCTCATAACTTGCTTATCCAAGAATATTCAAATAAGTGTTGTTCTAGTGTAGGAATTACATGCAATATTATTGATAAAATGCCTAGTGTAGAAATTGCTAGGACTAGAGCATCTACTTCATGTGATGACCTACTTGCTATGCCATGTTGCTCTAATGTTAATGCTAATCATGATATTGTTGAGCAAAATAATGCAAAGCTTGTTTATGAGAACAATGAACTAAAAGAGCAAGTGACCAAGCTAAACAAGAGCTTGAAAAGATGTTTCAAGGGTAAGGCCACTCTTGACAAACTTTTGAGTGAGCAAAGGTGCTCATTCAACAAGGAAGGTCTTGGGTATGTGCTTAAGAAAGGTAAGAAGCCCGCAAACATGCCCACAAGATTTGTGAGGCAAAATGGTAAGTATTGCCATAAGTGCTGGGAAATAGGACATATGCAACAAAATTGTCCTAAGGGTAAGACTCCATCCATTAGTATATATGATTCTTGCTATATGCTTAGAAAAACTAAGGATGGTAAAGTGATTGCTCGTTTTGTTGGCACTTCAATTCTAGACGCTAAAAAGAATGCTATTTAGGTGCCTAAATCCTTGGTTACTAACCTCCAAGGCCCCAAACAAATTTGGGTACCTAAAAGAACTTGACTTTTGTTTTGTAGGTGAACTATAAAACCGGTGGAAAACATTGGGTGCTTAATAGTGGATGCACACAACACGTAACCGGTGATAGAAAAATGTTCACCACATTCGAGAATGGTCAAGGAATGGAGAAGATCACTTTTGGCGATAATATGAAAGGAAAGGTATTAGGATTGAGTAAAATTGCTATCTCAAATGACCTTTCCATTTCTAATGTTTCTTTAATAGAATCATTAAACTTTAATTTGCTATCCGTTGCTCAATTATGTGATCTTAGACTAATTTGCTTATTCTCTAGTGAAGGTGTAACCATCTCTAATGCAAAAGATAGGTCTTTAACTTTCAAAGGCTTTAGATTTGGAAATCTTTACTTAGTTGATTTTAGTTCAAGTGAATCTTATTTGAAAACTTGTTTAATAGCAAAAACCTCATTGGGTTGGTTTTGGCATAGAAGGCTATCTCATGTTGGAATGATTCAACTCAAAAAGCTTTTCAAACATGATTTAGTCGTTGGCTTGAAAGATGTGAAGTTTGAGAAAAATAGACTTTGTAGTGCTTGTCAAGCCGGTAAACAAGTCGCTAATTCTAATCCTTCCAAAAGTATCATGTCAACTTCTAAACCATTGGAACTCTTACATATGAATTTGTTTAGGCCAACAACCTATAAGAGTATCGGAGGTAATAGCTATTGTTTAGTCATTATGGATGATTACTCTAGATATACATGGGTATTCTTCCTAGATGACAAAGGTGAAACCTTCGGGATTTTCAAAAGATTTGCAAAAAGGGCCCAAAATGAATTTGATTTCAAAATAAAGAAAATCTGTAGTGATAATGGTTCCGAGTTCAAAAATACTAAAGTTGAAGACTTTTGTGATGAACTTGGAATAAAGCACGAACTTTCCACAACCTACACTCCGGAGCAAAATGGAGTAGTAGAAAGGAAAAATCGTACATTAATTGAAATGGTTAGGACAATGCTTGATGAATATAATACTTCCGATATCTTTTGGGCGGAAGCTATTAATACCGCTTGTCATACCATAAATCGTCTTTATTTGCACCGTCTTTTGAAAAAGACTTCCTATGAGCTTCTTGCAGGAAGAAAACCGAACATCTTTTATTTTCGGGTTTTTGGTTGCAAGTGTTACATTTTAAAGAAGGGTGTTCGTCTTTCAAAATTCGATAGTCGTTGTGATGTTGGTTTTTTGCTTGGCTATTCTTCTAATAGCAAAGCTTATCTTGTCTTTAACAAAAACTCTGGTTTAGTTGAAAAAAGGCACGATGTGCAATTTGATGAAACTAACGGCTCTCAAGAAGAGCATGAGAATTTGGATAATGTAGGTGATGAAGCCTTAAAAAAAAAGCAATGGAACACATGCAAATAGGCGACATCAAGCCCGAAGACGATCCATCATCCTCCACTCGAGTTGAACCACCCACCTCTTCCACAAATCAAGTACAACTTAGTGAAGAGGACAACAAAGAGGATGATCAACCATCCAATCTACCATCAAGAATCCACAATACAAGTGCAAAGGATCATCTAGTAGACCAAATATTGGGTGATGTAAGTAAGGGTGTCCAAACTCGCTCTCGTGTTGCTTCTTTTTGTGAACATTACTCGTTTATCTCTTCTATTGAGCCAAAACATGTAGAAGAAGCACTTGAAGATCTAGATTGGGTGAATGCTATGCATGAAGAACTCAACAACTTCACTCGGAATGAAGTTTGGACATTGGTGGAACGACCTGAAGAATACAATGTTATTGGTACAAAATGGGTCTTTAGAAACAAACAAGATGAAAATGGTTTGGTTGTTCGGAACAAAGCAAGGTTGGTCGCTCAAGGGTATTCACAAGTTGAAGGTTTGGATTTTGGTGAAACTTTTGCTCCCGTAGCTAGGCTTGAGTCAATTCGGATATTACTTGCTTTTGCATCATTCTTTGATATTAAATTCTTTCAAATGGATGTTAAAAGTGCATTCTTAAATGGTAAAATATCCAAACTTGTCTTTGTTGAACAACCTCTCGGATTTGAAGATCCTAAAAATCCTAATCATGTCTATAAACTCTCCAAGGCGCTCTATGGTCTTAAACAAGCTCCTAGAGCATGGTATGAACGCCTTAGAGATTTTCTAGTCTCAAAAGGATTCAAAATTGGGAAGATTGATTCAACTCTATTCACTAAAGTTATAAATGATGATTTCTTTGTTTGTCAAATTTATGTTGATGATATCATTTTTGGGTCTACTAATCAAGATTTTTGCGAGGAATTTGGTGATATGATGTCTAGGGAATTTGAAATGTCAATGATTGGAAAATTAAGCTATTTCCTTGGACTACAAATCAAGCAACTCAAGGATGAGACTTTCATAAATCAAGCCAAGTACGTGAAGGATTTACTTAAAAGATTTGGCATAGAAGATGCAAAACCCATCAAGACTCCCATGGCTACAAATGGTCATCTTGATCTAAATGAGGGAGGTAAACCAGTAGATTTAAAGCTTTATAGATCTATGATTGGTAGTTTGCTTTATCTTACCGCATCTAGACCCGATATCATGTTTAGTATTTGCATGTGTGCACGTTTTCAAGCAACTCCAAAAGAGTGCCATTTAATGGCCGTTAAAAGAATACTAAGATATTTAAAGCATTGCTCTAGCATTGGCCTATGGTATCCCATGGGTGCTAAATTTGATTTAATTGGATATTCGGATTCCGATTATGCGGGTTGTAAAGTGGATAGGAAAAGCATATCGGGAAGTTGTCAATTCTTAGGAAGATCTTTAGTATCATGGTCATCCAAAAAATAAAACTCCGTAGCATTATCCACCGCCGAAGCCGAATATGTTTCCGCGGGAAGTTATTGTGCTCAATTGCTATGAATGAGGCAAACATTGATGGATTATGGAATTAAAATTGATAAAATGCCTCTTTTGTGTGACAATAATAGTGCGGTAAAAATTGCTAATAACCCTGTTCAACACTCAAGAACCAAGCACATAGACATTCGCCACCACTTCTTGAGAGATCATGTGAGCAAGGGAGATATTGAGATTAGCCACATAAGAACCGAAGACCAATTAGCGGATATTTTCACCAAGCCATTAGATGAAGGCCGCTTTTGCAAATTGAGAAATGAGTTAAATATCATAGACTATTCAAATATTGTTTGAACTCTTGTCTCATGTTTTGTGCTTCATTTGATGTTATTTGAGTATTTTATGAAAGTTTTTTAAATCTTTTATTAAAAATAGCTATGATCATAAAAATTATGTCCCTATATAGATAATAGTCTATTCTATGCATAATGATCCTTAATGATATTTATTTGAGTGCAAAACTAGGGATCATTTGTAAAGTAATCTAAGTTCCAAGAAAATCTAGAAAGCTCTAGGAAAATCGGTTCAACCGGCGTTATACGCGCGGTACGACCGGCGTTATAACAGCGGTATGACCGGGGTGCGGTTCTACCGACGGTGTTTTATCGGTACGACCGCGACGGTTTGTGAGAGGGAAATAACTCCTTGCCGTTACTATTCTTTCACCCTTAACTCCTTGAAACGGTTCAACCGTCCCTCGTCCGTTTCATTTTCTCTTCGGCGTCTCTCTCTCTCTCCAACCCGTGCGACACCCACTCCACTCTAGAATCCACTCAAAATCTCGACATTTCTTTAATTCCTCGGTGTTTCCTGCCTCTCCAGGGTTCATCTTCTTCAGATCTCAAGGTAAAACGTCGTTTGATTTATGTTTTATCATCATTTGGAACCCTAGGTTGTCCCTTTTAGGGTTTGATGAAAATGCGATTGATTTCTGTAGTTCTAATTGGGCAAAAGTAGATAATTGATGTCTAATGATGTTTGCGCATCAGATCCATGGATTCAATCCATGAAAGATCATAAAAAATTCAACATTTTGACAGCCCTAGAACTCGGTCAAGAAAATCGGAACGACCGGTTCTTGGCGCTGATACGACCGCTGATCTTGATCGTCTGCGCCATAAACGATGATGCGTGCGATTATCCTAACAGAAAAACAGAAACTTCAATTCTTTTTCACTAAATTCAATTCCAATTAATTTTTTGAACTTCCTATAACCTATCCTATCTTTCTAAAGATGCCTAGGATGAGGGTTGCGACGAGGAAATCCCATGGACCACCTAGAGGGCAGTCATCCCCTCAATCTTCTGCAACTCCAATTCAACAACAACGATGACGACCGGCAGCACCCGTGCACCAGTCTCACTCCGTTCGCCAGAAGATTGCGCATGGCAAAGGGAAAAGGTCAGCACCTGCATGTAAAACAGAAGAGAGTGAAGAAGAATATTCTGATGAAGAGACTCAATCATAACCAGATTCTCCAAAAGGTACATTTGACAATCTGGGAGAACCTCCAACGTCTCCAATTGATTTACGTCTTCTCTCAGCAGATGAATATGCTATTAAGAGACATGTGAATCAGTACCTCTCCAAGTTTGACTCCATTAATCCAAAGTTTCATACTGTTTTTTAAGAACAAGTCTATGAGCAGCTATATGGATATAATAGAAAATTTGCTGATCACAAATGGATTAAATGGTCTCATATAAACACCTTGGACAAATTTAGTGGTGTTTATCAGCTTTTTCATGAAGTAGGCCTTCATGACCTTGTGGCATTGAAGCAAAATTATGATAATGAGCTTATTAGACAGTTCTATGCGACTGTACATGTATCTGCAGATTTGCAGTCTTTCAGATGGATATCAGTTACTAGAGACTTGCAGAGCACAAAAGAAGAATTTGAGCAAGTTCTAAGAGTTCGATCCAGCTCTTGGGAGAAGATTTTTAATAGTCCAGCTTTGCTAGCTCCTGCTTGGTCTGATTATTATGACTCCACTATGAAGTGTAAGCTAGGGACTATCACTGGACTTAGGCCTTTGCCAAGCATTATCAACAGGATAATTAATCATACCTTTTACCCCAAGAGTGGCAATTTTGATGCAGTCAGGGGACATGCTTTGAACATTATATATCATATCATGAGGGGCATAAAGTTTGATGTTGTGGATATAATTCTTCAAGGCATAGTTTCCTCTAAGAATGATAGAGTTAAGAAAATTTACTATGCACCATATATCATGGCATTGATTTCACAGAAGATCGAGTATCATGGTGGATTGGGATCAGTCCACAAGTCCTATAAGCCTCGAGATGGTGCTCCTCCTAGTCCTGCCAGTGTTGAGATTGATACTAACGAGGCACCTGCTCCTGCGGATGCTCCTACTGAGGGTGTTCTTGCACAGGTTCTACAAAATCAGCAGCTTATTCTTAATACCTTGCAAGAAATGAAGGTGAGCAAACTGAATTTGAAAATGAGACTACTTAGCAATTTGGTTGAGATGGCAACTATTGAATGATTTCTTTGAGGAGACTCATAATAGGATATACGCCTTGATGGAAGTATTAGTGATTTAGAGGGAGTTTGAGGACTCCTCGAGGATACACTAAATCGCCCTCCTCCTCCTTCGAGGACATCCTCTGCGACACCTATACCTCCTCTAGCTTTTCTTTGTAGTGCCGGCATCTCGAGCTCTGACTCTGTTTCACTCCGTTTCTCTGTCTTAGCTCGGCTTGGACTCCTCCTCGGCACCGGCTCAGGAGGCAGTGGCTCGGGATCCGGCCCAGCCTCTGAGTCAGCGGCTCAGGACCCGGCACCTATTGCTTCAGTTTCTCAAGATCCGCCATCAGCTCCTCCTCTAGAGCAGGCCACCGCTTCTCAGGTTTCAGCTCCTCCGGCCCCCGAGCCTCAGGATCCGGCTTCAGCTCCTGCTCCAGCCCAGGACTCGGCTTCCCAGGACCTCGTCTCTCCTCCTCAGGACCCAGCCGTCTGAGTTGTTTTTGGTATTTGATGCCAAAGGGGGAGAGAAGAGAGAAGTGAGAAGACATAGCTTTAGGGGGAGCAAGCGCAAGATTTTGCTACTATTATATATGGACTTATATGTGTTATGTGCTCTATTGGATTTATGTGCTACTTATGTGCTACCTATGTGCTTGTAATAGTTTAATTCTGTGTCTTTTATCATGTTGAACTTGTTGGATGCTGTTTATGTTCATGTTATTATCTTAAATGCAATTTCAATTATTATCATATCTTAACATTGCATTTCCTCAAGTTCAAATATGCTAAAGAAACTCCGCCAAAATTTCACAAAATCTTTATATGTGCTTGCAAAATTTTCTATCCTTAATATGCACATGTTTAGGGGGAGCTTTCTTTAAATTAGACTTAACAAGAAAATAATTCTCATACATTCATTTGCGCTTATTGCAAGAATTGTTTTATTGTTAAGCTATCAAAAGAATATACACTCATAGTATATTCAAACCAATCTTTCTCACATATTAATAGTGTTATCATCAATTACCAAAAAGGGGGAGATTGAAAGCATCTAGGCCCCTAAAAGTTGTTTTGGTAATTAATGATAATATGTGAATATGGGATTAACGTGTTTGTTGAGTATTTACAAGGTTAAATCCCATTGGTAAATTTATTGACGCAAAGTTGCATGCAAATGGACTTCATGAAGATCTTTTGGCTAAAAGACAAGGTACAAGTAGTCTAGGATTCTTTTTTCATTTTACCGGTCTTAGGAGTTTTGGTTGGAAGACCGGATTATAGGATAAATGTTGTACTATTAAGAGGGATCATGGCTAGTAGCTTGATAGCATATTCTTGTGCCATACGGATCAATTTAGGATCATGCATGCATTTGAATTTAAACTTGACATTGAACTTGAAAGCATTAAGTGCTTCTGTCCAAAATCGGTAATCTGTGATTATAATTCGATCGTGCAGCTTAGTCTTGATATGACCGGACTTTACTTGGCGGTAGTATCGTATTTTGAAAGGAATAGCCAACTGAGTGCACATGCGGAACGACCGGCTCCTTGAGCGGTACTACCGCATTGCGGTTATTCCGATTTTTAGTTGGTGGTTCAAGAAAACCAAAAGCGATGCATTTTGCCTCAGAATCACTTGTGGAAATCGGTCGTACCGCTCGTGACAATCGGTCGTACCGATGTGCGGTCGTACCGAATTTTATGAGGCGGTTCAATAAAAACAGAACAAGTGTAAATCTGCTCATAAACCCACTTTGGAAATCGGACATTCCGCGCTTAGGAACGGTTGTACCGCTCTGCGGTCATTCCGATTTTTACATGGTGGTATGAAAATTCCAGAACGCTTGCATCTTTCAGTGTTTTGTGAAACCCTACTTTCGGTCATACCGCTCGTAAATGCGGAACGACCAGGGCGTTTCGGACGTACCGCTCGTTAGCCTGCGGTCGTTCCGACTGGGACTTCCAACGGCTACTTTGTTTATTTTTAGTAATTGTTCTAGCCGTTGATTGTGCTCAGACTGAAGTGCGGTCGTACCGCCCGTTAGCTTGCGGTCATTCCGTTTTTTGCTGAGAAGTTGGGGTTTGATCCCCAACGGTCATAATTGTTGGTAGGGGTTATAAATACCCCCCCAACTGCTCTTGTATAGGCTGCTAGTGCCCATTTAACATCTATAGAGCCTTGAGAGCTTTGTGCATTCACTCAACACTCAAAAACACTCTTGTGCATTTATTGTGAGCTTGTTGAGATTCATTCAAGTGCATTCATACTCCTAGTTGATCCATTTGCGCTTGAGTGTCGTTAAGTGAAGACAGTTGGTCTATTACTCTTGGAGTGTTGCCGCACTCCTAGACGGTTTGGTGGTGGAGCACGGTGATCTCTTCAAGAAAGATTGTGAAGAGGCCCGGTGCAAGCTTGTGAGTGGTTCGGTGTTCACCATTTCCAGAGCGGAGGAAGAACCATAGTGAATCGAGGGAAGGCTTAATTCGTGGAGCCGGCTTGAGGTGTCAAGCTTCCTCAACGTGGACTAGTGAAGACTGGCAAGTCTTCGATACCACGGGAAAAACATCTTCGTGTCTTTGTGGTTATCTCTAGTCTTTACTTTCCGCATTTATATTCCTAGCTTGTTTATTGTGATTAAATTGCTTAGCTAGAAGTATAACTTGTTTAGACTAAGTTATTAATTGGCTAAAATTGTTAAATTGTTAAAATTTTAAAAAAAACCTCCTATTCACCCCCCTCTAGTCGGTTATCCTCGATCCTATAGTTGGTTATGTCAAGTTCATGGGTTTCATTGCATCGATGTTGCATGATGCATATTTTGGCTAACATGGGTCAAGTTGTGAATAACTTGTGCCCGAAAATAGTTGCTTGGTCTATTGTTGTGCAGGTGACTTGGATTCAACTATGGTCAACGACGAGGAGGACCGGGACTAGGTTAGGAGAACTGAGGTCTAGAACGGTCGTGGATGTCGGGTGAGATGGTTGGACTCAAGGAAGGTGCAAGATGGACTAGAACCATAGAAGGTGAAGTTTGAGCAAAGGCCTTTGTGAAGGTATGTGCTTATGCCTCATCAATTATGTGACTTGATGATTGTGCATATCGTGCGGTGCTACATAACGGTTTGCTTGTTTGTGATGGTTGTAGGACACCGGAGCTAGGTCATGGTGAGGTGGACTAGATCAAGACTAGGTTAGGAGAATCGAGGCCCAGAACGATCGAGGTGGTGCTGGAAGATGACTTAGGCTAGCGGAGTGCTTACAAGCCGAGAAGACAAGCAACCGGAGCGGAAGTTACCGGTGGTGAACATGATGGGCAGCGATAAGGTTGATCGGGACTAGACTCAGGGATGAGTTGAGGTCCGGACTAGGCTCAGGGAGGAGTTGAGGTCTTGAACTGTCAAGGAAGCCGGGTGCAGTTATGGTGAGATAGGTAGCGCGCCAAGTGACTTGGTCCCAGTTGCATGCGAGGACGGTTCGATGGGATTCAGACACGTGAGAGGCTTGGCGGGAAGTCATTGGGGCCACATGGATGATGACGGAGCATGGGAGATGCTTCGAGGCGAAGGAATCGCCAAAGGTTGGTAGAGGGGTGTCAGTGTTTTAGGACCGAACTTACGTAAAGATTGTTTGATTTGAGGGTTCCTCTAGGCTCAAAATCACACAGAGATGGAGACACGGGGGTTTTTATACAGGTTCGGGCCTTCTCCTAGGAGAATAACAACCCTACTCCTGTGTGTATGTATTGAGTGTGCTGAATTACAAGATGGAGCCAAAGACTAGAGTATTGTGCTTTTGATGATCTTCGGATAGCCCCGATTGTCCTGATGAGTTTGCCTTTTATACAATCCTCAAGGTGTACCATCGCGCCTCTAGTGTAAAGACTGCCTTAATATTCCAGATTATTGAGCCGTTACTCGGGGTTATTATGGGAGTAGTAACGTTTCCATTCTGCTAGGCAGTTATCACCATAACAAAGGAGTTAACATCGTGCCATTATTCCAGAGAATAACCACGTAATTTACTGCCCATATTTTGAATATGGTGCGGAAGATTCACGATCGACTAGGCCCACATATGCGTAAGCCACAGCCGATTAGGAATTTGATAAATGAAGAGCTTACAACTAGGTGGTGGTGGTAGAAGATCTTACGACCACGCATCGTCGTCGAGGAGAACTTACGATCATGGGATAGTCGTGAAGGACTTACGACTATAGGGTAGTCGTAAGAGGACTTACGACTACTCGATGTAAATGAAGAACTTCGACCTTGACTTCTCCCTTATGGCTATTAAGGGTACACTCAAGAGTTACATGGCGTCATTATTATCCATAATATGAATTATAGATACTTAATGAAATGAGGATTGTTATATCCTCGTCATCTAGCCCCCACTTAGCGAAAATAATTTACTTGGAGAAGGAGCGATAAATTGTCTTACGATCCATAGATGGTCGTAGAAAGATGGTCGAAGGAAAGACTCTTGACTAGTGTTTCATTGACGAAATTTTACTTGATCAAGAAAGTTGTGGAGTAATCTTGCGACTTATAAGGTGATCGTAAGGAAATCTTTTGAGCACCGAGTGGTCCTGATATCATGGTTGGAAGTAAAACTTTCCGATTCTTTGTTGTATTTGACGAGAAAAAAGACTTGGTCAAGAAGGTAATTTAAGCTTGAGGTGTAAAAGATGACTGATTTTCTCGGCGGACAAATTTAAGAATCCCAATCGACTCCCTTATTTCTATCTGTTGGAGCGGTTCCCGAAGCGGTGGCAACCGTTGGGTAGCCATGTCTTTTTAACTTCAAGAGTGCGGTTATAAATATTTACTACGGGTGAGGATAAGGTCTTTTACCTTCCCCTAAATTGCTCTCGCTGTTCAAGCTTTCGAGTTCTCCGTCGTCTATCAAATCGGGCCTTCTTCCCCAATATTTCCATATACAAACCTTCAACTTTCGGGAGAAATGACTGGAGCCGTTTCCCAGTGGGTCGAATCGGAGATGGATGCGGCCAAAATCAGAGCTTTGGTCAACTCTGAGAAGATCCTGAAGGAGGAATTTGTGAAGTGGATTGAGGCCGCTAGGCAGCATTGGCCGTCAGGGGAGATTAGGCAAATCCCTGTTTCCTAGGCATTTTGTGAGTGTGATCTTTGATTGTCCGCTCATCCTTTCCTCACATTGGTACTCGAATACTTTCAGGTGTAGTTTGGTGAATCTTGTTCCCAATTCTATCACAATATTGGGGGTGTTCGTGTACCTGTGTGATGCCTACCTGGGGATTCCGACTGATTTGGAGTTGTTCCGGTACTACTACGAAATAGCTCGGCTAGTCGGAATTGCCGGTAGTTGCAGTCTGAAGCTCCACGACGGGAAATCGAAGGAGTATATTCAGATGTTTACCCGGTCATCGTGGCAGGGGTGGAAGAAGAGATGGTTCTGTTGGGAGATAACCAATGAGGACAGCCTCTCCTTCGCTAGGAAGCCGGCCGAAAAGGTTTCTTCCTAGGATGCGACTCCCAAGGATCTCGATTGGATCACCCCCTTCATTCGAGCTATTGCAGACTTGAAGGAAGAGGGGCTCACTGGATGGCATGTGGTGAAGGATTTCATCACGCGCCGCATCAGCCCTCTGAAGAAGAGGGCTTATCCAATGTGGAGGTACTCTGGGTCGAAAGACCCGACTAGGGACTACGAGAAGGGTAAGTAAACTTCAAGCTTAGCTTTCTTTCTGTTATTTTTGAAATTGGCTTATTGAAGGTTCTATTATCTCTACAGACCTCTCACAAGAGGAGATCGATGCTCGGGTCAAACTCATCTGTGAGAAGCCCCCAGCCCATGTGGTGGTGCCTCCAATCTTGGCTGACCTATCCCCAGAGGACAAAGTGGAGCGCCTAAAGGTAATCGAGAGTTGATTTCATCTTTAGGACTTTGTAGTTATAGAAGAACTTATGACTGGGTACTGATTGTAGGAAGGCTTACGATTAGGTTTTGGTCGTAGAAAAACTTACGATCAGGGGGTTGTCATAGAAAAGCTTACGACATGATGATGGTCGTAGAAGAACTTACGACTACTTTATAATATCTCTCTTTCTGATTTCTGCAGAAAGTAGGCATGGGGAACCGTCAGGATGACGAAGAGGTCGAACTGATGGTCGTCGGTGCAGCTGCAGTAGAGCAGCTTGTTTCTCCCCCCGCCAAGAGGCGTCGGCTCGTTAAAGCCACTAGCAAGCAAGGCTCAAGCTCGAGCCCTACTGTTGAGCAAGCAGATGCTCCTCAGACTAGGAGGAGGAAGCTCGTGCAGGCTATTGATAAGGATGGCACAAGCTCGAGCTCCGCTACTTCGTCTGCACCTTTGGCTAATCTCGCGACTGAAATAATTACTGCAGAGGAAACAATTGCGGCTGGAATAGCTAAAGTATTCAAACCCAAAGACCCCAAGACCAAGGTACCCTTCTGTTATGACAATAAAACCTTCACAGTTTTTGCTTCTTGCAGCTTTATCAAGCGACTAGAAAAGGAGAACTAGAAGGGTTTCATGTCTTTTGTGAAGGAAACTACTGCACCAGCAGTACCTGTGGTCGAGGGTAACGGTGTCCTTGAGGCGGTCGAGACAGGTCTCGACCGTCCAGAGAGCCTAGAGTCTCAAGGAGTGATGGTGCTCGATCAAGACCCACGACCAGACGTGGTTGTGGCTGTTCCTCAACTTGAGTCTCGACTAGACGTGGTTGAGAAAAAGTTGAAGAAACCTTCCTTAGGGAGGGTCTTTTCTAAACTCAAGATCAAGTCTGGCACTAGGAGGTTTGTAAAAGAGACAAAAGTGTAAGAATATCATTTACCTTTTGCTTTTTGCTACCTAATTGTGCTTTTCTTTTTACGATCTTAGCTCGGCACCTGTCACCCTCGAGGACGTTCCTGTCAAGGAACCCACTGCTATTTCCCCGGCAGATGAAGGTACAACAGTGGCGGTGGTCGAAGGGTCGTCCATGGTCCGAATGGTGGAGGGTACCGTTAATGCTGGAGTAGCTACAACCACTAGGGCGATCATAGGGCCAGAAGTGGGTACGACCATGGGGGTGGTCATAGAGACTGAGGCAAAAGACAATGCCTGATACCGTGGAGGCATCAGGCCATCGCTCCGGGAAGGAAGTCATTGCAGACTTTTCCCCATGTCCTCAAGGAGGAGCTAGAGTTACCGAATCAGATGAGCAGGAATATGCTAACTTCGCCTCTGAGTTCTTCGGGCCGTCTTCCAATGTGGGATCTTCTGCTCTCAGACCTCGTGCTCGTGTCCCTCACCCCAAAAATATTCCTGATGGAGGGGATGTTTTCGATGATGCACATCTTGAAGAGGTGTGGTGGGACCGAGTGCGAGAGATTGATGAACTAAGGAATCCCACGAGGGTAGTATCTTCGTTTGCACGAAGGGCAATGAATGTAAGTACATGTTGTTCGGTGTTTACACTCATATCTTTTATCGCTTCCAACTGTCTTTCTCTATGCAGAGAGCATTGGAGCAAATTGTTACTGTTGTTGAATACAATAGGCAACTTATCCAATTGCGAGAGGAAAAAGCGGAACTCCGCGAGCAGGTAGAGAAGTGGTAAGTAACTGGTATTCGTAGTCTTTTATGTTTTGACCACTCACACAGTACTTGCAGGGCTTGTCGTAGAAGATCTTACGACTAGGTACTAGTCGTAGAAGAGCTTATGACCAGGGTTTTGTCGTAGAATGGCTTACGACTAGATATTGGTCGTAGAAGAACTTACGACCGCTTGTTTGATGCTGACGTCTACTCTTTCCCTTTGCAGGTTTAAGAATGACGAGAAGACCTTAGCTGATTCTCTCGACTATGAGAAAGCCGTGACAAAAAAGCTAAAGGAGGAGATTGAAGACATCCAGAAGAAGCTTCAGGAGGCAAACTCTGCAAACCAAAAGTTGCAGGGACGACTAAGCGGTAAGTGCTGAACTTAAGACTGCCTTCAACCTTCTTTTCTTTTTACGAATCTTATTTCTTTTCGAGAAAAAGACCAAGAAAATCGAGGCGATGGGAGCAGCGCTACCTCAAGGACACTGCCGCTCACGCCAATGAAGTTAAGAAGTTAGATTCTCAACTAGTTGGTATGAAAATCTTTACCTGTGATTAGTTGTGTTTTCCTCTCCAGGTCATTTTATCTGATTGGTCTCATTCTTTTCAGAACAAGTAGTACAAATAAAACGACTCCACGAGGCTTCGACTTGCAATCAGGAGGAAATGAAGGCCTTGAAGATTAATCTTCAAGACAACATTTCACTTCTGAACAATGTACTCGGTGGGCTTCATGCTGAGGGGATTACTCCTCGAGATGACACAGCTTCGCGCCTACTCAAGTGCCATTGGCGAACAAGTCGAACTTTGCAAGAGTTGGTGACTACCACGAAGGCTAACCAATTCGATTCGATAAAGGATGCGATCGAAGAGGGAATAAGATTTGTCCTAGCAAAACTTAAAGCCCGTGATCCCAACCTTAATCTACAACTTTGTCATAGACGACTTAAATGCGCTTAAAAAAGCAGAGCGGAGCGAAGCATGATAACACTGCAAATGATCGCCGAAGCGATCCACGAAGGGTATGCAAATATGATCTCCTTCACCAAAGCAATCTGCACCAGAGTCCTGAGTCCTGTAAAGACAAATTTTTATTGATGTTGATATATATATATCCCTTCCTTTTTCCTGAAAATCATCTTGTCGAGTAGTTAGTAACTCATAAGATAATGAATGGAAAAAAGAGCAAGACTAAGAATTGAAGTCAAGTTAATAACTTTATCCTAGCCCCCAACTATTTGCTTGGTTTATTTAGAAAAACCGAGTAAATAGTGTTTAAATGGGTTTTCTAAAAGAGAGAGGTTTAGCTGACTTGTAGTTTTTCGATCACGATTATCATGCACTGGTCGAAAGAGTAGGAACGAGTCGACACTAGGAAGTTCCTTCTAGTGGGCAGGACCACGTGCAGAGAGGAAAGGCTTCGACTAGGTGATGTTACCATCTCCGACCAGAATAATCAAATCAAGAACGGTCAACTTGAGTTAGATAAACGTCTGGAGTTCCTTTAAAAAATTTGTTCTACTTATTTTAATGCACTCAGTAGGTTCGCTCTGGTAGCAAGAGTTAGAAACAGGACGACGATAGGAAGTTCCTTCTAGTGGGCAGGACCATGTGCAGAGAGGAAAGTCTTCGATTAGGTGTTGCAACTTCGTCCGACCAGTTAAAACAAACCGAGTTTACCGAAAGTAGTCGAGCAGATTTAAAAAGTATACTCGGCTTAATTTATTTTTGAAAAAGATGAATGAAGAAATAAACTAAGGTACTAAGAGTTGGCTTGACATTATTTTGACCATGTTTTGAACCCAAGCTCTTTGTGTTGGTAGCAAAAAGGGAGGAACGAGTCGACTCTAGGAAGTTCCTACTAGTGGGCGGGATCACGTGTAGAGAGGAAAAGCTTCAACTAGGTGATGTTACCATCCTTTCGACCAGTATAAAGATGAACTGGGTACTGGTCGTAGGATGTCTTACGACCAGTGTATTGTCATGGAAAAACTCACAACTAGGAACTGGTTGAAGACGGACCTTTGACCAGGGTATGGTGGAAAGAATTGTCAAAGCACTACTCAAAGTAAAACAACAAAGATAGAAAGAACCTGATGCTTTATTGAGTGGTTGGTCATTTACACGTAGAATTTGCGTAGCGGGTCGATATTCCAAGAATTGGAGAGAACGGCCGTCTTCCATTGCGGTCGTCTCAAACACGGGCGCATAAGTTCGACCCTTTGTGTAAAGATCTTCCCACTTGGGGAAAGTTTGTTCGATTAGGCGGGATTGAATTTTCCTCAATACCAAGTCACCTCTGGCCAGGCTGCGAGGTTGGACCTTCGATTGTAGTATTCTGTGAGGCTTCTTTGGTAGACCATTGAGCGGATTAAGGCTTGATTTCTCTTTTCTTGACGAGTTAATGTCATCCGCTCGAAGTTGTTCTTAAATTGAGCCATTGAAACTCTAAACCCTTGTTGACTGATCTTTAGTTACGGTGGAAGCATAACCGGCACCAAAAACTAGGAAAAAGGTGTTTACTTTGTTGCGACTAGCGGTCGTCTGAATTGCCTATAATACTTAGGGTAATTCTTGTACCCAAGCCCCCGAGCGCTTAACAAGCTGGTCGAAGACTCGAGTTTTGATTCCGTGTATTATTTAGCAATTCGCTCGTTCGACTGCCCCATTGCTTTGGGGACGGGCGACCGAGGCGTAACAAAGCTTGGTACCCAACTCGTCGCAAAATTCTTGAAATTTTGCACTGGAAAATTGTTTACCATTATCTATGATTATTCAACTTGGGACTCCAAATCGAGTAATCATGCTTCTCATCATGAACCGTTTTGCGGCTTCCGTTGTTATCGATCCACGAGTTAAACCCGATCCGTTTGTGAACGTATCAATAGCCACAAAAAGAAACTCAAAGCCGCCTGGAGCTCGTGGGAATGGTCCTAGGATATCGAGACCCTAGGTCGGAAAAGGCCAAGATAGAGGAATTGTTTATAATGCTTAAGCCGGTTGGTGTATTTGCCTTCTATGAAACTGGCATTGTACATATTTCTTAACCAACTCTTTGGCATCGTAGAGGGCTGTTGGCCAGTAAAATTCTTGTCGAAAGGCTTTTCCGACCAACGTTCTGTAGGAAGCATGAGTTCCACAGATGCCCCCATGAATGTCATGAATGAGGTTTAGTCCTTCTCTCTGCGGTATGCATCGCATGAGTACCCCTTGAGTGCCTTGTTTATAGAGGACTCCTTCGACCAAAGTATACATTTTGGCCTTTCGGGATAAACAATCTGCTTCGAGATCGTCATCGGGTACGGAACCCGTCTGAACATACTTGTAGATGGGATCCATCCAAGTATCCTCGTATTCTAGAGAGGCTGTCTCAATAGGAGATATCTCTAGTGTGTCCACTAGAGATGGCTTCTAGAGTTGCTCCAAGAAGACTCCCTTTGGTACTTGTGATCGGGAAGAAGCTATGCGAGCAAACTGGTCCACGAGGAAATTATCCTTTCGAGGGATG
Organism: Phyllostachys edulis; assembly: GCA_036346405.1. Taxonomy (NCBI): domain Eukaryota; kingdom Viridiplantae; phylum Streptophyta; class Magnoliopsida; order Poales; family Poaceae; genus Phyllostachys; species Phyllostachys edulis. The sequence goes on from CM070549.1 coordinate 69,730,422, forward strand.
AATTGTACCTCGAAACCAAAAAATGTTTTTAAGCTTTTGAACCTCCAATAAGTACCGAGACATGGTTGGGTTAGAGCACTGGTACTCTTTTCCAACCTGATTCACGACTAGTTGAGAGTCTCCTCTCATGAGTAGTCGTCGAATCGCGAGCGCTTTCACAGCTCGTATGCCGGCTAGTAAACCTTCGTATTCTGCCACGTTGTCAATAGCCTAAAAGTTTAACTGTATGGCATACTTTAAGGTCTCTCCGTTAGGAGATTCACAGGTTCAGGATTTGTCCATTCGGCGATGAAGTCTGCCATGATCTGGGATTTAATAGTCGTTCGGGACACGAAATGGAGGTCGAACTCCCCAAGTTCTACTGACCATTAGACATGCGTCCCGCTACTTCCCTATTCTGGAGGATCACTCCCAAGGGAAACTCAGAGGGCATAATTATCTTGTGCGCTTGAAAATAATGCCGCAGTTTCCTCGAATACATGAGGAGGGCATAAAGAAGCTTTTGGACCTGAGGGTAACGCTCCTTTGGTCCGTGCAAAACTTTACTTACGTAGTACACTAGTCATTGAACGTTTTCACGTTCTACGATTAGTACTGTGCTCACTACCTGTGGCGTGTCAGCTAGATAAATTAAGAGCGTCTCTTCTGGTTTCGGGGAAACCAGAACAGGAGCACTCGTAAGATATCTCTTGACATCATCGAAGCCAGCGTTTACCTCGTCTGATCACTCGAAACCCTCGAGCTTCCTTAGAAGTTTGAAGAAAGGTAGTACATTTTCTCCCAAACGTGTTATGAAACGACTTAAAGCCGCCATACACCCTGTGAGTTTTTCGACTTCTTTCTTCGTGGTTGGAGGGCGCATTTGAACAATAGCTTTTATCTTTTGGGGATTTGCTTCGATCCCTCGTACAGAGATCAGGAATCCAAGTAATTTTTCCGAAGAGACTCCAAACACACACTTCTTAGGATTGAGTTTCAAGCGGTGTTTTCTGACGTTGTCGAATGTCTGCTGCAAGTCTAAAACATGATCAAGCCGTTTGATGCTTTTTATGACTAGATCATCAACATAGGCTTCCAAATTTCGGCCTAGCTGAGGTGAAAAAGTCGATTGCATCAAACGTTGAAAAGAAGCGCCATCATTTTTAGACCAAATGGCATTTTGACATAGCAAAATATACCAAATGGAGTAATTTAACGTCCCAAAATTTGGGTTTTCAAAAATCTTTTGATTAGTTTAGGTCCCTGGAAAAATTCACTAATTTTATTTGAATTAATAAAGCTTAATTGGGAATTTTCTAAATTTAAAAATATTTAATTTGACTAATCTAAACTTCAATTTAATAAAAACCTGTGTTATTTGGCTTCCTTGTGTTCCAAGAAATTTTTTGGTATTTTCTGAGATTTTTCTGGATTTGTTTGCTATTTATTTGGCCTCCTCAATTTTTGGGATTTTTTTTAATTCCGAAAATCCCCTTTTCTCTCTCCTGCCGAGTCCCCGTCCGTTCAGTACGCGTCGTTCAAACTCAAAATTATAAATTCTATATCTTTCTCCTCGGTACGTATAAAGGTGAGCCGTTTTAGCTCAGCGTCGTCTTGATCTCCTCTCTCAATCCCCGATTTGGTTTCCTCGAATCAATCTAGTTTAAATGCAATCTGCGAAAACCGAGCTTCAACCGCAATTCTTCTCCGACGAAATGCGCCTTCGTCCGGCGATCCTCGGCGAACCGTCTGCGGCGTTGGTTTCGCGTCGTCATCCTCTCGTCATGCTTCCTTCCCCTTAGCGAAGATCGCTAGAAACACCGTCGGCCATGTCGAGCCATGGCGTTAAATCGAGCTCCTCGCTTCCTCGGTGAGTTTTTCCAAAATCGATCGTGTCATCTCGTGCCCCTCGTTCATACCTATTTTTCCCCTCTTTTAGATTCAAGTTTCATCCACCGTCTGCTGAGAATCGGCGTTCTCTCGCCTCTTGTCGTCGTCCTTCTCCGATCAATTACTCGCAACCATTGATCCCCGCCTTCAACTCCACCACGTTGGGTTCGCATCGCCCGCGTTCTCTGTTGTGCTCACCTCCTTTTCGCGAGCATCGCCGGAAGAGTTACACCTCCGTGAGGCCGCCGTGGTCGTCGTTCTTGGCGTCGCTGCCGTCGAATGGGCGAATCTTGATGTCTGAACCGCGTCATCATCTCCGCCTCATCGTTTCCTTTCCGTTTTGCCCCTTCGCCGCTTGTCGCCACGCCACGCCGGCCACACCGTCGCGCATTATTCAGCCATACCTTTGTAGCATTGCCCGCTAATGTGTTGTCTTGAGCGTGGAATCCTCTCGTGTTCTTTTCTTCTTTCTTGATTCTGTTGCCCGTTCTTTTACATTGATTGCTTTTCCTCGATTCTCGCCTCCCATCTCGATGCCACATAGCGGCCGAGCCGTGCGCTCGCGAGCCGCCATCCGGTCTTGTGTGCGCGTCTTTGCTAACCCGTTCTCACCGCCCGGCCCTTCTTTTCCCCTTGTCGGGCGCACACCGGGCGCTGCTCCCCTTTTCTCTGTCGCTTCGTGTGAAGCCGGCGGCCCGGCTCCGTGCCGCTCAACCCTAGCACCATACCACCTTCACCTCGGGCCCGTTCCACGGCCACTACCGCCTTACAGCGCGCGCGTGCGCAAAGACGTTCCATCGCCGCCGCCGCTCCTGGGCGTCCGTGCCCTACCCGTCGCCCCGCACTATAAAGGCGCCGCCCCTCCTGCGCGTCCGCGTCACCTCGTGCCGCCGCAGCCATCTGTGCCCTAGATCGCCTCCACCGCGGGACGCCTCCTTGCGCCGCCAAGCCACCATCCATGGTCTTCTTCTCCGAGCCGCCGCCGCCTGCGACATCATTTGGAGCTCCTGGCTGCCGTCGTCGAGCCGCTGCAGCGTCGTCTCTCTTCAACCCGATCCGCCGCTACTTCGGTTTCCTCTGCCGCCTCCGCGTGCTTGCCCAAGACGCGCTCGCCCTTGCCTGGTCTCGCTGGTGCCACCGCATCTAGCGTCGCCGCCGGCCGTCGATCCCGTCGGAGCTCCGCCACCCGCCGGCCACCCTGTGCACCACTGTTCATGTATGTTTGTGTACGTATATGTTCCAGGAGGTGTGTTCGGTCCTCTGTTGCTTCTAAACCAATGCATGTATTCTTTTTCTAATACATGCTCTCTGTTGATTCATTGTTTAGCCCTTGCTTTGTCAATTCCATGTCCCATGCGCCAGCCAAGACCTGTTGTTCTTGTAGCATCATGCCGCTGCCCCTATGCACATGAACCAACAAAAGCTTCATTCCTATGCTTGAGTTTTCGGTCTGTCTTGGTGTTCGTTTGCCTCTAATTGTTTCCTGTCAATTCCTTCCTTTTCCTCTCTTCCATGTAGGTCCCAACAAAGTATATACCTTTACCTATGTGCTTTCTTGGACCATGCATGCATGAAGTAGATGTCAGTACAAGATGTGTGTATGTGCGCTAACACATGCATTTTCCTTGTCTGACCTTCTGATGTGTGGCCCTCTTGCCATTCGTTTAATTCCAACCATATATCTATATATCTCTCTTACATGTTGACCCAACGTGTCATCCACTCGATTAGAAACCCTAGATTTATCTCTCTCTCTTACATACGGGTCCCGCATGTCAATCAACCCTTGGTCAAACCCTAGCCTTGAGCTTAGTCCACCGTAGACTAGCATATCTTCGTGGACCTAGTCCATAGACCAGTGGCCCACATGTCAACCCATAATCCTATTTTCGGGAATTAATTTAATTCTTGAAAACCCTTTTATTCGATTGGTTCCACTTGCCGCTCTCTCTACCTTATTTACGGAATTATTTTAATTCTAGAAATTCATAATAACGATGGGTCCCACTGTCATACAATCACATAATTTCTAATATTTTGAGAATAGAATATTACGAGAATATTCCGTAAATTCTTTTCATCATTTCATGTGAATTTCAATCTTAAAGAGCCATATCTTCTCCGTCCAAATTCGATTGAACCCATTCAAGTTCCCAAATTCATCTCAATTCATTATCTACCTTTCAGTACCATTCAATTTCAGTTTGGAGTTTATTTGATTTGTATTTTGTCTTTGGTTTGTTTTGCGTGTGCTCTCTCGTTAGACGTCGAAGTCCCAGAATCGTCCGAAGGAGCTGAAGTTCAAGGAAGTTGAAGATCGAAGTTAATTCAAGATCGTCATTGCTCTAGTAAGGCAAGTTATACCTTTGATCATGTTGAATCCCAGTTTTCTAAAACTATTTTGATTCAAATTATTGCATTTACTTTAAGTATTTATTTAAATGCTTTTGGGTTTAGTTAATAATCCAATTTGTTATAACCTCCTTACCTATTTGATATGTCATAATCTTTTGTCACCCTAGCTTGGTTATTTAATAGTTGGTATCATTGTAACACCAACGTGGGTTGGTTAGATGCGATTAGATTGCTTAGCCATGCCACGAATCATCTGTTCATATAAAGTTGCAATTATTAACTTGACTAAGTGACTATGGAACTATGTGATAAAGCTGTATTGTCTTGTGTGCTATTATGGCATGTGTTGCACTTAACCAGCGGGTGGGAAATGATTTAGGCGAGGCAAGTGGTGGATACTGTGTGATATGGTGGAGCTGTGTGCATGGGCTTTATAAGCTGTGTGCTATTTTTGGTGGAGCTGTGTGTGCATGGGCTTTATAAGCTGTGTGCATAGGGATTTGTAGTTAACATGTGGTAGTCTTGCCTTGGTAAATTAAGGACCTCACCATGTGCGTCATTGAACTGAGCCCTATCTGTATGACCACATGCCTGTTATGGGATGGGCCTAGCATAGTAAGATGAATTTCTGAAATGCTTTGTTACGATTAGTACTTGCAACACTAATTGTATCTTGTGGGTAAAGTGTACAAACTCTGCAGAGTGTAATTTAATCTATTGAATAGCGCGTCATGATCATGGACAATGCTAGGGATTTCACACTAGGGTAGATTTTCATAAAAGCGTGTGGGAAGGGAGCTGTGTGATCTAAATCATATGGCTATGTGAATAACTTGATTAGGCTGTGTGTCTTTGTAAAAACAAATGGTAAAACTTATTATGGTTTATTTTTTTTACTTATGCTTTCAATCTATTATTTGTATTCAATTGTAAATGTTGCATTTCTGCAAAATAACCACATAATGCCATTCCCTTGGAATAAGCCTACATGTACAATTGCATTTCTGTGGTATGACTTGCGATGCGGTGTGTACTCACGCTTGCTTTGACGAATCAAGCGTAATCAAGGAATCGCCATCAACAAGGTCTACTTCAAGGATCGTGGAGAACTAGGTCGCGCTTTACCGATTGCTGTGGGCATATGGATGGGCTTCACTAGAGTTATCCGTTTAGTTCATTGCTGACTTCATTGAGCTTTTGCCTTCTAAGGCATTAATTATAAGCTTTGACCTTAAGGTCTTTACTCGATGTTTATCGTATTTGCCTAATTATTAGTTATCTTTGTACATGGAATTGATATTTCATGATGTTGTCCTTTGTGTGCACTAGTGTGACCACTGGACTAGTCACGATACCTGAGAGGGTCTAGAATTGTAATTTTGGGTCCCGACAAGTAATAAATGCGGTCTTCTCTTCATCTTCTAGACACATATTAATCTGATGGTAGCCAGAATATGCATCTAGAAAACTTAATGTTTCGCAACCAGCAGTAGAGTCAACCAACTAATCGATACGAGGTAAAGGGAAATCATCTTTTGGACAAGCTTTATTAAGATCAGTGAAGTCTACGCACATTCGCCACTTGCCGTTAGACTTCCTAACCGTTACAGGGTTAGCCAACCACTCTGGGTGGTCGACTTCTCTTATAAAGCATGTTTTAAGTAGCTTGTCCAATTCTAACCTTATACCATCTCGTCGATCAGGGGCAAATCTCTGTAATTTTTATTTTACGGGTACTTTGTTAGGCCATAGAGCTAGCCTGTACTCGATCACTTCTCTAGGGACTCCGGGCATGTCGGATGCTTGCTACGCGAAGACATCTGCGTTTACTCGGAGGAAAGTGATGAGGGCGTCTTCCTATTTGGGGTCGGAAGTATCCCGTCTGAGCACGATCTTGAGGGCTCCTCCTGATCTAGGGGAACCTCTTTGACTTGGTCGTTCGGCTTGGGCACAGCTTTAGGCTTCGAGTGCTTGGTTGAAGGCTGCCATTTTTCTTTCTGAGCTGGTATCTGACCTACCATTTCGAGGGATCGACGGTCACACGTATGCGCCATCTTCTTATCACAATGAATTGTGATTACTCCTTTGGGACGTGGCATCTTAAGACATTGATACCCATAATGAGTTGCCATTAAGAATTTTGCCAAAGCTGGTCGTCCGAGTATGGCGTTATATGTCGTATCGAAATCGACCACATCAAAGGAGATCTTCTCTGTCCTGAAATTACTTGGTGAACCAAATGTTAAAGGAAGAGAAACTTGACCAATGGGTTTGGCCGAAGACCCCGGTATAATACCATGAAATGAATATCTTACTGGTCTTACCTTGGTCCTGGGGACTTGCATTTCGTCTAGGGTGTTCGTAAACAAAATATTCAACGAACTACCACCATCAATCAGCACTCGATTTACTCAACAGTTGTTGATGGTGGGTTCGACCACGATCGAAAATCGACCTGGTCGAGTCGAAGGGATCGGGCAGTCAACCTTCTCGAAGGAGATGGTGACTTTCGACCACTTCGGCAACTTATTGATAAGAGGAGGGTTAATGGAGTTTACCTCACGTTCAACTGCCTTAAGATGTCGTTTTGACTCATATGCTGATGATCCTTCAAAGATGTGCTCGATGGTGTACTCGAGATCTTAAAATGGCATGTCCTCGTTGTCGTCCGACTGTGTACGACCACTAGCTTGTCCTACCTCCTCGAGAGTGGCAAGTGGTCCTTTGTCGTTGTAGTAGTCCTCGAGCTTTCGTTGGAAAACTCGGCAATTGCGAAGGTCATGTCCTTCCTTTTTATGAAAAGGACACCACCCAGGCTTATCGGTCTTCCATTCGGGGCGCTTACCTTTGCCTCAATCGGGGTGTTGTTGGGCAGTTCAGGGCTCTTTATCACTTACGGCTAGGACCTCCTTAGAAGCATTGGCTTGAGGCTTTTGGCCCTTTGCCTTGTTCTTGGATTTCTTTGCCTTCTTATCCTTCTTCTTGCCACCTTCTCCAGTCTCCTAAGGGTGCTGGTCATCTCGATCGATGATTTTGGTCCACTCAACTGCTTCATCAGTAGTAGCGTACCGATCAGCCATCTCGAAGAGTTTGGCGACAGTAGTAGGAGGGTTCAAAGCGATGTCCTCCGTGATCCTTCTGCTGCGGACTCCCTGCTTGAAGGCTCTGATAACAGATGAGTCAGAAACCTTAGGAATCGAATTGCAAACCTGACTGAAATGCCTGATGAATTGGCGTAGTGTTTCGTAGTCGTTTTGTTGCATCCTGTGTAGGTCATCCTCCTTTCTAGGGCGATGGTAGGTGCCCTGTAAATTGGCCAGCAATAGATCGTAGAGATATTGCCACGAGTAGATTGACTCGACTGGTTGGTTTAACAACCACGATCGAGCAGACCCTTCGAGCACAGTCGGAAGGTAATTCACCATGACGCGCTCTCCTTCTCCTGCTGCTCAGACAGTAGTCGTATAAATCTGAAGGAATTCGATGGGATTTTGAGACCCATCAAATTTCTTCATGTTCCCTCGTCTAAACTGCGGCGGCCAGTGAACTGCTCGGAGGTCAGGCGAGAATGTCCGACATCCGGTAATTACATCGTAACGCCTCCTTTGTAGAAAAGAGGGGTTGACATCGCCAGGTGATCGTACTCGACGATACCTAGCAACATGTGAATCTGACTTATGGTAAGTCTCGATCCTACGAGCGTAATACTCCTCACACTCTGTCTGCTATTGCAAACCTCTCGGTCGGAGTGGTGAATGATCACCTCTCCTAGGAGCTTTATGATCGTCAAGCGTTCGAGGAACTCTTTTCTGGTTTGGGGAACGATGCAACTTGCCGCGACCCCCATGCGGTGAGTTATTCGAACGACTAGAAGATGATGGAGTCGTAGTGCCACGACTTCCAGCATGATGTCAGTGGGGTCGTTCGAGCTTGCTCATCGTGCTCCGCAGCCTTCGTGTGATCTCTTCAGCGAAGAGGTCATAGCTAGGTGCTCGGGCAAGTTCTCGAGATGGGTTCTCGAGCAGATCGTTGATATGCTGAAGTTCCTGAGCTTCTTCCGACTGGTATTGGGTGCGCACAGACAATTTTCTCTAAACCGCAACTTGTTTCTGTCGGATTATTTCAGAATCATCCATACCTGATCCTTGAGCTTGCCTTAGTGAAGTGCGATGATCTCGAGAATTTCCCACACGCTCATCAAAGTATTGACTTTGTTCATTGCCAGAGGTGTCCTTGTCATCGCTACGAGCGGTCGTAGGGTGTGATCTTCGGGGAGCGTCCTCAGCCCTGTCTCTAGGAGAGTTATTGCTACCTGAGGGCAGGATGAAGACCTCCCGTTGATGATCTCCACTTGCGCTAGAGGCCTCCTCGCTTGAGGAGTCGTCGAAAGACACCATCTGGCGATTTGGAGCAAACCCCTTCAGGAAGGGGAATTCTGGGTTATAGCCGTCCTTTAAGGGGTGTAGGTTTGTAACATCCCAATTTTCTGGAGTTCTTAAAAATTTTCAAAATAAAAAGAACCATTCGGTTTTACTGAAGTTTCAAAGCTTAACCTGAGATTTTCAGAAATTGAGGTGTTTAAAATGACTAAGCTATACTTCAACTAATTTCAAGTTGGTTCCCCTTTGCGTTTGCTTGGCCTCTGGTGTTGCTTGCCTTCTTCTTGTCTGTTCGGACCTTCCCTTTTTCCTTTGGAATTCCTCTCTGTCCAGATCTCCTCTTCTGTTTTGCGCTACCCGCGCCCTCCCCTCTTTTGTACCACCCGATTTGTATCGGACGGCTCCGCTTAGCCGCGCCTTTCCTTGCCCTCTGGATCTCGTCCCTTGGATCTCCTCGTGGTCTTTTGCAAAGACCACCTCTTCTGGTTTTTTTTTTTTTTGCAAAGACCACCCCATTTGGTCGAGACGACCTCTTGTGGTCATGACCTCCCCTTTTTGCTCAGGCCACCCTGTTGGTCACCCCAGAGGGTCTTCTGTAAAGACCATCCACCTGGTCCAGATCACCCTTTGGATCAGGACCTCCTTTAAACTCCTCTTTGTGGTTTAGACCACCTTCTGAGGTTTAGACCTTTTTCTTGTTTGGTTTCTTTGGTTTGGACATGCCTTTATGTCCAGACCTCCCTTTGGATTTGGCCTCTCTTTCAATCACAACCACCCCCGAGATGTCCTAAGATCGGGTTTGTGTTTCGAATATCCTTGATCTCTGAAATCCAAATCTTGGGTTGAATTCGTCTCTTCTGGATCTCTCTTGTCCAACCTTTTTTCCTCCCTGTGCTCATTTGGACCTCCTCTGTGTTCATTTGGAACCTCCCTCGCGTCCGTTCAAGCCTTCCGCTTGATCCAGACCTTTATCGCTTTGCCCCGTTCGATCGAGATCTGACGGCCCCAGCCTTCCCCGCGTTTTCCTTGCTATCGCTCTGCTCCCTTGGTTTTGATCTGACGGTTCAGGACCACCCCTTTGGATCCCCTCTGTTGGATCTCCTTTTTAGGTTCGGACCTCCCTTTCCCTTCACGCGGTCCAAACTAGCCTCGCGCTCTTCCCACTTGTGGACCGCCCGATTCAAATTAGACAGCCCTGCTTCGCCGTGCCTTCGACCTCTTGTCCCTAGGACCTCCTCCTCAGGACCTCTCTTGGTCTTTTTGCAAAGACCACCCTCTTAGTTTTCGCTGGTCTTTTTACAAAGACCACCCTCGTGGCTGGATCTCCTCCCGACCCGTTGGACCTCGTCCCAATGAGTTGAGCCCCTTTTCTGAGAGCCTATTCCTTGTTGTTTATCTCTACTCTTTGCTGGTTGTTCCGAGTTGGTTTTAGTTGAAGTTGCTTGAGCTTTGGTGTTGTCTCTCTCCTCTCTTCTCGTCCCGTGCTCCCCTCGGCTCTGCTTCCATTTGAGTTTAGACCTCTCCTTTGAGGTCTAGATCTCCTTTGTGGTTTAGACCTCTCCTTCGAGGTTTGGATCTCCTTGTGATTTAGACCTCTCCCTTAAGGTTTAGATCTCTTTTAAGGTTTGGATCCCTTTTCGGGCTTAGACCTCTCCGTTGGTCTAGACCTCCCTTTTTGGGTTTAGATATCTCTCTGGAGTTTAGACCTTCCCCTTGTGGTTTGGACCTTTCCTTTTGGGGTTAAGACCTCCTCTCTGTTTAGACCTTCTCTTAGTGTAGACCTCTCCGGTTTTCCCTTGATCTCGTGGTTTAGACCTCCTTTTGTTTGAACCTTCCTTTGGTTTTGACCTCCCCTTGGGACACGACCACCCCCGAGGTGCTCCCAGCTCGGGTTTATGTTTCAAACATCCTTGATTTCCGAAATATGTCGCTCGGGTTGAATTCCTCCTTTCTAGATCTCCTTTGGTTCCATCTTGACCGTTGAGACCTCCCTTGCGTTGGTCTTGACCGTCGAGATCTCCTTTGATTCCATCATGACCATTGAGACCTCCCCTACATTGGTCTTGACCGTCGAGATCTCCTTTGGTTCCATCTTGACCATTGAGACCTCACCTACGTTGGTCTTGACCGTCGAGATCTCTGTTGGTTCCATTTTGACCGTTGAAGACCTCCCCCTCGTTGGTCTTGACCGTCGAGATCTCCTTTGATTCCATCTTGACCGTTGAGACCACCCCTCCTCCGTCTTTTGCAAAAACCACCTCTCCAGTGGGACCGCCCTCCCAGGCCCTCGGCCCGCGGGGAGGGGGGGAGTCTTCGTGCATTTAATGCTGCATTAAATGCTATTATTTCCACCATACCTTGTCTTTTCCTCTTTTACCCGCTCCTTTCATTCCTTTACCTGCTCCTGTCGGGCGCATCAAATGCGCTGTTCCCCCTCTCTAGGCCTCTCCGTGCCTATATAAAGCACCGGAGAGGCCTCCTCCTTCCTTTTGTTTCCCAGAACCTTGAACCTCCCTCGGTAGAGCTTTTTCTTCTTGGATAGGAGCTCCGATTTAGTGAATCAAGTTTCTATTTTCGCCCTGATCCTATGTTTTTCTTTGGCTTTGATTTGGTTCTTTCGTTGGAGTTTTGTGGGTTCTTTTTATTTACTTGGTTCTTGTTAGCGTGTGTAGGATTTGGTTGTTCTGAAGACCTCCTGGACCCGGCTCTCTCCGTAGAAGACCCTCAGTTCTTCAGTGTAGGCAAGTCATAGACCTTTGATCATGTTTAACCCATTTTTGCAAAAAGTATGTTGTTTTGTTATAAACATGCATGGCTAGTTTTATAGAAAAATGGTTTTGGGAGTAGTTAATCACCACTTGTCAAAATGACTCCTTGGTATGGTTGAATACAGCATGTTGACATGTACCCTTGGATACCTGTAGGATGGGTTATCTTAGTTGGACGTCTTTGAATACCAACATGGGTGCGTTTTATTGCTTAGCCATGCTTTAGTAGACGACCAGTCTCGCAATCTCATGTCTCAAAGAATGTTGAATTTGACGAATGAGCTATGGAACCGTGGCAATGCCACTATTGTTAAAATTTGTGTGCTATGGCCAGGGTGGTCATTTGGCCGGGTTGAACCAGAAAATGCTTTATGCTCGGGCGAGTAGTCAGGGAGTGAGTAGTGGGTGCCTTGAGCACACTGGGCTGTGGTCAGACTCGCCTGAGCTGTCAACTAAGGACTTAACCTTGTACGCCATTGATCTGGGTCATCTCCGTGCAACCACAAGTCCAGGATGGGGTGGTCCTGGCCAACTAATTAGTAAGGTCCTTATGCGGTTCTGTCGTGGTGGTCGAAATGGCGCAAGACGGGGCCTTGGAAAGCGAATCCTCAGCGGGCAGAACTAAGTCTGGACTGACCTTTGTAAAGGCCTTGTCATGAGCTCTAGACTGCTTACCAAAGGAAGTGAGCAGGGGCATCGACGGGTGCCCAACCAACTAGAGGACTTAGTGTCTTGTGGGTAATGTGCACAACCTCTGCAGAGTGTAAAATCTATTCGAATAACCGCGTCCTCGGTTATGGACATGCCTGGTTCTTTCATGCAAGGGGCAGATCTTTCTAAAAGCTGTGGTTGGATCCGTGTAGTTTGGCTCATGACCAGGGTGGTCATGGGTTGTTTTCAAAGAACTTGTTTACTTATGTATTATCTTTTCAACTTATGCTTTGCAATCTACTTATTGTATTTCCAATGAATGTTGCTTTCTACAAACTAACCATACATCTTTATCCTTGGCAAATCCTTACGTAAATGTTATTGCATTTATTTCCCCATGGCTTGCTGAGTACATTCAAAGTACTCATGGCTTGTGCCCTCTGGTTAATCAGCGGCCGAAGACCTCCTAGGGTGCTCCGAGCACTATGAGGAGGAGTTTGTTGAAGAGCTCGTGGAATAGGGGACGTCCTCCACTCGATAGCCTGTGGCTCGCCGAGTGGCTCCGTGTGGTATTTTGTTTCTGCGGCAAGTGTTCCTTTTGCTTTTTGCCCTGTGTGGCACCTCTTGTAAACAAGCTTGACTATAAGGTCTTTTGTCTATAAATATTAATTTGTCTGCTTCATCTTAAGTATGCTGTATGGATGTGATGACACCGATGTTGGGTCTGTGTGAGCTAGCGATCTGATCTTGGGACTAGCTCATTGTGCACAGAGCCTGGGACCTCCGGGTGGACCTTCGAGTCCTCCTGGGTGGTCCTAAATGCTCTCTAGGAGGTCCTGGGGGACCTCTTGGGAGGTCTTAGAGGACCTTCCCAGACCTCCAGGTGGACTTTCGAGTCCTCCTGGGTGGTCCTAGAGGCCTTTCTGGAGGTTCTGAGGGACCTCTTGGGAGGTCTTGGAGGACCTTCCTAGACCTCCGGGTGGTTCGGTCGGACCTCCTGGGTGGTCCTGGGAGATCCCTCCGGACCCTCTCGGGTCGGGTCCTTACAAGGTGGTATCAGAGCATTCATCGACTATAGGACGTAACCTTAGTTAGCATGGTTGTTTTAGTTAAGAGTTTCAAAATCTATTTTCTAAATCAAAACCAGCAGAGTAACATGAGTAGCTATTCTCATCTCATCTTCCTCTATTCTGTTCTCATCTTATTCTAATCTCTTCTTACCTTCTTCTTAGAATCTCAGCCCTTACCCCCTTTGGAACTGCATTTTAAAACTTAAATTGACCTTCTTACCTCAGGAATCTCTGTAGGATCGAGCTTTGTTTTAAGTTGCCCACCCCTGTAAGTTAAAGTAGAAGTGCCTAGAGTGGTTCTCCTTAGCTCAGTGCCGTTTAGTTCGTGTCTTTGGCCTTCTGTTGGAGTTTTGTTGCCTCTTAGTAGCCTTTTGGCTACTTGTTCTTGGGTTTGACCTGTTTTTCCCCGATTAGGGTGCTCTGTCTTTTCCCTTGCTCTCTCTCGTCCCCTGTGTTGTTCCCTCTTACCTATTGTGCTTTTTCCCTCTCATCTATTAAGCCTGAGAAGATTGTTTCAGACGAATCAGACCCACACCTCAGCACGTTCCAGCGGATCAGAGGACCCCAATGCCAGTTTGAACCCCAGTGCACCACCTCTACCGACCTCAAAGGCAGATCAAGGCTTGGGTCATATTTTGGTAGTTCAGACTCAGTTAATGAATACAATGATGCAGAATATGAATCAAATGATGAATCGACAGAATCAGGTTGCTGCAGCCCTAGTCAACATGATGAACCAGCAGAACGAGACTATTGCTGCTCATATGACAACGGGGAACCAGAACCATCAGGTCATTGCCAAGCTGCCGCCACCACTAGCCCATATAAATCCAGAAGCCATTACCGGGGCCGAGATCTCAGCGGCTTTTCATCCCTCCCATGTCCCTGAGGATATAGCAAAAAGGAAGAAGAATGAGCCACCAAGGATCCAGCCACCAGAAGTATCCCATGTCGAGGATGTGAGTCACGTTCTTCCTAGATGTCACCCTCCAATGAAGCACGTTACTTGTTGCAGATGTGGCGGACAAGGGCACTTCGCCTGCAAATGCCCCCAAAAAGGAGAAGCCGAAACAAGACAACCATTGTGCTAACTGCAATAGCACGAGACACTATTTTTCCAAGTGCCCCAAAAGGGAGTATACCCAATATAAAGTCTGTAACTACTGTGGCAAGGAAGAACACTTTGTTAAACAATGTCCCCTATATAAACAAGCACTATTGGCACCACCAACGACCCCGGCACTGGAAGACAGACTAGGAGACCCTCAGATGTCACACCCGACTGCAAGGACCTCTGAGCCCGTCATAAGAAGTCCAATGAGCCATGACATTGCAGAAGAAGCTCAAGCTAAGCGAAGGCAATTATAGGACAGCCCACGGAACTGGTCTAAGGATTGTGCTCGCATCCATGATGAAGAGATAAGGCATAGTACTAGTAGGCACGGAGTCAAATGCCCGAGTTGTGAAGGAAATCAACCACTCGAAGATTGTCCAATGAACAAGCATGAGGAATTTCAAGCCGCTCTCATCCAAGACAAGGAAGACAGAATCGTGAGTACTCCCGCCAAGATCAATACCGAGGCACTCCCTTTAGAAGCCACCTGCCATCAACCGGACAACCGTCACAAGAGGAAGATGGTGGATCAAGACCAACCTGATGCAAGGAACTCCAAGACTCAGGAGAATCAGCCTCAATACAACCCAACACCAACAGCAGTCCCACCCATCACTCCAGGATCAGCACTACTTCCATCAATGCAGATATCTTGCGACAACAATGGTGGCCAACCTCAGCAGAACAAAACAACCAAGGTAGGGAAACAATGTTTCAAGTGTCAGGGTATGGGAAAGTTTGCCAATAAATGCCTGCGAAGACTATCAGCACTTCCTTTAGACAGCATTCCAAAAGCCACTCTAATCGCAACAATAACACCAGCAGCAGGTGGTAAAAATAACAGAAGAATCTTGTCACGGTTGTATGAGTACAGAAGTTTAGGCCCGCTAATACCTTAAGAAACCATCATGCACCAGTCGGCCTGTTTGATGCTCCCCAGCTCGTCCATTGGAGGCCTGCCTTAGAAGAACCCCTCCCATACTGCCAAAATCATCTGTTTCAAATGTCAGAAGAAGGGGCACTACGCCAACAATTGCCCACTAGGGAATACTTCATCAATAGAGCATTCGTAGGGATTCAGAATGAGTGTGCAGCACCCTACTAGTTTTGCTCCCTCTGCTGCCTTCTGGATCACTTCAACAGCGCCTCGCCCAGCTAATTCAGGATTTGGCAACAACAACCAGCCTCAAGGAAGCAACCATCCAACCCCGGATGTCACATGTTACAGATGCCACAAGACCGGTCACTATCCTCACAGCTGCCCACAGAAACATCGAGCCAAGACTCCAGTTCCTTTTGCAAGCGGTCAGCTGAATCATGTCACCATGGAGCAAGCCCAGCCGGCTCAGAACTTCATTCTTGGTAAGTTTCTAGTTTGTGCAGTGTCAGTGCAGTTTGGCCTAAGTAAGTTCGAGCTCCCGAACCTATTCTCTAGTCAGCCCGAATCTCGGGGTCGAGATTTCCTTTAATGGGTGTAGGTCTGTAACATCCCAATTTCCTAGAGTTCTTAAAAATTTTCAAAATAAAAAGAATCATTCGGTTTTACTGAAGTTTCAAAGCTTAACCTGAGATTTTCAGAAATTGAGGTGTTTAAAATGACTAAGCTAAACTTCAACTAATCCAAAGTTGGTTCCCCTTTGCATTTGCTTGGCCTCTGGTGTTGCTCTCCTTCTTCTTGTCCGTTCAGACCTTCCCTTTTTCCTTTGGAATTCCTCTCTGTCCAGATCTCCTCTTCCGTTTTGCGCTGCCCACGCCCTCCCCTCTTTTGTACCACCCAATCTGTATCGGACGGCTGCGCTTAGCCGCGCCTCTCCTTGCCCTCTGGATCTCCTCCCATAGATCTCCTCATGGTCTTTTGCAAAAACCACCTCTTCTGGTTTTTTTTTTGCAAAGACCACCCCTTTTGGTCGAGACCACCTCTTGTGGTCACGACCTCCCCTTTTTGCTCAGACCACCCTGTTGGTCACCCCTCGGGGTCTTCTGTAAAGACCATCCGCCTGGTCCAGATCACCCTTTGGATCAGGACCTACTTTAAACTCCTCTTTGTGGTTTAGACCACCTTCTAAGGTTTAGACCTTTTTCTTGTTTGGTTTCTTTGGTTTGTACATGCCTTTATGTCCAGGCCTCCCTTTGGATTTGGCCTCTCTTTCAGTCACAACCACCCCCGAGATGTCCTAAGATCGGGTTTGTGTTTCGAATATCCTTGATCTCTGAAATCCAAATCTTGGGTTGAATTCCTCTCTTCTGGATCTCTCTTGTCCAACCTTCTTTCCTCCCTGTGTTCATTTGGAACCTCCCTCGCGTCCGTTCAAGCCTTCCGCTTGATCTAGACCTTTATCGCTTTGCCTCGTTCGATTGAGATTTGACGACCCCAGACCTTTATCTCTGCTCTTTGCTGGTTGTTCTGAGTTGGTTTTAGTTGAAGTTGCTTGAGCTTTGGTGTTATCCCTCTCCTCTCTACTCATCCCGTGCTCCCCTCGGCTCTGCTCCCATTTGAGTTTAGACCTCTCCTTTGAGGTCTAGATCTCCTTTGTGGTTTAGACCTCTCCTTCGAGGTTTGGATCTCCTTGTGATTTAGACCTGTCCCTTGAAGTTTAGATCTCTTTTAAGGTTTGGATCCCTTTTCGGGCTTAGACCTCTCCGCTGGTCTAGACCTCCCTTTTTGGATTTAGATCTCTCTCTGTAGTTTAGACATTCCCCTTGTGGTTTGGACCTTTCCTTTTGGGGTTAAGACCTCCTCTTGGTCTAGACCTCCTCTCTGTTTAGACCTTCTCTTGGTCTAGACCTCTCTGGTTTTCCCTTGAGCTCGTGGTTTAGACCTCCTCGTGGTTTAGACCTCCTTTTGTTTGAACCTTCCTTAGGTTTTGATCTCCCCTTGGGTCATGACCACCCCCGAGGTGTTCCCAGCTCGGGTTTGTGTTTCAAACATCCTTGATTTTCGAAATTCGTCGCTCGGGTTGAACTCCTCCTTTCGAGATCTCCTTTGGTTCCATCTTGACTATTGAGACCTCCCCTGTGTTGGTCTTGACCGTCGAGATCTCCTTTGGTTCCATCTTGATCGTTGAGACCTCCCCTGCGTTGGTCTTGACCGTCGAGATCTCCTTTG
Organism: Phyllostachys edulis; assembly: GCA_036346405.1. Lineage (NCBI taxonomy): Eukaryota > Viridiplantae > Streptophyta > Magnoliopsida > Poales > Poaceae > Phyllostachys > Phyllostachys edulis. The sequence goes on from CM070549.1 coordinate 69,747,734, forward strand.
GTTCTATCTTGACCGTTGAGACCTCCCCTGCGTTGGTCTTGACCGTCGAGATCTCCTTTGGTGCCATGTTAACCGTTGAAGACCTCCCCTGCGTTGGTCTTGACCGTCGAGATCTCTTTTGGTTCCGACTTGACCGTTGAGACCACCCCTCCTTGGTCTTTTGCAAAGACCACCTCTCCAGTGGGACCGCCCTCCTAGGTCCTCTGCCCGCGGGGGGGGGGGAGTCTTCGTGCGTTTAATGTTGCATTAAATGCTATCATTTCCACCATACCTTATCTTTTCCTCTTTTATCCGCTCCTTTCGTTCCTTTACCTGCTCCCGTCGGGCGCATTAAATTCGCTGTTCCCCCTCTCTAGGCCTCCCCGTGCCTATATAAAGCACCGGAGAGGCCTCCTGCTTCCTTTTGTTTCCTAGAACCTTGAACCTCCCTCGGTAGAGTTTTTTCTTCTTCGATAGGAGCTCTAATTCAACGAATCAAGTTTCTATTTTCACCTTGATCCTGTGTTTTTCTTTGGCTTTGATTTGGTTCTTTCGTTGGAGTTTTGTGGGTTCGTTTTATTTACTTGGCTCTTGTTCACGCGTGTAGGATCCGGTTGTTCTGAAGAACTCCTGGACCTGGCTCTCTCAGCAGAAGACCCTCAGTTCTTCAACGTAGGCAAGTCATAGACCTTTGATCATGTTAAACCCATTTTTGCAAAAAGTATGTTGTTTTGTTATAAACATGCATGGCTAGTTTTATAAAAAAAAATGGTTTTGGGAGTAGTTAATCTCCACTTGTCAAAATGACTCCTTGGTATGGTTGAATACAGCATGTTGACGTGTACCCTTGGATACCTGTAGGATGGGTTATCTTAGTTGGATGTCTTTGAATACCAACATGGGTGCGTTTTATTGCTTAGCCATGCTTTAGTAGACGACTAGTCTCGCAATCTCATGTCTCAAAGAATGTTGAATTTGACTAATGAGCTATGGAACCGTGGCAATGCTACTATTGTTAAAATTTGTGTGCTATGGCCAGTGTGGTCATTTGGCCGGGTTGAACTAGAAAATGCTTTATGCTCGAGCGAGTAGTTAGGGAGTGAGTAGTGGGTGCCTTGAGCACACTGGGTTGTGGTCAGACTCGCCTGAGCAGCCAACTAAGGACTTAACCTTGTACGCCATTGATCTGGGTCATCTCCGGGCAACCACAAGTCTAGGATGGGGTGGTCCTGGCCAACTAATTAGTGAGGTCCTTATGCGGTTCTGTCGTTGTGGTCGAAATGATGCAAGAGGGGGCCCTGAAAAGCGAATCCTCAGTGGGCAGAACCAAGTCTGGACTGACCTTTGTAAAGGCTTTGTCACGAGCTCTAGACTGCTTACCAAAGGAAGTGAGCAGGGGTATCGATGGGTGCCCAACCAACTAGAGGACTTAGTGTCTTGTGGGTAATGTGCACAACCTCTGCAGAGTGTAAAATCTATTCGAATAGCCGCATCCTCTGTTATGGACATGCCCATGTTCTTTCACGCAAGGGGCAGATCTTTCTAAAAGCTGTGGTTGGATCCGTGTAGTTTGGCTCATGACCAGGGTGGTCGTGGGTTGTTTTCAAAGAACTTGTTTACTTATGTATTATCTTTTCAACTTGTGCTTTGCAATCTACTTATTGTATTTCCAATAAATGTTGCTTTCTGTAAACTAACCATACATCTTTATCCTTGGCAAATCCTTGCATAAATGTTATTGCATTCATTTCCCTATGGCTTGCTGAGTACATTCAAAGTACTCATGGCTTGTGCCCTCTAGTTAATCAACAGCCGAAGACCTCCTAGGGTGCTCCGGGCACTATGAGGAGGAGTTTGTTGAAGACCTCGTGGACTAGGGGACATCCTCCACTCGATAGCATGTGGCTCGCCGAGTGGCTCCGCATGGTATTTTGTTTCCGCTACAAGTGTTCCTTTTGCTTTTTGCCCTGCGTGGCACCTCCTATAAACAAGCTTGACCATAAGGTCTTTTGTCTATAAATATTAATTTGTCTACTTCATCTTAAGTATGTTGTATGGATGTGATGACACCGATGTTGGGTCTGTGCGAGGTAGCGATCTGATCTTGGGACTACCTCATTGTGCACAGAGACTGGGACCTCTAGGTGGTCTTGGTGGACCTCCGGTGGACCTTCGAGTCCTCCTGGGTGGTCCTAGAGGCTCTCTGGGAGGTCCTGGGGGATCTCTTGGGAGGTCTTGGAGGACCTTCTCAGACCTCCAGGTGGTTTGGTTGGACCTCCTAGGTGGTCTTGGGAGATCCCTCCGGGTCCTCTCGGGTCGGGTCCTTACATCCTGGGAGAATAACAACTCTACTCTTGTGTGTATGTATTGAGTATGTTGAATTACAAGATGGAGCCAAAGACTAGAGTATTGTGCTTCTGATGATCTTTGGATCGCCCCGATTGTCCTGATGATTCTGCCTTTTATACAGTCCTCAAGGTGTACCGTTGCGCCTTCAGTGTAAGGACTGCCTTAATGTCCCAGATTATTGAGCCGTTACTCGGGGTTATTATGGGAGTAGTAACATTCCCATGCTGCCAGGCAGTTATCACCATAACAAAGGAGTTAAAATCATGCCATTATTCCAGAGAATAACCGCGTAATTTACTGCCCATATTTTGAATATGGTGCGGAAGATTCCCTGATCGACTAGGCCCACATGTCTGTAAGCCTTGTCGATTAGGTCGTAGAAGAGCTTACAACCAAGTGGTGGTCGTAGAAGATCTTACGACCACAGACTGATCGTAGAAGAACTTACGATCATGGGATAGTCGTAGAAGGACTTACGACTATATGGTAGTCGTAAGAGGACTTACGACTACTAGGTGGTCATAGAAGAACTTACGACCTCCAGCTTCTCCCTTATGGTTATTAAGGGGTTTACTCAAGAGTTACATGATGTCATTATTATTCATAATATGAATTATAGATATATAATAAAATGAGATTGTTATATCCTCGTCAAGGGGCATTTTGGGAAATTGCCCTATATCGGAAAAGTGGTGAGTGGTGGTGTGCGAAGCCACCTTCTTGGCCTTGGAGAAACCACGGCGCAAGACGGTGTAAGGAGAGGCGATCTAGGTCAAGAAAAGATGAAGACGACGCTTTAAAATACGTGCGTAAGTGAAACCCGTTTGTGTGTGGACTCAACGGGTGCCTGTTTGGGATGTCTCTCTAGGGCTAGCCTCCACTATAAATAGGGAGGGTGCTGGTTGCGCTTCTCAACCCTTTGATTCTAGAAACCCTAATTTGGGATTTAGGGCTAAGAGAGGAAAGTGGAGAGGCTAGGGTTCATGAGAGATGGATTGATTTGAGTGCTTAAGTGCTGAGCTTTGTCCTCCATAGTGGAGTGGCTATAAACATACAATCTATCTAATCAATCTATGCAAGATTTGTCCCAAGTTGAGTTCTATCTTATTCTTGCTCTCTCTTTGATGCTTTTGGGATTTTTGGTGTTTCTTAGGTTTTTATTTGGGATCTTGCTGTGATCTTGCTTGCTGGGATGTGTGGGGTATGATCTAAGGTCATCTTGATCATCATCCACCCACGAGCAAGCTTTTGGATCTAAGTTTTGATTTTGCCCGGTTTTGGTGAAAGAAAGGGTGATTTTAGGGGGTTTTGCTCTTGAGGGTTTTTGGCTTGATTCTTCCTGTGATTGAGGATGCTAGGACGTATAGGAGACCATTCTTAGCCATCTTGGATTGATTCCTCCCACGAAATCATCTCAATCACATTTTTCGTATTTGGCTCAATTTTGAAGCAACCTTCACTAAAATGGAAAAAAGTCAGAACTTTGGCAACGATCTTCACGGTCATTGATTGGAATAGGTTCTTGACATCCTAAAGAAGGTATGTTTGGTCAAAATTTTGGCAATGATCTTCATGATCGTTGATTGGAATATGTTTCTGACATACTAAAGAAGGTATGTTTCATGTTTCGTGAAGTTTGGACTTGCGGATCAAAAGTTAGACCAATTTGTGATTTTGAGTTCGGGCTGATTTTACTGTTCATTGACCTGGAGGTCAGACTGCCATGTATCTAGCGGTCAGACCGCCCATGGTGACCGGGCCGACCGCCTCGGTGAGAGGTCGACCGCCCAACTCAATCTTTGGTAATTTAGGTCTATTTGCTTCGGGGTTTTGTTTGGGTTCAATACAAGTCTTCCACTGTGCTTGTATATTGATCTTCATAGCTTCTATAGCTATTAGAGTGAAATTAGTATTGAATCTGATCAAGGTGAAAAAGTGATCGTGCTCCTATTCACCCCCCCCTCCTCTAGTCGCCGTTCCGATCCAATAATTCTGATGTTTGGGGTCCTGCTCCTTTTGCTTCCAAAGGTGCTCATATCTATTATGTAATTTTTATTGATGACTATTCTCGATATACTTGGGTTTATTTTATGAAACATCATTCTGAACTCTTGTCCATTTATCAGTCTTTTGCTCGTATGGTTCACACCCAGTTTTCCACTCCTGTTCAAATTTTTCGTTCTGATTCAGGGGGAGAGTACTTGTCGCATGCCTTTCATCAATTTCTCTCCACTGAGGGAACCCTTCCTCAACTTTCATGTCCTAGTGCCCATGCTTAGAACGGCGTTGCTGAACGTAAACACCGTCATCTTATTGTGACTGCTCATACTCTTTTACTTGCATCTCATGTTCCACGACATTTTTGGGCTGATACAGTTTCTACGCCTGTCTATCTCATTAATATGCAGCCATCTTCTCGCCTTCAGGGAAAGTGCCCTGGAGAACTCTTGTTTTCCACTCCCCCACTGTATGACCATCTTTGGGTTTTTGGTTGTACCTGCTATGTTTTGTTTCCGCCGAGCGCACCAAGTTAATAGCTTAGTCTGTTGAGTGTGTGTTTTTTTTTTTTTGATATAGTCTTGAGCATAAGGGCTATCGCTGTTATGATCCCTCTGCTCGGCATATGTGCATTTCTTGTGATGTTTCTTTTGTTGAGGATGGTCCCTACTTTTACTCTTCTACCACTCGGTCCTCCTCTCCCACTGAGTCTATCTCTTTTCTTTACCTTCCACCCATTGTTTCATTTGATACACCTCTTTCTATGGAGTCCTCTTATCCATCCTCAGTCATATCACCAGTTCCTCTTCACTATACTCGTCGGTCTAGGGTTCCTCTTGATACTCAGCCTTCTACTGTTTCCTCATCTGATGGCATGGCTAGTATTGCTGATACTCTTTCTAATGATCCTCCACCGGCACCGTCATCTCGGTATGAGCTTCGTGATCGTACTACTATTGCTGCTCCTGACAGATATGGTTTTCTTTTTACTGCTGTTGTGCCTAAGCCTCACACTTATCAGGAGGCTTGTGTTCATCCTGAGTGGCAGTTAGCTATGGCTGAGGAGTTGGCTGCTTTGGATCGTACTAGTACATGGGATCTTGTTCCTTTACCAACTCATGTTGTTCCTATTACTTGCAAGTGGGTTTTTAAAGTTAAGACCAAATCTAATTGCTCTATTGAGAGGTACAAGGCTCGACTAGTTGCTCGTGGTTTTCAGCAAGCACATGGTCATGATTATGACGAGACTTTTGCTCCCGTTGCTCATATGGTAATGGTTCACACTCTTGTTGTTGTGGCTGCTATTCGCTCTTGGACTATCTCTCAGATGGATGTGAAGAATGCTTTTCTTCATGGTGATTTGCAGGAGGAGGTTTATATGACACCACCTCAGGGTGTTGTGGCCCCTGCCGGTCATGTTTGTCGCCTTCGTCGTGCTCTTTATGGCCTCAAACAGGCTCCTCATGCTTGGTTTGAATGGTTCAGTTCAGTTGTGTTAGCTGCTTGGCTCTTCTCGAGTAATCATAATCCATCATTGTTTATTCATACATCTCCATGTGGTCGTACTATGCTCTTACTCTATGTTGATGACATGCTGATTACTGGAAATGACAAGGAGTACATTGCTTTTGTTAAGCAACGACTCAGTGAGCAGTTTTTGATGTCGGATTTGGGTCCTCTCCGTTATTTTCTGGGGATTGAGTTTACTTGCACAGATGATGGCTACTATATATCTCAGCAATGTTATCTTCAGTATTTGCTTGCTCACTCTGGTCTCACTAACAGTCGGACAACTGCTACTCCTATGTAGCTTCATCTTAAGCTTCATCCTACTGATGGCACTTTGCTTGAAGACCCTTCTCATTATCATCATATTGTTGAGAGTCTTGTCTATCTTGCAGTGACATGACCTGATATTGCTCATTCTGTTCATGTGCTCAGCCAGTTTGTTTCTGCTCCCACGTCTGTTCACTATGCTCACCTGCTATGTGTGTTACGCTATCTACGAGGGACTGTTGATCGTTGTCTCTTTTATTCTCGGTTGACTCAACTTCAGCTTCATGCTTACTCTGACTCAACTTAGGCGAGTGATCCTGTTGATACACTATCTGTCTCTGGCTATTGCATATTTCTTGGGTCTACGCTTATTGCCTGGAAGTCCAAGAAACAAACTACAATATCACGGTCTAGTGTTGAGGCTGAGCTTCGAGCGTTGGCCACTACTACTTTAGAGATTGTTTGGCTTCATTGGCTTTTGGCTGATCATGGTGTGTCATGCAATATTCCTTCATCTCTTCTGTGTGACAACACTAGTGCTATACATATTGCTACTGATCCAGTGAAGCATGAACTTACTAAGCATATTGGTGTGGATGCCTACTTCACTCGTTCTCATTGTCAACAGAAGACTATTGCTCTTTAGTATGTGCCCTCTGAGATTCAAATTGCTGATTTCTTCACCAAAGCTCAAACTGGAGAGCAACATCGCTTCTATCTCTCTAAACTCAATGTTTCAGATCCTCCTAACCCATGTTGAGTTTGATGGGAGGTGTTATGTATATGTATATATGGCCCATATGTATATATGGCCCATGAGGCCCATTAGCTCTAGGGTTTGTACATCTACTATACATACCTTTGGGTATCCATCTAATACATTGAGATGTTAATTCGTATAAGATTTTACTTGGTACGAAGCTTACATTTGTTCTTTTGTTTTGTTGTTTGTGGTTTGTCTCAATGCATACTAATCAATGTGGATAACTCATAACAGGTTCACAACATTGCTGTATTTTGTTAGAATAAAATTTCACTTTTTGTCTGTGTTTTTGCTCAACCTCTCAAAGTATATGTTAGATTTTGAATCATGTGATGGAAATAAGAGTTATTAAGAGTTTCGAGAATAATTACAGTGACCAAGAACAACAATTACATAAATAATTTACTGTAATATGCGTATAATGATGTCGTAAAATGAACTAAAATAACATATTATATTTTGGAGACAAAGCCAACGTAGTGTCAGCCCGATTGGTATCGGTAGGCCCGTTTACAAAATATATGTTGTTTTTTAGATTAAAATCTGGTTTGTTGTTTGTTTAATCGTACTATGAAGAATTTGACTGTTTTGAGTTGAGAAAACAACCGATTCTTGTAGAGACAGACACAAGAAATAAACCAAAATTACAGCGGGTTGCACTTGCGCGTGGTATATCACTTTGGGAATGAATAATAACCCCGAAAATAAAGCAGGGCAAAACCAGAACTGCCAACATGCATGCCGCATATAGACCAAATCAAACCGCCTCTGCATCTCCAAGACCAGATCGGGCGGATTCATGAGCCACAAAAAATTGTTTGCGCGCGCCACCTTTCCCTTTCCTCGCCGCGTTCCACTTGACCACACCCGCGCGCCTCACAACGGCCGCCTATATATACGCACCACCACCGCACCCCGGTTCTACACAAACACACCCAATTAAACACACAACCACTATACATATAGCTAGCTAGTAGCTAGTGTGCTATATATACAGACACAGTACACACACACTTGGGTTGCTTAATTGCTAGGAGATCAGCAAGGATCGATCAATGGAGCTGCTTGCGTTGCTCACGGTGCTCCTCCTGGCGCACGCCGTGGTCTACCTGGCGTGGACGGCGGCCGCGCGGCGCCGGCAGTCGCGGTGCTACCTCCTGGACTACGTCTGCCACAAGCCGGACGACGACCGGAAGGTGAGCACGGAGACATCCGGCGCGGTGATCCAGCGCAACAAGCGGCTCGGACTGCCCGAATACCGGTTCCTCCTCCGCGTCATCGTCCGCTCCGGCATCGGCGAGGAGACCTACGGCCCGCGCAACGTCCTCGCCTGCCGCGAGGACTCGCCCACCCACCAGGACGCGCTCGACGAGATGGACGACTTCATCGACGGCACCATCGCCGAGCTCTTCGCCAAAAGCGGGTTCAGCCCCCGCGACGTCGACGTGCTGGTCATCAACGTCTCCATGTTCTGCTCTGCGCCCTCGCTCACCTCCAGGATCGTGCACCGCTACGGCATGCGCGAGGACGTCGCCGCGTACAACCTCTCCGGGATGGGCTGCAGCGCCGGCTTGGTCTCGCTGGACCTCGCCCGCAACGCGCTGCGGACGCGGCCAAAGTCGCTGGCCCTTGTGGTCTCGACGGAGTCCATCGCGCCCAACTGGTACACCGGCACGGACAAGTCCATGATGCTGGCCAACTGCCTGTTCCGCTGCGGCGGCTCCGCGCTGCTGCTCACGAACGACCCGGCGCTCAGCGGGCGCGCCAAGATGGAGCTCCGCTGCCTCGTGCGAGCCAACACCTCCGCCAACGACGACGCGCACGCGTGTGCGTGGCAGCGCGAGGACGCGGACGGCCGCGTCGGGATCAGCCTCAGCAAGGCCCTCCCTAAGGCCGCCGTCCGCGCCTTCGCCGTGAACCTGCGGACCCTCGCGCCGCGCATCCTCCCCGTGTCCGAGCTCGCGTGGTACGTAGCTAACCTCGTCTACAAGAAGCTTCTCCCCCACAAGCAAGCCAAGTCGGACGGCCCCAAGATCAACTTCAAGACCGGCGTGGACCACTTCTGCCTCCACCCCGGCGGCACGGCCGTGATCGAGGCGGTGAAGCGGAGCCTGGGCCTCGACGATGACGACGTGGAGCCGGCGCGGATGACGCTTCACCGGTGGGGGAACACGTCGGCGAGCAGCCTGTGGTACGTGCTGTCGTACATGGAGGCGAAGGGGCGGCTCAAGAGAGGGGACAGGGTGCTCATGGTGACCTTCGGGTCGGGGTTCAAGTGCAACAGCTGCATGTGGGAGGTGAAGGGCGACATGGCCGACAAGGGCGCGTGGGCGGAGTGCATCGACAAGTACCCGCCGGAGAGCGTGGCCAACCCGTACATCGACAAGTTCGGCTGGATCAACGACGTCGAAGGCGACACCGTGGTGTTTTAACTCCTAACAAGTTCGGCTGGATCAACGACGTACGTCGAAGGCGACACCGTACTACCGTGCATGCATGCAAGCAAGCTTCACGCTCGACAGCATGCATGTACGTTAACTCAGTGTTTCAGTAATGCATAAGCAAGTGTGTTTTATCTAATCATGTGTGTTTCTCTTACTGCATGCTCTTATCTATCCATACCATTCCATCCACAAATACACCGAAGAGACAATAGATACATACATAGCTTTGACTTGTCACGATCTACAATATATGTTATTTTCGTTGATGAATTGAATGTACGTACTGTGTTTCTAGCTTGTTTAATTCTTTGTTATATACTTATATATGTTACACTGTTGAGGGTGTGCGAGAAGAAGACAACTAAACCATTAATTGGTTTCAACCCGTACCCACCCACGTCAACGTGCGGATCCAGCGTACAAGGGCTAGGTTACCCCAATGCCACTTTGCTTAACCTATGAAGAAATTAATGCTTACGATGCTATTACAAAGTATCATCATTAATTCATATCTATAATGATCTCAATGTGCCTACGGTCAGGGGCGGATATACAGTAATCTACCCGGGTGCACAGGACACCGGGTCAAAAAACCATTTTCCTTTAGATATAACTATGTATATATAGTATGGACACCCTTAACCCAAGATAAGAGGACACCTCAAGCCAAAAAATTAAAAACATGTGATATATATGGGAAGTAAGGACCCTCGATCATTTTCGTTCTAGATCCGCTACTGCCTACGGTGACCCCCGATGGCTTATTTTTCTGGATCCATCCCTACAGTATGCGTACACATACATACGTCAACGTACGTACGCTGCGACGAACCAAGCTGCAGGTGCTGCATATATATACAATACTGCTTCAAGTGTTGTGTGTGTATATATAGGCACTGCATTTACGAGCGAAAACAAAGTGTTGGTTGAATCACGCCCCGGCCCGGGCGGCCGAGTCGTCTTTCCCGCATGCATGCAGCGACGCACGCACATGGAACCCAAATTGAAGGGGTTAAAGGCGCGCGCGTGGTTGAGCTGTGGGAGAGAGAGAGACAGGCAACGCAACGGCACGAGAGGGCATCAGGGCGGGAAAGCACTTCTACGGGGTCGACTCCCACGCAGGAACTACCTCCATCACCGTCCGATCGTGTTTCAAGATTCGTGAGATCACAATCGAACAGTGATGGAGCAGTCTCCACTTAGGGATCGACCCAAAAAATAATTTTCTCTAACAGGGCGGGGCGGGGCGGGGCCGGGCGAAAGTAGCGTGCACAGTGCATGCCTGCGTAACTAGCAAATTACTGACGTGCCCATAGGTCGTCGTCGTCGTCAACGGGAGAATATAAAACTAGCTGGCTGGTGGCGTTGGCCGTTTCATTCATGCATATGTACCCATGTGCACCGCGTAAGCAAGTTGTATTGACAATTAATTTGGAGAGAGAGAATAGATTGACCTGCATGTGTCGGCCCGGCTGGCTGCAAAGTATATATGCAGCTGCATGAGTGCTTTATTTGTTTATTTTCTAACGCTGATCGCACGAATTAAACGCCAAGACCCGACCAAAACTCGAAACAGCCAAAAATATCCGGATGTAGTTTCGGGAGTTTGAACCCGACGTGAATCGAACACGCAACCTTCTGATCTGGAGTCAGACGCGCTACCATTGCGCCACGGATCCGGTATTAACCTGGATTCTATAATTATTGTATGCTTCGGACGCACTGCACTGCACGGCGTTGTTTCGGATCCCGCAGGCTTTGACTAGAGTAAAATACCAGAAAGCCAACCACGTTATAGCTCTTGCCCGTCCAATTGAGCCATCCAGATCCCTCTGGCTTATCCCTTCCTTCACCTCTCTCTTCCTCCCTCCTCCCACTCGTATCCAAGGTGGCCGACGGCGCTCCTCCATGTCGTTCCTCCTCCCCGCCAGATTCATCCTCGACGACCCTCATCCTGGATAGTTCCATCCCCATCGTCCCTTTCCCTAGCCCCCATATGCAGCACCGGGTTTCCCCGTTGGTCCACCCCCAATGCCCCCTTCTCAAGCTGCTATATGTTTATTTCAGGGCTTGATTGTTGAGGCAAAAGATGGAGAATATTTGTTCAGTTGAAAAAAAAATCGATCCCCAATTCACTTTGCTGTTCGGCCAAAAGTCCAAATTAGCATGTAGTTTGTTATTTATTCTAGAATATTTGGAATATTTGTTTAGCAAAACATTCAGTTGCATGCGTTGCTGGATAAATATGTGCTGCTTTTGATTATAACCAATATTTGAGCACTCTATAAGTAGAGCTGCAATGTGAAAGAAAATCAAGTTTTTGTGCCAGATTGATAATTTTTGTATTTTCTAACAATACACTCCATCGTTATACACTCTTTTTTAACGAAGCAAGGCAAGACGAGTGGAAGCAACTAATGGAGGCGCGTGCAGCGACGCGTGGGGAGGTGAGCGGCCACATCAGCCCGATGAGCACGGAGCCACGGGCGAGCTCGGTGGTAGGCGAGAAGGCCAATGGCTGCGACGTCCCGGCGAGCGCGGAGCTGTGGCGGCGAGCGGACGCGCGGCTGCAGGTGAGCACGTCAGTATTTTTTGCTCTTGTTTGATTTTTTATGAAACTTCTCGAAACATATTGAAACTTGAAACTTTTTTGTGTGAAACTCGTTGAAACTTAAGTTCCAAAATCTGAAACTTGGGCTTCAAACTTTCTTGGAATCTTCTGAAAATTTCTAGAAATATGAAAAACCCACTGAAACCTAAAACTTTTAAGATGTTTTCACGAGACTTCTTGAAACTTCATGAAACTTGCTAAACCTTCTTGAAACTCTTTTGTCTGAAACTTGTTGAAACTTGAGTTCCAAAATTTAAAACGTGAGGAATGAGCCTAGCTCGTTTGGTCGGCTAGCGTTGTATCTAGTGACTGGTCGGGGGGTTTGAACCCGAGCCTCATATTCTTGTCTTTGGGCATGGTGAGGGGGGACTGTCTGAGGGGCACTATGGCTGGGGGCTTTAGGCTCCCGCCCCGTCACGGTTTGAGCGCTGCTTCCGTGAGTGCCTCGCAGAGTATGATGCTCTTCTTCATTAAGGCAGTCCGGATGGAGTAAAAACCCGGACCTCTAAAAAAATTAAAAACTTGTTGAAACTTGGGCATGAAACTTTCTTGGAGTCTTCTGGAAACTTATAGAAATCCGAAACGCGTTGAAACCTAGTCGAAAATTAAAACTCAAAATCTGAAATTTTTAGTCAACTGAAATTTCATAAAACTACTTAAAACCGTTATACCGTTGGATATGCTTTTCAACGATATAGCGTGGGATATCAGCTCGTTGACTAAAACCTCGCTTGGCGTCATCTCGACCACCCGTCAGCTCTCTCCGTTAATGAACGAGTACACCCCCATAAACTACCAACCATACATAGGACCACTATGTTGAATTGTTGACTACATATATAGTGCTGCATGTCAACCTGGCTACTGATCAATCAATCAATCAATCGATGATCAGTAGCATGCATATCATGCGCGTGCCTACTTGCATAGCATATATAAATCCTCTTCTATATAGCGCAGTTGAAGCTACTCTGCTTGGCTGCTACATGTATATGCTGTGCATGACAACTTTTTTTTTGTGTGTGTTGCGATCAGTCTGTGTAACGACTGCATCTAGCTGGTGTAATTAGCACGACATATTGATGGGTCGGGGAAGCAATAGCACTCTGCAATAAGCAGTCTGCGCTGTACCGTCCAGGCACGTTCTACGATTTTTTAAAATAGTACATCATTTTATTAAAATGATAAAAATAAATTCGTGTTTAAAAAATTTACATGAATAATACCTTGTCGCTAATTCATTTGGCGGAAGAAACCCTTCGTCATTTAGAGGCATATGAATTGGTGTTAGGAGATATGTCGCCAATTCATTTGGAGACAGGGTATTATTTATGTAATTATTTTAAATGAGTATTTATTTTTATCATTTTAATAAAATGATGTATTATTTTTTGAAAAAAATCCACACTCTACAGCGGAGTTCTGAAAAGGTCGGCCAGGGAGCAAGGAGTGATGGAAGCAGAAGAGGAAGGACCTTCCTGCATATATCATTGAAGCTATTGACAACTGCCTTGTAATTACATGCATTGAATCATTGAGAGCATCTCTAATAGTTAGAGATAACCTTGTCTCTAACATATGCTACATTATCTTTAGAGACAACATTTCCAATAGATAGTCTCTAGTACACTCTCTAATATTTATATTTTATAATTTTTCTTTGAAACGGATCTACATGTCAACTAGAGTATATTAATGTATCATATCTTGTTTCGCGTGCATGACAGTTTCTTCAGGAAGAGACGACATGTGCTCCCTCCTCTCTCCTCTACGTAGGATTTTATTGACGTGTCATAGCTAAGAGACGACAATAAATATATTATTGGAGATGCCCTAAATGCGCGCTAAATCACCAATGATTACCGTTCCGCGAAATATTTACTCTTTTTCATAATTGGGACTTGTATTGGCCATACAAAGTTGACTACAATTGTACTATACTCAGGAGCAACAAGTAGTAAATCTTGGATGGCTGCTGCTGCTGATCATTTACCCCAAACTAGATGGTAAATACTATTAGTACTGAAAAAGGACTAGTTGTCAAATCGTCGAAAGCCAAATCGATCGTATAGCATAGAAGTCAATGTACTGTGAAATTTCCATGAAATAACTTCCATGAAAATGATGGGGTAATCATGGTTTCAAATCCTCGCCATCCGGTCGCAATAGCTTGGTGTTACCGTCACCCTTTTCTTTAATTGGATGTTTTAGACTTATACGCACTTTATATATTGAGAAAAAAATCATAAGATTAAACTTCTTTCAATTGCTGCGCCATGAATTAAATTCGTTCGTCTCCTAAAACACCTATCTTTAATCTTGGTGACCAATGAACAAATGGATTGAGAGTCCAGCGCACCCTAAACGTGGGAGGAGCACTTCAGGAAGATGTACTTGCGTCTTCCAAATTCTATAACACTCTTCTTGTTCAAGAATACATGATGTTTTATACAGGGAAAATTAGTTCAGTAACATCACGTTCAACCATATTTAGAGGAATGACACTCTGTTCGTCTCGGGCTGGAAAATAACATCGCAAAATTAGACGAATGACATTCTGGCTTTTTCCATAATTTTTTAAATATAGAAATTTAGCTCAAAAAATTATAATTTTTTTTGTGGAGTCTCCCGACATAGTTTAATTGCTTGTGTATTTTTTTCAAAACTTTATACATTTTTATTTTGTCTCTAAAATTCATTTAATTATACTATTTGTAGGAATTTTCAATATAGAAAATGAGGTCCAAATATTATGAATTTTGTGTTTTAGGCTCCTTACATAGTGTACTTGATTGTGTAATTTTTCTAGAATTTTAAAAATTAATTAATACAATTTAATAATGTCCTTACATTATGAAATATTAGACTCCTCACATAGTAGACATTATGAAATTGCATTACTTAATTTTGTAAAATTCTAAAAAATTACACAATCAAGCCCACTATTTAAGGAGCCCAAAAAACAAAATTCATAATGTTTGGACCTCATTTTCTATATTAAGAAATTCCTACAAATAATATACTTAAATGAATTTTAGAGACAAAATCAGAACGTATAAAGTTTTGAAAAAATACACAAGCAATTAAACTATGTCGGGAGACTCCACAAACAAATTGACAATTTTTTGAACTAAGTTTCTGTATTTAAAAAATTTTAGAAAAATCCAGAATGTCATTCGTCTAATTTTGCGATGTTCGCGATGTTATTTTTCAGCCCGAGACGAACGGAGTGTCATTCCTTTGATTATGCTCTAACGCAATGTCACTGAGCTAATTGCCCCTTTTATATAAGGCATGGTCTTCTAACTTTGACCACCAATTTTCATAGTAATATTTTAGTAAAACATAAAACTACTATATTCCAAAAGTTTCTCGTAACAAATCTAAATCTAATTATACTATTTTCATACGATCAATCCAAATAGTTTTGTACATATTACCATGAGTCACATGACTAAATCGTTCATAAATCACCTCGGCTAGATGCAGTCACGATTGCCCCTATCCAGGGGTGGAGGAGGACATCCAACGCCTCTTTGTTGGCTGCCCTGACAACCAAAATTTCTGGCGATCACTTCTAGCTAGCAGCGCACCTAGATCCCCAGCTGGATCTTGAAAATCGTTGCCAGGAGCTGGAGGCGCATATCCATATCCTTAGGGTGTGCTTGCTTTGTGCCCTGGGGCTGACTTGTCTGGCCAAGACGCGGCCGGGAGCTCATTAGGATATCGTTTGGTTGATGACCTGGCTCGCTCCGTGGCCCAGATGACCTAAACGAGACTCAATCTATCGTCCCAGTCTTTGATCCATCGTCCCTACTTTCGTTAATCAATCTCAGACACATGCTTCCAACCAAACAACCTGTCGTCAAACTTATCTGATCAGGTAAAAATCATTTACTTTCCAAGCTACCTTCAAACACAATTTTTTCCAGATATGGAGCCCAGGGCACCAACCAAATAAGCCCTTAGCCCGACATGGCGGCACAGTCATTCTGATCTCTCACTGGCTGACATGGAAGCGTCGCATTAAAAAATAAACTTTAGAAACGAGCACATGTCCGCTTCGGCAGCAATCCGCTCATTGCATGATCACCTCAATTTTGAGCTGTCGGCTTTTTGGTAATTTCTCCTTTTGAGAAAAGATTAAAAAGAAAAGAAAGGAAATTAGAGGGGGCCCATTGGTCATAAGATTGAGGGGAGGATAAGGTCCTGCAACCTGTTCTCCAATGATAGAAGAACTGCTTCGGCAGTTTTGGGCGCTCGGTAGTTTTGGCTCTTGGCCAAAATTGGCGGTGGGCGACCCATGTGATGGAGGCTGGCTGGATCTGGCGGGTTGTGTGCCGTCTGGTGGTTGGTCAGCAGCTACTCCTCCTCTTGATAGATGAGCCCTCCTCTCCTCTCTTATATCTGCGCCCCCAAAAAAAAATCTGGTGTTCATCTTCTTCCTGGATTAATCATCGGTGGTGGGTTTATAAGAGATCTTGCATCATCGTGAGCATTCCGATGCCGTCGGTGGAAGGTCAGGAATTTTTCCTTTTTCGCATTCCAACTTGTGCCCTTCTCTGCTAGGTGCTCAGGGAAAAAACTTAGTGTGTGTGAAATTGGAGATTTCTCCTGTTAGCTCTGGATTGGTCTTGAAGGGAAGGAAGGTGTTTGGTTGAGTGCTCCTAAGGTTTTTCAGCTGGAACATCTTGTTGATTGGGCTTGTGCGGCATATATCCTGTCCCTCGGCTTCTTTCTTTGGTGTGTTCCGAAGAAGAAGAGATGCATTGTATCTCCGAATAATTCGTCTTTTGCGCGAATTAGCAAGGTGATAGTTTTTCTGGGTTAGCGTCTTCTTGACGTGCCTTGCCTGGTTGCATCTTGGTGGTTTTGATTACCACCGAATTTGTGAGTATTTCTGTTTACCTGTTGCACATCACTTTGAGTATATATCTGTTGTACTGATTCAATTCTAGAATTGGTACAGGAAGATATTGCAAATTGGTGATAGTGGGCTCTGTTGTCTTGCTCTGTGATGAGAATGGTATAGCTCTGAAGGATATGTACCTCAGGCCTTTATGGCAAATCCATCTATTGATTGGTGGATTGATACAGGTGCTACTAGGCATATATGTGCTGATCATTTGTGTTTCTCTTCATTTCAAGGTGAAGGTGGTGTTTCCATCCTAGTGGGGAATGGAGCCACTGCTACAGCATGTGGGATTGGACAGGTTTGCTTGAAGCTCAATTCAGGCAAAACACTCATTATGAAAGACGTGTTGTATGTGCCTGCAATGACTTGCAACCTCATGAGTGGGTCTATGTTGTGTAGGCAAGGAATAAAGCTTGTTTTTTAATCCAATAAGGTTGTTTTGACCAAATTTGGTAACTTTGTGGGCAAAGGCAATGATAGCTGAGGCATGTTTCACTTATGTATTCTTGATTTTAATAATATAAACATTTTTAATGTTTCTCATTGCAATAAATTACATGATGTTTGGCATTCACGTTTTGTCATGTTAACTTTGAAGCTATTGTGTAGTTAAGCAAAATGAGTTTAATTCCAAGCTATAATTATGAGAAAGGTTCAAGTTGTGAAGTGTGTGTACAAGATAAGCAGCCTCGAAAACCTTTTCTAAGCGTTGAAGGGTGAAGCACCTCTCCAATTGAACTAATACATTCTGATCTTTGTGAGATGAATGGAATACTTACTAAAGGTGGCAAACGTTATTTTCTAACTCTCATAGATGATGCGACTAAGTATTATTATATTAACTTACTTAAGTCGAAAGATGAAGCACTATAACACTTTAAAATCTTTAAAGCCGAAGTTGAAAATCAACTAGAAAAGAAAATCAAATGGTTAAGGTCGGACCGAGGCGGTGAATACGTTTATTATGAATTCTCTCAATTTTGTGAAGAAAGTGGAATAATTGATTAAGTCACTCCACCATGCTCACCCCAATCAAATGGAAAGCCGAAAGAAAGAATCAAACTCTTTATGACTTGGTTAATGCCATGCTACAAAGTTCAAGTATGTCGAACTATTGGTGGGATGAAGCAGTTCTCACAGCTAATTATGTCCTAAATAGGGTTCTGTCGGTATTTTAGGACCGAACTTACGTAAAGATTGTTTGATTCGAGGGTTGCTCTAGGCTAAAAATCACACATAGATGGAGACACAGGGATTTTTATACAAGTTTGGGCCTTCTCCTGGGAGAATAACTACCCGACTCCTGTGTGTATGTATTGAGTATGCTGGATTACAAAATAGAGCCAAAGACTAGAGTATTGTGCTTCTAATGATCTTTAGATTGCCCCGATTGTCCTGATGATTCTGCCTTTTATACAGTCCTCAAGGTGTACCGTTGCGCCTCCAGTGTAAAGACTGCCTTAATGTCCCAGATTATTGAGCTGTTACTGGAGGTTATTATGGGAGTAGCAATGTTCCCACGCTGCTAGGCAGTTATCACCATAACAAAGGAGTTAAAATCGTACCATTATTCCAGAGAATAACCGCGTAGTTTACTGCCCATATCTTAAATATGGTGCGGAAGATTCCCTGATCGACTAGGCTCACATGTATGTAAGCCCTGTCGATTAGGGACTGGTCGTAAAAGAGCTTACGACCAGGTGGTGGTCGTAGAAGATATTACGACCACAGACTGATCGTAGAAGAAATTACGATCATAGGATAGTTGTAGAAGGACTTACGACTATGGGGTAGTCGTAAGAGGACTTACGACTACTAGGTGGTCTTAGAAGAACTTATAACCTCTAGTTTCTCTCTTATGGCTATTAAGGGGTATACTCAAGAGTTATATGACATCATTATTATCCATAATATGACTTATAGATATATAATAAAATGAGGATTATTATATCCTCGTCAGGTTCCACCTCACAATCAGGAGGAAACAACTTATAAAGGATGGAAGGGGAGAAAACCTAACTTGTTATTTCTTCAAACTTGGGAATGCCTTGCAAAAGTGCATGTGCCGTTACCGAAGAAAAGAAAGCTTGGTCGTAAGACTGTTAATTGTGTCTTTCTAGGGTATGCTAAAAATAGCGTGGCTTATAGATTTCTAGTGGTCAAATCCGAGGTGAGTGACATCGCTACAAATATAATGATGGAATCTCGGGATGCGACATTCTTTGAACATGTGTTTCCTATGATACCAAATGAAGTCATTGACCCTAATGGTTCAAATGAACACTCTATTCTTCTTAGTGTGGAAAACACTGCTCCAGAATTGGAGTTGAGGAGGAGTAAGAGGCAGAGGACTGAAAAGTCTTTGGGCGATGACTATGTCACCTATGTCGTGGATGATGAACCACGAACCCTTTCAGAGGCATACGCATCCCTGGATGTGGATTACTGGAAGGAAGCAGTCTGTAGTGAAATGGATTCCATCGTAGCTAATGGAATGTGAAAGGTTACAGACCTCCCATCTGGATACAAGCTAGTGGGCTGCAAACGTATCTTTAAAAGGAAGCGTAGACCTGATGGTACTATAGAAAAGTACAAAGCCTATTTAGTGGCTAAGGGTTTCACATAAAAAGAGGGTGGGGACTATTTTGATACATACTCTTCTGTGGCTCGTTTACCCACAATTCAGGTGCTTTTAGCACTAGCTGCCGCATATAAAATTCAAGTACATCAAATGGATGTAAAGACAGCTTTCCTAAATGGAGAGTTGGATGAGGAGATTTATATGCAACCACCCGATGGTTTTATGGTTGAAGGGCAAGAGAAGAAAGTATGTCGATTGATTAAATCCTTGTGTGGCCTAAAGCAAGCTCCCAAGCAATGGTATGAGAAATTTGATAGTACAATGACCTCGGTTGGCTTTTGTGTGAACGAAGCCGATACATATTGCTTTTTAGGACCAACATGGATGCAATCAATAGAACAAAATCTTTCCTCTCCCAGAACTTTGATATGAAAAATCTGGGTGAAGTTGATGTCATCTTAAATATCAAGCTTACAAAGGATGAAAATGGGATTATCCTTTCACAATCCTATTATGTGGACAAGGTCCTAACCAGGTTTGGATTCATGGACTATAAGTCAGCGGCAACACCATATGATCCAAATGTCAAGCTGCGTAAAAACACTGGACATGGAAAAGACCAACTTAAATATTCTTAGATAATTGGATCCTTAATGTATCTAACCAGTGCAACAAGGCCTGACATCTCATATGATGTAAGAAGATTGATTAGTTATATGTCCAATCTAGGAGATGATCATTGGATAGCACTAGAGAGGGTATTTCGGTACCTGAAGGGGATGTCTAACTTGGGAATACATTATTCTGGCCATCCGACAGCCTTGGAAGGATTCCGTGATTCTAACTGGATCAGTGACTTGGATGACATGAAGGCTACGAGTGGGTATGTATTCACTCTAGCAGGTGGGGCTGTTTCATGAAAGTCTTCTAAACAGACTATCCTTACACGATCCACCATGGAGGCTGAGCTGGTAGCTCTAGACTCAGCGGCTGTAGTGGCAGAATGGATTAGAAAACTCCTTTTTGACCTACCTGTGCTGGAAAAGCCAATTCCAGCCGTATTAACCTACTGTGATAACCAAACCTTTCTGGTTAAGGCAAAGAGTAGGAAGGGCAATATGAAGTCCTCAAAACATATTAAAAGGCGACTTAAGTCGGTAAGGCATGCCAGAGAGATGGGTGTTATTACTATAGAATACATCCAGTCTGAAAGGAACTTAGTAGATCCTTTCACCAAAGGATTGGCATGGAAGACCATCCTTGCAGCATCAAAGGGAATAGGGCTCATACCCGTGTAAAGGCTCACATTGGTGGTAACCTATCCTAGTAGATCAGAGATCCCACGAACTAGGCTCTAGGACAATAAACTGTGTGGGATTATAAAGCACATCTAAAGGGTCCCATTAGCTGTAGTGCTCTTTTCTGTATGGGAGGTTGAGCAATAGCTCTTAATGAATTCGAGACCTATATGGTATCGGGAATCGTCCTATAGGATTCCTTGAAGAATTCACCTACTTGAGTATGATCGTGAGGTCACGATCAAAGGAAGATAAGGGTATACTTTTTAAGTACTCATGAGCTAGATACGGGGATATGACCGTAACGTCCCAACCCGAGAGGGAAAAGGGCAAGCTGCCTAGTATAGAATGTAACTTGGACGAAAATTCTCACACCAAGGCATTAGATCAAGGTGTAGTCCTCCTTTGTCTGTGCAGAGTCGTAGTCCTTGTTGCTAGGATTTGGGTTCAAACCCGCAAGGTACCCATCGTCGAACAGATGTATATTAAACAAGACTTTGAGCATCTTTTATCAAATTGATAAATTGGTGGAGACTGTTGTATTTTTAAGGGCTTTTTGGTAATTGATCCTTTTGATAAAATTTTAAAAAGAAACGAAACGAAATTAGAGAGGGGCCACTGGTCATAAGATGGAGGGGAGGATAAGGTCCCGCAACCTGTTCTCCAACGATAGAAGAACTGCTTCGGTAGTTTTGGGCGCTCGTTAGTTTTGGCTCTCGGCCAAAATTGGTGGTGGGCGACCCAGGTGATGGAGGCTGGCCGGATCTGGTGGGTTGTGCACCGTCGGGTGGTTGGTCAACAGCTACTCCTCCTCTTGATAGATGTGCCCTCCTCTCCTCTCTTCTATCTGGTATCCTGAAAATCAGTGAAATCCACCCCCCTCCCCAATCTGGTGTTCATCTTCTTCCTTGATTGATCTTTGGTGGTGGGTTTCTGAGAGATCTCGCATCATCGTGAGAATTCCGATGCCATCGGTGGAAGGTCAGGACTTTTCCTTTTTCACATTCCAAATGTTTCTTCTTGTGCCCTTCTCTGTTGGGTGCTCAGGGAAGAAGCTTAGTGTGTGTGAAATTGGGGATTTCTCTTGTTGGCTCTAGATTGGTCTTGAAGGGAAGCAAGGTGTTCAGTTGAGTGCTCCTAGGTGTTTCAGCCGAAACATCTTGTTGATTGGGCTTGTGCCGCATATATCATGTCCCTCGGCTTCTTTCTTTGGTGTGTTCCGAAGAAGAAGAGAGGCATTGTATCTCCGAATACTTCGTCTTTTGCATGAATCACCAAAGCGATAGTTTTTCTGGGTTAGCGTCTTCTTGACGTGCCTTGACTGGTTGCATCTCGGTGGCTTTGATTACCACCAAATTTGTGAGTATTTCTGTTTACCTATTGCACATCACTTTGAGTATATATGTGTTGTACTGATTCAATTCTGGACTTGATACTAGAAGATATTGCAAATTGGTGATAGTAGGCGCTGTTGTCTTGCTCTGTGATGAGAATGGTCTAGTTCTGAAATTGTCTTGATAACTTGTTCAGTTTTGAACTCTAATTGAATTGCTTGCTGTTGACATATTGTCTCTAGAGCTTCTGTCATTTTTGCGATACTTCGTCTGATCACTTGAATAGATATTCTGCTGGTTCTTCTATCAGCCGAAAGGCTTTTAGCTGAATGTTGTATTCTTATGTGAGTTCATTAGTAATCTGCTAGCTTAAAGATTGAAGTATTGAATTCTTTGATTCATTTAAAGTGATTTGTTGACAGAAAGTATAATTGTTTTCAATTGGGCATGAGATTAATATTGTCAATATAGTAAAGCTTTGTTTAGAGCTCAAAATCTGATTGCTTGTTGTCTAAGCCATTTTGTGAAGAGTTTAGACTGAAGTGCTGAGATGACCAAGGTTAATTCTTGTGCATCTAGTTTTCTGAGAGCAATTTTCATACTTCTAAATCTTAGCTTTTTGCTGATTTTGTTAGTATCCATTATGTACTTGTTGAGCATACTGTTCCTTCTAAATGACTTGGAGGATTTTCATTTTATTATGTCAATTGTGTCATTTAATTGGTTATGGTGTTATGCTTTATTCATAATTATTTATGCTGGAATTAAATATGAATTTATGTTAAAACTGCATATTTTACAACACAAACATGGTATCATCATCAACAACCACACTTGACAAGAGATAGCTAAAATCACCTAAAATAGAGTAGTGTTGTTTCTATCCAATTTGGTTCAGTTCATATGTTGCAAACCACTGATCCAAATTGCGTGAAACTTAAAAGTAATGTAGCTCAATGAGTTTGTAAAATGCTATCAAAATTTGAGTCGGAGTCGAATACGAGTAGTGTCGGATACCAATTTCCCCCTTCCAAATTCGTTCCGAAAATCTTTGGTCGATCGGTTGGTCGGATGGAAATTATCCGCTCCGTTTGCATCCCCACACATGACATCTGATAGTAGGGGTGCAATAGAGCGGATACAGACGGATATCACTCAACTCATATCATATTCCACTTTTTTCTCATAATCGAACATGGACTATGTTGGATACCCATTTCTCTCTTCCAAATTCACTCCGAAAGCCTTCGGTCGGTCGTTTGAATGGAAATTATCCGCTCTAAGTGCACCCCCTATTGTCAAGGGTTGAGTATAAGGCCCATGCCCTCTATGCCCCTGATATACACTTATATACGTGTAGATTAATACATCTACATGTCTAAGATATTGATATTTTGTCTCTAGCCTAATATAGTTTTGTATAATCTATAACATATAAGTCATTTAGTATTATTTCTACCATCTCATGTATTAATAAATTTACATATTTTTACATAACCATATAATAAACTTATGAAAATACCTCAATATCATTGGATTTAGGTTTTTATTGGGCTCCGTTCCCTGCCATATCCCTGGAGGTGATTGGGACAGGAGGAAAATAGCTTCCGATATCTAAATAGGGAGTAGGCATGGGATGAGACCATAGGAGGGCATCCTCGGGAGGAATAGCCCTCTTGCCATCCTAGTTACATCCCATGCTTGTGTAGCAAGGGAACATCGTAGGAGACATGATTTAGCCATTTAGGAGTCGGATTAGTTTGAGTTTGCGCCTTTAATGGTGCTCCCATCCGAACATGGCTAGTGAGAAGTTCTCGTTGTCTTATTCGTCACAATTATAAAACTAACTAGATAGGTTTCGCACCCTACGCAGCACGCAAAGAGAGTTGCGTATGGAGGATAGTAGGTCATTTCAGCTTGCACATGTATGAACATGACAGTATGTAGTTCTGTAGCCAAACGGGCCATGTGATTATAGAAACCTGGTGGCTGTTGGCTCATTCGACGTTTTCATTCTTTTTCTTTAAGCACATGACAAATGAAATAACATAAATTCAAAGTATGGCATCCATACTGACAAAACCTGCCATAGAGATAGTTGGGCATGTTTCAGAGCACTACATACTCGATATAGGTTTGCACACTCAAGTTCGTTTGATCAATATCCATAAGGAAAATATTTATAAAAGTATCAGCATCCATGTATACAACAGACTACACAGATGACTTTCTCGATATTGCAATTATAAATGATAGAGATTTTAACTAGAATATGGAAGTGTACAAACTCTAGGATCAACGAAGCTTAAAAGTGGACCTGATCAGGATCCATATATAGAGCAAAAGACTATACATAACAAAGTAGCTATTAGAAATAGCATGACTTCACGTCCTAGCATGACACATAATTTGCTATCACGGCAAAAACCGAGAACCAAGAAGTTCTGATGACAACAAAGGGATGCATGGAAGATTTCATAGTTTTGTTATAGCCATCTGCTTTGTTATTGGGGATCTTCCTTGCTACCAAGGATAGCAACACATGTTTGGTGCAAGTACAGTAAACAGAGGAAGTAAGAAATGATACACGACCAATCCTATAGCCTATATCGATGGTGCCACCTGAAGTATTTTTGTTAGAGTTTCAAACAACCTGAAAAAGGTAAGAATCTTAAGAACCACATGTAAACGAAGAGGAAAGATCTATAGTCTCATTCTAGCATGTTAGCAACACATAGCTCAGATATAAACTGACAAATCACAACCTTGTATTTTGCACTACAGGAAGCATTTTGTTGAGCTAGATCCACACATATATATAGATGAAATACCAAGTGCATATTCAACAGAGTAAAAAACTACAAAATAATAATTTCTGTACTGCACAAAATCTTTAAAAAGACATCAAACAAAACGAAATAAAATTTCAACTATATGCAGCAAGGAATTGAACAAATTAGATTCGATCTAAACTAAATGTCTAATATGCTCAGTTATCATGACAGCAATGAGAAAAGGAAAGATTGAATTGTTCATGTCAACTAACATTCTGATGTCTACTTAATCCTTGAAACTTATCCCCTTATTAACTACTAATAACAAACACTACAATGAACATAGAATATAAAGAAAATACTACTATGCATTTTCAAATCTCGGGGTCTGAAACTTACTGGTGTAACCAGGGCAAAGTCGTAAATTCATTCATCTGAAGTAACTCTTTTTTGGATTGTGAAATCGTGTATGAAACATTAATCAAGCAATCATGGTGAAGGATAAAAGGTTGTCAGGTTAATTATATAGAGTTTGTATAAGAAATAGAATAGCATGTTTCACTCTTGATTGAGGATGTTTGGTACAGCAACATCCATTCTCCATCCTTACACCCTTTTAGTGAATATAGATTGAGATATGTTGAAATAGAAAGACAAACTATATGAATCAAGATGACTTTGTCAATAATAATCGCCTAGCTGGTAGTAGTACAATAGGATAACAAAGCATTAACATAACCTCACTTGAGCCACATCTACGGCGAAGGCTGGCTCCACGCCACTGTGATAACGTTATGACCTGCATGACATGCACTTAGCTCTCAAAATTAGATCCGCACATAATATGAGGCTAAGCAATTAAACTGATCTATGAATGCAAAATTGGAAGAATTGTAAGCACATGGCTAGTAGACATAGACATATATATATATATATATATATATATATATATATATATATATATATATATATATATATATATATATATATATATATATATATATATATATATATATATATATATATATATATATATATATATATTTATTTATTTATTTATTTATTTATTTATTTATTTATTTATTTATTTATTTATATATTTATATCTTCTTAGACCATGCAAAGAAACAATTATGTAGATATAGTCTACACATCAATAAGGCTTAGCCAAAAAACAATGAACTGAAGCAATTATAATTATCAAACAATCTTTTACTAAGTACTTGGATGTAAGCTCCTATAGATCCTCTCATTCCAATTTGAAGTACTTCCAACCTAGAAATGGTACATACACAAATAGGATGTATGAACTAAGATATCAGTGTTACATTCCATCCTGAAAGATGAAAGGTCATTGGAATCACTACTACAGAAAAGGCCTTTACAGACGGTTCAAAAACGCCATCACGCATTTTGGTTAGTGGAGCCGCCTGCGAGTTTATGGGTCAATAATGCTAATGGTCATCACAGACGGTTCTCGAACCGCTCATAATATATACTATCACAGCACGGTGCATAGATGCAACCGTCAGGATAGTCGACTTACCATGCATGCGTAGATAAAAACCGCTCGTGATGATCGACTACCACGCGACGCGTAGATAAAACCGTGCGTGATATTCGACTACCACGCACGGTCCGTAGATAAAACCGTGCGTGATGATCGACTTACCGCGACGATCGTAAATAAAACCGTGCGATATGATCGAACTACCACAGACGGTCCGTAGATGAAACCGCTCGTGATAGTAGACTACCGCGCATTTGCGTATATGAAACCGCTCGTGATAGTCCACTATCACGACGGTTTCATATACGAGCCGTGCTGTGGTAGTCGACTATCCTGACGGTTTCATCTACTGACCGCGTCTGTAGTAATCGACTATCCTGACGGTTTCATCTGACGCACCGTCTGGGTAGTCTTTGCATTGCTTAATCTATTTACGCTTATTGGCTAGCCTCGAAATGCTAGCCATGCCCTCCTCAAACAAGCACATCCAATTCTCATTCATTTCGAAGCACATCAAAATTGCATTCATTTCTAAACAAACACACATCCAATTCACAAATCAATTAACTAAAATTAACCATTAATGTACATTAATTTACACACATGTATCATTATGTTCAATCTATCTCAATCAAGTTCAATCGCTACACCGTGGAAACTCCCATTTGGATTTATGACCGTCTGCTCAGAATGCCGCAAGGTGTGATCGAATTTTTATGAGCTCGCTCTGCTCCAACGCAGCTTTCAGCCGATGTTTGCAACTTTGTCGATATGAAGGTTAAATTCGGGCTTATATAAATTGGTAAGTATATATGAAATAATTGTTGAAAGATTGACAAACCCGAGGATCATTGGTGATCGCGGAACCGATTTAGTAGTTGCATGTTGTGGCAAACATAGTATCCACAGACGTTATGGCGGCCAATTCTTTGGCACCGCAAAAATAGAATTGGTTAGTTCAAGAGGCATTGCTATATAGGATTAATGTGTACTAGCTAGCAAGTACCGGAATGTTTGATCATGTTGCGCGTCCTTCCCTTGATATTCCATCCTCTAGCATGTAACACGCCGAACACCCTCGTGACTCAAGAAGTTAGCCTTAGCCATTGCAAAGGAAGGAAAGACTACAATAGAGTTTCTATGGAGGAAATGTGTTTACGATGATTAAACTCCTGAATAGTTTGTGAAGTTGTGGTGGCCCTCTGAGGGAATCTAGGTATATTACGTATTTCCGTTTTGGTATAATTACAATTAGAATCCAATGGAACCTACACGGTATGTCAAGATGGTCATTAAACCTAAGTTCGTGTTGCTTATAAAGTACAAATCAACATTAAGTATAGCCAGAGTGCAACACTACTTACTTACGGTTGTAGGGCAAAAGTATGAATTCCTTGTTGCGGTGAGCCATGAAAAAATCTATAACGTAATTCTCGATTTAATGTTGCATTCGCCGTGATGCTTCTTTCGGAGACAACGTGTGGGTCGAGAAACCTACGGTGATTTCCTTCTTTGGCTTCACGGATCATGTATCTATTATACAAAAGCTAGGAGTTATATATAACATTTATCGATATTACGAACATTGACCGTGATTGTACACACTTACGATTGTCCAAAGATCGTATGATTGAGGCGTCGAGCTCGTCGAGGTTGAAGAGACGAACAAGTCGTCGAAGGTCACCGTGAAGACAAATGTCTTGATACACGTGGTTAAAATGATGCTCCTTGAACTTGACGGTGACACCCGAGCATCGTTGATCAACCGGCTTGTTGGACTGTTCCATGTACCATGCATGCAATTCCGTGCAATCCAGTCCTAGGGTAGGGCTGTCTAACTTCTCGAGCAGCGGCTACGCTGGCTTATATTTCCGACCAAGCGGCAAGAAGGATATCGGAGAAGACTCGATCGTCTTCGATTTGCCCTTGCCCTTGCTGCCTCGCTTTGTATAGGTCGACTTCACAAGAGTCGATCGAGCACGAGGTGTAGATGCATGTGATGCAGCGGGCCCTTGCCATGTCGGTCAGAAGCCGGTGCGATCAAGTCCCGTGGACTTGATGCGTTCTGAGACATTCCGTGAAGTTGACACCGAGCAGTAGCTCGAGCGGATGTCCTCCTTGGGCCACTGGATGAATGTTCCAACGGCTTGCCCTAGAGTCATGACCTCATCGTTTGGGGGAATTTTCAGCGGGACGGCCTCGAAATTGGCACAAACACCGTCCACATTCACTTTTGCGAAACCCGAGCTAGATTTGCACTGCACCAAAGCTCCGACATGGGATGGATACACTGCCCCAAGCGACATCTAGGGCAACAGAGACATATCTCACTTGGAGCTTGCACGTCAGCCACCTACGTACATAGCGGTACAAAATTAGCTACTCCAACAGGCTTATGAATGGATTGAGCATTCGGAGATAATAATTATTACCCGGATGTCATCGACGGAAAATCTGTCATCACCTATTGTGGTAGGGTTAGGGTTGGACGCCATGACTACTCGGATGTTTGGGGGGCTAGCTAGCGGTATAGTAGGGCGGGGCTTCCAACCGACTTGGCATTTGCAATCCTCTAATCCTTTCCTCAAAGTCTCTTCTTTGCTTTTGCTCGAACGCATACTAATCCTTTCCTCAAAGGATTGGTGACTTTTTCACCGACCTCGCTCTCGATTTTTTGGTGAGCTCATCTCGAGGATGCACGAAGATCCTCTCGTAGCTTTGCATCGTGCTCGGCTTTGGCTCTCCTCCTACTCCGTGCGATCCTCTCATCCGCTTGGAACCATTGTTCCCATGTAACAAAAACACCGGCGCCTCTCGTGCGACCGGATGCTCATCTTTGTTTCCTAGGGCCGCAGAGAGTATATCTTTCTCCTATCTGCTGGAATGAGCCTTGGGAAGATTGTGCACTCAAATTATCGCAATATAGCCCGACATGTCATTTCACTTCCTATGAAGTTATGGAGTAATTACAAACTAGGTAGTTCGATATCTTACCAGCGTTGGGACACTTCACGGTCTTGAGGTTTGGAAAGTACACTTCCCGTAGGCCAAATAGCTAACCTCGCAAATAACCGCTTGTCGCACATCGCTGATCTCGAAATAGCGAGGAGAGATTCAAACCGCTTGCTCTTGTTCTGATCCCTCCATATCGGGGCTTTACCCGCATACCAGTGCGTGCCGAGTGCGTAGGGGGTGCTTGTTTTTTGCTGGAGGGCCGTGTGCGCCGCACTTTCACTCTTAAATTCATCTGTCGTCTTCTTCGCCACAAACTTCGGCCAGACTCTTCCAAGAATAGATACTTGTGGAAGGCGGCGGATCCTTCTCCACGTAGTTCTTGACAAGCGTGCTCTTGAAGTTCTTCCACGCTTTGCACGCTTGTAGCAACGCTGTCGTCAAGACGGAGTCCGGGAGTTCTCCGAGATCTCGAGCGATGCAAGAATTTCCGTCGACCTGCGGCTTTTCAATGGTCCGGGCACCACCTTCCACGAATCGTAGGTGATCTTGACCCGTTCCGTGCAACTATTCCACCATTCTCCGAATGCGGCGCTTTCGGCGAGGATTGATAGGGTCCCGGTGATCGACCTCCGTGATGGTAAATCGGCCCGTGGGCCTTTTCGATATTCCTCTTCTTCTACCGGTTGGATATTGTTCGAGAGGATGGTGCATCATCGGACACATGAGGCTGACTCGACTCGAATGAGCGGAAGACATCTTCACAAGAAATAGAACATCATGTGAACAAATGAAATCAGCATAAAGCTAAGATTTAACATTTTGATATTGCTATCAGATGTAGAGTAAGCATTCCAATTAGAGCTCAAGTACAAACCCGATTATCAAAACAATTTCAAGATACAAGACTATTATCATCATAGAGCATTCATCTCAAGCCCAACACACCACATTGCAATGTATTCCAGTAGCAGTATCAAAACAAATACCATATGAATAACTGACTAGAACAAATACAAATTCCTAAAACAAGTACAATTATCATGAAGGACCATGACAGATTATTGATAGAAATAGTTAGGGAAAGGGGCATGGGGGTCGATCGGTAACTCGGCATTGGTTACCTTTGGGCGTCGAGAAGGACGAGCAGGAGCAAGCGATCTGGGAGGCGCGGCGTCGAAGGGGCCGCTGAGCTCGGGGAGGAGGAGGCGGCGCTCATGGTCTGGGGAGGAGGCTCGGCGGGCTCGGGGAGGCGCGGAGGCCGAGGAGGAGGCGGCGTCAGCAGGATCGGGAGGAGTAGCGCCGGCTCGAGGAGGCGTCCGAGGACGGTGGCGGCGGCTCGGGGAGGAGGGAGCGAGAGGAGTTGAGAAACTTAATCGTTTGAGAGTGGCGGCGGCAAACCCTAGCTAGAGTCCGAATGTAAATAGGGATGGACATCACAGACGGTTCTAAATTAGAACTGCAGGATACCTATCACGGCCGGTTCTAACTTAGAACCGTCGTGATATGTGATGTATCATGAGCGGTTTTAATAAACAACCGTCATGATATTGATGAATCACGACGGTTTTAATAAACAACCGTCGTGATATATAATTATCACATACGGTTCTAATTTAGAACCGCTGCGTGATATGTATACGCTGAGCGGTTCTAAGTTAGAACCGTCAGTGATATATGATGTATCATGAGCGGTGTTAATAAACAACCGTCAGTGATATATATGTAGCATGCACGGTTTGATAAACAACCGCCTCGTGATACACATGTGAGACGATGCGTAGTTCAAACCGTCGTGATATTATTTTGTATTGGTTAATATCTAGATCGTTTACATTTATTGGCTAGCCTCGGAAATGCTAGCCATGCCCTCTGAAACAAGCGAGAAAAGACAACAAGTACATGTATATACATCCAATTCACATTCATTTGAGAAACAATCACATCCATTTCACAAGACAAATCTCAATTAATTAACTCAAATGAACTAAAATTAACCATGATCATCGAATGTATATAGTACATATACACACATTGTTCAATTAATCTTTAAAAATTAGCCCTTCATGATGATCGACGCAGTATGTAGCTAGTTTAGTCATGTTCTTCTTCCTCGACCCTTATGCTGCTTTCGAAAGGAGGCAACTCGTCAAATTGATTGTATTCTTCCTCGTCCACTACATTCTCAACTCCGACAATCCTCCTTTTTCCATGAAGAACTACGTGGCGCTTCTTATTTGCCTGGTCGGTAACATAGAAAACTTGAACAACTTGGTTGCTTGATCTGAACGGTTCGTCTTTGTATCCGACACGTTCGAGGTCCACGGTAGTGACGCCGTGCTTGTCGACCTTCACCGTGGGAGATGGACCCAACGGCACCAAATAGGGGATCTTGAAAAGCACGTGGTCGAGCTCCCATATCTCCTCTATTTGCCCATAGTAGGAGCTCCTCACCCATCGGTCTTGAATGCATCTATCACGGACACCGCTGATACGGTTAGTGCTTTTTATATCCCGAGCTGCGTATAGAATGTGTACCCATTTATGTCAGATCCTCGCCATGTTACAAGCAGTAAATGTTGGCCCTTTTGCCAACCATGTCGAGATATCACTTGACGAGCTCCTAGCAAGTCGCTCCTTCAACCATTGGTTGAACCGTGCATTGTGTTGTCTCGTGATCCAAACATCGGCGCGGCGGATTACATTGCGAAAGCACGTCCTTGTCTTTGGTCGATATCTGAGGACACTTCACCATGTGTTGCAAGACGAGTGAAATGGGCTTGAGCATACGCATCCATATTTGGAGTGATTGCTTTCCTTCCGATGGTCCCGATACCCTCGAGCCTCCCTCATGGCGAGATCGAGGCACACCTATCGGTTCGACTGAGCCATGTAATCGAGGCGAACTCAATGACCTCTTCGGTTGCATAACCTTCGACGATCTTGCCCTCTGGCGAGATCGATTTCGTACATATGACTTGAGAATTCCCATGAACCTCTCGAGCGGGTACATGCTACGTAGGAACACGGGCCGCACATCTTTATCTCCCTCACAATATGAACAATGAGATGGACCATGATATCGAAAAACGACGGAGGAAATACATCTCAAGATCACATAGTGTCGTCACCACCTCGTCTGCGAGCATCTAGTCCTTCGAGATCGATGACCTTCTCGAGCAATTGTGTTAAAAAATAACACACCTCATGATTGTCTCTCGGACCTTGATCGGCAAAATACTTCTAATTACAGCAGGAGCATTTGTGTCATCAACACATGACAATCATGAGACTTCATGCCAATTAACTTCAAATCTTTTATCGAAACAAGTTTCTTCATGTTGGCGAATAACCGGGGCGGAACTTTCACGCCATGCAAGCAAGCACGATTCGGTTCTCTCGGCCTTGGACAGAGTGTAACAAGCGAGGGAAGGTACGTTCGTCCTTTATCGGTCCTTGTTGGTGCTAACTCAGTCGATGTCCATATCAACCAAGTCAAGCCGTGCGTTGACACCATCTTTTGTTTTGTCACGAATGTTGATGAAGAGACCAATCAAGTCATCACATACATTCTTTTCTACATGCATGGCGTCGATGCAGTGGCGAACTTCTAGGTGCTCCCAATAAGGTAAGTCCCAAAATATTGATCTCTTCTTCCACATGTTCTTCTTACTTGTCCTCGATTTACATCCCTTTCCAAGCACAACATCTAAATCCTTAACCATATCATAGACCTCTTTTCCGCTTAAATGCCTTGGAGCTGAATTGTCCTCCTTCTCTCCGTCGAATTGTTTCTTCATCCTGCGGTATGGGTGAGCCCTCGAAGGAACCTCGATGATGCATGTACACGGTTTTGCGCGAGTGATTCACCACACACTCGGTATCATCTAAGCGGTGAGTCTGAGCTTTGGCCCCTTTTGTACTCGCCCGCAAAGCCAGATTAGCAAGGGCGGGATAATCATTTATGGTGCGTAACAACAAGGAGCGTAAAGTGAAGTTCTCTCGTTTGTACGCATCCCATACCTGTACCCCTTCAATCCACAGTATTTTTAGATCTTCCATCAATGGTGCTAGGTACACATCAATATCATTCCCAGGTTGCTTCGGCCCTTGGATAAGTATCGACAACAAAATATACTTCCGCTTCATACACAACCAAGGAGGAAGGTTGTAGATCTGAGCGTCACGGACCAAGTGCTATGTCATTGCTCATATTACCGAAAGGATTCATTCCATCTGTACTCAATCCAAACCTTATATTCCTCGGTTCGCATTTGAAGTCGCAAACCTCCTATCGATGTTTCTCCTTTGGGCGGAATCAGCGAGGTGTCTTAACTTTCCGTCATTCTTACGCTCCTCTCGAGTGCCAATCTGCAGCTTTGCATTCTTTGGGTTCGCAAAAACCGCTTCAAGCGAGGAATTACAGGAAGATACCACGCCACCTTAGCAGAGGTCCTTTCTTCACCTCGATTCCTCGTCGTCATCGATTGCTTCTTACGCTTGTATCGGGATCGTTGCACACCGACATACATGCATGTTTGTATACTCGTTACGGTAGAGGATCTGATCGTTCGGACATGCATGTATTCTTTCTACTTCCATTCCCAATGGACAAAGAACCTTTTGGCTTTGTAGGTGGTTTTGGGCAACTCATTTCCCTCAGGAAGCATGTCCGCTAAGAGACCTAACAGACTCAGTGAAACTCTTGTCGGACCAACCGTTGCTTGCCTTCAATTTCAGCGCTTAAGCACGGATGACAACCTTGTGTATTCCGACTTGCGGCCGGGAACAAAGGTTTCTCTGAGTCCTCCATCACGCCCGGAATTGAACATACTCCCTCTCATCACGCTTCCTTCGTGCATCGCTAAGCATCTGATCTAGATTGTCATCGTGCAGCCTATCCGAATCGGAACCACAATCGACATTCGGCGGCATATCGTTGACTTCCTGTATAATATGCATATCGTTGACTTCCTGTATAATATGCTCTTCACCGTGACTGGTCCAACATGTATAACCCTTTTGAAACCCCTTGAATCAAGTGTGCTTCGATCTGCGCTTCGGTTGTTAAACATCTTGATTCTCGCAGTCAATGCATGGACAGTACATATATTCCGCCTCCTTATTCAACATATCCTCCTCGGCAGCTCTTGTAAAAGCAGACACGCCATTAATGTACTCTTCACTCACACGGTTCTCAGTGTACATCCAGCTTCGGTCCATCACACGGTTCGTATTGAAAACCCTGAAAATAAATAAAAGGGTGATGACTTTCGAAAGCGTATTTTCTGAGGCTTAATTATGATTTTTTTCATTTTTACATTTTTTCGGATTTTATTAACTTACATGTGGGCCCTACTTGTCAGTGACTCATTTTTTATTTCATGATTTTATTTATAAAATCTATGGCGGTCCCACATGTCATAGACTCGTTAGTTTATTAACTAAATGATTAAAAACAGTAGGATTAATTAATTTGAAGCTCAAACTGGGCTTAGGGGTGACATCGCATTGCTATATAGTCGTGGCTCTCGGCCCTAAGGTCTCGCCTGAGGCGAACCGACGATGCGATGTCCCATGGGCGCTGAAACTAGCGATTTGGCGTGGCGCGCTGAAACTACTCAAATTAAAGGATGCTTATGCTTGATATCTCACCTCGATCACGAGGAAGGTGTCAATGAAAGTCGGGGAAGGTCAAAGGCGCGGCTGGTCGTCGATCGGTGAAACAGGCGACGGCGGCAAGCTCCTCGGCGACAATATACAAGCTGAAATGGACCAGCGGCTCGGTGAGGTGAGGCGATGTCCTCAAGCCGACGCAGGCGGCGATGGACCTATCGTAGCGCCTAGAGATATGGAGATCAAGAAGACTATATCTGTTTTGGCCGGGGAGGCGGAGCTATATATATACGTCTGTGGTGAGTTAATTATCACGGACGGTTTTTAACAAAACCCGTCTGTGATATTGGGCAATATCACAGACGGTTCATGTTTGGAACCGTCTGTGAAGTATCACAGACGGTTCTAAAAACAAACCGTCTGTGATATGACATCTTCACAGACGGTTTTTAGCGCGGAGAATAACACAGACGGTGGGTAACAAAAACCGTCTGAGATTGTGTTTAATACAGACGGTTTCGATGAACCGTCTGTGATCAGGCGTCCAGTATTAGCATTTCTGTAGTAGTGAATTGGCCTCGCATAAATACTTGTATTAATATCACGTCAACATTTACAATTGAAACCCTTTTGAAACGAAAGAAGAATTTTTTTTTTGTCTGCTTCAGTAGCCCTACATGTTAATCACTTTCAAGTAATAAAAAATGAAACCTGGAATCGGCACATTAGTGTTACTCTTGGGAACCTAGAAACTATGGTGGCCATCCTTAAGGATTCTTTCAATGCCTATAAGAGTCAGTATTGTTACTATTGTTGATAACAAAAAAAACACTGAACGGTCATGTATGATCAGACTAAACAAAGCTCCATCTTAAACCGGTGTAGCCATATCTTCTTCTAATCAGAGTGCATAAATGGTAAAGTAAGAAGCAAGAGCACCTCATCCGAATTGACAGCAAAGAGACCTATCTATATGCAAACAAAATTAAAGTAAATCTAAACCTATATGTAGATTATAGGTTAGATACTGAAAGAGCAATTAGCTGAGGAATAGGACGAACGAAAAAAAAAAGCATGTGTGAAGATAGTACTAACTATAGATCTTTCAAAAGTTTGTTAGCTACATGATCCTTCTCAGAATTTGCACCATTCCATGTGACTTATGCAAAAGGGGAATTTGATTAATCACTATTCAACATGGATGTGCGAAGGCGAATATATATAGGAAGTTCAGGCCACAAAGATATTAACATCATACCGTTTGAGTGGCCTATTGGACGGCGGAATTTCGGGATATCCTAGTTAAACATCATCGAACTACGAACATTATCGAAGCACGCATTGGAACTTGTCAATAGGAAAATGTAAGGAGGGAACAGTAGAAAGTTGGCTCAGTAAATCTATATGAATTATGAAATCGCTTATGCCCAAAATATACACATTGTTTTAGTGAACATGAGATTTCTTTGTTCTATTCAATTACTTTGCTTCTTTGCTACAATTGTAGCCAACATAGATATAATGTTGTCGAGTGTTTTTGCTGAAGAGAAATATCAAGGAAACATGATTCTTGGTAAAGCACTAAAATAACAAATATATAGCCGTCTTCGTGCATAAGCCACTGAAAAATAAGAGAGCATAGAAACTTGACATTGCAATTACCATAACGTAAGAAAATATCTTGATTTAGCACTACCAACACACCTAAAGTTCAAGGATGCCCAATTAGGAGTAGATTAGATAGATGTCGGTAATATCACCTTATATCTAATCCTTTGTCCATGAAGTCCTCCAATTGAATAGATCCTTATGTATTTCTAAGACATGCACTATAAATCAAAGTTAAAAGAAAAGAATGATGGATTAACAAAATTCTATGTGATTTAAAAATACATCTTACACTAAAAGGTGGTGAGATATACAAAGTTACAAACAATAGGGTACATGAACCCATTACAAAAGGATCATGGGTTTTGATAGTTTAGCACAAGCCAGCATCTCTACTGACATAGGATAGACCTTAGCGGCTAAGGTTGTTACAATTTGCCTTTTGGTCAACATGTATGAAATCATTGCCATTCCTTAAATAGTTTTGCCTTACAATTAGTACAAGCAACCATTATCAAGTTAATCAGCTAGAAATCTGAAAATTGAAACATGATTGTACATGATTTGAAAGTTGAAAACTAAGCTTGTGTCCAATTACCACATTGTGTGCTTAAAATATTGAAATAAGTAAAAATTTGGTGCGGTGTCGTATACCTTCCAGCTTGTTGGAGGGTCTCCTCATCAATCTCACACCTGAACCCAAAGTATCGCTCGCAGGACACGTTGTAGATCCTCTTCTTCGCGTCCTCCTCGTTGCACACCACCACCCACCACACAACCAAAATTAATCTCATTCTGCGAAGCACCTATGGACACCACACAACCAAAATAAGTGTTTTTGTTAAGAGTTTCAAACAACCTAAAAAAGGTAAGAATCTTAAGAACCACTTGTAAAGGAAGGGGTGCTATTCATATCATGATCCAGGTGGTGGAAGGGGCTTCATGGTTGTAACCAACTTACATGGGCAGATGAAGGTAGCACTGTAATTATGACATCGCCTGACTCTAACACTTCAAGTGGAGTATGTTTAGTGGGAAATCCATCATCTAAAAATTTCTTCATGGCATTCTCATTGCTGATATCATGTATTCAATGTTTATTGGATGGTATAATAATAGCCTAATGGCAACCAAAGAGCATTGAATTAGACTGAGATAATGAGTCCTTCACATATCCTTAACAAACAAGCCAATTGCGAGCAAGGAAAAATAATAACCTTTTGACCAGGAAAATGAAATTTGGCAAGAAGGGCTTACATATCATGAACCGTCACTTTATATCCAGCCATCATCAGGTTTCTTGCAATATGGGAGGCCATATTTCTGAGCCCTATGAATCCAACACTCTGAAAAGTACAAACCACTCATACGAAAACCAACAAAATAGTATCTTAAATCAAGATGCAGTGAACAGAAGTAGAAAACCAAAGTTCCATCCTTTTTAACTAAACTCTAGTGAAAGTTCAAGCTGATACATGCATACAAAACTAGTTGAGCAAGCAATTAAGCATCTAGCTTTAGCACTGTTTGTGTAAAAATCTGCCAGCTCAAAACAAAAATTGATTGTGCGCTTTAAAACTACTAAACAAGCTTAATAAGCTCCAACAGCAGGCGTAGAATAACAAATTTACAGGAACAATGATGTGCAGAGCTGAGAGACAATCATCTTACTTAGGTCCTGACTCTTGAGTAATCCTAGCTTTTGGATGAGGATAGCTAAAAAATGCCTTCTTAACAGGACTAACACTATTATCTTATGTCAATCTTATAAGAACAGGACATCCAAATCTAAATTGAAATTAGGCAACCACTCTATCAGAGAAATTTTATAAGGGGGCAGACATCATGGTATATTGCATAACATGCTGGAAATTTGTGATGTGACCTAAGATTATTTGTCACATTATTGTGGCTCCCCGTCACCACTGATGTTCACACCAAATATGCCCACATGTGAGTTGAACACTAATAGCTGCATGGATATAAAGCTATTAGTTACTTAGCTGAGCTAATGACTCACTGAACAACAGTTCCTATTATTAATCCTTTGGAAGAGAGTAGTGCCCTAGTGCCACAAGCCAATATACACGATCAGATGATCTGGTAAGAAAAAGAATGAATAGTTGGTGCAATTTGATATGTGAGTGACGGAAGAAAAGTTCAATAATGTGTTGGATTACTACATGCACACATACTGCATGGATTCAAGCAAATTATGAGGAAGGCTAGAATAGAACATAGGTATCATGGGAAAATACAATATTCAGTGTCTACCATTGATAGGCAAGCAGCAAGTGTACACAAAATAGGGGCAAAACCAACATAAGCAATTTGTTATTTTACTGAAAAAGAGAAAGCTCTAGACAATACTTACAAGCTACTCTTCCTTTTGCTGGAATGAGAACTCTTTAAATGTTTTGTAGTGTTTAATTCCTACAACACATAAATCAGTTACTACATATGAATTAAGCTGTTGTTTTTTTGGGTACCAGATTTCCAATTGGCTATAAGAAAGGATGAACCTGATATCAAATTGGTAACATAAATGAAATGTGCCAGCTGAGTTTGGATCATGCAAAACACCTTGACATCTGATGATTGTAGCACTGATGATAACACTTTTCAAATAAGTGTATATGAGCATACATGGAAAAAGAGTGTAAACCTACAGCAACTAAAACTATCATAAAGTTAAAAATGCATTATTGCTAATCCACTGCATAGATTGGAAGAGATCACCACCTTTAATTTTTCAACATTTCTTATCTCTCCAGTAGAAAACTATTATATTGTCACTTCTTCTCAGGAAGCACCAATCTGCATTTCCTTTGGTGAAAAACAAAGAAGAAGCGACAATTTGATTAATACACCCCAAAACAATTTTAGCATAAATCAAAGAGGATTAGTGCACATCTAATGCTCCTCTTGTAAAGTATATTTCCCCTTACCGAGGAGCACCGACGTGGCCGTAGGTCCCCCTTGATCACCGGCTCGAACAGTTGGAAACCCCAAACTGAAACCCCACAAATCCAACACCCCAGAACCGAATTGGGTCGAGCAAAGTAAGGAACCCCGGGAGGGAAAAAGGAGAAAAAAAGAAAACCCTAGGGGAAGCGGGCTCACCCAGAGAAAGTGGAGAGCGGAGGTGAGGTCCCAGTGGCAGATTTGGTTAACCTGGTTGGAGGAGAGGAGGTGGTCAGCGTGGGTGAGGGCACGGACGGAGGAGAGGAGATGCACTGCGGTGGCATGAGAGAGGAGCTAGCCGGGGCGGTGATGGTGGTGACAGTGGCACGGGCAAAGTGGAGGAGGTGGGCGGTGCGGAGCAGCGCAAGTGAGGGCAAGGTGACGAGCGGAGGGGAGGAGGTGGACGGAGGGCTCTGCAACGGGAATGGGGGAGGAGTTAGGCAGAGGGCGCTGCGACGGGAACGGGGGGCTAGGGCACGGGGTTGGAGCGCGTGCGCGAAGGTCAGATCTGGCCGTTGGCGTCGATCGAACGGCCACAAGTATTCAGGATCCCAACGCATTTTCAGTAAACGAGGGGCTTTATGCAAACAGGCGAGCACAAAAACTGGCACAACTGGTTCGGCTGGGAGGTCTACGTGATTCCAGAAACCTTATGTGAGTTTTTTGCAAAAAAAACGCGGCGTGGAGCCTCCCAGGGCCAACGATTCATTCGGCTATTAGAAAGGGTATATACTTGCACCACGCTCTATTTGCATTGAAAAAAATATATCTTTCACCAGAAAGAAAGATAATTTTTCGGACTTTAGTTGAATTTCTAGCCATCTAATTCGCTCCAAGATTCAGCCGAATGTCTTCCTTTGCACCACCATAGATTCGTTTTTTTTTTAATTGTCATGGCGCTGGAGGAAGGGATCAAAAGATTCCTCCATTATGCCATTGTTAACCAGCTAAATCTCTTACATCAATCCGAGTGTTATATATCAATCCTGAATAATCTATTACTAGAAACTAACAATAGACCAAATTATTTACTTGTTTGCGATTAGAAAAAACTGGCTAAATTCTATTCAAGAAACAATAAAAATAAAGCACGCAACACATGCATGTGGGTCGTATCTGATTTTTTTTTAAAAAAATAACCTAGTTTTTATTCGGAAATATAGAAATATACCTACCTCTTTTGATTTTACAAAAATAATCATCTGTTGCTCAACAGTTGAGCGACTTGTACACTTGTCGTCCAACCGTTGGGCAACTACTCCAAGTCGCTCAACAGTTGAGCGACTTGTACACTTGTCGTCCAATAGTGTACAATGCATGCCCTGCTAGCTGAGCAACATGTACACTTAGATCAACCGTTAAGCGACAAGTGCATAAGTCGCCCAACTATTGAGCGACTTGGACTAGTCGCCCAACGGTTGAGTGACATATGATTATTTCTATAAAATCAAAAAGGGTAGGTATATTATTGTATTTTGGAATAAAAACTAGGTTATTTTAAAAAATTGTATCTCGTATGTAAGACATATATATATATATATATATATATATATATATATGTGTGTGTGTGTGTGTGTGTGTATGTATGTATGTATGTATGTATGTATGTATGTATGTATGTATGTATGTATGTATATGTGTGTGTGTGTGTGTGTGTATACTCATCACTGGGGCAGGAGGTTTTGGCCGTATTGGCACGTTTGGTAGACGAATTAGCGAAAATGGAAGTCGGCGTGCGGTATTTGCAGAAAGGGCGCCACCGCATGGTCATCGCGCAAGACTCACCCAAGGCCGACACGTACCCAATTCCACACGGTCACCGTGCGAACTAGCCAAAACCGCATGGCCACCGTGCGATGGAGCTAAGTGCCGCACGGCCACTATGCGGTGGCCACCTTTTTTGGGAATTTTCTCAAAACTGTTTGTAGGATTTGTAAATATCGTAAAAGAGCTTCAAAAATTATGGAATTTTTTTTTGGAGTCTCCCAACATATTTGAATTACTTTTGTAATTTTTCCATAACTTTATCTATTCCAAATTTGTCTCAAAAATTCATTTAAGTATACTATTTGTAAGAATTTTTTAATATGGAAAATTAGCTCCAAAAATTATGAAGTTTTGTTTGAAGGCTCCTTACACAGTGTACTTGATTGTGTAATGTTTCTAGAATTTTATATATTCTGAAATTGTCTCAAAAATTAAGGGTTTAGGTCCCAAAAAATTAGGATTTTAGGTTTCAGAAATTAGGGTTTCATGATTTTATGTGACTTGGAATGTGGGAAGTTTAGTACCACATGACTACTCTAAGTAAGAGACACTCATTAAGGGTTTAGGCCACCACCCGGCCTCCCTCCTCTGCACATCTGTCGCCCCGTCGCTACTGTCCCCCCTTGCCCACAGTACTGCGCCTCGACAACGCCTCTTGAATTCCCGTCGCCAACGTAGCAGCTTCCCCTAGCACTAGCATCGATGGGATGGGATGCGACGAGACAAAAATCCATCCCGAAGGCCAACACAATAGGACCAGAATCATATGATGTTATCACATGCTAATGTATCAAGAGCGATGGCTTGCTTTGAGCACTCTAATTTCTTCAAAGTAACAGCGTCAGAGGCACAACCTGGCCAATTAAGGCCAGGAGTGCATCGCCGGCAGAAGGGTCAAGTAGGACGTTTTTATTAATCAAGAACGAAATTTGGGGACTCGAAGACGATTAGATACCATCCTTGATCAAGTAGGACGGTATCTGACGAACAACTGTGAAAGCATTTGCCTAGGATGTTTTCATTAATCAAGAAGGAAAGTTGGATGTTTTCTAGGATATGCCTTTTTTATCTAGAGAACAAATTATACAGTGGGGCTCGTGAGTCACATGGCCTTCGGGATGGCTTTTCATCCCATCGCATCCTATCCCATCGATGTGAGTGCTCGGGGAAGCCGCTGCGTTGGCACCAGAAATTCCAAAGGCGTTGTCGAGGTGCAGCACTGCGAGCAAGGGAGGACAGCGGCAATGGGGCGACAGATGTGCATAGTAGGGAGGCCAGGCGGTGGCCTAAACACTTAATGAGTGTCTCTTACCTAGAGTAGTCATACGGTACTAAACTTTTCACATTCCAAGTCACATAAAATCATGAAACCCTAATTTTCGAAACCTAAAATCCTAATTTTTGAGACCTAAACCCTTAATTTTTGAGACAATTTCAGAACATATAAAATTTTGGAAAAATTACACAATCAAGTCCATTGTGTAAGGATCCTTAAAAAATCATAATTTTTGGAGCTCATTTTCCATATTACAAAATCATATAAACAATATACTTAAATGAATTTTTAAGAAAAATTCAGAATAGGTAAAATTATGGAAAATTACACAAGCAAGTAAACTGTGTCGGAAGGCTCTATAAAAAATTCCATAATTTTTGGAGCTCATTTGCGATATTTAAAAATTCCTACAAACATTTTCGAGAAAATTCCCAAAAAAGGTGGCCACCGCACGGTGGCCGTGCGGTTTTCAACGGGACCACACGGTGGCCATGCGACACTTAGCTCCACCGCACAGTGGCCGTGCAGTTTTGGCTAATCCGCACGGTGACCGTGCGGAATTGGGTACGTGTCGACCTTGGGTGAGTCCCGCGCGATGGCCGTGCGGTGGGAGGCATCATTTCTACAAATACCACGCGTCGACTACCATTTTCGCTAATTCGTTCACTGAACGTGCCAATACGTCAAAAAACTCTTGGGGCAGATGGCCTCGAACACAAGCAGCCTGGACCGACTCCTTTGGCCATAGAGCACCATGCCCACCACGAGCAACTGCTCTGGCATTCAACAGTCGTGGATCAGAGCTCCCCAGCATCGTCGATGGCGTCCTCCTTCTAGTTGCATCCCTAGGCGGTGCAAAAGAAAAAACCAGAGCGGCACCGATCGGCGACGACGGAGGAGAAGGGTAGAACTTGTCTTCCATATATGCCTAAATTGAATTGACCTACACATACATAAATCATGAGAAGATGTGTGCATATAAAGGAGTCAAGGGAGAGGTAGCCCCTTCTCATATCAAGGTTGTCAAAATCTCGATCCGAGTCATAAAGTCTTAAGACTTTACAATCCTAGATCGAGTGGAACGATCCGATCTTAGGTAGAATCTTAATATAATTATGATTCTAGCAAAAAAAATTATGGGATCTCAAGCATATTTTACATATCTTTTTTTATTAATTAATCCTTTTTTATTTCATTTTAAAGTTAACCCCCAGTGAACTTTATTTCCAATTCTGGCCCCTTTAGTCACGCCAACCCGTATCTAAACAAGCTCTTGTCACACTACCACCCGTGGCGTGATAGTGTTATTTGGTAACGCCACGACAGGTGGCGTGACCAAAAGTGCTATTTTAGCGGACTTATCCTATGACATGACAATGTTGTTTTGTCACACCGGGTGGTGGCGTGATCAAAGGGGTCAGAATTGAAAATAAAGTTCGTCAGGGGTTAACTTTAAAATAAAATTTAAAAAAGGATTAACTAATAAAAAAAGTTCTATGATTCCACCTCATTATAGTAATTAATTTTAAAAAATTAATTAGCATATGCCCTTTTTATTGTAAAGTTTCACCGTATATTCATTCGTGTATAAGAATTATTTGTATAAACAACAAATAATCTTTCATTTCGCTATATTTTTGTAAATAAAATATTTTAAATTATAATTTAAAGCATGACATTATAATATGTATACAAAATATGCATTATACAGCCAACTTGTGTTAATTATTATATAACATTTATAACATAGACAAGTGTAAATCTAATTAGTTGTCAAATAACTAAATAAATGCTAAAATCTCAATCGAAAGATGTGGTGGATCAAAGAAAATATACTATTTGATATAATCAGATAGGATCATAAGCACCTTACTCACATCTTCAGCGGCAAGGTCATTTTGGTCCCAGCCTCCGTGCCAGGATCTCAATCATACTGTGCTCTGGGCCGGTATCTCACAGAGCTAGTCTGCTTGAGCCCTTTTTACCAATATCCTTTCGAGGCACTCGGATCAGTGAAGACAACGGATGATTATTACTTTGTTACTTGTGATTAAAATTCGTTACACACATCTGTCAAGCTTAAATAATCTGCGTTGGTTACGGCATGCCATATCGCGATGCGAGAGGTCCTCCGACCGATTGCTGATTAGTATATCAACTGAGCAAAAAACCTATCACTGCGACCCACAGAACACCTGAAATCAAGCACATCCAAACTCTGTTACAATAAAGC
Source organism: Phyllostachys edulis (assembly GCA_036346405.1). Taxonomy (NCBI): domain Eukaryota; kingdom Viridiplantae; phylum Streptophyta; class Magnoliopsida; order Poales; family Poaceae; genus Phyllostachys; species Phyllostachys edulis. The sequence goes on from CM070549.1 coordinate 69,792,482, forward strand.
AGGTGTGAGCCTCTCCTGAGGCCCTGAGCAGAATGGCAAATGTAACACGAATAAGCACTCCTGATTAATTAAATTAAAACAGTATCTCAAGCGTTCCCGATTGTTTAAACTAAAAGCAGAATCTCAGCCGCTCCCAGTAACTTGAGTTAGACGGGCATACAATCTAGATGGAGATAAAATAAAAAAGTTCTTTGCAGAAAATACATGTGGCTGCTTCTACACTAGCCTTTTCACATGACAGCTCTACAACAACTCTCTTTTGCAGCACAATACCTAACAGCAGTCATCGCCGCCTGTTATTTCGAATGAACTGCAGCAGTAGCACCTGCCAGCTGCCGAGCACAGTATCATATTCCTGGAAAAGGGAAAAAGAATGAGATCTTAGCATTATAACCTGAAGTGAACACACACAACACCAGAACAGGTGCGTACCGCAGCACATTCCTAACACTGGCGACAAAAATGAGGCCAAGAGCCCCTTATTCCCTCTTTCCTTTGCCCTGTGCAGCAAGCTTTGCTGCCACCTCCTCTTCTGATAAAGGCAGATAGTAAATTCTTGGAGAGGATTGTGTCTTCCTGAAGAGATCATCGAGTGTCACAACAGGAGGTTCTGGCTTCGTTGGGGTGGGCGGAAGCCTGTCCGTTGCTGATCCCGGGTCAGATGTAGGAGGCTTAGTGAGGGGCGGTGGAGGTGGCAATTGCTCCCTTGGGGTAGCAGCTTGGTGAGGCACATTTTGATTAGCCTGAGCTTCCTGAAAGGGAGGCTCCCTTGATGCAGTAGCTGGGCTAATAGGAGCTGCCGCTGGGGGAGGGGGTTCAAGCTTGAGCTTCACTTCCTGAGGATCAACAAATTCAACCACCAAATGATTGCCATTGTTTGGGGGCCACTGCAGGTTGTAGACAGCATTCCGAGTAGCCACAGCTTCCTCCACCGAGGAGTACTGAAATTAAGAGGTGGGACATGGAGGCAAAGTCAATGTAACAATATAGCCAGATGATATACAGACAGTAAAACAAGCATCAAGAAATGCTTTCAACTAAGAATCACCTAAAAGAATTATTGCAATCTCATGTTCACATCCATTGTTGCCATTGTGCATGTATTTTCGAAACCACAACCACTCTTATACTTGCTAATTTATAAGGCCAGACTAGAACGCAATTAGTGCACAAAATTCATTTATAGCAACAGTTAAAACGCTTTGGTCACTATGCTGAGGACGGTCTATTACTAATTCACACCATTGGCTTGAGAATGCAGTATGTCAAAATGATTCATTATATGCATGATGATCACATTTTGGCAATACTACATTACAGGTTTGTTGTGTTCAAATACATAGATTTACAAAAATAATCCTTATAAAAAAACCAAGTCAGAAGAATAGTGTATGTTTTTGCAATTCAATATGGTACAATAAGCAACAAAGGACGTAAAGATAAGAACAGACTGAATTCTTGAATAGCAAAGAAAACATACTGTAACATAGCAGTGGGTCTTGATATGATCCATCCAGAAGCTACAAACAGATCCAGTTTTACCAAGAAGCTCTTGCACAGCTTTCAGGGTAAATGGGCGTACAAATCGGTCAATTCTCAAGGAAGTTGTTGCGGGCCTCTGAGGTGGTGGTACTGCAATGCAACACCAAAACAAAGAAATATTATTAGGTTATAAGATACTCACTGATGAAGTATATAGACTTGGGAACAAAAAGATCAGCAAATAGCCAAGTACTCACCAATCCGCTCCTTCGGAGAATCTGCGCTAGCTGTTGAATCAGACCTGCCAAAAGAACGTTTTAAAGCAGGCTGAAAAACATCCTTAGGAGCATCAGAACCACTTTGACTTAATGGTTGTCTCTCTGGAACTGTAGCACTGTCTGCAGTCCATCGACGCTGACGTTTGATTGGCTCAGTGTTTGCAACAATTTCTTCAGCTGTGTTCAACAGGGAGTTAAAACAAAACTCAGGGATACTGTGAATTTACTACCGGAATGACCAAATAAACTTAGGCTCATTACTTAACTTGCAATTTCAAAGATCCTGTAGCCAAATTTTAATAAACACAATGAACAATTGATTGTAGGCTCATTTGCTTAAAGCGACCATTAAAAGGATGGCAAAAGCATTAAACAATCAAAAGAAATACCAGCACTACACAAACTCCATGCTTGTTGTGAGCAATACAACTCCATCAAATTATCTAACATTGAAGGGTTTCAATTCATACTTCTAGCAGCAATACTACATAGCAATATAACATATGTGCCTGTCCTAGCTAAATTAAATTGCACACAAAGTTCTAAAAGTATAAAAAAAACCACTTTCAAGTAACATCAAATTTTCTTCTAGTCTAGAGAAAAAGAATGTGCTTACACAAGAAAAAAGAGAAATTTTGAAGAAAGCATGTGATTTCTTTGTGGGGTACAAAAAGTACTGCATATCCACTATACAGCAACACTAAATTTCTAATAAAGAAAAACAATGTGCCTACACAAACTATTGATGCTTAAAACATTCGAAGAAAACATTTTATTTCCTTGTGGCAGCAAAAGCACTACAGACCGAAGCAAACCCAGCAGAATTTTTTGTGCAACATTTGCAAACAATCAGAATTGCAAGGATATTCTGACTCAACATAGGAACTTTAATCTGGGCACAGTTATGATGCACACACACAAAGTCAGAAACATATCCTGAAGGCACAACAAAAAGCTGCAGATATTTTGTGATAAAAGAGACCAAGGAATTGTCAGGAGATAGAAATAAACCTTCAAGTTTCCTCTTTTCAGTTGAAGCTGCTGGCTTTTCTTCAGCTATAACTTCCTTTGTATCAACAAAGGAACCCTCGGCAACAGAATCAGGGAGGGCCACCTCTTTCACATGTTCTGAGCTAAGGTTAGCCTTTCCTCTGAGATCACCAGATTTAATATTGGACTCAACTTGCTTAATCTCCATGACATCCTCCTCCATTGACTCATCACCTGAACTCCTGTCTAAATTTAATTTCTCTGGAGAGCCACCTTCATCCACATTAGCTGTGGAATCTATGTCTTCCAAAGACGACTGGTTCTTAACCAGCTCTTTGTCATCATCCAATGGCTGCAAATCTCCACCTAAGGAAGTAATGTCGGATGATGGTTTGACCATCTCCGGCTTAACCTCTAGTTCTAAATCAAAATTATTAGCATTCAAGTTATCCTTTATATTATTCTTTTTGTTAGTTGATATATCATTGCTAGAAATTGACTCACGCTTAATTTGAGACCCTAAATCTGGGCTAGCCTCAGGTACCTGATTATTTGCTTTTGATATGATGGGCTTGCAGTCCTCATTCATGAGCTCAGAATCTTTGCACTCTTCATCATACACTGAAGTACTGTCACCCAAATCATTCTTAGGAACCAGCCTCTCTCCATCATTGTTTACTGGTGCAGCAGCAACATCAGTATCCATAGGATCAGCATCTGATGCGAGGGCATCTACAGGTGCTGGTACTGTGTCCTGTTTTTGAATTTTGCTGGCTTCAGTAGCATCTGACTTGACTTCAGAAGAGCTATTGTCTGACTTGACATCAGCACTAATCACATCATTGACAACAATTGTCTCATTGGTGTCAACCTCTTGTGTCTTCTCAACAACGGGCTCAGTGTTACTTTCTTCTTGCACTGTGGAATTGTCTCCAGCAACTGTTTCAGTTTCTTCTCCTTTAGCTGTTGGGGCCTCACTTAAGGGAGCATCATGGGTTGCCACCACATTAACCCTGGGGGCCTCTTCCACGGCTGAAACCATGAATTGCTCACTAACTTCTGTGAGAGGAATTGTAGCTTCCTGAGTTACATGAACCACAGTTTCCTGACAAACTTCAGTAACAGAAACTGTAGTTTTCTGATTAACATTCTGCTTTTCAGGTTCCTCATTAACTTCAACATTCTGTTGTTCAGGTTCCTCATTAACTTCAACATTCTGTTTTTCAGGTTCCTCATTAACTGGGGCATTCACTCCTGCATCTTCAGTGTCTTCATTGACTGTTTTTTCACTCTGAATAGAGTCAAAGAGTCGCCTCACAAGTTCATCTTTCAAACCTTTAACAGGGAGCTTCCTCTTACGGAGTTCATCCTTCAGATCAGTAACTCTCCATTGATCAATAGGCCGGTTGTTTAGCACAGGGTATGATGACATGGTGACTGCTAACAGAAATAAATAAATAAATAAAAATCAGAGTCTATCATCACACCTCAATGACTTATTATTACCGTTACATCTTTTTTTTTTCTGTGGCAAAAGAGCTGAAGTGGCCTAATTCATCAATTGAAATCTATGAAGTTAACAATATGGCTAGATTCATCAATAACAATCCAATGACTCATAGCTGAAATCTACAATGGTAAATCATTCTACCCATATACCGTAACACCTGACCCTACACCACTCCCAAATTTCTCATCATCGAACACATCGCGCTAGGCGCTAAGAAAACACAGAAGGGCAAACGACTAGGGCTCACCTAACAACCCTCGCGCCGAGAGCTCACAGACGGCGGACCACCACCCTTCACCGAGACGCCAAAACGCTAGCCCTGGAAACACGCAACCGTCAGATCAAAACCAAACCCTAGAAAACCTACTAAAATCGCAAATAAGCGAGGGAGAGAGTCGATTCCACGCACCAGCCGCCGCGAATCCTCCGAGGCCGCGCGCTCCTGAAAGAAACAACAAAAAAATCTCGAAAAAAAGGAACAGGAGATGGCACTGCCGAGAGGGGTGGGGAGAGGGGAGGCTAGATTGGCAGGGGAATCGGTGGGAAATATCGGGGAATTGGGAGTAACGCCTCCCCCGGCGGCTGTTTCGAGTTCTAGGGTTTGGGTCGCAGCGCGGAGCGGGTGAAGCGGGGGCGAGGCGAGGAGACGAGACGAGGGGAGAGGAGGATGTGCGGCCGCGTGTTGCTGTGCGGGACGGGGAGAGGCGAGGGACGGGTTTGGATCTCTTTTGTAGCGGCGTGGGGCTGCGGCCGCTGACAGGTGGGGCTCCCATTGAACAATGCGCCTTCCCACTTTGTTCGGGATGGAAACTACGCGTCCATAGGTTGAACACGAAACTCTACTTCGGTTGTTTTAGGGTATGTGTTGTGTAAAGTATACAGGGGGCGACGACAGTGCCCGTGCTCGAGCAACCCCGTTGAACACTTGGGATTCTCTTCACCACCGGCTGGGTGCACCGTACACGTACCTTCTTGGGTTGGCATCTTGGAGGCCTACTAGGGATTTATGTCTAGCGGAAGGTGGAAAGTGGAATGGAAGCTCAAGCGGCTAAGCTGGCTAGACCCTAATCCCCAACTCGAGTCGCCACTACAAGAACCCTAGAGGAGGCCGGGATAGCGCGCGGGCGCGGCAGCGGCATGGAGAGTGGAGGCTGGGAGGGTGCACAAACGCAACGACGGCTTGGAGAGTGGAGGCTGGGAAGGCGCGCGGGCGCAGCAATGCTTGAGAAGCGGAGGAGGCCGAGAGGCATGTGGTGAGAGCACGCGTCTGGCTTGGAGAGTGGAGAGCGCGCGGACGCGGTGGCCGGCGGTGGCTTGGAGCAGAGGCCAGGAGGGTGCGCAGACGCGGTGGCGGCTTGGAGAGCGGAGGAGGCTAGCATAGTGTTGTTCTTGTTCCTGCTACATTTTTGGTATGTTTGTCTTACGTTAGCTCGACATATAAGTACCACCTCTATTTTTATCCTAGCTTTACCGCTAAAAGTATAGTACTGATTTTGCAGGTATAAACTCAACCTACCACTTCACGCCAATAAAGGGCCAAAACCCTAGCCGCAATTGTCTAGAAGCGAAAACACCCTCTATTATCATCATCATTATTTGGTTCTTCGCCTCGCTAGTGTTCTCCGTTCCAAATCAAGATCCTAAGGTTCATCTCCCCACTATCAACAAGGTGTTTTTGTGCTTAGGTTTAGAAATCTTGAACTTGGAAGGATTTACAAAGTCATCTTGAACCATCTGATTATAGAAGAGTGGTCCAAATTTTTTGGGCCTAAACTAAATTTTCAGCGTCAACCACAAATAAAACTTCAAACACTAGACACATTTGTTCATCAAATAAACAGGCACTACTCTCACTCTTCTATGACTATTCATTTCGCTTTTTTTTTCATTTCCATACCTAGAGTTTAATGTTAATCTCAGCATCGTGAGTGATGTCACCATCTCAAACAACATTATCTTCTTGAACACAAGGACCACACTGGACATAATGTGTATAAACAAAAAAAGAGGAAGTTTGTAGCTTTTCATTTCACCTATAAAGCCTGAACTTGGAAGAATTTGTGAAATTTGATATATTTTTTAAGGGGTCTGTCTATATAAGATTCGACTGTTTTCTCATCCCAAAATAGTCAAATTTTAGTTCATTTATAACTTCATTATACATAAATTACAGTAAATTAGTTATGTACTTTTTTTGTTCTTAGTTACTGTAATTATTCTCAAAAGTCTTAATAACTCATATTTACATCACACGATTCAAAATCTAACATATACTTTGAGGAACTTTTTTTATTAACTAACCCCTTTTTAAATTTTATTTTAAAGTTAACCCTCGGCGCACTTTATTTCTAATTCTGACCCCTTTGGTCACGCCACCACCCATGGTATGACAAAACAACGTTGTCACATCATAGGATAAGTCTGCTAAATTGCACTTTTGGTCACGCCACTGGTCGTGGCGTGACCAAACAACACTGTCACGCCAAGAGTGGTAGCGTGACAAGAGCTTTCCGCAGATACGGGCTAGCGTGACAGCGTAGTTTTGTTACGCCACTGGTGATGGCGTGACCAAAGGAGTCAGAATTGTAAATAAAATGCGCCGAGGGTTAACTTTAAAATAAAATTTAAAAAAGGATTAATTAATATAAAAAATTCTACTTTGAGAGGTTGAGAAAAAACAAAGACAAAATAAAATAAAATTATATACTAGCAAAATAAGACAATATTGTGAACCCGTTATGTTCCGAATAAAAAAATATAATAAATTTAGACCCAATTCATCAGATGAGAAGAAGTGCAAATATCAAAGTATATCAGACGGATGAAAATTTGACTATTTTGACAAAAGAAAACAGTCGAATGTTGTTTAGCAAAACCGTTTTTTAAGTCGGAGAAAAGTTACAAGGATATTAGGGGGGTGCAAGTGCAAGTTGATGCGAAAAATGACTCAGTTGGATTCCATAAATGCTATTTTGGTATCTAAATAATTATTCAAAATTGAATCAAGATACTATGTGACTATTTCTTCATGAATTCAAATTTGTGTACAAATATTGAATATCTCATCGAATTCGAATTTAGATAATAAAAAGGAACTACAAGACCAACAATACCAAATCATAACACAATAATTCTGCCCACACTTAGTACCTAATATTTAGTCACGGGAAATATTGTACCATATTGCCAATATTTTATTTATAATTATTACTGTGATTTAATAAAAGTAACCTTTTTTTAGATTAAAAGGTCACCTTTTACTTATTCCCAAGTCCATATATTATTGAAGTTTGACATGAATTATGAAAAATCGATTTAAATTTGTGTTTGTTGTACATAGTTCATATTTAAATATAGGCATTTTTGCTGCAGTTTCATGTGTTTGTAACAAAACTTTGTTCGTGGAAGAGAGTAATACATTTCTTCACATTTACCTGTCAAAAGTATGGATGCAGTGAGTTCAAAGAAAGGGACAAAGAAGCAATGCTCACTGAAAAAGCCTCCATAGCTAGATCAGCAAAACGATGAACTGCTTAGCATGATGTTTCAGTCGTGGTCGGTCATGCAATGTTCCATCATGCCTTAACTAATAATTAAGGACTTGTTTAGAACACAAGAATTTTTTAATATAATGTCTATATAATCCTATTAAATTGCCGTGTTCTAAACGTGGCCTAAGATGTGGACCAATGCCTAGACTTTTTGTGTGCGCTTGCCAATCCAATATCTATCTTGAATACTTTTATCGTTAGCTAGTAGTATGCTAATCGACCCTAGCCACCATCAAATAAGGCCCCCTCTCCTCCTCCCTTCCTCCTCGCCGCCGTCGTCGACGGCTGCCGGCCGGCCTGCGGCGGTGGCGGGGTTTCTTCTTCTCAGTGGTGGTGCTATATTGCGCTTCCAACGCCCGACATCTGTCCGTTGATTTCTAACGGTGTGGACTTTCGTCGGAATTGGATCTGGGGCTCATCTTCGTCGGCTCGTCTTCGGGTGTGGCGATCCGGGGCCATTCTCCGCCGACTTCTTTCGGCGACGTGGCTTCATCAATGGCATGACGACGGAGGTGGCGCGGTGCAGATCCAGATTTGGCGCAATTGGTAGAGATCGTTATTGCTCGATGGCGGTGGCGGTGCTTGTGCGGCGCTCGACTCCTCCCCGGTGGATGGCTTTTAACCGGTCAACGCGTGGGCTGCGGTAGACGTCACCTTTCTTTGGTGCAGGCGCCGGTTGGCCGTTGGGGATGTTGTGGACATCGTCTTAGCGATCTGGCCTTTATTGGTTGGATCCAGTGACGAGGTCGTGCTATGACGTGGTCTTGGAGCGCTGATACCTTCGATCCGGGGTGAAAACTTTTGATCTGACCTTCGTTGGTTGGATCCAGCAACAACGTCGACCTGAGCAGCGTTACATTTTGAAGGCGTTGCTTTGAAGAACCGATACCTGAGCTTTGGAGTGCAAACTCCTGATCTAACCTTCGCTGGTTGGATCTGGCGACGATGATGTGAGTCGTATCCCTTCTTGGAGGCGTCGCTACGGAGACTGGCACATCATCACCTCTTTGCTGCGCAGCTACTGTTCATGTGTGGACGATCTTCTGGTTGGTCCCGGAGGCGGGGCTAGGTGGTCTTTTTTTAAGCTAGCCTTTGCATGACAATTTGTTTATCATTGTTGGCTTTTAGCCGTTTTTTGTTTAAGCTTTTAAGCTGATGGTGGTGTAATAGTTATGTACATCCTTAGTTGATGTAGAGGCCGGGAGTTGTACTTCCATTACCTAAAAAAATATAACAAAGAGAGTTGTACTTTCATTATCTAAAAAAATATAACAAACACATAAATGCTAAAATGTCGCTAAGCGCAAAACATTCACATCAAGAGCAATCTTGTGTTCCCTTGTAGAAGTTATTACTTTTCAAGGAATAAAAATATTTTCAAAAAATTTTCTCCTAATTGCCCTTCTCTTTTAGTTTCTTTTTTTAGAGGAACCTAATTTTCCTTCCTATTCCAATAATTTAGTATTGTTTGAATAAACAATTTTACAATGTAGCAATTTAGCACTTTTTCAATTAACGGTTGACAAAACTATCCATAATACTAGAATGTGGTTTTACCGCATATGTACGCACCTATATGCACTATCATCACCGTTGAGATATTCCAAGATTCGTGCGACCTTTGGAGAGGGAATCAAATATTTATATGTAGAGGGAATCAAATATGGAATTTTTGGTAGATACGACGCGTTTTCATCTCGTATTTACAGATTTGACCACGCAGTATGCGTATTTATGAAATGACAATATTGGCGCAGACGTGCCGTCTTAACGCCAACGCCACCATGACAGCGTGGCCCTCATTGTGAGTGGACATCTTGTACCACCACATCGAGCCACCGCAGCACCACCACAGCCACGTCAGCCCCTAGCACAGGGTGGCCATGCGCCAGCCCCCTTTGGCGCATGGCCACCATGCGCCGGCCATTAGGGGTTTAATTGGGGAGGGGGTATGGTTAATAGGTTAGTTAGGTTTTTTTATTTTTAGGATAAAATTTTGAGGAATTTTAAAATATAGCAAATGAGTCCAAAAAATTATGAAATTTTTTGTGGAGCCTCTCAACACCGTGTACTTGCTTGTGTAAATTTTTTATAATTTTATTCGTTCAGAATTGTTATCGCTAGTTCGTATAAGTGTCCTGTTCGCATGAATCAATTAATGTAGAAAATGAGCTCAAAAAATATTAATTTTATTTTGAAGGGTCCTCACGCAGTGGACTTGATTGTGTAATGTTTTGGTAATTTTATATGTGTTCTGGTATTGTCTCAAAAATTGATGATTTAGGTTGTGAAAATTTCGATTTTAGGTTTCGGAAATTAGGGTTTCATGATTAGTATCAGGCCGACCGGGCGCGCTCCGTATCAAAGACGCGAGTTATATACAATTTATATCCTTGTTACATTTCTTACTGTACCATCCACTTACATCATGATATCGCAGGACATGGAAAACTTCTACACTCACCGCCACCGTGGGCAGCCCCGAGACAAGGGGCACTCGCTATGATGCCACGGAGACTAGTTGCACACATCGTTAAATAGGACACTCTTTGTCAAATTACCAGTTTGTCGTGGATAATCTGTATTATACCATAGGCTACATAAGATTGTGCATGAACCAACAGAGGGAAATATGTGGCGTGTAGATCATATAACGATGTACCATAGCCTTCGAAACGCACACGAGTTGTAGGTGACGGTACATCGTTATATGATCTGCATGTCACGTATTTCCCTCAGTTGGTTTATACACAACCTTATCTAGCCTATCGTACAATACAGTATTAAAGAACATCATCCACACTAAACCGATAAATAAACAAAGAGTATCCTATTTGATCGAGTTACATGTGATAATACCCCTCCTCCTTCATCCTGGTTCATGCACAAACTTATCTAGACTTTGGAATATCCCGTGTTATGCGATTATGTTTGGATATATTTGTATTCATATTTTGTTTTGCTATATTTGTATGTGTATTTTGGTTATTACGTGTGTACTCTAGCGCCATATTGTATATTGACATCTCCAATGGAGTTGCAATGTAGCTTTTTTTTCTACATTACAAGTCACATGAAATCATGAAACCGTGATTTTCGAAACCTAAAATCGAAATTTTTGCAACCTAAATCATCAATTTCTGAGACAATACTAGAACACATATAAAATTGCCGAAACATTACACAATCAAGCCCACTATGTGAGGACCCTTCAAAATAAAATTTATAATTTTCTAAGCTCATTTTCTACATTTATTGATTCATGAGAACAGGACACTTATACGAAATAGTGATAACAATTTTGAACGAATAAAATTATGAAAAATTTACACAAAAAAGTACACAGTGTTGAGAGGCTCCAAAAAAATTTTATAATTTTTTGGACTCATTTGCTATATTTGCAAAGGACCACTCCCTGCCCTCGAAGAAGTAGGGTAAGCCAGTGGTCGTACGCAGTCAGACGACAACGAGGACATGCCGCTTTGGGATCCCGAGCACACCATCGAGCACATCTTTGGGGATCATCGGCATCTGAGTCAAAGGCGACAACTTAAGGCGATCGAGCGTGAGGTAAACTCCATTGACTCCTCTTGTCAATAAAGTATCAAGTGGTGGAAGTCACTATCTCTTTTGAGAAGGGTGATCGCCCGATCCTTCGATCCGACCAGGTTATTACCCGATCGTGGTCGAACCCACCATCAACAACTGTCGAGTGAATCGAGTGTTGATTGATGGTGGTAGTTTGTTAAATATTTTGTTGACGAATACCCTGGACGAGATGCAAGTACCCAGGACCACGGTAAGGCCGGTAAGATATTCATTTCATGGTATTATACCGGGATCTTCGGCCAAACCTATTGGTCAAGTTTCCCTTCCTATTACATTTGGTTCACTAAGTAATTTCAGGACGGAGAAGATCTCCTTTGATGTGGTCAATTTTGATACGGCATATAACGCCATACTCGGACGACTAGTTTTGGCAAAATTCTTAATGGCAACTCATTATGGGTATCAATGTCTTAAGATGCCAGGTCCCAAAGGAGTAATCACAATTCATTGTGATAAGAAGATGGCGCACACGTGTGACCGTCGATCCTCGAGATGGTAGGTCGGATACCATTTCGGGAAGAAAAAAGCGACCCGACCAAGTGCTCGAAGCCTAAAGCTGCGCCCAAGCTGAACGACCAAGTCAAAGAGGCTTCCCTCGATCAGGAGGAACCTTCGAAGACTGTTCGCATTAGGGATACTTCCGACCCCTAGTAGGAAGACGCCCTCATCACTTTCCTCTGAGCAAACGTAGATGTCTTCGCGTGGCAAGCATCCGACATGCCCAGAGTCCCCAGGGAAGTGATTGAGCACATGCTAGCTTTACGGCCTGACAAAGTACCCGTAAAATAAAAAATACGGAGATTTGCCCCTGATCGATGAGATGTTATAAGGTCAGAATTGAACAAGCTACTTAAAGCAGGCTTTATAAGAGAAGTCGACCACCCAGAGTGGTTAGCCAACCCTGTAATGGTTAGGAAGTCTAACGGCAAGTGGCGAATGTGCGTTGACTTCACTAATCTTAATAAAGCTTGTCCAAAAGATGATTTCCCTTTACCTCGTATCGATCAGTTGGTTGACTCTACTGCTGGTTGCGAAACATTAAGTTTTCTAGATGCATATTCTGGCTACCATCAGATTAATATGTGTCTAGAAGATGAAGAAAAGACCTCATTTATTATTCCATTTGGTATATTTTACTATGTCAAAATGCCATTTGGTCTAAAAAATGCTGGCGCTTCTTTTCAACGTTTGATACCATCGACTTTTTCACCTCAGCTAGGCCGAAATTTAGAAGTCTATGTTGACGATCTAGTCGTAAAAAGCATCAAATGGCTTGATCATGTTTCAGACTTGCAGGAGACATTCGACAACCTCAGAAAGCATAACTTGAAACTCAATCATGAGAAGTGTGTGTTTGGAGTCTCTTCGGGAAAGTCGCTTGGATTCCTAGTCACTGTACGAGGGATCGAAGCAAATCCCGAAAAGATAAAAGCCATTGTCCAAATGCACTCGCCAACCACGAAGAAAGAAGTCCAAAAACTCACAGGGTGTATGGCGGCTTTAAGTCGTTTCATAGCACAACTGGGAGAAAAAGGACTACCTTTCTTCAAACTTCTAAGGAAGCACGAGGGTTTCGAGTGGTCGGAAGAGGCAAACGCTGCCTTCGAGGATGTCAAGAGATATCTTATGAGTGCTCCTGTTCTGGTTTCCCCGAAACCAGAAGAAACACTCTTGATTTATCTAGCTGCCATACCACAGGCAGTGAGCGCAGTACTAGTCGTAGAACGTGAACACGTTCAACGACCAGTGTACTACGTAAGTGAAGTTTTGCACGGACCTAAGGAGCGTTACCCTTAGGTCCAAAAGCTTCTCTATGCTCTCCTCATGTCTTCGAGGAAACTACGGCATTATTTTCAAGCGCTCAAGATAATTCTACCGTCTGAGTTTCTCTTGGGAGTAATCCTCTAGAATAGGGAAACAGCGTGACACATGTCTAAATGGTCAGTAGAACTTGGGGAGTTCGACCTCCATTTCGTGTCCCGAACGGCCATTAAATCCCAGATCTTGGTAGACTTTGTCGCCGAATGGACAAATTTGAACTCGTTCAGGATCCCGATCGATACCCATGACAAGTGGATTTATGTACTTTGACGGTCATTTACTTTAAATGGCTCGAGGGTCAGAGTGGTCTTGGAATCTCCTAATGGAGAGACCTTAAAGTATGCCATCTGACTAAACTTTCGGGCCACTAACAACGTGGCGAGTCTGAAGGTTTACTAGCCAAGCATATGAGTCTGAAGGCGCTCGCGATTCGACGACTACTCGTGAGAGGAGACTCTCAACTAGTCGTGAATCAGGTCGGAAAAGAGTACTAGTGCTCTAACCCGACCATGTCTCGGTACTTATCGGAAGTTCGAAAGTTTGAAAAGCATTTTTTTGGTTTCGAGGTACAATTCATCCCTCGAAAGGATAATTTCCTCGCAGACCAGCTTACTCGAATAGCTTCTTCCCAATCACCAGTACCAAAAGGAGTCTTTTTGGAGCAACTCCAGAAGCCGCCTCTAGTGGAAACACCAGAGACATCTCCTATTGAGACAGCCTCTCTAGAATACGAGGATACTTGGATGGATCCCATTTACAAGTATCTTCAGACGGGTTCCGTGCCCAATGACGATCTCGAAGCAGATCGTTTATCCCGAAAGGCCAAAATGTATACTTTGGTCGAAGGAGTCCTCTATAAAAGAGGTACTCAAGGGGTACTCATGTGATGCATACCGCAGAGAGAAGGACTAAACCTCCTTCATGACGTACACGGGGGCTTCTGTGGAACTCATGCTTCCTACAGAATGTTGGTTGGTAAAGCCTTTCAACAAGGATTTTACTGGCCAACAGCCCTGTATGATGCCAAAGAGATGGTTAAGAAATGTGTACAATGCCAGTTTCATAACAAGCAAATACATCAACCAGCTCAGGTATTACAAACAATTCCTCTATCATGGCCTTTTGCGACCTGGGGTCTCGGTATCCTAGGACCATTCTCATGGGCTCCAGGAGGTTTCGAGTTCCTTTTTGTGGCTATTAATACGTTCACAAAATGGATCGAAGCCGAACCTGTGACTAGGATAACAACGGAAGCCGCAAAACGGTTCATGATGAGAAGCGTGATTAATCGATTTGGAGTCTCCAGTCGAATAATCACAAACAATCGTAAACAATTTTCGAGTGCAAAATTTCAGGAATTTTGCGACGAGTTGGGTACCAAGCTCTGTTATGCCTCTGTCGCCCATCCCCAAAGCAATGGGGCAGTCGAACGAGCGAATGGCCAAATAATGCAGGGAATTAAAACTCGAGTCTTCGATCAGCTTGTTAAGCGCTCGGGAGCTTGGGTACAAGAATTACCCTAAGTATTATAGGCACTTCGCACGACCGCTAGTCGAGCAACAGGCGAAACACCTTTTTTTCTAGTCTTTGGTGCCGAAGCCATGCTTCCGCCAGAACTAAAGATCAGGTCTACGAGGGTCGAGAGTTTCAATGACTCAGCCCAAGAATAACTTTGAGTGGATGACATTAACTCCGCGGACGAGAAGAGAAATCAGCCTTAACTGCTCAAAGAAGATACCAACAAGCCCTCGTAAATACTACGATCGTAGGTCCAACCTCACGGCATTCTTTGTAGGTGACTTAGTATTGAGGAAGATTCAATCCCGCCTAAACGGAACAAACTTTCTCCTAAGTGGGAAGGTCCTTACGATGGTCGGTTATGCGTCGGGGCTCGGTATGACTGGCAATGGAAGACGGCCGGGTTCTCTCTAATTCTTGGAATATCAACCAGTTACGCAAATTCTACGTGTAAACGACCAACCATTCAATAAAGCATCAGGTTCTTCCAATCTTTATTTTTTTACTTTGAGTAGCGCTTTGATAATTCTTTCAACCATAACCTGGTCGAAGGTCCGCCCTCGACCAGTTCCTAGTCGTGAGCTTTCTCACGACAACACACTGGTCGTAACACATCCTACGACCAGTACCTAGTTCATCATTACACTGGTCGAAAGGATGGTAACGCTACCTAGTCGAAGCCTTTCCTCTCTGCACGTGGTCCCGCCCACTAGAAGGAACTTCCTAGAGTTGACTCGTTCCTCCCTTTTTTACCAACACAAAGAGCTTTGGTTCAAAACATGGTTGAAATAATAATAAGCCAACTCTTAGTACCTTAGTTTATTTCTTCATTCATCTTTTTTGGAAAAATAAACTAAGCAGAGTACACTTTCAAATTTGCTCAACTACTCTCGATAAACTTGGTTTATTTTAACTGGTCGGAGGAAGTTACAACACCTAGTCGAAGACTTTCCTCTCTGCACGTGGTCTTGCCCACTAGAAGGAACTTCCTAGCGTCGTTCTGTTTCTAACTCTTGCTATCATAGTGAACATATTGAGTGCATTGAAATAAGTTGGACAAATTTTATAAAGGAACTCCAGAAGTTTATCTAACTCAGGTTGACCGTTCTTGATTTGATTAATCTGATCGGAGATGGTAACATCACCTAGTCGAAGCTTTTCCTCTATGCATGTGGTCCTGCCCACTAGAAGGAACTTCCTAGTGTCGACCTGTTCCTACTCTTTCGACCAGTGCGAGATAATCGTGATCGAAAAACTACAAGTTAGCTAAACCGCTCTCTTTTTCAAAAAACCCATTTAGTACTATTTACTCGATTTATCTAAATAAACCAAGCAAATAATCGGGGGCTAGAATAAAGTTATTAACTTGACTTCAATTCTTAGTCTTGCTCTTTTTTCCCATCCATTATCTTAAGAGTTGCTAACTACTCGACAAGATGATTTTTCAGGAAAAATGGAGGATTATATATCAACATCAACAAAAAAAACTTGTCTTTACAGGACTCCGGTACAAACTACTCTGGCGACGGGGGTTTTTATTTCCATACCCCGCGTGACTAACTCAACGATCGGATGCATTGACGCTATCAAGCTGCTTACGCTTCGCTTCAGATGTAAAGTCGCCAATGACAGTCGCAAACTCAGATTAGGATTCTTAAAATTTATGCGCTCGAGGAAGTCAGGTCTGTTTTACACCTCAAGCGAAATTACCTTCTTGACCAAGTCTTTTCTGGTCAAAATTAACAACGGTTGGAAAGTTTCTACTTCCAACCATAGTACTGCGACCACTCGGGGATCGTTAGATCTTCTACGATCATCTTGTGAGTCGCAATGTTATCCTATAACTTTCTTGACTAAGTAAATTTCTAATCAAATGAAACATTAGTCGAAGAGTTTTTCCTTCGACCACCTTTTCCACGACCATCTACTGGTCGTTAGATCATCTACTGCTCCTTTCTCAAGCATGCTATTTTTCGCTTAAGCTGGAGGGCTAGATGACGAGGATATAACAATCCTCATTTAATCATTTATCCATAATTCATATTATGAGGTAATAATGACGTCACATAACTCCTGAGTATATCCCTTAAATATTAATAAGAGAGAAGCTGGAGGTCGTAAGTTCTTCTACGACCACCCTGTAGTCGTGGGTCTTCCTACGACTACCCCATAGTTGTAAGTCCTTATACGACTATCTCATGATCGTAAGCTCTACTACGATCAGTATGCAGTCGTAAGCTTTCCTACGACTATCCCCTGGTCGTAAGACCTTCTACGACTAGGCCCTAGTCGACAAGGCTCCTGCACATGTAGGCCTAGTCGATAAAGGAATCTTCCGCCGTATTCAAAATACTGGCGAGAAACTACGCCATTATTTCCTAAGATAATGGCACGATTTTAACTCCCTTTTATGATGATAATTGCCTAGCGACGTGGGAACGTTTTAACTCCTGCAGTAACCTCCAATAACGGCGCCACGATTTGGATGATTAAGTGACTTTTTATTAGAGGTCCAACGGTGTACATTCTGGGGACGGTATAAAAGGCAAATATCATCAGAGCAATGGGGGAGAGCCCAAATTCTGAGAAGCACAATACTCTAGTTTTCTGGCTTGATCTTGTAATTCAGTATACTCAATACATACACATAGGAGTAGGGTTGTTATTCTCCCAAGAGAAGGCCCGAACCTGTATAAAATTCCCGTGTCTCCATCTCTGTGTGATTTTGAGCCTAGAGGAACCCCTGAATCAAACAATCTTTACGTAAGTTCGGTTCTAAAACACCGACAGACCTCTTTGGTCACGCCACCACCAGTGGCGTGATAAAACAATATTATCACGCCATAGGATAAGTCCGCTAAATAGCACTTTTGATCACGCACTGTCACACCATGGGTGGTGGCGTGACAAGAGCTTCCCCCAAATACGGGCTAGCGTGACAGCATTGTTTTGTCACGCCACGGGTGGTAGCGTGATCAAAGGGTCAGAATTGGAAATAAAGTTCGCTGAGTTAACTTTAAAATAAAAATTAAAAAAAGGTTAATTAATATAATTTTTTTCCAAATTCTCCCCCATCTCAGTATCTCTCCCTGTCTCTCTCTCTCTCCTCGTTCTCCCACTTCTCTCTCCCTCCCTCCCTCCTCTCTCTACCACCGTTTTGCGCCTAGAGCACTTGGCGAGATCCGGCGAGGAGGACGTTAGATCCGGTGGCCGGAGGCGGGGAGCACCGCTGCTGGATCCGCAATCAGCGTCATCGTCCTCTGCTCCAGTGACCGCACTAGTCTCCTCCACCTTGCGCCGTTGTCCTCAACTACGCTGGCCTCCTCCACCTCTTCGTCTCTCGCACCGTCAGCCCTAGAACTGGTCGTCCTCAATCTCGTGGGCACTGGATCTGGCCGCCCCGTAACTCCCGTTGCCATCGTCGTCGGATCCGCCTCCCCGTTCTCCTCCCCGCACCACCGACGACAGATTCGAGCGTCCCTGTCACCGCCGCCACTGGATCCACCTCCCCGGAATCCGACACTACCAGCATCTACCCGTTCACTGGCACCGTACCACCAATGTTTTTTTTTGCCTCTGTGATGTTCTTGAATCATTTTTTTGTTTCATAGGTCGCGGTTGGTATGTACCAAAAAAAAATGGGATCCACCTCATCCTATTGTTTCTTCCAATTTGTTTTTCCAAATCTGATGTAGATGGGATCCACATCGGCTTCTCATTATCTTGTGTTTTTTTTGGAACAAGGAAAACCGAAACCGAACAAAAAAAAATCTCTTGTAGAAAAAGTGGTGAATTTCGTGCAATTTCTTAGATCCAAAAATGTGTTAGAGGAGATGAATCCGATCAGAATCTTGAAAATTAAATAAAAAACGTCGTGGTTCTTGGTTTGTGCAATTTCTTGATCAGTAGAGAGAAGAGAGGACAGATATACATATTTGACTCATTAGGATTTAATATTTTTTTCGGACGCAGATACGAATACGGATACCTTGGATACGAATAATATCGAATACGAATACGGAGCGAATATGAATCGAAACGAGTACGGTCACAAATATTTTTTGGGAACATAAAAACCCCTTAAATTGCATCCTATAAATTAACAAAAACATATAACTAGTTTGTTTGATGTAAAAATTCATGAATTGTTCATATTTTCAGCAACCATGCATAACATTGGCACTAGCAATGTGCATTAATTAGTTCATCACAAATATAACACTTAGTGTACCACATTTAGCCCATAAGTCATAACTACTCTTGCCTCATCCAACCAGCCTAACTACTCTCTAATTCTTGCTTCTTCTTTATTTCACTCTTTTCACATTCCTCTCACTCCACCTTCTCTGCCATTTCTTATTCCCTTTTCCTGGTTCTTGCTTGTGGGAAAGCTTCGGCCGAAGCTTCTGGTGCCTCCGGTTCTTGGCTCCATGGTGCCGCCTCCAGCTTGCTCTCAGCTCGACTCGGATCCATGGCGCCTCCACCGCCGCTGGGCCCGCCTCCCTCTAGCTGCGTCGCCTGTCCTCGGCCCGCTGGCTCCTCCCTGTGCCGCCCGACCATGGTGCTCCTGCCCCCTACTCCGGCTGCGCCTCGCCCAAGCTACGCCTGACTGCCACCTCCAGTTCATCCGTGCCGGCCCCTATGCCCGTGCACCGCCTCCTACCTAGCTCGCCCCCAGCACCTCCTACTCTCTCGGCCGGTGTGCATGGCGCCCTCGACACGCTTACGCTTGCGGCGGCAGCCTCTGACACAGCCCGCCCATTCGCTTATTACTGTGCCGCCCGCCTACGGTACATTACGATTCGGATATCCAGACTTGGTATTATCCGGATAATCCGTATTCGTATCTGCCGGATAGCATGTCTACCGTATTCGTTTCTGACAAAAAAATCCGGATTCTTTTCCGATTAAAAAATTATCTGAGAAAAATTTGATCCAAGACAATCCGAATCTGTTTCCGTCCAGATCAGTCGGAAACTATCCGATCCGTTTCCACCCCTAGTTCAAATAACCCACCTAGACCAAACCACTTGTGCTTATATGGGTCGGGTCTGGTTACTAGCATAACCTGGCAAAAAATTGCCTGGTTTGGATGGGTCACAGGTTGGACCTAGCAAACCGACAAACCAAACTTCCAATCGTTCTCTTCTTGGCGCTGCTTCTCTAATCTTCCCCAATGTTCTTTGGAGACGTAGGCCCTGTTTGGGACAGCTTCGACTTTGGTTTTTGCTCGAAAAAGCCGGAAGTTATCCTAAACGAATGGTTTTCTTGGGTAACTTTTCCCAAAGCCGCACGTCATTTACAACGTGCGGAAGCTGAAAGCTGCCTAGGGGTAGATTCCCGCGGCTTTGGTGGGATGGACTTACGAGTTTGCCCATACAGTTCATAGGTAATTACCTGCTTTTTGCCACAAAACAAAACCCAACGCCCTCCTCCCTTCTAAAACCCTAGCTGCGCCTGCTCCTTCCTCCCTCCCTCATCCTCCCCTGATGCCCTCCTCCTCCCACGTCAGTGCCGCCGCTCTCCCCCCCTCCTCTACCCTTCTTCATTCAGTCGTTCAACCCTTCAGCCCAGTAGGAAGTTGCTTCTTAGAAAAGCTGCAGCCGTCCCAAACATACTTGGAGGGACAAACGCTTCTCAACCCCAGTTAGCCTTACGGAACCACAGTTGATGGACTCCTCAGCTTGATTTCTCTGGCGGTGACGCTTCTCCGATGAGATCATTGCAATCTTTTCGGCGGTGGTTACAGCAATAGCAAGGACTTCACTGTCACCGGTGGAGCTAGTTTGGGGCCAAAGAGGGTTATGGCCCCCTTCGCATCCTAAATCCAGTGGTTATTTGTTAATTCTTCTTGAAGAATCAAGCAATTGACTTGAAATTTGGCACTCTTATGACCAGATCTTGTTTCTTTCTAGTGGCATAAAGATGGCCCCCTCTAATTTTTTTTGTTGACGCTTCACCACTATCCATCGCATACTGCTGACGGACTTCCTCGACCGACTACGATGGTGGCTCACCGACATGCACAGATTCCCTACGAGGCGACAAGTACTTTGTTAGAGATCACTTAGGGTTTGTTTGGGAAGTTCATTCTCACCCAGGACCCATGTGGATGAATTTAAACTAAAATTTCGATCCATCTATGTGGATAAGCAGAAATTTGGTCCTAACCAAACGAGACCTGATGCTTTTGAATTCCATCGAGATAGCCCCCTGTCTTTTTTTCCCTCCTGATGATATGTTCTCCTGTTTCTTTCTTCTATGGGAGCAGCCAGAGATCCGTGTTTTATTTTATTAATCTAGTAGCTTTTAAGTCGTAAAGATTAATCACGATTATGGTGGAATTTGGGAAGTTTCTTGCGTTCGAATGCATTTTGCTGGACCCTTGGTTCTCATGCTGCTTGCATATGGCTCGGCCCATTTTCAGCGTCAAACCCACCCCCACCCAGCCCGACAATTCAGTGCACAGCCAACCCGTTTCGCACCGCCCAAACTGGCTAACCCGGACCAACTAAACATACCTTGTCAAGCCCAGCGAAGAGAAGAATTTGGTGACGTGACGTCGGACTCTCGAATTCGTTTGTCCCTCTTCTTCTTCCTCTTCCTCGTCAAGGTCTCTTCTTGTGTTCCAAGCAAAAAGAACTCGTCTACAGCTAGCTCGTCTCCTCTTCTTTTCGCTAGGGTAATTAGTTTCTAGGGTTTCTTCCCCGCCAACTCCGTCGATCGAGCCGCCTCTCCCGCAGCCTTTGCCTCCCTTCCTCGCCGCCGCATTCCGGCGCTTTGCTTCGATTGGGGATGGCCACCTCGGCGCTGCTCCGAGCTCTGAGGCAGCCCTCGCCGCAGGCCACGTGGCAACTGGCGAGTTTTTTTTGTTCTTCACCGGGGATGTGGGCTGTTCGTTCGCGATCGTGGATGAGAGGGAGGTTGGCGGGTGTGTGAAAAATTGGAGCTTTAGTTCAGCTCTTGGTGCGGATTTGCTTGTTTTGGTTTGCTGCGGTGTCTTCACCGATGCAGAACCCAATGTTATTTAGGAGAATGGCGGCAGTGAGAAAAAATCGGAGCTTCATAATCACCTATAGCGCAATGTTATTTGTGTTGCTTCGTTTCGTTCTGATTTGGTTCTCGGTACATTAGGCGGGGTTAAGTAGTGGAACAGGAGAAGCATTGATCATTTGTACATCTAGCGCAATTTTAAGTATATTTGTCCTTATTTTGCTTTTAAGTGCCGGTGAGTAGAGGAGGACTGAGCGGCTAGTGAAAGGAGAGACCGTTCTGCTTTACTTGATCAGGATGGAATCCATCACTGTTTTTGTTGATTTTGATTTTGTTTGTTGGTGGAAGTGGTACAAGAGGATGATGAGATCGGATAAAAATGCTAGCTGCTAGCATCTGCTAAACTTTCATGCTCTGTTCTTTTTCATATTTACGCGGTTGTCGATAAATGAGGTGTACAAAAAAGTGAAATGTAAGAGCATTATGGTTTCTACCGTAATGCAAATAGCTTGGTTGAGCCTGCTCTGCTTATACTGTTGGAATTTGGATAACCAAAGGAACAACCTTTTAAGGAATCTAAATGGATGATATGATATTAACTGAAAAATGTATGTGTAGCTTGTGCTTTTGCGGGTCATGGCAAAACTTTGTCCGACAATTTGCTAGATTTTGTATTTTGATTGCAAAATAAAAATAATCATTTGATTTTTCCTGAATTGTTAAAGCTTAAATTGAAATTTCAGAAATAAAAATAATTTAATGTGAGTAAATCAAACTCCAATAAAAAATTGTTTTATTTGACTTTCTAGTTTTATCTTAGATTTCCTTTTCCCAGACCTTGTTGTTTTTCCTTTGAGTTCTTTTTATTTCTTTTCAGTCATCCCTATTTCCAGAGCTTTTTAAAGCTTTAAAAATAAAATAAATCATTTGAATTTTATCGGATTATTTAAAGCTTAATTTGAATTTTTAGAAAATAAAAACATTTTAAATGATTAAAATGAACTTCAATTAAATCCAAAATTATTTTATTTGATCTATTCAGGTTCCAAGGATTTTTATGGAATTTTCTGAAATTTATTTTATTTTGGATTTTTCCGGATATTCTTTTCTTTTTTCCTTTCCTTTCTTTTTCTATCTCTTCCTTCATCTTCTTCCCGTTGGCTTCTCTGTCGTGGCTTGCTCGATAGCCTAGCGCACTCGCCGCTCTGCACCTATTGAGCCCCGCCACTGCCGCCTATCACGTCGCCTGGAATCCCGACGCACCGCTCGGCCCTGCGTCCACACAATACCCTCTCTTCCTCGCTCTCTCATGGCCTCGGCTGCACTGGACGTCGCACAGACGTCACTGGCTCCCCCATGCCGCCTTGCCCCCCCTGCTCGCCTATAAAGGCGCGCATCTCGCCTCCTCCTCCCTTTCCCCTCCTGTCCCCGTCCCCTCCCGTGGAAGCACCCCCACCGAAGCCCTCTTTCTTCCTCCATGCCGTGCGCCACCTCCTCCCTCCACCTCCCCCTTTGGCCATCTTTTTACCACGCCAACTGCGTCACGGTGTGCCCCTCGGTCTCCTCCACCCATCCCCTGGGTCTCTCCTCCCCTGTCCCATCCACCTCGCTGGATTTTGCATTTTTTTCGCCGTCAGCCGACGTTCCTTCCTCCTCGCGTTCCGTCGCCGTTGATGATCCTCCGGCGACATCGTCACCACCATTGGAATCGTCGCTTCGCGTTCTATGCCATGCTCCCGCTCGCCTCACTAGAAGATCGCCGGAGCCCCGTCGCCGCCCGTGCGTCGTCTTCACTACCACCGCCGCTGCCAGCCACCTCTCGCCACGCCACAACCACCTTTGGCTTCCTCTCGAGGCTAGGGTTACATTGCCCTCGCTTGCACCGCCTCCTCCCCCATGCCACGTGGCTTGGCTCAGTCTCTGGAAGCTCTCGCCCTCTGCCTTCTTCTCCGTTCATTCATTCTTCTCTTGTCTCACTTCCATGTGGGGTCCTCTTGCCATACACACATTCCTCTCTCTTTTCTCCATCTCTCTCTAGCAAGTGCCCCCCCCCCCCAAAATAGCATTTCTTTTAATTCTAATTCCTGAAAATAAGATTCTAGGAATATTCCTTTTCTTTTTTCTATCATTTCATGTGATTGAAAACTTTCGAACATTCGTTCTCCTTCATACGAACTCTGATTCTGTTGATTCTTGTTTGTAAATTTAGCCCCTTTCTTTTGGTTCTAATTTTGTAATTTTTGGATTTTATTTGGAATTATGGTATTTATTTGGCTCTTTTCGCACGTATAGATTCCGGCGTTTACGAAGAATTTCTGGAACCGTCTGCCGAAGCCATTCAAACCTTCAACGAAGGTAAGTCATAGACCTTTGATCATATTGAATCCATTTTTACTAAACTATATTGTTTTATATCAATATGCATTGCTAATTTTATAATAACTGCTTTCGGGAATAGTTAAAATCATATTCAACATTATGCCACCTTGAATGATTGCTATTGACATGTATCCTTGAACACCATAGGTTAGATAAATTTTTAGTTGGACATATTTTATTACTGTCGGTGTTTTAGAACCGATCTTACGTAAAGATTATTTGATTCGGGGGGTCTCCTAGAATGGAATCACGTAGAGAGATTGACACGGGTATTTTTATACTAGTTCGGGCCCTCTCTGAAGAGAATAACAACCCTACTCCTGTGTGTGTATGGTATTGAGTGTATTCTGAACAATCAAGAGGAAAACTACGACTATTACAGATGGTAGTGCTTGTCTTCCTGATGGCCTTAGATAGCGTGTGTGTACGCCTCTATTCCCCTTGTCCTTTCCTTCTCTGATTGCTGCCTTTATATAGCCCATGAAGGAGTGACCGTTTCTCCAGGTGAAGTGGCGCCTCATCACATCCTCATGTTCAGCGTATGTTGGCGATAATCACCGGCGTAGATAACTCCTCCACGCCGCTGACACTATATATATCGAGATAATGGAGCATTATGTGCTATTACTTCCGAGTAACAACGGTATGTCTTGGCTATGGATTCCTTAATCAATTGGACCCACTCGTGCAGAGGTTTAATTGATCATAAGGTGATCGTGGTGACACAGTCGTAGAAGAGTCGCGACTATAACCTAGTCGTAGAATATCTTACGACTAGGTAGTGGTTGTAGAAGAACTTATGACCATAGAGTAGTCGTAGCAAGACTTACGACTATGGGGTGGTCGTAGAAGAACTTACGACCACCTGGTAGGCTTCTCCCTTGCAAATCTAAGGGGTATACCTAGAGATTACATGATATTTCCCTATAATAATAATAATTATAGATAAAAGATAAAATGAGGATTATTAGATCCTCGTCATCTAGCCCCCCAGCTTCAAGTGAAAGTAATTTACTTGGTGAAGGAGTCATAGATGGTCTTATGACCATGAAAGGGTCGCAAAAAGGTGGTCGAAGGAAAAACTCTTCGACATTTGAGCATTACTTTGACCAGAAATATGCTTGGTCAAAAAGGTTGCTTACGACTATCAAATAGCCATAAAAAAACTCCTACGATTATGAAGTGGTCGTAGTAAGGTGATCGGAAGAAAATCCTTTCCGATTGTTATTTCATTCGACCAGAAAGACTTGGCCAAGAAAATAATTTTGCTTGAGGTGTAAAAACGAACCTGATTTTCTTGAACGGACAATCTCGAGAATTGCAAACGACTCTCACAAACCTGTCCGTTGGGGCGATTCCCGAAGCGGTGGCAACCTTTGGGCTAACACGCCTTCGGCCCAAGCAAGCGGTTATAAATACTTACCGAGGGTAAGACTTGGGTTTCTACCTTTCCCCAAATCGCTCCCACTATTCATCGAGTTCTCGCCTTCTCCGCCACCGAGTTGATCTTGCCTTCTCCGCTGCCAACCCAATCGTGCCCTCTTCAAAAATCTTTCTCAACCCAAAACCTCATGTTTCTGAGAGAGATGGCCAGGAAAGTTTCTGAGTGGGCGGAGTCAGAGATGGATGCGGTGAAGATTCAAGCCCTAGTCGACGTCGGGAAGATTCTAGCGAAGACTCTTGTGAAATGGATTCCGGCGGTTGGGCAGCATTGGCCGTCGGGGGAGACTGAGCAAATCCCCGTCTTTCAAGCATATTGTGAGTGTGACCTTCGACTGCCTGCTCACCCCTTTCTCACAGTCGTACTCGAGCACTTTGGGGTGGAATTGGTGAACCTCGGTCCTAATTCCATCACTATGCTGAGTGTTTTTGTATATCTGTGTGAGGCGTACCTGGGAATTCCGGCGGACCTCGAGCTTTTCCAATATTACTATGGAATGGCCCAGCAATCCGGGATTGCTGGAAGTTGTGGTCTGAAGCTCCACGACTGGAAGTCGAGGGAGTATATTCAGAGTTTTACCCGGTCTTTATGGGCGGGATGGAGGAAGGGGTGGTTTTACTGGAAAGTCACCCAAGAAGACAGCCTTACTTTCGTGGGGAAGGCTGCTAAAAAGAATTCTTCATGGGATTCGACTCCCAAAGATATCAGCCGGATTGCCCCCTATATTCAAGCTATCAAGGACTTGAAGAAGGATGGATTGACCGGATGGCATGTGGTAAAGGACTTCATCACACGTCGAATCAGCCCCTTGAAGAAACGAGCATCTCCTATGTGGAGGTACACGGGGCCAAGAGACACGACCAGGGACTACGAGGAGGGTAAGTGAACCTTCGACTTAGCTCTCGGTTTGGTCTTTCTTAAAGTTATTTAATGAATGTTTTTATATGTTTACACAGATCTTTCACCGGAGGAGATTAATGTTAGAGTCAAACTCGTTTGTGAGAAGCCTCCGCCCCTCACATTGTCGGTTCCTCAAATCCTTGCGGTTGTATCCGCAGAGGAAAGGATGGTTCGCCTAAAGGTAATCAAAAGTTGATTTTATCCTTAGGACTTTATAGTCGTAGAAAGAACTTACGACTAGGCAGTGATCGTAGAAAATCTTACGATCAAGGAAAATGTCGTAGAAAAACTTACGACTGGGGCGCTGATCGTAGAAAATCTTACGACCAAGGAAAATATCGTAGAAAAACTTACGACTGGATACTGGTCGTAGAAAATCTTATGACCGGTCAGTAATTCTTCTTTTTCTGTTTATCTTTGCAGAAAGTAGGTATGAAAAATCGTCTGGACGACCAAGAAGCCGAACTGATGACCATCGGCACAGGGATGACAAAGGACAAAGGCTCAGCTCCTCCATCCAAGAAGCGTCGACTTACGAGAGTCGTCGACAAGGGAGGAGTAAGCTCGAGTTCTAGCCTTTCGACCAGATCCTCTGCAAAGCCTGCGGCAGATATGGCTGCAATTGAAGCTAGTGATGTCGAAACTGCTGAAGCTGAGGAGGCCAAAGCAGTCGAACCTCTTAAGCGTAAACCCCGCAAGGCTAAGGTATCCTTCTACTATGACAAGAAAACTTTCGCAGTTTCTGCCACTCCTAGTTTTGTCAAGCAACTAGAAAAGGAGAACTGGAAGGATTTTATGTCTTTTGTGAAGGACAATCTTTGCTCAAAGAGAGCCTATGGTGAGGCGTATTTGCTCTTGAAGTGGTCGAGACTGATCTCGGCCATCCAGAAAGTCAGGAGACCAGAGAGATGGTTCCTATTCAAAATCCACGACCAGACGTGGTCGTAGCCGAGCCCATTCTTTAACTTGAACTCCGACCAGACATGGTCGTAGAGAAGAAGTCGAAGAAATCTTCCGTCGGGAAGGTGACTCCCAAATTCCTGTTTAGGTCCAAGGTGCAGAGGTATGTGAAACAGATTAAAGTGTAAGAACAACATTTACCTTTCGCTTTTCACAATTTGACTTGCTTTCCTTTTGTTGATTTTAGCCCGACTCCTTCAGCCCCCGAGAGTGCTTCTATCGAGAAGCCTATCGCCGCCTCTCCAGTGGTTGGAGAGATGACAGCGGAAGTGGTTGAAGGATCATCCCCAGCCCGGGTGGTGGAGGAAGTCGTGGCTCCTGAAGTGGTTACCACAACCACTGAAGTAGTAGCTACGACCACCGAGGTAGTAGCTACGACCACTGAGGTAGTAGCTATGACCAATGAGGTAGTAGCTACGACCACTGAGGTGGTCGTGGAGTCAACAGAAGCAGCTGTAGAAACCTCTGACCAAGGTGGTGATGTACCTGACCACCGTGCCGGGAAGGAAATCGTTGCAGACGTTCCTCCCGGTATTCAAAGAGAAGCTGCAGTTTCAGAATCAGGAGAAGAGGAGTATTTCAACTTTTGTGCTGATTTCTTTGGACCTGCTTCCATCGTAGGGTCTTCTGCTTTTCGATCTCGCGATCGAGTCCCTCATCCCAAAGATATTCCCAACAGAGGGGAAACTTTTGATAATGAGCGTCTTGAGAAGGTTTGGTGGGATCAAGTCGCGAGGGTAGACAAGCTGAAGAGCCCAGAACTGGTTTACTCGATATTTGCTCGATCAACCATGAGTGTAAGTATTTAAGGATACTTATACACTTAGTCTTCCCTTGTTTCTTACTGTCTTTCTTTTTGCAGAAAGCTCTAGAACAAATTGCCACTGTTGGTGAATATCACCGACAACTTCTAGAGTTACGACAGGAAAAAGAGGAACTCTGCAGACAGGCAGAGAGATGGTAAGTCACTGTTATTTATAGTCGTTTTAAGGTTTGACTATTTATACAGTGCTTATGAGGTTTGTCATGAAAAAACTCACGACTAGGTATTAGTCGTAAAAAACTTATGCCCAGAAGCTTTGTCGTAGAAGAACTTACGACTAGACCAATGCTCATGTCCACTTTTATCCTTTGTAGGTTAAACAGTGATGAAAAGACTCTAGCTGACTCACTCGATTATGAAAAAGAGGAGTCGAGAAAACTATGGGAAAAAGTATAATTCCTCTTGAAGAAGCTTAAAGAGGCTAACTCTGCAACTGTAAAAGTGCAGGAAGAGATAAACAGTAAGTGCTGAACTTAAGACTGCTTATGCTGTTGATCTTTACCTAATTGTTGCTTCTTTTTAGAAAAAGAAGATGATATGAGAAAGCTTCAGAATGAAGTCAAAGATAAAACTTTGGTTATTCACAAGATTTCTCGTATCTCTAAAGATAAAGATCAAGAAATTGCGAGGTTAAGATCTCAACAATCAGGTAAGCAATTCTTTACCTACAGTCCTTCACGAGTTCTTCCCTTTTCTTACTCCCATTTCTTTTCTAGAAATGGACCTTGAACTGGGAAGGCTCGAAACTGAAGTCAGGGATAAAACCTTGATCTATAATGAGACTATCCGCATTGCTAAGACAAATGCAGAGGACATCAAATCATGGGAGAAGAGGCATGCTGAGACCATTGCTTCCCATGATGAAGAAATCAAGAAGTTGGATTCTCGACTAGTGGGTAAGAAATTCTTTTACCTGTGATTATTTTTGTTTTCTCTTCTTCTAGGAGTTTATTTTTGCTTGGCCAGTCTTATTCTTTTCAGAGCAAGTGGTTGAAAACAAACAACTCCGCGAGGCTTCGACTCGTACCCAACAGGAGATGGAGGCGATGAAGATTAATCTTCAAGGCAACATCACACTCCTGAACAATGTACTTGGTGAACTACGTACTGAGGGAAAAGCTCCTCAAGATGATACGATAGCTGCTCACATAAGTAGTATTGGGGAACAAGTTGGGACTTTGCAAGAATTGGTGACCACTCTGAAGGCCAACCAAGCTGAGTCGATAAAGGAGGCGGTCGAAACTGCAGTAAGTTATACATTGGCAAAACTTAAAGCTCATGACCCCAGCCTAAATGTGCAACCAATCGAAACCGACTTCGACGGCCCTGAGGCAGAAGCAAGTCGTTTGATGGAAGAAATGCAATCAGTTGGCCGGAAGGTTTCGGAGGAGATGCAACTGGGATCTCCCTCTTCAGAGTAGTTTGTAAAAAACCTGTGAAAAACAAGCTTTTATTGATGTATTATATAATCTATCTTGTTTCCTGTAAATCATCTTGTCGAGTAGTTAGTGACTCAAAAGATAATTAACGAGAGAAAAACTAAGAATTGAAGTCAAATTAATAACTTTATCCTAGCCCCCGACTATTTGCTTAGTTTGTTTAGACAAACTAAGTAAATAGTGTTTAAAAAGGGTTTCTGAAAACAGAGAGGTTTGACTAACTTGTAGTTTGTGGTCACGATTATCATGCACTGGTCGGAAGAGTGAGAACGAATCAACACTAGGAAGTTCCTTCTAGTAGGCAGGACCACGTGCAGAGAGGAAAGGCTTCGACTAGGTGATGTTACCATCTCCGACCAGTTTAATCAAACCGAGAACAGCAACTTGAGTTAAGCAAACTTCTAGAGGACTTTAAAAATTCGTTCGTCCTTCCTTGGTAGACTCGATAAGTCTGTCCTGGTAGCAAAAGTAGGAGACTGAAAAATGCTAGGAAGTTCCTTCTAGTGGGCAGGACCACGTGCAGAGAGGAAAGACTTCGACTAGATGTGTCTCTTCCTCCGACCAGTTGAGACGGAACGAGTACACCAAAGGTGGTTGAATAAATCTAAGAAAGTGCACTCTACTTAGAGTATTTTTTAAAATAACTGAAGAAATAAACTAAGGTAAAAGGAGCTGGTTTTAAGAATATTTCGATCGAATAGAACCCGAGCTCTTTGTATTGGTAACAAAAGTGAGTAACGAGTCGACACTAGGAAGCTCCTTCTAGTGGGTAGGACCACGTGTAGAGAGGAGAGGCTTCGACTAGGTGATGTTACCTGCCTTTCGACCAGTGTAAAGAAAACTGGGTGTGGAATATAGTCGAAAGATTATGAAAGCACTACTCAAAAGTAAGACAATAGAGGTAGAGAGAACTTGAGTCTTTATTGTCCGAATGGTTGGTTACACATAAAATTTGCGTAACTGGTCGATGTTCCAAGAATTCGAGAGAACCTGGCCGTCTTCCATTGCCAGTCGTACTGACCCTGGCCGAGTAACTTCGACCACTGTGTAAGGATCTTCCCATTTGGGGGAAAGTTTATTCCGATTTGACTTGGATTGGCAGAGCCTCAATACCAAGTCACCTACAGCAAGGCTGCGAGGTTGGACCTTACGATCGTAGTATCTGCGCAGGGCTTGTTGGTAGACTGCTGAACGGATTAAGTCCTGGTTTCTCCTTTCTTCGAGTAGGTTAATGTCATCCGCTCGAAGTTGTTCCTGGTTGGAGTCATTGAAGGTTTCGACTCGTGTCGACCGTAATTTTAGTTCCGGAGGAAGCATGGCTTCGGCTTCGAAGACTAGAAAAAAAGGGGTTTCTCCTGTCGCCCGACTAGTAGTCGTACGAACTGCCCATAATACGGAGGGTAATTCTTGTACCCAAGCCCCCGAGCGCTTGATGAGCTGGTCGAAGACTCGAGTTTTAATTCCTCGCATTATTTGGCCGTTTGCACGTTCGACTACCCCATTGCTTTGGGGATGTGCAACAGAAGCATAACATAGTTTGGTACCCAACTCGTCGCAAAATTCCTGAAATTTTGCGCTCGAAAATTGTTTACCATTATCTGTAATTATTCGACTTGGAACTCCAAATCAAGTAATTACGCATCTCATCATGAACTTTTTTGCTGCTTCCGTTGTTATCCCAGTCACAGGTTCGGCTTCGATCCATTTTGTGAACGTATAAATAGCCACAAAAGGGAACTCGAAACCTCCTAGAGCTTTGGGGAACGGTCCTAGGATGTCGAGACCCCAAGTCACAAAAGGCCAAGAAAGAGGTATCGTTTGTAATGCTTGAGCTAGTTGGTGTATTTGCCTGCTATGAAACTAGCATTGAACACACTTTTTAACCAACTCTTTGGCATCGTACAGGGCTGTTGGCCAGTAGAAACCTTGTCGAAAGGCCTTACCGACCAGCGTTCTGTAGGAAGCATGAGTTCCGCAGATGCCACCGTGTATGTCGTAAAGGAGTGTTAATCCTTCACTCTATGGAATACATCGCATAAGTACCCCTTGAGTACCTCGTTTATAGAGGACTCCTTCAACCAAAGTATACATTTTGGTTTTTCGGGATAATCGATCTGCCTCGGGATCGTCTTCGGGTACGGAACCCTTCTGAAGATACTCGTAGATGGGAGCCATCCAGGTATCCTCGTATTCTAGAGAGGCCGTCTCAATAGGAGGTGTCTCTGGTTCTTGACCGTGACTCGCTCGAGTTGTTCAAGAAGACTCCTTTTAGTACTATAGATCGGGAAGAAGCCATTCGAGCAAGCCGGTCTCATGAGGAAATTATCCTTTCGAGGGATAAATTGTGCCTCGAAACCTAATAAATGCTTTTCTAGCTTACGTACTTCCGATAAGTACCGAGACATTGTAGGGTTAGAGCACTGGTACTCTTTCCCGACTTGATTCACGACTAGTTGAGAGTCTCCCCTCACGAGTAGTCGGCGAATCGAGAGCGTTTTTGCGGCTCGTATACCAGCTAGCAAACCTTCGTATTCTGCCACATTGTTAGTGGCCTGAAAGTTTAATTGTATGGCATACTTTAAGGTCTCTCCGGTAGGAGATACCAAGACCACCCCAACCCCCGAGCCACTTAAAGTAAGTGACCCGTCAAAGTACATCGTCCATTAGTCGTGGGAATCGTACTGGGGATCCTGAACAGGTTCAGGATTTGTCCATTTGGCGACAAAGTCTGCCAAGATCTGGGATTTAATGGCCGTTCGGGACACGAAATGGAGGTTGAACTCCCCAAGTTCGACCGACCATTTTTCCATGCGTCCCGCTGTTTCCCTATTATGGAGGATCGCTCCTAAGGGAAACTCAGACGGCACAACTATTTTGTGCGCCTGAAAATAATGTCGTAGTTTCCTCGAAGACATGAGGAGGGCATATAGAAGCTTTTGGACCTGAGGGTAATGCTCCTTAGGCCTGTGTAAAACTTCACTAACGTAGTAAATTGGTCGTTGTACGTTCTCACGTTCTACGACCAGTACTGCGCTTACTGCATGTGGCGTGGCAGCTAGGTAAATTAAGAGCGTCTCTTCTAGCCTCGGAGAAACCAAAATAGGAGCACTCGTAAGATACCTCTTGACATCCTCAAAGGTAGTGTTTGCCTCGTTCGACCACTCAAAACCTTCGTGTTTCCTTAGAAGTTTAAAGAAGGGTAGTCCTTTTTCTCCTAGTCGTGCGATGAAACGACTTAAAACCGCCATGCACCCAGTAAGTTTATGGACTTCTTTCTTTGTGGGTGGAGGGCGCATTTGGAGAATGGCCTTTATCTTTTCGGGATTTGCTTCGATTCCCCGTATAGATACTAGGAATCCAAGCAATTTTCCTAAAGAGATTCCAAACACACATTTCTCAGGATTGAGTTTTAAGCGGTGCTTTCTGAGATTGTCGAACGTTTCTCGTAGGTCAGTGATATGGTTAAGTCTCTTCATGCTTTTAACGACTAAATCATCAACATAGGCCTCCAGATTTCGGCCTAATTGAGATGAAAAAGTCGATTGCATCAAGCGTTGAAAAGAAGCGCCAACATTTTTTTAAACCAAATGGCATCTTGACATAGCAAAATATACCAAATGGTGTAATGAATGCGGTCTTTTCTTTATCGTCTAGACACATATTGATCTGGTGATATCTAGAATATGCATCTAAAAAACTTAACATTTCACAACCTGCAGTAGAATCAACCAACTGATCGATGCGAGGTAAAGGAAAATCATCTTTTGGACAAGCTTTATTAAGATCAGTGAAGTCTATGCACATACGCCATTTGCCGTTTGACTTCCTAACCATTACAGGGTTAGCCAACTACTCTGGGTGGTTGACTTCTCTTATAAAGCCTGCTTTAAGTAGCTTATCCAATTCTGATTTAATAGCATCTCGTCGATCAGGGGCAAATCTCTGTAACTTTTGTTTTACGGGTACTTTATCAGGCCGTGAAGTTAGCCTGTGCTCGTTCACCTCCCTGGGGACTCTGGGCATGTCGGATGCTTGCCATGCGAAGACATCTGCGTTAGCTCGGAGGAAGGTGATGAGGGCGTCTTCCTACTTGGGGTCGGAAGTATCCCCGATGCGAACAGTCTTCGAGGGCTCCCCTGTGTCCAAATGAACCTCTTTGACCTGGTCGTTCGGCTTTGGTGTAGCTTTAGGCTTCGACTTGCTAGTCGAAGGCTGACTTTCTTCTCGAGTTGGTATCTGACTAACCATCTCGAGGGATCGACGGTCGCAGGTATACGCCATCTTTTTGTCACAATGAATTGTGATCACTCCTTTGGGACCTGACATCTTAAGACATTTATACCCGTAATGAGTAGCCATTAAGAATTTTTGCCAAAGTTGGTCGTCCGAGTATGGCGTTATATTCCGTATCGAAGTCGACCACATCAAAGGAGATTTTCTCTGTTCTGAAATTACTTGGTGAACCAAATGTTAAAGGAAGAGAAACTTGGCCAATAGGTTTGGCCGAAGACCCCGGTACGATCCCATGAAAAGAGTATCATACCGGCCTTACCTTTGTCCTGGGTACCTGCATCTCGTCCAGGGCATTTGTGAACAGAATGTTTAACGAGCTGCCACCATCAACTAAAACTCGATTGACCCGATAGTTGTTGATGGTGGGTTCGACCACAATCGGATATCAACCTGATCAAGTCGAAGAAATCGGGCAGTCACCCTTCTCGAAGGAGATGGTGACTTCCGACCACTTCGGTAATTTATTGACGAGAGGAGGATCTATGGAGTTTACCTCACGTTCGGCAGCTTTAAGCTGTCGCTTTGATTCGTATGCCGATGATCCCCCGTAGATGTGCTTAACGGTATGTTGTGGATCTTGAAACGGCATCTCCTCATCGTCTTCTGACGACTTATGACCACTTGTTTGCCCTACCTGCTCGAGAGTGGGAAGTGGTCCTTTGCCGTTGTAGTAGTCCTCAAGCTTTCGTTGAAAAACTCGGCAGTTGCGAAGGTCGTGTCCTTCCTTTTTATGAAAAGGACACCACCTAGGCTTGTCATTCTTCCGATCAGGGCACTTACCTTTGCCTTAGTCGGAGTACGGCTTGGAGGTTCGTGGTTCTTTATCATTTACAGCCAAGGCCTCCTTGGAGCCACTGGTTTGGGATTTTTGCTCCTTCACCTTATTCTTGGATTTCTTTGCTTTCTTATCCTTCTTCTTTCCAACTTCGCCTGGCTCTCGAGGGGTATTATTTTCTCGATCAATTGTGTTGTTCCACTCGACCGCCTCAGAAGCAGTCGCATATCGATCTGCCATCTCAAAAAGTTCGGCGACAGAGGTAGGAGGATTCAAAGCAATATCTTCTGTTATCCTTCTACTACGGACTCCTTGCTTGAAAGCCCTGATGACAGATGAGTCAAAAACTTCCGGAATTGAATTACGAACCTGACTGAAGCGCTTGATGAATTGGCGCAAGGTTTCGTGGTCGTTCTGTCTCATCCGGTGCAAGTCGTCGTCCTTTCCAAGGCGATTGTACGTGCCTTGAAAATTCGCCAGTAGAAGGTCACAGAGGTGTTGCCAAGAATAGATCGACTCGAGTGGTTGGTTTAGTAACCACGATCGAGCAGACCCTTCGAGCACAGTTGGAAGGTAATTCGCCATTACATGCTCTCCTCCTCTTGCTGCTCGAACAACTGTTGTATAAATTTGAAGAAACTCGATGGGATTTTGGGACCCATAGAACTTCTCCATGTTCACTGGTCGAAAACGAGGTGGCCAGTGAACAGCTCGAAGGTCAGGCGAAAATGCCCGACATCCGGTAATAACTTCTTGACGTCTTCTTTGCAGGAAAGAAGGGTTGACATCACCAGGTGGTCGTACTCGACGATACCCAGTAATAGGTTGACCTGACCTGTAGTAGGTCTCGATCCTACGAGGGGAATACTCCTCGTATTCTATCTGCTGCTGCAGATTTTCATGTCGGAATGGTGAGCGATCACCTCTCCGAGGGGCTTGTTGATCATCAGTCATCCGAGAGACATTTCTCCGAGTAGGGGATCGATGCGACTTGTCGTTGCGCCGATTTCTACGTGGTGATATGTTTGATTGACTGGTAGCTGAAGAAGTCGTATTGCTACGACTACCTGAATGACGTCGGCGAGGTGCTTCCAGTTTTGCCATCGTGTTCCGAAGCCTTTATGCGATCTCTTCGACGAAGAGGTCGTAGCCTGGCGCTTGGGCGAGCTCTTGAGTTGGGTTCTCGAGCAAGTTGTTGATGTGCTGGAGCTCTTGAGCTTCTTCTGATTGATATTGAATGCGCCCAGGCAGATTCTTACGAAACGCAATCTTCTTCCTTGAATAGCCTCAAAATCTTCCATATCAGATTCTTGAGACTGTCTCAATGGAGTGCGAGTATGTCGAGGATCTCCCTCACGTTCATCAGAGTATTGGTTCTGTCCGCCACCGGTGATGCCCTTGCCATTGCCATGAGGGGGGGCAGTGTGTGATCTTCGGGGAGTGTCCTTAGCTCGTTCTCTAGAAGAGTGACCTTGATCTGAGGGAAGGACGAAGACCTCCCGTTGATGATTCTCACTTGCGCTCGAGGCCTCCCCGCTTGATGAGTAGTCAAGAGACACCATCTGGCGACTTGGAGTAACCCCCTCCAGGTAGGGAAACTCTGGGTTATAACCGTCTCCATCCGCAGGTGTGATCTGCGAAGAGATGGTCGAATTTGCAGGAAAAGCATGCTTGATCCCGCTCTCTCTGGAGTTATCCGGAGAGAAAAGACAAACAGATGTTGGTGGAGTCCTGGGATTGTGGCTTCCAGAACTTGCCTCACTATGTCGGACCACCTTAGGGGGACTTGAACACTTGGAGAAAAAACTCTCGTTGTGTTGTGAGCCCGCCTAAGTGTAGTCCTGGTTGGATTGACCCTTGTCCTTTGAGAGGATTGATTCCTCTGCTTTGGGCGTCTGTACCGTGGGGATAAGGATCCTCCTCAACTCCATCGATGGGATGGTCTCTGGAGAATGATCTCGGGAGGCATCACCATCGAGATGATGCATCACTCGGCTCGTGGTCGGCGGCATCCATGTCGGCGTCTGCAGTCTGCCAAGTCAAACCAGTTCTCCTTGTTCCATTCTCCTGCCATGAGTGCATGAGATTTGGAAAAAGAGAGTATGTTGACAAGAGATTACTGGAAGATCCCCACGGTCGGTGCCAACTATCGGTGTTTTAGAACCGATCTTACGTAAAGATTATTTGATTCGGGGGGTCTCCTAGAATGGAATCACGCAGAGAGATTGACACGGGTATTTTTATACAGGTTCGGGCCTTCTCTGGAGAGAATAACAACCCTACTCCTGTGTGTGTATGGTATTGAGTGTATTCTGAACAATCAGGAGAAAAACTACGACTATTACAGATGATAGTGCTTGTCTTCCTGATGGCCTTAGATAGCGTGTGTGTACGCCTCTATTCCCCTTGTCCTTTCCTTCTCTGATTGCTGCCTTTATATAGCCCGTGAAGGAGTGGCCGTTTCTCCAGGTGAAGTGGCGCCTCATCACATCTCAGAATTCAAGCATGTTGGCGATAATCACCGCGATTAACTCCTCCACGCCACACGACGACTATATATCGAGATAATGGAGCATTACATGCTACTACTTAGAGTAATAAATAAGATGTCGATCGCTGATTCCTAATCAATTGGACCCACTCGTCTGTAGGTTTAATTGATCATAAGGTGATCGTGGCTTACCTGGTCGTAGAAGAGCTGACGACTATAACCTAGTCGTAGAATATCTTACGACTAGGTAGTCGTCGTAGAAGAACTTACGACCATAGGGTAGTCGTAGCAAGACTTACGACTATGGGGTGGTCGTAGAAGAACTTACGACCACCTGGTAGGCTTCTCCCTTGCAAATCTAAGGGGTATACCTAGAGATTACATGATATTTCCCTATAATAATAATAATTATAGATAAAAGATAAAATGAGGATTATTAGATCCTCGTCAATTACCAACATGGAAAACGTAGATATGCTTCAGTTGTACGGTGGGTTCCTTCACAATGATTATTCATGAAAACTTGACGTAATGAAATATGGAATTATGGCATGGCCACTGTTATTAAAAAAATTTGCGCCATGACAAGGGTTGCCATTTGGCCGGGTTGAACAAAAATGGTTTTATACTCAGGCGAATGATCGAGCAGTAAAGGAGATGGATTTTGGGATGTGGTTGCCTCGCCTGAGTAGTCACTAAGGACTTAACTTTGTGCACCATTGATCTAGGCCATACTGTACAACCACATATCCGAAATGGGAAGGACC
The DNA here is from genome assembly GCA_036346405.1 of Phyllostachys edulis. Taxonomy (NCBI): domain Eukaryota; kingdom Viridiplantae; phylum Streptophyta; class Magnoliopsida; order Poales; family Poaceae; genus Phyllostachys; species Phyllostachys edulis. Next base: position 69,830,502 of record CM070549.1, read on the forward strand.
TGACTGAATAATTTTCTGAGTCCAAACATTAAGCTCGCAGGCTGTAGTAATAGATGTCCTCTTGATTATGGTAAATGTACTTCTATATATTGAGATGTGCTGGTTATGGTAAATGTATTTCCATATCTTGGGTCATGCAGCATGGTAAGGAACTTCCATATTGTCGGGGCTTGCATTGTATGTTGGTAAAAGAACTCCACGTTCGGGCAGGTTATCCCCCACAACGGTGAGCTCTGGGTCGATGGTAGAAGACGTCAACGACTTGGGGTTAAGCTCATCGGCGAGCTAATGTGAGGATAAAGTATTGTAAAGGACCTTATGATAATCACTTAGTCGCACACCTTCGGAAGTGTGTCTTGGCCGACATATTAAGTTGACTTATCTCTTGTGGGTCAAGCTGTACAATCTCTGCAGAGTGTTAAAAACTATTTGAATAGCCGTGTCCCCAGTTATGGACAATTCCTAGTGATTTCACACGAGGTGTAGATTTTCTCAAAAACGTTGGAATGGTGGAATGGTTGGAAAGTGAACGGGTCGTTCACTAGTTATTTCAAAGAACTTGTTTACTTATGTATTTAATATTTCTAATTGCGCTTTTCAATCTATTTACTGTCAATACTGCTTTCTGCCAAAATAGCCATAAAGCTATTCTTGTTCAAGCCTTGCATGGATACTATTTGCATACATTCCCCTACGACTTGCTGAGTACTTTATGTACTTACGGTTTTGCACCATTGTTGATCAGTCACTGAGGAAGAACCAGGGAACACAGAGTTATACGAGAAGGGGTACCTTGAAGACCATGCGAATTAGGATGCGTTCTCCACTCGATTGCCTGTAGGCATGTCAGATGGCTACCACGAGTTTGTTTTATTCCGCTGCAAGTTTACTCTTTTTTGTCTTTAAGCCCTGCGTGATGACTTTGTAAACTTTGACCATAAGGTCCGTTGCTGCTAAGTAATAATAATTTGCCTTATTCTTAGATATTCATGATTTGGATATGATTTCATCAATGTTACCATTATGTGAACTAGCTACTGATCATGGGACTAGTTTAGAATACACAGAGGGCTCGGATTCAGTGATCCGAGGTACAGACACCTCAGTAGGCTGCAATAGACCCAACACCGCGACATGTTTTGTCTCTAACGCGGTAGACCCCGACAGCGCCACGACAGGCTCCACGACTGCCACGACAGGATGCGGTAGCACCACAGTAGGTTTCGGCAGCGTCGCAATGGCTGCTGGAAACGCCGCCTCCTCCTCTTGTTACGCCTTTTTCTCCTTCTGATCCGTGATCATCTTCTCTAATGTAGCATGCATGTTGAGGAAGATAGCCGCCATCTTTTTGTTGTTGTCGTTGGTACTCATAGCCATGTTGTTGGTGTTAGCCTTTATCATGGCCAACGATTCGGTGGTAGGTCTTATGGTCTGATTTGTCGCCATCACCATGATAGCAAAAGTCATGGAAAGGGATCGACTACTCTGATCCTAAATGTCACAAGCCTTAGTTCATAACAGGATAAAGACCGCCAGGAAGAAGGCTTGGCGGCGTCGGCTTGGTAGGATAAGAGATTAAACTATAATCTGGAATGATAGAACCTTAGAAGGGAGACTAGATTAATTCATCTTTCTTTCTTGATTGATAATGCATACATGCTATCACTTTTATACGGGTAACTCGACTTGAGCTCTAAAAAACAATCTCTATTTCTAAGAAATACTATCTCTACTAGATGAAATATATCTCTAAGGAAGTAAACCTAAATAATAAGGAAACTAACTATTTTTATCTCTATTTCTCAACCACCAATGCACCCTGGGATGCCATGAACAGTGCGTGACGTTACAATACCATACGCACTGTTCGCGCGTGTGAACAGTGCTCCCTGCGCGAGACACTTTCAATTTGCAAATGCAGGTAGCAGAGGATGTCTAAGAACGATGGGAGACAAGCGACAACCCAATTATTCACAAAATTCAAGAGTATGACTGCAGTAAATTCAAGAGTATGACTGCAGTGACAACCCCTTTTCATAATCCGTAATATATTTAACTCTATTAACTTGTCTTTATTGCTTGTTTTACAGTTTGAATGATTCAATTTTTGAAGAAACTGCAACTGCAGTGTCTTTCAGGGAAATTCAGCAACGAGATCCGTATGGTGAAACTTAAATATAATATCTTTTTTTGTTTGTTTTAGGAGGTTGCTAAATTATGCATAACCATTTTGTGCACATGTCATTTTCGCTGACAGATTTTGTTGCTGATGTTCAAGAAATGATCAATCTGTTATGAATAGCCTATGTATTCATTATGAGGCCAATGAGCCAATATATATATATATAAGGACAAGTGTGATATATATGCAAGGAGCCCCTTATACAAAGAGAAAAATACATATACATCTAACACCTCCCCTCTCAAACTTATGGTGGATCAACAACATTAAGTTTAGAGAGATAGAAGCTGTGTTGAGCTCTAGTCTGCACCTTTGTGAAGAAGTCTGCCACCTGAAGTTCTGAAGGCACATATTGAAGAGCAACAATCTGGTATTTTACCTGTGTCTGCATGTAGGAAGCATCAACACCAATATGCTTTGTAAGCTCATGCTTCACCAGATTTGTAGCAATGCTAATAGCCCTTGTACTGTCAAACGAAAGAGGAGTGGGTGCTGAAATAGAAACATCAAAATCCTCAAGTAACCACCGTAGCTATGTAACCACCGCAGTCAATAAAGCCATAGCTCGCAACTCGGCCTCGAAGACTTTCGAGCAGCTGTTATGCCTTCTTAGTCTTCCAAGCAATGAGAGAACTACCAAGAAAAACACAATAAGCGAGAGAGACCAATGATTAGAGTGATCACTAGCCTGTGGCATCGAAATATGCCCGAAGGCAGAAAGAGTTGGAGCGAGGGAAAACAGACGACAGTGATGGTTCTCTGAAGATATCGTAGAACACGAAGAAGATGACTATAGTGGAGTGAGTGGAGCGAAACAAACCGACTCAAGATATGCATAGAGTTTAAATATCGGATGAGTGACACCGGATAAACAAGACTCCCAACAAGGTGACGATAGCGAGTAGAATCAGCAAGAGGCTCACCATCAGTGGCCCCGATATGAACATTAAGCTCCATAAGAGTCTCAGAGGTGTGCTGATCAGTAAGAGAAGCACGATCAAGAAGATCCTGAATATACTTTTCTTGGAACAGATAGAAGCCCTCAGTTGTAGAAGTAACCTCAACCCCAAGAAAGTAGCGAAGAGGACCTAGATAAGACATGAGAAACTGCTCATTAAGATGCTCCTTTACAAAGGTGATGTATTGAGAATCATCTTCAGTAATGATCATATCATTAACATATAAAAGGAGAAGCATCTGACCACGAGACGAAGTGTGAATAAAAAGAGCAGGATCATGAGCACTGGCACAGAAACCAGCTGCAGTGACAACAGAAGAGAAACGATCAAACCAGGCACGGGGAGCTTACTTGAGGTCATAGAGAGATCGGCGAAGGCGACAGACCATACCCTCAGGAATAGAATACCCCGGTGGTGGCTGCATATAAACCTTTTCACGCAGCTCACCATTGAGAAAGACATTCTTGACATCAAGCTGAGAGATAGACCATACCCGAACAGACACCACAGCAAGAAGAGTGCGAACAGTGGTCATGTGAGCCATATGAGCAAATGTATCATCATAATTACGATCATGCTCCTGCTGAAAATCATGTGCCACAAGACGAGCCTTGTAGCGCTCAAGAGAACCATTAAAGCGGGTATTAATCTTGTAGACCCACTTGCACGTGATAGGAGTAACACGCGCGAGAAGAGGAACAAGATCCCACATGCCAATACGCTCAAGGGCAGCAATCTCCTCTGCCATCGCATGCTGCCACTCCTGATGAACAGCAGCATCACGATAAGAAGTCAGTTCGGCAAGAGCCGCTAAACAAAAGAGCGCAGGAGGCCGAATAGACTGGCGATCACGAAGGGCATATCGAGGGGAGGCCGAAGAAGATAAACCATCAGAAAAAGATGGCGTATCAGAAGAATCCTCAACTCACGGACGACGAATGTAGTAGAGAGGATAAGAAAGACAAAAACCGAGAGGAGCCTCTGGAGAGGGTGGGGTGGCGAAGGAGACGGTGAAGGAGGAACCGAAGAGGCCAAAGGCTGTGATGGAGGTGTGGTAACAATGGGGTGGCAGGAAAAGTCAGGAAAGAAAGCGGCTCGACAAGAGATGCTGGAGTGGTGGAAGGAGAAGGACGAGGGTAGAAAGGAGGAGGCTCATCAAAAGTGACGTCCCGAGAAACCGGCATCCATCGGCTAACAGGATCCCAACAATAATATCCCTTATGCTCAGCGCTATAGCCGAGAGAAACGCACTCCACGGACTGAGCGGTCAGCTTGGTGCACTCACGAGGGGCAAGAAGAACATAGCACACACCCCAAAGAGGCGAAGATTAGAATAGTCAGGAGTCTTGCCACAGAGACGCTCAACTGGGATCCCACCCTGAAGAGCAGAAGGCTGAATATTAATAAAAAAAAGTGGCAGTAGAAATAGCCTCAGCCCAGAAGTATGGTGGGACAGCAGAAGCAAGCATAAGAGCATGAGCTGTCTCAAGAAGATGACGATGCTTCTGTTTAGCCACACCATTCTGGGCATGAGCACCAGGGCAAGAAAATTGAGAGAGTGCCTTGCTTAGCAAGAAAACTATGAAGGACTCCTGATAAGTATTCCCTAGCAGAGTCAGCACGAAAGACACGAATAGGAGAATCAAACTGAGTACAGATCATGGTGGCAAAAGTCTTGTAGATGGATAAAACCTCGCTACGAGATGACATAAAGTATATCCATGTGTGGCGAGAAAAATCATCAATAAAAATTATATAATAAAGAATGACCTCCTTTCGAAATGAAAGGAGCCGGACCCCATACATCAGAATGAATAAGATCAAAAGGACGCTGTGACATTGACTCACTTGAAGGATAAGGAAGTTGAAACTGTTTATCAAGCTTACAACCCTGATAATTTAGAGAAACATCACCAGACACAGGCTCTAAAAGACCACGACGAAGTAAAGAAGATAGACACGACCCACAAAGGTGTTCCAAACGATGATGCCACTAAGCAAAAAACACAGTGGAGAATGCAGCAGAAGCGGCGGTGACTGTGGGGGGCGACAAGACTGGCGGAGGCAACGGAAGGAAGACGAAGCCAGTCAAGCTCCCAGAGACGCTGTGAGTCACGGCGGCGAGGGCCAGTACCAACCAGAGTCCCCCATGCGTCGATCCTGAACACAACAAGAATCAGAATCAAGAATAACACGATAACCATGATCAGTGAGCTGACCAGCAGATATGAGCTGCATGGTTAGTTTGGGAACATAAGAAACAGCAGGAATATGAAAAGAGAAATTCGAAAGAGTGCCTTGTCCTACGACAGAAAGAGGTGTACCATCTGATGTCTGAACAGTGATAGGAGCAGCTAAAGGACGAATCAAAGTGAGACTGGTGGAATCAGATGTCATATGAAAAGGAAGCACCAGAGTTAAGAATCCAAGGTGATATACTTGAGAAAGAAGTAGAAGGTGGTCTCTCACTAGAAGACAGTGCAGCAGAACCAACAGAACTAGACGGTGCAAAAGCAGCTATGCGACGCAGCAATGTGAGAAACTCCTGAGAATCAGAAGCTCCAGAGCTCCTCTGAGAAGAGGAAACACCAGTGCCCTTTGGAGGATAGCCACCACGACGTAAATCCTTCTTCTTCTTGTAGCAGAACTGTGCCTGATGTCCATCCTTGTTGCAATAGGTGCAGCGTACCCTAACAACTATAGCTGTCACTGGTGAAGGCACCACTGATGAAGGAGAAGCTGGAGACGTAGCGGGTGTAGGAACTGGAGGAGCTGCTAGAATCTAAGGAAACGATAGTGACGGCGATGAGACCCATAACACGGCGAATCTCCTCAGCCGTAGCAGTGACAAGGACTCCAACAAGGTCACACGAGGGTGGCGTGCCAGCAACTGAGCACGAGTTTGCTCATACTCAGCCCGAAGAAGGGTCAAGAAGTTGTAGATACGACGAAGCTCTTAGTGAGACTGCTGACACTGATAGCACTTACATGTGTGACAAACATTTGGTCCCAAAGAGTTAATCTGACGCCATACCTCAGACAATTGGGCATAGAACTCATCCACAGTTGCATGTCCCTGTAGCAACGACTGCTCCTGACGCACAACAGAAAGATACGAATCACCAGATGGCTCGTAGTGGTTGTGTAGATGTGTCCACATCAACTGTGCTAAAGCCAAACCAACCACATCCCCAGTGAATTGCACCTCCATACTAGCAACCAGAATAGTAGAGACACGAGCATCCTCATCAATCCATGACTTGTAGGCAGCATACTGAGTCTGAAAAGTCTCCATGGCATCCTCAAAAGACTCAGATGCCTTTGTATGAGCATCTTCGGAAGCATCCTCCGGGAGTACAGGCTCAGTAGGCGGAGTAGGATGAGACGGACAAGGCAACTCGCTAGTAAGAAAATCCCAAAGGTGCTGACCATACATGTGGAGGCGTATATGCTGAAACCAGTCCCGATAATTGAGACCATCGAAGATCACTGGGCAGCGAGGAATGGAAACAGTGCCCATTGGTGGGCGGCGCTAGACGCGCGCGGTGACCAAGGCAACGAAGTCTAACAGGCAGTGCTGAACGGCGTGGCAGTTAGGACGATGTTTTTACCTTTTTTTTTCTTTTATTGTGCCGTCACGCTTAAAGCCATCAGCCTGCTGGCTGAATAAGGCTTGATGCACACAAGGGGGAACTAGGGTTCTCCCTTCTAGTGGTGGCCGCGGCGGGTGGCTCCGACAGCGGCAGTGGCGGGTGACTCTGGCAACCTCACGCGCGTGTGTCGGAGGAGGCCTCGGAGCCGGAGAGGGACGCGGACTGGGCTCGGGTTGAGGCGGCAGGGCGCAAGTCATAGCGGCGGTAGACGACAACGCGTCCGTGGCGACCCGCGCGCTCCGGCGGCCCCGAGCGGCTATCGTGAAGAGGCGAGGCGAGGCTCGCGCGCCAAGCGGGCGAGGCGGCCACGGCTCGTGTTGCGCCGAGCGGAGGCGGAGGCGGAAGTGAAGGACCCGGTGACAAAAGACCCGACGGCGGCGGAAGACCCGGCGGCGGTGGAAGACCTCGCGGCCAAGGTAGGAGGCGCCGGGAAGCCAAAGCAGGCCAGGTAGAAGACAGCAACTGTACGGGTGGCCACGAGCAAGCACGGTAGAGGAAGAGCCAGGTGGTGGCCACAAGCAAAGCGGCCACGGGAAAAGTCAGGCGACAACCACGGACAAAACAAAACCTTAGGTTTGCTCTGATATCATGTTATGAATAGCACATGTATTCATTATGAGGCCAATGGGCCAATATATATACAAGTACAGGTGTGGCATATACGCAAGGAGCCCCTTATACAACTGAGAAAATACATATATATCTAACACAATCCAGTTCTAGTTGTAATCTTTGTCCTTGTAGGAACTAGGAAACAAAAATAACTATTTACTCATTTAGTGTTGACCTATATCACCAGCATGTTTTGTTAATAAAATTGAACAAGTCATCAGTAACTGTTAAGTGGCAAGATCATACTCAGTATGCTTATCTCTGTTAGTCCAATAGAAGGGTTCGTCTTCTTGCGACGAAGTCCATAGAAGTTGATGCAATACTCTGACCTACCAAGTTTTTTTTGTTAGAATAGGTGCTAGAATAGGAACTCTTTTATTGTTTCCTTATCAGCCTTTTGTATTGCCTTATCTATATATAATATGCACCATTGTACACCATATATATATATATATATTATTCTTAGTCCCTCAGTCACTTTCGGAGGGTCGTCCACGCAGCATGAGGAGGAAGAGACAACAGCCACGGACAACTTCATTGAGCCCCTACAAGTTTAAGAAGCACGGTTGCCAAGAGAGCGTTAGGACATCCAATTACTTGGTTGCTAATACGTAATACCACTTCCCAGTTGGAGCACCTGCGCATCAAGAAAGTGGCGTGAGCAGCGCAGTACTCCGGTCGGAAGTGGCATCATGTATCGACAACGACAACGGTAATGATGTCTGGCGCTTTCGGTGCAACCGTGCTTCTTAAACTTGCGAAACTCAATGAGGTTGCCCGTGGTTGTTGTCTCTTCCTCCTCATGTCTGCGTGGATGACCCCGAAAGTGGCTGAGGGATTAGGAACAATAGAAGTAATATATATATATCTGTGTGTGTGTGTGATGCCGGTTTTAAAGGCACAAGCAGTCACTGCTTGGTGGCTTTATAGAGAAAAGTCATTACAGACGGTTTGTGGTTGAAACCTTCTGTGATATATAAGTCATCACAGATGGTTTTTAGCTGAAACCGTCTGTGATAGTAGGCATCACAGACGGTTTTGTCATCACTGACCCATAAACTCAGACGGCTCAAGAAACCGTCTGTAATGACCTCATGTCATCACTGACCCATAAACTCAGACGGTTCAAGAAACGTCTGTAATGACGTTTTTGAACCGTCTGTAAAGATCTTTTCTGTAGTAGTGTACCAATGTCTTTTCGGTTTTTACCGGAAGGTCGGACCCCTTGTGTATATGAATTTATCATTTGTGTAATGAAGCACCTCAGCTTCAGCATGGATTCAGATGATTAATAACTGTTCATGAAACTTTGTTTCGGCTGGTGACTCCCTGATCTTTTGGCAGGCATGGCTTATGGTTTCGTTACCGAATTTGAAAACTTCATTTTTTGTGTGTTGTTTGCGCATATTCTGTTTCACCTATCTTTGTTCCTCGTTGCTTTGAGCATCGAATGAGTGATATGATGTGTCATATGATGCATTCCTTTTGTCTGTTAGCTATCCTTTTCTAAGTTTTTTTTGATGCAGTCTTTTGGCCTGATGCATGAACAAGCTGGCTAGCACAAGAACACCTTTCCGTAAGAGCCAAAACATAGCATAGGCAGCACTCAAAACCACCTTCATGCCCTGACACAAGGCCAGCTCTATGAAAGCAGGTCCAAACCAGGACTCTGGACTCTGAACAGATTATGGTAAGGTAGGGGTTTTTAAAGAAGATGTTCTCTACACTAACAAACTTGCACATGTGTAGTAAAGAGTGAATTTCTCAGAGAAAATCTGGATAAAAGCCAAAATGTTAACTACCACCTTATGACATTTCTAGCAGTAGTACCAACCTGTTCAAATTAAAGTTTTTTTTCCCAGTAACCTTCTTTGGCTTCTTTCTGTTCATTCAAATATCTGTACCCTCTTGACTGACTTGACAAAGCCTCAACCCACCACCTGGTGTTTGTGTTTCTTCATTGCAAGTATGTAGCCAGACAAAGTCTTGTCAGGTCACCCACTTGCACACATATCTTCTACTTCCTGGCAGGCACCATGATCTTTTTTTTTTTGAGCAAAAAGGCAGAAGCTTTGCTAATTTCACTAAAGAAAGAAAAGAGGAACAAGCCCAAGAGGAAGAGAGGGACTGGCAACAAAAGATTGCGACTGAGAGCCGCAAAGATTCATTGCAGAAGGAGAAAAAAAGAACAAAAACTAAACAAGAAAGGCGTGCTCCCGCAAGATGATGTTCTCTCTGATCTTGGAAGCGAGCTTCTGCAAGGTCAAGTTCACCTGTTGGAAGATCCTCCTATTTTTTCCTTCCAGATGTTCCAGACTATGTAGATGACTAAGCCGTTGAACTTTTTCCTATCACCTTTAGGGGCCAGAAGGCTCGCTTGTTGCCACCAAGCCATAAAGGTGCTGAAATTCTAAGGAGGCACACGACTCAGAATATTGCAGTTTGTGAAGCTGAATACCCTAGTCCAGGTCTCAAGAGCGTAGGGGCATAGCAAGCATAAATGCGAAGAAGTTTCTGAGGCTTGATTGCACAGGCTACAGAGAGGGTGATGTGGCCATCCTCTCTTCGCTAGGTTATCCGCCGTTAGGATTTTGTCATTGCCTAAGGTCCAAGCAAAAAATTTACACTTGTTCTCTGTCTGAGCCTTCCAGATCAGCTTTTCGAATGAACATTGAATGCTGCCTTGGAATTGCAATAGGTAGGCTGATTTAGAAGAATACTCGCCGTTTAACGTCCATGTCTAGACAATGTCGTCTTGGATGTTTGGGTCAAGGTTGACTTGCTGAATTTTGGTCCACAGGGTTATGAATTCCTGGAGTTGTTGGGAGGTGTTAAGGGATCTGATCGAACGCATCCAGTTACTGTGATGCAATTTCTTGGCAACCGATCTGTTTTTCCTCGTAGCTATTTTGAAAAGGTTCGGTGCTATGCATTTTGGCACCATGCTTGAAAGCCAGTGATCATGCCAGAAACTCGCCTTAAGCCCATTTCCAATGGAAATAGCTGTCGTCGTCCGGAAAAATTGCTTGTTAGTTTCATCACAGGGCAGCTCTATTCTGGCCCAGGGTTTGGAGTTGCACTTTCAATTATGCCACAACCATCTTAGTCTTGACCAAATTTTTTGAGGTCGGAGATTCCTAAGCCACTAAGCTTCTTTGGACGACAAACCTGCCCCCAATTAACTAAGGAGTGCCCTCCATTCACGTGATCGGAACCCTTCCATAGGAAAGATCGTCTAATTTTGTCCAACTTCTTCCGTGCCCACTTTGCTAAAGGGAAGATGGTGAGGTGGTAGGTCGGGAGCGAGGATAGCACCGAGTTGACCAGGGTTAGCCTGCCTGCTTTGGACAAAAGCTTCCCCTTCCAACTCGGTAGCCTTGATGCTATCTTGTCTATGATAGGCAGAACGTGGATTTTCCTCAGCTTGCGCATGTGAAGCGACAGACCTAAATATTTGCAAGGGAAATCATTGCACTCTCCCGAGAAAGGCTGTAGGATTTCTTGGAGGTCAAGCTCCCCACATCTAATAGGGTACATCGCGCTTTTCTGGAGGTTGGTTACCAGGCCCGTTGCTTCCCCCAAAACTTGCAAGATTTGTTGAATGGCTTGAATTTCAGTCTTTATTGGGTTCATGAAAATGGCGGCGTCATCCGCATAAAGCGATGTTCTCAGCCGAATTGTACGCGAGGGAATCGGGGAAAGGATATCCTCTTCAATTGCACGGTCAATAATTTTGGCCAAAGGGTCAATCGCTAAGATGAAAAGCATCAGCGCTAGGGGATCCCCTTGGCAGACCCCTCTGCGATGGTGGAAACTTCTCCCTGGCTTGCCATTAATAAGGACCTTGGAAGAAGAGGTAGCAAACAGGATCGAAATCTACTCCCTCCATCTAGGGTCGAAACGAAACTGTTCCAGCACTTCTAAAAGATACGCCCAATGGATGGAGTCGAAGGCTTTTGCAATGTCCAGCTTGAAGAATAAGGAAGACGTGTTAGATTTGTGCAAGTTCTAAATCACATTTTAAGTATATAAGAAGTTGTCCTGGATGCATCTTTTCTTGATGAAGCCGCTTTGGCAAGGAGAGATAATTGAGTCCAGGTGAGGGGCCAGACGGTTTGCTAGAAGCTTGCAGAAAATTTTGCTGACGCTGTGGATCAAGCTGATTGGCCGGAAATCTGTGATTCGGGAAGAATCTTGTTTTTAGGGAGGAGAACGATGATCGCCGAATTTGTGAGGTCGAAGTGTTGCGCATGCAGATTAAAAAGTTGTTGGAAGGATGCCACCAAGTCATTCTTGAGAATGTCCCAGCAGACTTTGTAGAACAGGCCAATGAAGCCATCAGGGCCCGGAGTTTTATCCGGTGACATGGAGAAAATAGTTTCCTTGATCTCCTCTACGTCGAACGGGGTTTCTAATTGATGGAGATCTCGTTGTTGGTAGCCTAAACTGGTCCAATCCAAGGATCTTGTCCGAGTCCCCGCAGATCCAATAAGAGAGCTGAAGAACATGAAGGCTTCATCCTCCTTGTCTTGCTGAGAGGTAATAGGCCCCCTATCAGTTTGCAACATTTGAATGTGGTTCTTCCTTCTTCTAGTGCTTGCTCGAATATGGAAAAATCTGGTGTTGGCGTCCCCCTGCTTGATCCAGGTTAGCCGAGACCTTTGCTTTATTCTTGCTTTTTCAATGGTCGCTAGACCTAGGCATCTTGCTTTAAGACTACGCCGCAAGAGGAGCTCTTGCTGCGAGAGAGTTCGACACTCTTGGGCTTTGCCAAGCTGAAGAATCATTTCTTTGGCAATTGTTGTATTTTGATCCGAATTTCTAATATGGAAGGATCCGGATTAGTTTCCATATTAGAGGATTAGTTTCCTACTTGGACTCTAAGTCCTTTTACCCCTTTATATACCTCTTGTAAGCCGCACGGGAGAGGGACGCCTCATTGTAATTCCCTGCGTTTTGTAATCGCTCCTCATATAGTGATCATCGCTGGTTGGCGTCTGTGGTTTTTTCCCGCAAGGGTTTTTCACGTAAAAATTCGTGTCTCCTTTGTCCCTATTTTTCTAACAAGTGGTATCAGAGCACAGGAGATTTTAGGATTTGAAGAAAGACACGAAGAAAAAAAAATAGCAGATCGGTTTTCTTCGCAGCGTCGCCGCCGTCTCGATCTGCCTGCCGCCGCCGCGCGCAGCGATTTCGTCTCGCGCTTCCGCCTCGATCGTCGCGTCGGCTTCGGTCTCTCGTTCAACGCGCAGGAGCAGCAGCAACCAGCAGCGCGATCTGCAAGCGGTTGAATCCACCGAGCACATCACCCTTCGTCGGCACGCGTCGACCTCATCGCCTCGGTCTGTGCGCGTGTGTCGACATCAGCTGCAGCCAGCGCTCGGCGTCTCTTCGGATCATCTAGTTGATTCACATTCTGTTGCTTCACGTGAGGCGAAGCTCCAACCGGCACAGAAAGGTCATCCAGGTCCCAAGTACTTTTATTACTTTATTCAACACCAAGTCGGATCATCTAGTTGATTCACGTGGATTTATCAATTCTGGTTATTGTTGCTACATCCACTCAATAAGTGTACCAGGTTTCGAAGATCTTTGATTCGTGTACACATAACGTGTACCAAGACGTCGTGATTTTTGCTAGGTTTACACAGATCAATACTAGCAATTTTCAGGTTTTATTCCTCATGGCGACTTTGAAGTATGATCTTCCACTCCTGGGTCGAGACACAAGATTCTCGTTGTGGCATGTTAAGATGAGGGCTGTGTTGGCACAGATGGATTTGGATGATGCATTAGAAGGGTTTGAAAAACAACCTATCGCATGGACTGCAGATGAGAAGCGTAAAGACCGTAAGGCTTTATCTCAGATTCACCTTCATCTATCAAATAATATTTTGCAGGAGGTTTTGAAAGAGAAGACAGCTGTTGCATTATGGCTGAAGCTGGAACAACTTTGCATGACAAAGGATCTCACCAGCAAGATGCATCTCAAGCAGAAGTTGTACTCTTACAAATTGCAAGAAGGAGGATCCGTGCTTGATCATCTTTCGTTGTTTAAGGAGATCGTTTCCAACCTTGAGTCGATGGAGGTAAAATATGATGATGAGGATTTAGGTCTTATTCTTTTGTGTTCACTGCCTAGTTCTTTTTTCAAATTTCAAAGATACCATATTATATAGTAGAGATACTCTCACTCTTCATGAAGTTTATGAAGCTTTGCATGCTAAGGAGAAGATGAAATATATGGTACCTTTGAAAATTCAAGTCCAAAAGGAGAAGGCTTGTTTGTTCGTGGCGAGCAAAGGAGAAGAACTCAAACAATGGATCTCAAGGCAAAAGTTCGAACGGCTACGAGAACCGGTCGAAATCGAGAGGCAAGTACAAGTCGTGCAAATATTGCAAGAAAAGTGGGCACGACATCTCTGAATCTTTGGAAGTCGCAAAATAAAGAAAAGAGAACCGCAATTATATGCCAAAAGGTAAGCCGGATGATGAAGGTAATGCCTCCTTGTGGCGATGATAACTCGATGGAGGAGTTCTTGTTGCTTTTCTTTGGATGTGCTAAGATCAATGATGAATGGATTCTTGATTACTGCTGTACCTTTCATATGTATCCTAATAGGGACCGGTTTGCCACCTATGAACTGTTGAAGGTGGTACTGTCTTGATGGGTGATAACTCATCTTGTAAGGTTCTTGAGAATTGGTTCAATTCAGATCAAGATGTTTGATGGCATTGTCGAACTTTGACAGATGTGAGGCACATTCAGTTTGAAAAGAAACCTCATCTCTTTGAGTACTCTTGATGGTAAAGGGTACAAGTATTCTGGTGAAGGTGGAGTTTTGAAGGTATCAAAAGGCTCTCTTGTTGTGATGAAAGCTGAGATTAAATCTGCCAATCTGTACCATCTGCGAGGTACTACAATATTAGGTAATGTTGCTGTAATTTCAAGTTCATTACCTGATTCCGATGCTACTAATCTTTGGCATATCGCCTTGGGCATATGAGTGAAATTGGTTTAGCGAAATTGAGCAAGAGATGACTCCTTGATGGACATAGCATCGGTAAGCTAAAATTTTGTGAGCATTGTGTGTTTGGCAAACACAAGAGGGTGAGTTCAATACCTCAATTCATACCACTTGAAGGTATTTTGGATTATGTGCATTACGATTTATGGGGCCATCTCGGAAGACATCTCTAGGAGGTGCTCGTTATATGTTAACCATTATTGATGATTACTCTAGAAGAGTGTGGCCTTATTTCTTGAAGCATAAATCAGAAGCATTTTCAGCATTTAAAGAGTGGAAGACTATGGTTGAAAGGCAAAGCGAAAAGAAGGTAAAGAAACTTCAGCCGATAATGGGATGGAATTACATTACGATGAATTTGAATCATATTGCAAGACTGAAGGCATTGTTAGGCACTACACCGTTCCTGGTACTCCTCAACAAAACGGTGTAGCTGAGCGTATGAACAGGACCATCATTTCTAGGGCCCGTTGCATGTTGTCAAATGCAGGTTTGCATAGACGTTTTTGGGCTGAAGCCGCTTCCACTGCTTGCTACCTTATTAATCGGTCACCCTCTCTTGCAATTGAAAAGAAGACTCCAATTGAGGTATGGTCGGTTCCCCAAAGAAATTATTGAAATTGAGAGTTTTTGGCTGTACTGCTTATGCTCATGTTGATAATGGAAAATTAGAGCCTAGAGCTATTAAGTGCATCTTTCTTGGTTATAAATCTGGTGTTAAAGGATATAAGTTGTGGAATCCTGAAACAAGGAAGGTTGTGATTAGCAGAAACGTTGTCTTTAATGAATCTGCTATGCTTCATGATAAACTGCCCACTAATGTTCCTATTGAGAGTGAGCAGAATTCAAGTGTTCAGGTAGACCATTTTGTTGGTTCAAATGACACATCAGATAAGGAAAATATTGTTGTTCATGATGCACCTATTGTTGATGATACTCCTATTGTTGAGCAGCCACCACAACGGTCTATTGCAGTTGATAGGCCTAGGAGGGAGATTAATACACCCAAGAGGTTGATTGAAGAAGCTAATATTGTTGCTTATGCTTTGAGTGTGGCACAAGAAATTGAAGGTAATTCAGAACCTTCATCATACTCTGAGGCTATTAACTCCACTGATTGTAATAAATGGATAACTGCCATGCATGATGAAATGGAGTCACTTGAAAATAATGGCACTTGGGAATTAGTGAAATTGCCAAAGGAGAAGAAGCCTGTTCATTGCAAGTGGATTTTCAAAAGAAAGGAAGGTATTTCTTCTCTTGAACCAAAGAAGGTATAAAGCAAGATTGGTTGCTAAAGGTTATAGTCAGATTCCAGGTATTGATTTTAATGATGTCTTTTCTCCAGTTGTGAAGCATAGTTCTATTCGCACTTTACTCAGTATTGTTGCTATGCATGATTATGAACTTGAGCAATTAGATGTTAAAACTGCATTCTTACATGGAGAGTTGGAAGAAGACATTTACATGGACCAACCTGAGGGTTTTGTTACTCCTGGAAAAGAACACCTTGTTTGTAGATTAAAGAAATCTCTTTATGGTTTGAAGCAATCTCCTAGACAATGGTATAAGAGATTTGACTCCTTTATGCTCTCTCATGACTTTACGCGGTCTGATTATGATAGCTGTGTTTATTTAAAGACTGTTAATGGTTCAGCTATTTATTTACTTCTCTATGTTGATGATATGTTGATTGCTGCAAAAGATAAGTCGGAACTAGCAAAACTGAAAGCACAATTGAGTAATGAATTTGAGATGAAGGACTTAGGTGCAGCAAAGAAAATTCTTGGTATGGAGATTATTAGAGAGAGGCAATCTGGCAAGTTATACCTTAGTCAAAAAGGTTATATTGAGAAGGTTCTTCGTCGTTTTAATATGCATGATGCAAAACTAGTGAGTACTCCATTTGCTTCGCATTTCAGATTATCTTCAGCCTTATGTCCTGAGTCAAATTATGATATTGAGTACATGTCTAGAGTTCCATATTCGGTCAAAGGCAGTTGGTTCTCTTATGTATGCCATGGTTTGTTCTCGTCTGATTTATCTCATGCATTGAGTGTTGTCGGTAGATACATGGCTAATCTGGAAAAGAGCATTGGAAAGCGATTCAATGGATTTTCGGATATTTGCGTGGCACTTCTAATGCTTGTTTGCGGTTTGGGAATTCTAGAGATGAACTTGTTGGTTATGTTGACTCGATTATCTTTGGTGATTTGGACAAAGGAGGTCTCTAACAGTTATGTTTTCACCATTGGTGGTTGTCTTTGTTAGTTGGAAGGCAAGTTTGCAAGCTCTCGTTGCCTTATCAACTCTTGAAGCGAATATATGGCTATTTCTCAAGCTTGTAAAGAAGCTATTTGGTTGAGAGGTTTGTACATCGAGCTTTGTGGAGATAATTCTTGCACTACTATATTTTGTGATAGTCAAAGTGCTATATGCCTTACAAAGGATCAGATGTTCCATGAGAGAACAAAGCACATTGATGTGAGATATCACTTTATTCGAGGTGTTATTGCTCAAGGTGATGTCAAGATGTGCAAGATAAGTACTCATGATAATCCTACTGATATGATGACAAAGCCAGTTCCTGTTACTAAGTTTGAGCTTTGCTCAAGCTTAGTTAACGTCTGATTTAGTCCTAGAGACTAGTTAGCGCACGGTGATTTTTATCTTATTGAGGAATCATTTTCATGATTGATGATTCTTTATTTTGCTACAAGAGGAAATTCGTCTTAAGGTGGAGATTGTTGTATTCTGATCCGAATTTCTAATATGGAAGGATCCGGATTAGTTTCCATATTAGAGGATTAGTTTCCTACTTGGACTCTAAGTCCTTTTACCCTTTATATACCTCTTGTAAGCCGCACGGAGAGGGCGCCTCATTGTAATCCCCTGCGTTTTGTAATCGCTCCTCATATAGTGATCATCGCTGGTTGGCGCCCGTGGTTTTTTCCTGCAAGGGTTTTCCACGTAAAAATTCGTGTCTCCTTTGTCCCTATTTTTCTAACAGGCAATAGCTAGCTGGACCTTCGAATTGCCAACTTTGAGTTTTACCCAACGCTTGAGTGCTTTAGGCACCATGATCTTACATTGTGAACTTTTGATGATTGCTGATGGGAAACTATAGTAGGTGAATAATTGAGATGTCCTCATGTCACCATGTCTGATGTGGATAGTCTACTGTGAGATTAATCCATTCCTATGTTTTGGTGTTCTGTTTGTTGGGATCTGATATCTCTTTTGGCTGCACTGCAAGTGGTTGTGGACATGTTGTCCTTTACTGGCTACAATGCTTCATCACTACATCATGAGCAGAGAAAGTCTTTTTAGTAGGGGCTATCTGGCTGATGAGCTAACTGGTACCAGGATGGAATCATGCAGCATGGGCGTTCTTCTCTGGTCTGCATGCTTCTTCTTCTTCTCTGGTCTGCATGCTTCTTCTTCGCCCATGGTGCATACACTGCAACTGCGTTTGCGTGTGCACAATTCAGTTATAGGATTCTTGTCTGAGTTTCTCTAATCTGACATGCCGTTGACGCATGTACAGTCAAGCCTGCGTCAAAATATCAGAGGACTTCCCTTGGGAAGCTGTGAATAAGGCACAGAGGTGTGTAGGTAGGATGGTGCTCTGAGGTCATCACCTGCAGTCTGCAGAAAATCTGGACAAAACTTCTTCTGTTCTTCAGTGAACAGCCAACGGATGAACTCACAAGTGCATGACAAATGTCCCACTAAACCTTGTCCCTAGGAACAACGACATGGGGCTGTGAGAGTACTGAGCTAATCATTTGAAGTGAAGTGCACTTCTGCATACCGTGAACAAGAGAGGTGATATGTGTAAGCAGACAAAATTGCAGCAGTGTATTGCATAGTCGTTATGGGTCACCATCAGATTAGCGCCCCCCTTTTCTGCACTGTTAAGGAAAACAGTTTGGCTTTTTGCATACATTGCTATTCACATCTCACTCCAAGTGGTGATCTACCTAACCTAACACACTGTGTGACAGTGTTAGATATGAACACCATGCAAATAATTTGGTGCTAATGCCATCATTATGTAAATCAGTTGTCAGTATCTCATCCAAACTACAACCAATACAAGCAGGTCAGAACATGAGAATTGAAGCAACTGTATTGAGAGAATCTAATCATCTATGAAGAAATGTGATGCAATAATTTACTTTGAGTTCTAATAAAAAAGAAAAGAAATTCAGAAAGTGAGGCCAGTGCTCTTCAGTCATCCAAGAAAAAGGGGTATCACATCCATCAATGAGACAGGACATGGAAGACCAAAGACCACATGCAATGCCACACTTAACCCTCTCTGTCCCACTGATCCGCCATGACATGATTTCACAAGCTAATCCAATGGAGACATGCATCCAAATTTTGTTGCAACACAAACAACACAAGAAGCAACATTATCCTTGTGTACTAATTCTAATGCATCGTGACTACAAGTGCTTAATGCGTGACCTTCGATGTAATAAATGTATTAATTCATCATGTTTTTATATAATATCAGAAGCCACACATGTCTCGGTGTTGCTTTAATACTACGAGCTACAGTTCCTTACATTTTACGTAAGCATAGCATTGATCCACTGGCCACTGCTACAGCCTTGAGAGATCACATTCACACCTTCACAAGAAAATCTTTCTCAAGACTTAACGCAGTGCCATTTCCTCTTTTTGGTTCAGTTCCTTTCTTGTGTTCTCTTGAAGGAACCTTTCTGGTTCAGTTGGCCTGCATGCCACAGTTGTGCCTTCCTTGAGAGGCACTTGCTTATCACTAGTGCTAAGCATTGTGCACTTGACAGCTGTGGCTGCGGCCCTCTGGCTTCTTGCTTTTGCAAGTGCCCATAAAAGGAGATAGGTAGAGAGCACATAGCTTGCCAGGCATAGACAGTGAGTGAGATCTGTGAGGGCCACAGCTGATAGGTAGGTCTCTGAAGCTTCCAATGGCAATTCCATAAGCCATTATTAAGGCACTGATATTCTCTTTTCCTTTTGCTTTTAATCCACCACTTTCTTCATGCCTATTTGAAGGAAGAAAAGAGGAAAAAGGCTGCATCTGATAACCCTTTTCAGGGTTCTTCCTTTTTCTGTCACTGCCAAAGGACCACCAAATACACAATCATATACAAGTTATACCTCACATTTGCTTCCCTTCATATCTGCAGTTTGGTTTCTTAGGTTCTTCAGAACTTGTAGTATTTCCTGTTGTTCCAAATAGCTGCAATGGGAGGAACCTTGGAGTACTTGGCTGGATTGCTCGGCGGTGGAAATCATCATGGCCACAAGAGCAAGAAGAACAACAAGAGGAGGCTGCTGCAGACTGTGGAGCTGAAGATTAGGATGGACTGTGAAGGGTGTGAGCTCAAGGTCAAGAATGCCCTCTCCTCCATAAAAGGTTCTTCCACCTCTCTCCCTCTTGTTCCAATCATCTAAACAAAATGCCTTCAGTTTCAGCCGATAGCATCTTCACATCAAGAACAAAACAAGCATGCATCACGCAAAGATGTTTAAGCTTCAAGATCTCCTTAATCCTAGCACATGAATTTAAACTTTCAAGGACATGAACCGCACATACATTTATTCAACATTGTGTCATGCATTTTTTTAGGAATATCATGCATATGGCCCCTGAAGGCCCTGAATGCATCTGCATGTTTAATTTTCAGGTGTTCAGTCAGTGAAGATAAACAGGAAGCAGCAGAAGGTGACGGTGACGGGGTACGTGGAGGGCAGCAAGGTGCTGAAGAAGGCGCAGTCCACCGGCAACAAGTCCGAGCTGTGGCCCTACGTGCCCTACAGCGCGGCGAGCCAGCCCTACGTCGCCGCTGCCTATGACAGGCGTGCCCCTCCGGGCCACGTCAGGAACGTGGAGGCCGCCGCCGCCGCCGCCTACGTGTCCAGCCATGTCAGCAGGCCGGAGGACCGGCTGACCAACATGTTCAACGACGAGAACCCCAACGCCTGCTCCGTCATGTGACAAAACGCAGAAGAGATAGATGGGAGTGAAATGAAAAGGATTTAAATCGGAAGGCGAGGCTTGTAGATAAGTCATTCTCTCTACATGCTTCTGCCTTCCTAGCTGCATGTAGTTGTAGTGAGCGCCCTGGTAATGTAGACTAGCTACTTTTGCTAAGTGTTGATTAAGGTTGCATGGACTATCATCTGGATGTAGCAAGCGTGCTGTGTCATGGAGTACTTCATTTAGTTGTTGCCTGAATAAAAATAAATAAAAAACAGCAGCGCCCCTTAATTACCTTTGTTTGTCATCCGCACACCTTGCGTTGCCTCCTTCCTTTGCATGAGCTTGTATTTCGCAGTTGTTGTATTTCGCAGTTCTGGCTCCTGAGAATTAACTAATGAACCACTGTCGTAATTGTTAGATGTGTTAGATGTATATGTATTATCCCCATTATATAAGGAGTTCCTTGTATATATGTCACCCTGTACTTGTATATATATTGGCCTATTGGTATCATATTGAATACAAGCGCTATTCATAATATGATATCAGAGCGTACCTAGGGTTTTTCCCGTCGCTTCGCTTGTCGTCCCGCCGCCGCCTCTCGGATCCACTGCGTCGCCTCTTGCCTGGAGGTCGCCGCTTTGTCATCATCTTCGACGTCTCCCGATTGGATCCTCAACTTCTGCGCCGCCTCCGCATGCGCCGTGTGGGTATCAGCGCCACCTGCGGGAGAGCCGTGCACCCAGCGGTTTCCACGCTTGCGAGCTATACTCGGCCGCCGCCGCTCGTCTCCGCCCGTGGCGCACCATCGCCGGCCTTTCGGGTTCTCGGGCTCTCTCGCTTGAAATTGCTCCACCGCCGCCGTCGCTCGGGGTTACTACACCTTGCCGCCGCCGTCACTCGGTCGCTCGGCCGCCGCCGCTCGGTTGCTCCACCCACCGCTAGATCCGCCGCCGCCTCCTCATGGGTTGCCGCCTCTGTCGCGCCGGGGAGCCGCCGCCTCCTCGTGCCAGGGCGTCGTCGCCGCCGCCAAGGGGCAACCCTAAGTGCGTGCGTGTGTGCGTATTTTTTGGTTCTGCTAATTAACGGGCCTTCGGCCGAAGGCCTTTCTTTAGCTAGTTGTAGCCGGCTCGCAAAACAAAACATCGTTCTAACCGCCGCGCCGTCCAGCGCCGCTTGTTAGACTTCGTTGTCTTGGTCGCCGCGCCGTCCAGCGCCGCCTACCAATGGGCACTGTTTCCGTTCCTCGCTGCTCGGTGATCTTCGATGGTCTCAATTATCGGGACTAGTTTCAGCATATGCGCCTCCACATGTGTGGTCAGCGCCTTTGGGATTTTCTTACTGGCGAGTTGCCTTGTCCTTCCTGCCTTGCTCCGCCTGCTGAGCCTATACTCCCGAAGAATGCTTCCGAGGATGCTTATACAAAAGCATCTGAGGTTTTTGAGGATGCCATGGAGACTTTTCAGACTCAGTATGCTGCATACAAGGCATGGATTGATAAAGATGCTCGTGCCTCTGCTATTCTGGTTGCTAGCATGAAGGTGCAATTCACTGGGGATGTGGTTGGTTTGGCTTCAACACAGTTGATGTGGACACATCTGCGCAACCGCTATAAGCCGTCTGGTGATTTGTTGTATCCTTCTGTTGTGCAACAGGAGCAATCACTGCATCATGGAGAGGCCACTGTGGACGAGTTCTATGCCCAATTGTCTGCGGTATGGCGTCAAATTGACTTTTTGGGATCGGATGTTTGTCACACGTGTTAGTGCTGTCAGCGTCAGCAGTCTCACTTGGAGCTTCGTCGTATCTACGACTTCTTGACCCGTCTCTAGGCTGAGTATGAGCAGACTCGTGCTCAGTTGCTGGCACGCCACCCTCGTGTGACCTTGTTGGAGGCCCTTGTCGCTGTTCGTGCTGAGCAGATTCGCCTTCGTGTTGCGGGTTTGATGTCGTTACCGTCATTTCCTTCGATTCTGGTAGTTCCTACACCTGCTACGTCTCCAGCTATTCCTTCACCAGTGACAGCTGCTGTTGGTAGGGGACTACACTGTACTTACTGCAACAAGGATGGGCATATACAGCAGACCTGCTACAAGAAGAAGAAGGATTTACGTCGTGGTAGCCGCCCTCTACAGGGAACTGGTGGTCCCTCCTCTTAGAGGAGCACTGGTGCTTCTGATTCTCAGGAGTTTCTCATACTACTGTGTCGCATGGCTGCTCTTGCATCGTCCGGTTCTGTTGGCTCTGTTGCACAGTCTTCTAGTAAGAGACCACCTTCTACTTCTTCCTCAGGTATATCATCTTGGATTCTTGACTCTGGTGCTTCCTTTCATATGATATCTGATTCCACCAGTCTCACTTCCATTCGTCTTTTAGCTGCTCCTATCACTGTTCAGACAGCAGATGGTACCCCTCTTTCTGTCGCAAGACGAGGCATTCTTGCGAATTCCTCTTTTCATATTCCTGTTGTTTCTCATGTTCCCGAACTAACCATGCAGCTCATATATGCCGATCAGCTCACTGATCATAGTTGTCGTGTTATTCTCTATTCTGATTCTTGTTGTGTTCAGGATCGACGCACGGGGACTCTGGTTGGTACTGGCCATCGCCGCCGTGACTCACAGCGTCTCTGGGAGCTTGACTGGCTTCGTCTTCCTTCCGCTGCCCTTGCCAGTCTTGTCGCCTCCACTGTTGCCGCCGCTTTTGCTGTATCCTCCACTGTGTCTTTTGCTCAGTGACATCATCGTTTGGAACACTTTTATGGATCACGTCTAGCTTCTTTACTTCATCGTGGTCTAAGAGTAATGGCTGACGGCCTCTGTCTTCAGAAGGTGCCTTTTTTTTTGTCTTGCGTTTCTTTGGACCTGATTACTTCTAGCTACATCCACCAACGAACTCTCATTCTTATGGCCCCACGAAGAAGAGAAAAATAGGCGAAAGGACTTTTGTTTTGCATGTTGCTCAATTGATTGTGTGAAGCTCAGGAAGTCAGGACAGATACTTGCATTTCCAATTCTGAAGCGCTACAGGTAGAACAGAAAAAACAGTTCATGGTAAGCATCTAATCTGTGGAATTTTGATTAGAATCATGAACATCCGCCCGGGCCAATTGCAAGCTGCGTGCTCTTCTTACCGAAACGAATAATTAATTGATGGTAAGAACGGTCCTTACCTGTTTTACAGGAAGGATGGTTAGTGAAGAGCCGAATCTTGGAAAATAATAATAATAATAGGCAAACATAATAAGAAGCAGTAAGCAGAAACCCTGAATAGAAATTGCGTCTTTTTAAAAAAGGAAAAACAGACAATTACAAAGTTCCTGATTAGGAAAAGAAAAAGGCTGAAAATTTGTACGCCCTTTCGGAAGCTGTAACGGGGCGGTCGTGTTGGGCTGAGATGGTTTGCAGAAGCCCAAAAGTACCAGACCAAAGCACTCGCGCATGCACCGCAGCATCCCAATAACGAACAGTACCGCCTCGGAAGTTTACCAGAGAAGGCAGCAGCTTAAAAGCGCTTTCCTTGGCGCTACCATCACGACCTTACTTGAACAGGATCTCTTCTATAGGCTCGTACTGTTGCATCCTTTACCAATAAGGAGGCAAGCACTAAAGTCTGGTTGATGCGATTGTGGCTTCAGGGCTAGAGCGTGATTAACGGCCAGGATTCCTTGGCTGGGGTCCATCGGTTGCAGAGGATCGTTCCAGGTCTGCCTGTGCAGTCCGGTTGGCCCTGAAGCTGTCTGACAGACACATCCTCTATTTTCTGTGTCTGTGTGTCGCTCTCCTTTGAATGCATGCAGATTTTTTTTTGTTTGGCGACAATTACAGAGCGGGCTACTAGTTGGGAAGGTTAGAAGGCACAGCAACATACAATGGATGATGTGCAGCAACGCAATAGCTTTATGACTAGACAAAACTAGAAGATATCAGCTCGCACGAAACTGGACGCGGTAATGCAATTTAAAGCTAGACCTCCAACCACCTTTGTAATGAACTCCGCGCCCTCTGATAAATACACTAGCTAGGTTGTATAGTCAACAAAAGAAAACATAGTGTTTATGATTATACTTGTAGCGTGGCTACCTGCTAATTACTAAACTTAACAGCTGGTGGAAAGGGCCGCCTCCGGTGCTATCTACGTCGACAGAAAATTGCCGGTCGTTCGATCGCGCCTGTGCCCCCCTCCCCCCCCTGGCCGTCCGCGTCTCCGTGGTGGCATGTGCCTTTCGATCACGTTGTGTTGCCTCGATGCCATCGGATTGTCCATCTTCCGCGTTGGTTCCGCTTGGCTCGGTCATCATTTTGCGATGACAACAGCCTGCTTAGTCATTTAGGGTGTGTTTGGTTGCCTGCATGTCTTCAGCCTGGCTCGTATGTGTCATCCAGGCTGAACCTAACCAGATTGAGTGGATGCAATGATCAATTGTTTGGTTGCCTGTTTCTGTTAGACCAGGCTGTATTGAGATATTGTTTGGTTGCTTGTATCTGGCGCGGGAGAAGGTGAACGGACTCACGAACGCTGGCTAGCCTGTATGCGCTCAGCCTGACTGAGGAGAGAAGCTCGAATCAAGTGTTTCCCTTGAGCCTGGCCTGAGAAGGAATCTTGTATCCACTCAGCCAGGCACACCCACCCAACCAGACAACCAAACACCCAAAAATCTGCATCTACTCATACGAGCCAACCCCATTTAGGCAACTAAACACACCCTTAATGCTTCTACTGTGCATGTCACGTTTTGCTTTTCTTGCAACCGTCTTTTGTTCTTTCCTTCTTTCTTTCTGGTGAGTCCACGTTCTGATCGTCCGTCGCTCGTCGCTTCGGTAACCATTCGTGGCTCTGTCGCAGTGCTGACCGTCCGAGCGTTTGGTACGGGGTTTTCGTGCGTAGACTCTGTCTACGTTTAGTCTACGTTTATATCTTATTGAGTTCTTTGCTCGAACCTGCTCCAGACGTGCGTACACTTCGTCCGCGTATAAGGCTTCTGTCTTGAGTGCTTCCCTGAACCGTTTTCTTGCGTCCTCGGCTTTGTTTGTTCGGAGAGACTATTGCATGACTCACGTTGCCCATTAGTGAGTTCGATCATCTTACTTCAGCTCTTCGTGCTCATTGTTCCGTTCTTTGTGCTTTCACCTTCCAGCGTCTTGACTTTGTGCTTCTTTCTTTGTTGCGTTTCGCTTTCTTGCGTTCGCCGTTCATTGTTTCTGGTTTTCTCACGCCCCATCAAAGCATTGCGGCGATGAATTTTGCATGAAGCTTATGTGATTGCGTTAAATGCAGTCGCCGTTTAAATCGTTGCGCTTTTTATCTTCCCAGTCGATATTTTACGCTTCTATCGTCTTGACTTTATGCTTCTTTCTTTTTGTTAAGCTTTCTTGTGTTCGCCGTTCGTTGTTTCCGGTTTTTCTCACGCCCCATCAAAGTAGCTGCGACCGATGAATTTTGCATGAAGCTTATGTGATTGTGTTCGTCCGGTCGTCGTTTCGTCGCTGCGGCTTTTTATCTTCCTAAGTCAGATATTTTCTGCTTCTATCGTCTTCGGCTTTTTGCTTCTTTCTTTGTTGCGCATGCCTTCTAGCGTTCATCGTGCATCGTTTCTGGTTTTTAGTCACTGCATCGGAGCAGGTACGAGCAATGGGATTCTAAAGCGGTATTATTATTGGTCTAATCGACATAAGCCAATACACGAAGTTGCAATATAGCTAACTTTTAACTAAACAAAATTCAACAAATCATAAGGGTTACGGCCACTCTGTATAGGAGGAAGACGGAGGGGGTGGTGGCACTGTTCATGTATGAACAGTACCATATGAACAGTGCACGCCTAGGGTTTCTATCCGCATTATAAGGCCCACGATTCAAACAGGTGATGCAACATCTTCTTTCGACGATTCCAAAGTACTTCAAACGAATTTAGAGGTAGGACCGGATCCGTAGGAAATACCTCGTCATAAACTTTCCATCAAGAACGGCCAGAGCGTGATTAACGGCTAGGATTTCTTGGCTGGGATCCAGTGGCTGTAGAGGATCGTTCCAGGTCGGCCAGTGCAGACCGGGTGGCCTGAAGCCGTCTGACAGACACATTCTCATTTTTCTCTGTCTATCGCTCTCCTTAGAATGCATGCAAATCTCTTTTTTGCGACAATTACAGAACGCACTGCTAGTTGGGAAGGTTAGAAGGCACAACAACAATCGATGATGTGCAGCAACACAATAGCTTTATTCTGGTGTTCTTGTTTATGACTAGACAAAACTAGAAGATACCAGCTCGCATGAAATTGGACGCAGTAATGTGATTTAAAGTTTAGACGTAATCACCTTTATAATGAACTCGGTGCCCTTTGATAAATACACTAGCTAAGTTGTATAGTCAACAAAAGAAAACATAGTGATTATGATTATACTTGTAGTGTGGCTACCTTCTCATTACATTATTACATATGTTAATTCCCGGTGGATTCCGCCGCAGCCCGCGAGGCCACGTCGACCAGGAAAAAAGTGCCCGTCGGATCAGCGCCGAGCAGCTAGGATCGTGTACGACCAAGCCTGTGCTTCGTGTGGACGTGCGTCCAGTGGCGGGACCGGGCCTCCTCGTGCTGCTGGATCTTCAACGCGTGGGCTGGAATGGCCCAGAACGGGCCTCCTCGTGCTGCTGGATATGCCCGCGCCAGCCGGCGCGGTGAACTTCCTAGTAGTAATAATTGGAGGTGCAATAGGAGTGGATACAGACGGATATTGTTTATCTTGTATTTTATTCTGTATTTTTTCTCAGAGTTAGATACAGATAATATCAGATACCTATTTCTTCATCCCGTATTCGCTCTCTGAGCCTTCGGTCGTGATGAGACAATGGGTGTCCCGATCTTTCAATAGGATGATACGTCGATTTGTGGAGGTACGACTTTGACGTTGCAAGCTTCTAACCGATCACGACCCGAACAGTAAGTAATCGCTAAACCACACTCCGAATCATTATCAACCGTGGCAAGAATTCGGTTGACCTGAACACGAGGTTCAATTCCTGCGAGCAATCTAAGAACACACAAGAACAAGATAATAAGCAATCTGAAATTACAAATAGAATTGAAATACTCAATAAGGTGGGATTCTAAAGCGGTATTATGGTTGGTCTAATTGACATAAGCCAATACACGAAGTTGCAATGTAGCTAACTTTTAACTAAACAAAATCCAACAAACCCTAAGGGTGACGACCACTCTGTATAGGAGAAAGAGGGAGAGGGTGGCGGTACTGTTCACATATGAACAATAATCATGTGAACAATACGAGCCTAAGATTTCTATCCGAATTACAAGGCCCATGGTCCAAACAGGTGATGTAACATTTTCTTTCGACTATTCCGAAATGCTCCGAACGAATTTGGAGGTGGGGCCGGATCCGTTGGAAAGACCTCGTCGTAAGCTTTCCATCAAGTACGGCTAGAGCATGATTAATGGCCAGGATTCCTTGGCTGGGATCCAGTGGCTGTAGAGGATCGTTCTAGGTCGGCCAGTGCAGACTCGGGAGGCCCTGAAGCTATCTGACAGACACATTCTCTTTTTTTCTGTGTCTGTCGCTCTCCTTTGAACACATGCAAATCTCTTTTTTTTTGGCGACAATTACAGAACGCACTACTAGTTGGGAAGGTTAGAAGGCACAACAACATACAATAGATGATGTGCAGCAACGCAATAGCCTTGTTTTGGTGTTCTTGTTTATAACTTGACAAAACTGGAAGATATCAGCTCGCATGAAACTGGACGCAGTAATGCAATTTAAAGCTTAGACCCAATCACCTTTATAATGAACTCGGCACCCTTTGATAAATACACTAGCTAAGTTGTATAGTCAACAAAAGAAAGCATAGTGATTATGACTATACTTGTAGTGTGCCTACCTTCTAATAGTAATAATTGGAGGTGCGATACAGCGAATACGGATGAATATCGTTTATCTTGTATCTTATTCTGTATTTTTTCTCGAAGTTGGATACGGATAGTATCGAATACCTATGGCTTCATCCCGTATTCGCTCTGTGAGCCTTCGGTCATTCGATCACTACTACAGAAAAGATCTTCACAGACGGTTCAAAAACGTTATCACAAACGGTTTCGTGAGCCGTTTGAGTTTATGTGTCAGTGATGACATGAGGTCATCACAAACGGTTTTTGAACCGTCTGTGATGCACACTATCAAAGACGGTTATTAACTCAGAACCGTCTGTGATAGCTGACTATCACAGACGGTTTATAGATAAAACCGTCTGTGATAGCTTATGTTTCACAGTCGGTTTATATATAAAACTGCCTGTGATAGTACATATCATAGACGGTTGATATTTGGAACCGTCTGTGATAGCCTCTTCTCTATAAAATCTCCAAGCAGTGGCTGCTTTTGCCTTTAAAACCGGCTTCGTATATATATATATATATATATATATAGTTTGTAGTCCCTTGTTAGCTAACTCGATTCCTGAATTCAGCTAGCTAGCTCGCTCCTTGGCCATTTATCCTAAACGTGCAGGCCACGTTTTACTTCATCGAGCCTAACACACTGGAGTGTACCATTTGCTTCATGCCAATTAGGCATGAAGCAAATGGTACACTCCAGAGTGTAAGGCTCAATGAAGTAGGCTGTGTTTCACCTAAACGTTTAGGATGAACGCCCAAGGCGCGAGCTAGCTAGCTGAATTCAGGTCTTGAGTTAGCTAACAAAGGCTACGAACTGTGTGTGTGTATACTAGTAGGGTACCTATGCATTGCAACGGAACCCTAAACCTTACACAAATAATATTTGCCTTTAACACATAAAACAAATCAACCAATTAATTAAAAGATGGTGATGCATATATCTACAAACATCACACTAGCGCAACATGATAGAACAAGCTCTCCATACGGCAATTCTGTAAATGAACGGACAAATCAACATTTTCCTATATCATACTTCAATATATAAATAAATGTCAGACTATCATGTAAAATAATTACAAACCAACTGATAAAGTAGACATCATGTATTAAACAGAAACAATAACGAAAATTTAGAAATGAAGCTGATGCGATAGTCTTATGGAAGATTCATCATCATATCTAGCTTGTCAAGTAAACCTCGGCCGTTTGCCGCCCACCAGAAACCTCGTGCGTGCCGCTGGAACCCCCATTCTGAGGTCGAAGCTAGCTAGAAATACAACGGTGCTTCACAAAAACCCCGAGGTAAATTATCAGAGGAGCGAACTACGGTGAAGCTATAATAGAACTAAGTTTAGGATAATAAGATGGCAGTCACAATAGAGCAGTGAGGAGAAAAAAAATTGGAGATGTAACATTGTTGCATCTACTCCTGCACTATTTGAGTTTCATGGAGTACTTTATCATATATTGGGTGAATCTTGTCCAAAATGTTATTCAATCTAAGCCCATGATAGTTAAATGCAATCAACAATGCAACAAGCTACGAAATCGAAAATTGGAAGATTATTCCACATAAATGGTGGCGATAAAAATGAGTTTAAATTATGCTGCCACTTCTAGTGGTCATGTTTTTCAAGCCTTTCAGAGTAAGTACACCACTAATTCACCAAATAATATGGAATAGTAAATCATCTTATAAAACTTCACTTCAGCCTATACATTACATGCTTCAAATCAAGGACTAATATTCATCCTATAAAGTTACGAATCTCTTCTAACCACCAAAGTCCAAGGCACTGCTTCAAGGATGCTAATAGTGAGAACAATGGAGGAAGATGCTCATCCCGGATCAGCCCTGAAATTTGAGAAAACTCTGGACGTGAATTTCATTGACAACGTTTAAGATCTGCATGGAAAAATTTCTTAATAGTACTAAAATATGATAAGGCATCTTTGTAAGAACTTCCTAACATACCTTTTAGTACTAAAATATGAAAAGGCATCTCTATAAGAACTTCCTAACATACCTTTGATACATACAGAAGCAACTTCACTTTTGTGTTAGTTACTCCAAATGCAGCTTCCAAGGCTTCTTTGGGGTAGATAAATCCAGAAAAATTGAAGAACTCCAAGTCACTAAGGGGAGAACCCCATTTTACGACCTCTCTAGGCAAGAAACCAAGTTGGATTGAATTTGATTCAGGGCATTAGACATGGTAATTGAGATGCCTTCCAAGGATACTTGTTCTAATCCTAGAGGGTACATGTGCCGAGTCCATGCCGGAGTTGGATTTTTCCTAGAATACTCATGAGGGGATAATGAGAGATAACATAATCCTAAGTGCAAAACATGCTTACTAACCTAGCAACAAACTGGGCTTGAGTAGGATGGGTCCAAATCCTTTGGAACAATGGTAAGATTATACGGTACCAAAAATTGACAATGGCAGGTGAAGGCTAGTCACAATTGTTTAGATGCAAAAGATGCCAAGAGACAAAAACACCAAATTTTTATCACCACTGCAAAGGAAAAGGTTTGATTAGTGTGCATAAAGGACTTCCAGAACAAAGATGCATCAACAGTAGATTCATCAACATCAGAGGCCACAAAGGTGCAACTCAATTGAAAATTGTGAGGTTACAACTTACATACAACTTAGCCAAAAATTATAGCATTTTTGTGGAGCCAGCTAGCAGTATGTGATGCATAGTACACACTAATCAACATTGATGGATCTAGATTCTAGAGGGGCAATGTTAGGCAATTGCAGATTTAAATAACAATTAAGTGGAAGGCAAGAAGATATATGGTTGATCCTAACAGGATGGATGTGTAGTTAAGATGATACTCTGCCAGCAACTCTGCTGGTCAGATATGTCTCTTTCCTTTTCTCCCTCTTTTTAATCATCTCCATAGACTGATACACATCACATGGTGCTGACATGGTTGCAACTTGCAACTCAGATTTGTTTTGAAAGATGGTCTACATACCCTTGGGGCGTCGGAGAACACAACAGCTTGATTTGTTGATAACCGAAAAATAATTTTCATTTAGGCAAGTCTTTTCACGGGGGAAGTAAAGGCTAAAGTGGCTAGCACCAAATCCATTTGGACCCTAACAGTTGGGCGAACAAGCTATATATGCAGAAACTTGGATCTTTGGATTGCTCCTCTTGGGTAATATAGTTCGGACAATTTGGTTATCCTGAATAGTTCTGCAATTTCTCTTAACAGAGGGAACTATGCAAATTTCTTCTCATGAAGAATACATCTCCTTCTACAAAAAATAAACATAAGGAAGCTCAATTCCACTGCACCAGTAGTAGCTTAGCCTGCACTTAGTAATATTAACTTCAGACAAGGTTGGTCTTGTATTTGTAAACAAAATCAAATTATGTACATCGATAACTGAGGTAAAGTGGGGACTGTAACACAATAGTTGTTCTACATGCGTTATTCCCACTGTAGCATACAAAAGATAGAAACATAAAAAAAGGTTAGCCTGTACACCTTGTTGCTAAAGGAATTCAGTGATGCAGGAGCAACGACAATATCATTTCTACAGTGGTTGTAAAACAGCCAACTAATTGAATGAGGAATGTGGACTGGAAGAACTGTAGAAAAGGTAGGAAACTACAAATTTAGTCACATCAATAACTAAAATAGATGCATAATGGAAATGGTGTAACCGAGCTTACCATCAGATAAATTGAAAGAGCACTTGCATGCAAAAATTTCTCTGGAGTCTAAAGTCTGATTGGATAACAAGATTTTATCCAAGAATTCTTTCCTAAAAATAAGCATGGACACTATGCAGTTAGCACTTAGCAGGCTCACGGAGAATGATAAGAGTGAACAGAGTAGCAACATGACCTCTTATTTCTTATATTGGCATGAACGAACAGTCTCAGTTTCTGTCAGCCATGTCAAATTGAAGGTTTGTTTTTAAAGAGGTGCGTACAGCCAATAGAAGGTTAAAGATCTAAGCAGACTTGCGTTATGTTGGAATTCAAAAGCAAAACAAATGCGACTAACTTTGGAAGCAAATGATATGTTAGCAACTGAGCAATTGAAGGGGAATGATCAGCATTACTGTACATAGACACACAAGAAGGGGAATCCTACACTGGCTCTAACATGCACCAAAGAAGTGGTGGTTGTCCAACACGTGTCAGGCACATGCACACATGCTACTTGGTAGAACTGTCGGTGTGACCTAGGTATACACTTGAGCACTTTCACTAAAATGGAAATGCAAAATTATAGTAGAGAATTAACCTATTGGAAAGAGAGAGCATAGCTTGTAGCTGGTCAGAATTGTGGCTCAAGAATTCTAAACACAACAAGGAATAAAGCATCGATGTGTACCTTGGTTGCTTTGAAGAGTTCATCTAGTACTTCAGACAACGTTGGGTGTGCATGAACAACAAACTTGATATCTTGCATGATGGACGTGATTATGTGCTAAACTGATAATTCAAGCTAAATTGCTGAACCTCGCAAAGACAGGTATAAGTTAAGAAAATGTGAGAACCCGGGGTATTTAACTTGTAATACTTAACCATCAAGCTGATTCAAGCATTACAAATCAAATATCTCGACTCTCAACGTATATGTACTTCCCAGAATTGCAGTACACATACCCCATACAAAAATCACACATCAATTCCATTCAACACATAGAACCAAAGTACATCTAAGCAATTCAAAAGACATACATAATATAGTTATTACAAAAGGGGCCGACCGGCCAAATAACAACTAAAGAGTTAGATAAACAGCGGAAGCAAACAACCATTAGATGGCGATAAACAAAATCCAATTAGTGTGCCATTAACCCACAAGGCAACCAACCGGGCCACCAACCTAGTCGTCAAACCCGCCGCACATCTCACAAAAGTGGATCCCTTAGGGATCAACTTCCTTCTTTGCAACAATTTATTAAACAAAGCAAATGAGTACAAAAATGTACTCGCAAGACTGACGTGTAGAGTAACAGGCCTATACATAGCTACATGCAAGCTTATTTAAGTGGAGGAGGCTCCAGACCCATTTTCAGCATAAAGCAAGTTTTCATTTGCAATAATGTAATAGATTTAAAGCAATTTACAATCTGTTTTTATTTGACAAAAACAGTGAGATACAAGTAACAATTAATAAAAGACATCCTGGAAGTGGCTAACCCAATAGCCACCACAACAATAGCATGAATTCCCCATTCATACCACCCACATCATGTTTTAATTAAATGTTATAGTCTAGTTCTCACGGGGCGTATCCAAGCGTGTCCATAACCTAGGATGAGGCCATTCGAATAGTTTGAACCCTGCAGGGGTGTACCAATGTACCCACATGTCAGACCGCTCCTTAATGCCACACGATAAAGCACACTTCCTTTGGTATGCCGGCAGAGCTGAGTCCTACGAGACGTTTCCAATATTGTGTATTAACTACGAGTCGTCCATATGGGAGAAAGCCCTATACGTTGATGCGGAGTCATCAAAGATGCTCACCTCCTTATAAAGGATGATGCTCCTTGCAGTGGAGAAACTCCACTACTGCTCACCCAAAAACCCACCATGCAACTCGGAGCTAACACATGCCAAAGTACTAAGTCAAGAGAGGTTCCATATGCCTCTCATGTGGTTAATCATAAATTACTCAATCTGATGGCGCAAGTAACTTCGGTCCTTGATTGACTTGGGCACCATTCGATCCACACCATAAGATCACACCATCAACCATTGTGCCCAAGTCTCAAACATTTCATTTTCAGTTTCAGTTTTTGACTTTACAAAGTAACAAAGCACAAAGTGCTGAGCATAATGATAATAATAATTTTGTGTGATCAAAGTTATCGACTAAGTCGATAACCGCCCAATTCTACCGGCAGCTAAGCATTTCTAAGCATGACACCGTAAAGACAATAAAAGAGCATAATTCAACCACCGGGCTCTAATTCACCAGCGGGATTAATACATTATGTTTAGTGGTAGGGGATGAATAATTTAAGGGCAACCATGCAATAGGAATAACTACCTCTAATCGGAAAATAAACTTTGACACAAAAACATGCATACATACAATTTGTAAACAAAGTATTAGACTTGAAAGTAATGGGACATTTATGATCAAACTGCTTGCCTTGCTAGGGATGACCTTCTTGCAGCAGAGGATCACTCTCGTATACAATAGGATCGTCGGAACCTACCGAAAAAATCGAAAGCACAATAAGAACGAATAACACCGAAAAGACCCAAAACTTCAAAGTCATCCAAAAATCATGAAAAATTCACAGAAGGTATAGCATGATTTTAGGTGAATTTATCAACAAGAATCAATTGATTTGGATGCTCTATACAAAAGTTATGACAGTTTGAAAGTCAGTTTTCCAGAAAATCCAATTAAATTGATACCGGTTACTGTTCATCCGAATTAATTGTTTTGGTGAAAATTTCCAGAGCAGTGGTGCACTTGAAATTTTTATGGTAGGTAGAGATCCACATGAGATGAACAATGGAATTTGATTCACCTCATTTGGAGCTAAGATGAATTTTCTATGATTTTTCAAAGTTATGAAAGTAGTGCACATGACATAAGTAAAATGAGCTTTTTAGTAATAGAAACATGCTCAAAACCTATTCTACAATAAACTACACTAATAGAGGATTCCAACAAAGTTGAGTTCACTCAATTTGGAGTTACAGAGAAATACTTATGCATTTTTGAAGTTAAAGCAATTTGTAATGCAACAATATTACTAAATCTAAAGTAATTTTGCCAAAAGTATTTTCTGTAATAGTAACATGATTAAATCCATTTTTATATTAAAGTACATTTTAAAAGGAAACTAACAAAATTTGAATCATCAATTTTGGAGCTAAAATGAATTAGTTATGCCATTTTGAAGTTTAGAGCAATTTTCAGTTCACCAATAAAGCATTTCAGAAATCATATAAACACAAAATATTTTTTATACCCAGGCCAAGCTAGCCATGGTCACTGACCGGTGGGGCCAATTGAACAGTACCATTTTCTATTTAACCTATGGATTCTTGAGAATCGAATTGGGGCCTACAAGTCATTGACACGATGCACAAAAGCGACAGTCTTGCGCGAACCAGGGCACGACAACAATGCGGCCGGGTGGTCAAAATGGAAAGCTCAGGTAATAGCGCACCCAATGGCACCAGCGGCGAGACCTGCGGTGGTCGGCCAGCGGCGGCGACGGCGGGGGAGTGGGAGCTACGGAAACAAGGCACTCTGCGGAAAAAGATGCTCATGCAATAGCGTCTTGCCACGGGCATTAGAGGGCTCCGAGAACTTCTGCGATGACCGGAGGTGGGGAGGTTGCGGAGTTGAGCCGGCGACGAAGAACAGCGGCGGAGGCGATGGTGCTCTGAGAGAGCTCAACTGAGCCAAATGGGGCGGAATCGGAGGTATGGAGAGTGTCGAGAGGGTCCATAGATGGTGTGCAAGCGAGAATCGACAAGAGGCTCACCTCACCGAGATGGGGAAGAAAAAAAGCTTGCGACCGAAAATGGAACAAGCTTCTAATTCCCGGGCTCCTGTGAATCGACGGCCAAATTGCATGAGGGGAAATACTAACCAAGCCAAGGCATGCATGGTGACGCACTTAAGCAAGGATAATACTCACCGGGGCACGGAGTTGGCACGGCGGCGGCTTCGGGAGTGTGCTCTAGAGCGTCAGGGAGCGCGCCTCGTCTCCTCGAGCTACACAAGAAGATAAGGGCTCAAACCGGTGCACAAGGGAGCGGTGAAGGAAGAGGAAGAGGGGGGAACCACGCGGAGGAAGCTCACCCTAGAGCTGAGCTCAAGCCAGAGCCTCCCTCCTCAGCCACCGAGAGGAGGAATGGCTTCCAACGGGCGAGAGAGGGGGTATTATCCCCCGGCGATGACGGAAATGGGAGCGGCATCAACTGACTGAGCTAGGGATTGGCCGAGAGGGGCGGTGGATTGATGCCGTGCCCGCGCGTTGACGGAGGCGACAGAGCTTCACCGCGACGTGGTGTGAGGCTTCTGCGCGAGCGCCAACACGAGGTGGAAGACGTGACTAACCGGTGGGGCCGCGGCGTCAACGACTAGCGGCGCGCGAGAGGTCGAGCGAATTGGGTTGGCGCGGGCCGTTGGATCGAGATCCAACGGTCGACAACATGCGAGAGGTTTCCAAACTGGCCGAAGCGGTATGCGATCAGAGCCGTCGATGCACGATCGGGCGGTTGACGCGAGGTGCGATTAGGGGGTTAGACCGAGCCAGGTGGTGTGGTCGGAGTCTGACTTGGGTCTGAGTCCGAGGAATAGTGATTTCAGATTTTGATTTAAAAAGGCTGAGGAGATTGGGAATTTTTGGAGGTAGCTCCGAAGCTCCAAAAATTCTGCAATTTTTATGGAAGCTTTCTGGATCAGAGGAAAACCTTGCATAATTTTTGTAGGAATTTTCATGCATTGCATTGCTCTCTAGAAAATTCACAAGAGGCTGTCCTAGGGGTTTGACCAGAATTCAAACTGGTTTGACTAGCTCTTTTGGAATAGCAAATAAAATCTAAAAATTATGAGATTTTTCAGAGAGCTTACTAGGATGGTCTAGAAGCTAGGAAAAATATTTCCAGAGGATTATCACAAGATTTTATTATGGAGTTTTCAAGGACTAAAGCTTCCATCAATAGAAACATTGACCTTTGAAAATGGGAAACACTAGGGGAAAATTTCTAGAAAATTTCAAATGACATCATGGGGCATCAAAAGTTTTAATTTATCCTAATTTTTATACATTTGAAATATACACCATTGTTTGGGATGTTACAAAACCTCCCCCCCTTACAAGAATCTCGTCGAGAGATTCCGTTTACTCGGAAAAGAAAGATGGGTAGTCCGCACGCAGGCGATCCTCCCTTTCCCAAGTTGCTTCATCCTCAGTATGATTTGTCCACTGAACTTTAAGGAACTTGATGGCATGATTCCGTGTTCTTTGTTCAGCTTCTTCAAGGATGCGAAGAGGACGCTCTTTGTAGGTCAAGTCTTCTTGTACATCGAGACTTTCCAATGGAGCTTCTTCGGTTGGAACACGAAGGCACTGCTTCAATTGGGACATGTGGAAGACATCATGCACACCCTCAAGTTCAGCGGGCAATTCCAACTTGTAGGCAACCGCTCCTTTCTTCTCGATGATGCGATAAGGTCCAACATATCGAGGAGCTAGCTTGCCTTTGACACCGAAACATTGATGACCCTTCAGAGGAGACACTTTGAGATAAACAAAGTCATTAGACTCGAAGCTCAACTCACGACGGTGACGATCCACATAGCTCTTTTGCCTTGATTGAGCCGTGCGTAACCGATCTCGAATCAACTGAACTTGACTTTCGGCCTCATTAATCGAGTCGGGGCCAAAGAATGGTCTTTCACCGGTTTCTGACCAATTCAACAGGGTCCTACATTTCCTCCCATATAAGGCCTCAAATGGTGCCATACCAAGACTAGCTTGAAAACTGTTGTTGTAAGAGAACTCAGTGAACGGCAAGCATTTCTCCCAATTCTTCCTATAGGAGAGAACACAAGCACGGAGCATGTCTTCCAACACTTGATTGACTCTTTCAGTCTGACCATCAGTTTGAGGATGATACGCTGTGCTGAAAGAAAGACGAGTTCCCATAGCCTCTTGCAAACTATGCCAAAACCGGGAGGTAAAGAGTGAACCACGATCCAAAACAATCGTCTTGGGCACACCATGCAAACTCACAATGCGGGATATGTAGAGGTCCGCCAAAGTACCTACACAAATCTTAGCCCGCACTGGCAGAAAATGGGCTACTTTCGTCAACCGATCAATGATAACCCATATGGCATCTTTCCCTTTTGAGGTACGGGGTAGATTGGTGATGAAGTCCATGCCGATAGAATCCCACTTCCATTCAGGCACTTGCAAGGGTTGTAGCAAACCCGCTGGACGTTGATGTTCGGCCTTCACACGACGACATACGTCACACTCGGCAACAAACTTTGCGATTTCTCGCTTCATTCGGGTCCACCAGAACCTCTGACAGAGATCTTGATACATCTTTGTGGCCCCGGGATGAATGGACAAAGGAGTATCATGGGCCTCGCGGAAGATGACATTCTGCAATTCCATGTCCTTAGGAACAACAAGGCACTTTCTGAATCATACAACACCATTGTCATCTTCTGAGAAGCACTTGGCTATTCCGTTCGTAATATTCTGCTTGATCTGATTCACACCTTCATCTGTTTGTTGTGCAGCCTTGATCTGATCTTCTAAGGTTGGTCGCACAACCAAGGCAGTGAGGGAACCATACTCAACCACTCCCAAGTTGAGCCGCTGAAATTCTTCATGAAGGGCGGGCTGCTGCTCCTTGAGCATCAAGGTATTACAATAAACCTTGTGACTGAGAGCATCGGCAACAACATTAGCCTTGTCCGGATGGTATTGGAGACCCATATCATAATATTTGATCAATTCCAACCACCTTCTTTGCCTAAGATTCAGATCCGGTTGGGTGAACAAGTATTTCAAACTTTTGTGATCCGAATACACTTCGCAACGATTACCAATGAGGTAATGTCGCCAAATCTTCAGTGCATGAACCACTGCAGCTAATTCCAAGTCATGAGTCAGATAATTGAGTTCATAAGGTCTCAATTGTCTTGATGCATAAGCCACTACCTTGCCCTCTTGCATAAGAACACAACCGAGTCCTTGACGAGAAGCATCGCAATAGATATCGAAGCTTCGATGGACATCGGGAAGAACAAGAACTGGATTTGTGGTTAATCTTTTCTTGAGTTCTTGAAAACTCTTCTCACAATCAGTGGACCAAACATACTTCTTGTCCTTCTTGAGCAATTCTGTCATTGGCTTCGCGATCTTGGAAAAATTCTCAATAAAGCGGCGATAGTATCCCGCTAAACCAAGAAAACTCCTCACGTCAGTCACTGACTTGGGCTGACCCCATGAGAGCACATCACTAACCTTGCTAGGATCAACGGCTATGCCTTCCACTGAAAGAACATGGCCCAAGAATGCCACTTCCTTCAACCAAAACTCGCACTTGCTGAACTTCGCATAGAGTTGATGTTCACGCAGTTTTCCCAACACTAGCTTTAGGTGTTCAGCATGCTCTTCATCATTCTTCGAGTAGATGAGAATATCATCAATAAAGACCACCACAAACTTGTCCAAATACTCCATGAATACCATATTCATAAGATTCATGAAAAGAGCAGGAGCATTCGTCAAGCCAAAAGACATGGCTGTACACTCATACAATCCGTAGCGAGTAGAGAAAGCCGTCTTCGAGATATCTTCAAGCCTGATTCGGACTTGATGGTAGCCCAATCTCAGATCAATCTTGGAGAATACCCGAGCTCCAGTCAATTGATTGAAAAGGTCGTCAATCCGAGGCAACGGATACTTATTCTTCACCGTCACAGCATTCAACGGACGGTAATTAACGCACAAACGCAGAGTCTTGTCTTTCTTCTTCACAAAGATTGCAGGAAAGCCCCACGGTGATGAGCTTGGGAGGATGAAACCCTTCTCTTGAAGTTCACCAACTTGCTCGCCGGATGGACTTGTGAGGGAGATGAATTTTCTGGCACAATCGATTTGTCCCAAGTGTTGGGACAGCCAATCCATGCCAAGTATCACATCCAAACTTGCTGAATTGAGGAGAATAAGATTTTCCAAAAATCCCACTCCTCCAATCTTAATAGAAACATCCTGACATTCATTTTTAGCTCTCATTTCCGACCCTGGAGAATGAATAATCAAAGGAACATGCATAGGAACAATTTGAAGATCACTAAGTACAGCAAAAGACTTTGATATAAAAGAATGAGAAGATTCGGAATCGAATAAAACGGTAGCAGGTTGAGAGTTGACAAGAAGTGTACCCGACACGACGTCGGGTGCCTCCTGAGCTTCCTCGGCCGAGATATGGTTGACTCGGCTGTTGCCCACATTCTGGGTCTTCTGAGTAGTCTTCTGATCTTGACCATTTCCTTGCCCATGTCCTCCATTAGGACGAGGGGTCGCTCCAATCTTCTTAGGGCAATGATTAGCATAATGCCCCTTGTTGTTCCAGAAGAAACAAGTGACCTCAGCAGCCGGATTGCGGGGGCCTCCTTGCTGTCCTGCAGGTGCACGTGGTTGAGACATGGCCTGCGGTGGGCGAGGTACATACGCCGGTGGCCTCGGTGGTGCTGGAGTCTGAGAGTAAGGCACCGGGGCTTGCCCGACGTGAGAACGGGGAAAATTGACCCTTGCTGATTTTTGAGCCTCCCACTTGCGCTTGCAAGAATCGCCTAGCGCTCTTCCCTTGTGCTCGGCGATAATAGCCTTGTCGACCAATGTCTGGAAGTCGGGGAAGTCGACGATAGATAACTTGTCCTGAAGCTCCTCAGACAAGCCATCCATGAACTTCTCCTGCTTGGCATCATCAGTGGGCACGTCCTAGGGGGCGTACCGAGAGGGATGGTTGAAATCATGCAGGTACTCAGTTACTGATCTGCGCCCTTGCTTGAGCGCCGAGAATTCCTTCTTCTTAAGCTTCATCAGTCCGGCGGGAACATGAGCCTGGCGGAAGGCAGTGCGAAACTCCTCCCAAGTGATGGCTCGGCCCGCGGGCTGCATGGTGAGGAAGTTCTCCCACCATGAAAGTGTTGCCCCCTCTAGTTGATGAGATGCGAAGAGTGCCTTCTCTTGTTCTTGGCACTGAGCGACATCGAGCTTCCGCTCGACTAGACGCAACCAATCGTCTGCGTCGAGTGGATCCTCGGACCGCGAAAAGGTGGGTGGCTGCGTGCAAAGGAACTTCGAGAGTCCTCCCCTCTGATGATGACCACCTCCCCCTCTTGATCCGGAGGCACCAGAAAGGTTGGAGGTATTCCGTGCAATCGCCTCTAGGATCCTTGTCTGATCCATATGATTTCGCTTAATCTGAGCAAGAACCTCAGCCATGGTCGGAGGAGGTGGGAGCTCCTCATCCTAACCAGCTGGCTGACCCTGGCTGCTACGAGTTTTTCCTGCCATCCTGTTTCATTGAGGCGGGTTAGCAACAAAAAACCCGACACTAGAGGCGAAAGGTAGCAAAAGAAAAGCTATCGACTAGGGAAATGAGATATTACCCTAACCCAATTACAACCATATAACTAGCAAGAAATGAACTCCAAATAATTGCAAAAAGGCATAAGATCCAATGCAAAACTCATAAGACACAAGATTCAACTTCTCGGTACGACTAACTCGTATTGAATGAACGAGTAATCGGTTTGAGAAGAAAATTCCAGAACACAACTCAAGTCTTATTACATATAAGGATCATGGTAAAAACCATCTAGGGTGTGTTAGACACTAGCTATCTAATATCACATCTTACCCTTTTAAATCCCACAATTTTTAGTTGAATTATTGTAACATCCCGAAACTAATGATGTGTATTTCAAATGTTATAAAATGGGGATGAATTAAAACTTTTGATGCCTCATGATGACATTTGGAAATTTTCTAGAAATTTTCCCCTAGCAATTCCTATTTCCGAGAACAATGTTTTTCTTAATGGAAATAGTCAATCTTTAAAACTCTTTGATCAAATGTTTTGATCATGCTATGGAAATATTTTTCCTATCATCTTGAGCATCCAAGTAACCTCTCTGCAAAATCTTATAATTTTTAGATTTTGTTTGCTATTTCAAATGGGCTAGTCAAACCTATTTGAATTCTGGTCAAACCCTAGCTCAGCAACTTGTGGATTTTCTGGAGATTAATGCAGTGCATAAAAACTCTTGGAAAAATTACACAAGCTTGTTCACTTATCCAGAAAGCTCCCATAAAAATTTCATAAGTTTTGGAGTTTGGGAACTATCTCCAGAAATTCTCTAATCTTCTCAGCTTTTTAAACCAAACTTAAAATCACTATTCATCGGGCTCGCACCGAGCCCGACTCGCACCTAAACCTAACCTGGCTCCGCCAAACCCACTAGAAGTACCATCGCTACGCAGCCGTCGATCACGCTTCAACGGCGCGATGGCGTACTCTTCGCCCCATCTTTAAAAACTCACAAGACGATATCGACCGTTGGAATTAGATCCAACGGTCGCCTCGTTCCTTTTCGCCGACGTTCACTCATCGGCGGTGGGCCCTCTCCGCTGGTCGTCGTCAAGCTCACGCGGCGAAGCGCGCGAGACTCTTCGCCACGTCGCGCGCCTTCGCCGATGTACCGGCGCCGCCGTCATCACCAATGACTTCGCCCGGTTTTGGACCATCGCCCGGTTTCCTCACCTCGGCCGCGCCGTGTATGCGCGTTCGTGCCAGCCCCACCTGCTCGAGCTTCCTCTCCGCAGCGCCACGCCGCTCTGCAGCGCCCGTCGCTGCCCGGTCCGCCGTGAAGCCACCGCCACAACCTATCAGGAGCTCCCTCGAACGCCGCTTCTTCTCTGTCCCTTGCCTCGCACAAAACTCCCTCTTCCCCCTCCGAATTGCTCACTTTCCCTCTCTGTGGCTGAGGGAAGGGAGGCTTGCCCGGGTGCATCTCTCTGGTGAGCTTCGGTCCTGTAGTTTCTCTCGCTTCCACCTTCGATGATGGTTCCTCTTTGCTAATGCGAGCACTTCATTTTGCTTGTAGCCCTGGTTCCATCTCATGCTCTCGTCTGTGCCTGAGCGTGCTCCGGGCGACATCATCGTGTCATCTCCAACCCCGGTGAGCTCCCTCCTCTTTCTTGTGCGTCACCTTATGCGCTTGGCTTCGAGGTGAAAAACCCCTCAACTAATTTCCCGAATGTTTCAAGGATTGTTGAATTTGGGGATTTTATCAATTCCGGCCTAGGAGCACCATTCCTCTTCTCCTCTCCCACGGTAAGCCATTTCGCGATTCCTTGGTTTTCACCATCTATGCTCCATCCTTAAACTTTCTTATCAGCCTTTTGGCTCTCTCCTTCCTCGGTGAAGCTCTCCACGTTGAAGCTTCCCACCGCCTCGGTCCTCACTTGCCCGGCTCATCTCCGACCACCTCCGCAGCTCCGCGTCATCCCGGTAAGGTCCCTGACCCTTCCTGGTGCTCATGCTCACGTTAGTTCGAGCAATGCGTTGTCGTATCATTGTTTTTGTTTTCCCGTACTTCCTCCTCGGCCCCGCTCCGTCGCACCACCGCGTCCGTGCGCCTCGACCTCGCCACGTGTCTCTGGTCTTGCGATTAGCGTCGGGATCCCGCTTTGGTGCTTGTATGGCGCCGCCATGGCGCTGCGAAGCGCCACCGCCTATAAGCTCATGGGAGAACGTCGTTGTCGGACACGTCCGGCAAATCCCTGTAGCGGCGAAGATTAAAGTTAATGACGTGGTTTAGTGGCTAATGTGGTCTTATGATGGGTATTGAGTCTATGGCATGTGGGGCCAGGTGCTTAAAGTTAGGGTTAATGTCGGGTTAGCTCTGAGAATGGCAGGTGGGCCTGGGAGTTTAGTGTAGTGGTGAGCCCATGGACCCTGTCTATGACTCTCGGTCCATGCACTATGCATGTGGACCGTGTCAATGACAGGCGGGTCCCACTTGTCAGGTTAATTAGAAATCCTTTGGAAAATCAGATTTGGCACTGTTGTTGTGACCCCACTGGTCAGTGGCTAGGGCTAGAATATCGTGGGTATAAAAAGTATTGCATGGTATTATAAATTTCCGAAATGTCTTATTTGCAAACTGAAAATTGTTTAAACTTCAAAATTGCATAAGTAATTCATTATAGCTCCAAATTGGATGATTCAAATTTTGTTAGCTTCATTTTTACATGTACTTTAATACAAAATGGTTAGATTCATGTTTCTGTTCCAGAAAACATTTTTGGTAAAATTACTTTATGATTAGTATTATTGATGCACTAAAAATTGCCCTAACTTTGAAAATGCATAAGTATTTCTCTGTAAATCCAAAAAGTGCAAACTAAATTTTGTTAGAATCCTCTGTTACTGTAGTTTATTGTAAAATAGATTATCAACTTGGTACTGTTGCTGAAAATCTCTTTATGCATGTAACTAAAGTACTACTTTCACAACTTAGAAAAATCGTAGAAAAATCATCTTAGCTCCAAATGAGGTGAATCCAATTCCATTGTTCATCTCATGGGGAGCTCTGCACGCCATAAAAATTTCAAGTGCACCACTGTTCTGGAAATTTTCGTCAAATAATTTAATTACATGAATAGTA
This sequence comes from Phyllostachys edulis, assembly GCA_036346405.1. Classification (NCBI taxonomy): domain Eukaryota; kingdom Viridiplantae; phylum Streptophyta; class Magnoliopsida; order Poales; family Poaceae; genus Phyllostachys; species Phyllostachys edulis. Next base: position 69,875,054 of record CM070549.1, read on the forward strand.
ACTTTTCCTTTTTCTAAAGCTGAGCAGAATTGTTTTGATCATATCTTTTGCATCAAGAATCCTAATCGATTGATTCTTGTTGCTAAATTCATGATAAATCCTTATCTTGCTGCTGTTAAATTTTCAAGTCATTTGGAGAAAGTTGGCTGTTGAGTCTTTTTGGTTTCTTTGTTCTTATCGGTTCTTTTCGCTCTTTCGTTAGGTTTAGACATTTGTGGTAATCCCAGAGTGACCCTCAGCAACAAATTGAGCAACAGCAGCCAGGCAAGCAGTTTGATCATGCTTAAGTCCTATTACTTTCAAATCTAATACTTTGTTTCAACGGTATGTATGCATGCTCTTGTGTCAAAGTAATTTTCCCGATTAGAGGTAGTTATTCCTAATGCATGGTTGCCTCTAAATTGTCATCCCCTGCCACAAAATATAAGTTATTAACATCGCTGGTGAATTAGAGCCCGGCGATTTAATTATGCTCTTTATTGTCTTCGGCGTCATGCTTAGAAATGCTTAGCTATCGGTAGTTGGGCGGTTATCGACTTAGTCGGTAACCTTGATCACACAAATCATTTTATTACTTTTTGATCAGCACCTTGTGCTAAATTGTTGAAAACTAAAAAGTGCAAATAAAATGATTCATACTTGAGCAAGTGGTTGGATGGTGGTATATCGGGTTTGTGTATGTCTTGCCCAAGTAAATTAAGGACCGAGTTACTTGCGCCAGTTCTCGAGCAATTTATGTGCTAACCACACGAGGACATATGGGACCCCTCTTGGCTAAGTACTTTGGGAGGTGTTAATTGGGGGTCGCAGTGGTTAAAACTGTTTTTGTAAGGAAAGAACACTGCGATTCTTTGCTTGGTGGGCAGTGTCTCCTACCTTCGGGTTGTCGCGACTCTTAATTAGCATCGCTCATTGGAAATGCCTCGTAGGACTTAGCCTTGCCGGCATACCAAAGGTAGTGTGCTAAATCTAGTGGCATAAGAGGCGATCGGCGTGTGGGTACATTGGTACACCCCTGCAGGGTTAAAACTATTCGAATAGCCTTGTCCTAGGTTATGGACACGCTTGGACACGCCCCGTGAGAACTAGACTACAACATTTAATTAAAACTTGATGTGGGTGGTATGAACAGGGAGTTCATGCTATTGTTGTGGTGGCTATTGGGTTAGTCACTTCCAGGATGTTTTGTTACCTTTATTAGTTAGTATATCGCTGTTTTTATGAAATAAATTCAGATTGTAAAGTTGCTTTCAATCTATTATATTATTGCAAATGAAAACTTGCTTTATGCTAAATTGTGTCTAGAAACTGCTCCACTTACATAAAGCTTGCATGTAGCTAAATATCAGGTCTGTTATCTCACACGTCAGTCTTGCGAGTACAATAAACAATTTATTGTACTCATTTGCTTTGCTCTAAATTAAATTGTTGCAGAGGAGGAAGTGGAACCCCCAGAGTTACACTTTTGTGAGTTGTGCTTCGCCTTCGTTCAGGACGACTAGCTTGGCGTGCTTGGATTGGTTGCCTTGTGGATTATGGCACACTAATCGGCTTTTGTTATTGCCATCTTATGGCCATTTGTTTCCGCTGCTATGATAACTCTTTAGTTGAATTTGGCCGGTCGGCCCGTTTGTAATAACTATATACTGTATGTCTTTTGGTTTGTTATGTCGTATTTTGGATTCTATGTGATTGAATGGAATTGATGCTTGATTTTTGTATGGGGTATGTGTACTATATTCTGGGAAGTACATATACGCCGAGAATCGTGATATTTGATTTGTAATGCTTAAATCATCTTTATGGTTAGGTATTACAAGTTAAATACCCCGGGTTCTCACAATTATCCTCTCATTTTCAGCCCTATCGAAGAACTAGGTGCTTGCTGTCCAGATTTTGTATCTAAGCTCCAAGCTGAAATTTCCAACTTCAAATGCTTCTAATCTTCACTAAAAGACAGCCAACACTTTATATTCTCAACGCTCATTGAATCCCAAAACCAAATTTAAACGGTAATAACTATCTTTTGAAATAAAGACGAGAGGAAACAACTTTTCAAATCTCAATCTAGAACAAGGTAAGATGAGCAATCTAGGATAGGTAAGGAGTAAAATCTGAGAACTTACTTAAGTTTTCATAAACTATTTTTCATTTTGAAACTAAGTTTTTCAAAATATCCTAAGGACGACTAAGCTAGGGGTTTCTACGGTTAGTATGGTTCTGATACCAACTTTTGTGAGAACCCGGGGCATTTAACTTGTAATACTTAACCATCAAGATGATTCAAGCATTACAAATCAAATATCTCGACTCTCGGCGTATATGTACTTCCCAGAATTGCAGTACACATACCCCATACAAAAATCACGCATCAATTCCATTCAACACATGGAACCAAAGTACATCTAAGCAATTCAAAAGACATACATAATAGAGTTATTACAAAAGGGGCTGACCGGCCAAATAACAACTAAAGAGTTAGATAAACAGTGGAAGTAAACAACCATAAGATGGCGATAAACAAAAGCCAATTAGTATGCCTTTAACCCACAAGGCAACCAACCGGGCCACCAACCTAGTCGTCAAACCCACAAGACATCTCACAAAAGTGGATCCTTGGGGATCAACTTCCTCCTCTGCAACAATTTATTAAGCAAAGAAAATGAGTACAAAAATGTACTCATAAGACGGCGACGTAGAGTAACAGGCCTATACATAGCTACATGCAAGCTTATTTAAGTGGAGGAGGCTCTAGACTCATTTTCAGCATAAAGCAAGTTTTCATTTGCAATAATGTAATAGATTTAAAGCAATTTTACAATCTGTTTTTTATTTGACAAAAACAGCGAGATATAAGTAACAATTAATAAAAGACATCCTGGAAGTGGCTAACCCAATAGCCACCACAACAATAGCATGAATTCCCCATTCGTACCACCCACATCATGTTTTAATTAAATGTTATAGTCTAGTTCTCACGGGGCGTATCCAAGTGTGTCCATAACCTAGGATGAGGCTATTCGAATAGTTTGAACCCTGCAGGGGTGTACCAATGTACCCACATGTCAGACCTCTCCTTAATGCCACACAATAAAGCACACTTCCTTTGGTATGCCGGCAGAGCTGAGTCCTATGAGACGTTTCCAATATTGTGTATTAACTACGAGTCACCCATATGGGAGAAAGCCCTATACGTTGATGTGGAGTCATCAAAGATGCTCACCTCCTTATAAAGGATGGTGCTCCTTGCAGTGGAGAAACTCCACTACTGCTCACCCAAAAACCCACCATGCAACTCGGAGCTAACACATACCAAAGTACTAAGTCAAGAGAGGTTCCATATGCCTCTCATGTGGTTAGTACGCAAATTGCTCAGTACGGTGGCGCAAGTAACTCGGTCCTTGATTGACTTGGGCACCATTCCAGTCACACCATAAGATCACACCATCAACCATTATGCCCAAGTCTCAAACATTTCATTTTCAGTTTCAGTTTTTGACTTTACAAACTAACAAAGCACAAAGTGCTGAGCATAATGATAATAATAATTTTGTGTGATCAAAGTTATCGACTAAGTCGATAACCGCCCAATTCTACCGATAGCTAAGCATTTCTAAGCATGACACCGTAAAGACAATAAAAGAGCATAATTCAACCACCGGGCTCTAATTCACCGGCGAGATTAATACCTTATGTTTAGTGGCAGGGGATGAATAATTTAAGGGCAACCATGCAATAGGAATAACTACCTCTAATCGGAAAATAAACTTTGACACAAAAACATGCATACATACAATTTGTAAACAAAGTATTAGACTTGAAAGTAATGGGACATTTATGATCAAACTGCTTGCCTTGCTGGGGATGACTTTCTTGCAGCATAGGATCACTCTCGTATACAATAGGATCGTCGGAACCTACCGAAAGAATCGAAAGCACAATAAGAACGAATAACACCGAAAAGACCCAAAACTTCAAAGTCATCCAAAAATCATGAAAAATTCACAGAAGGTAGAGCATGATTTTAGGTGAATTTATCAACAAGAATGAATTGATTTGGATGCTCTATGCAAAAGTTATGACAGTTTGAAAGTCAGCTTTCCAGAAAATCCAATTAAATTGATACCGGTTACTGTTCATCCAAATTAATTGTTTTGGTGAAAATTTCCAGAGCAGTGGTGCACTTGAAATTTTTATGGTAGGCAGAGCTCCACATGGGATGAAAAATGGAATTTGATTCACCTTATTTGGAGCTAAGATGAATTTTCTATGATTTTTCAAAGTTATGAAAGTAGTGCACATGACATAAGTAAAATAAGCTTTTTAGTAACAGAAACATGCTCAAAACCTATTCTACAAGAAACTACACTAACAGAGGATTCCAACAAAGTTGAGTTCACTCAATTTGGAGTTATAGAGAAATACTTATGCATTTTTGGAGTTAAAGCAATTTGTAATGCAACAATATTACTAAATCTAAAGTAATTTTGCCAAAAGTGTTTTCTGTAATAGTAACATGATTAAATCCATTTTTATATTAAAGTACATTTAAAAAGGAAACTAACAAAATTTGAATCATCAATTTTGGAGCTAAAATGAATTAGTTATGCCATTTTGAAGTTTAGAGCAATTTTCAGTTCACCAATAAAGCATTTCAGAAATCATATAAACACAAAATACTTTTTATACCCGGGCCAAGCTAGCCATGGTCACTGACCGGTGGGGCCAATTGAACAGTACCATTTTCTATTTAACCTATGGATTTACTAAACTGACAGGTGGGGCCTACAAGTCATTGACACGGTGCACATTTTACGGGGTGTGGCTTACTGTGAACTAATGGCCTCGGGCCCACCCGCAAGTGACTCAAGGAATCAGCTAAACCATGGATTTCTGACAAAGATTGTGTTTTAATAGCTAATCATTACACTTAACGTTAATGACCTGCTATAGTGGCGGTCGGAACGAGCCACGCGCTCGGGCGCACTGCGGCCGTGAGCTTCCCCGGCGAATCGCCAGTGAACCAAGGCACGACAGCGCGGCCGGGTGGTCAAAATGGAAAGCTCAGGTAATAGCGCACCCAATGGCACCAGCGGCGAGACCTGCGGTGGTCCGACATGGCGGCGCGACGGTGAGGGGCGGAGTGGGAGCTACGGGAAACAAGGCACTACGCGGAAAAGAGATGCTCGCGGCAAAATAGCGCGCGCACAGGCATTATAGGGGCTCCAGGAACTTACTGCGATGACCCGGAGGTGGGGAGGTTGCCGGAGTTGAGCCGGCGACGAAGAACAGCGGCGGCGGCGATGGTGCTACCGAGGAGAGCTCAACCTGAGCCAAATGGGCTGGAACTGGAGGTATGGAGAGTATCAGTAGGGTCCATAGATGGTGTGCAAGCGAGGAATCGACAAGAGGCTCACCTCACCGGAGATGGGGAAGAAAAGAAGCTTCGCGGCCGAAAATGGAACAAGCTTCTAATTCCCGGGCTCCTGTGAATCGACGGCCAAATTGCACGAGGGGAAATACTAACCAAGCCAAGGCATGCATGGTGACGCACTTAAGCAAGGATAATACTCACTGGGGCACGGAGTTGGCACGGCGACGGCTTCAGGAGCGTGCTCTAGAGCGACAGGGAGCGCGCCTCGTCTCCTTGAGCTACACAAGAAGACAAGGGCTCAAAACGGCGCACAAGGGAGCGGTGAAGGAAGTGAAAGAGGGGGGAACCACGCGGAGGAAGCTCACCCTAGAGCTGAGCTCAAGCCAGCGCCTCCCTCCTCAGCCACCGAGAGGAGGAATGGCTTCCAACGGGCGAGAGAGGGGGTATTATCCCCCGGCGACGACGGAAATGGGAGCGGCGTCAACTGACTGAGCTAGGGATTGGCCGAGAGCGGCGGTGGATTGACGCCGTGCCCGCGCGTTGACGGAGGCGGCAGAGCTTCGCCGCGACGTGGTGCAAGGCTTCTGCGCGAGCACCAGCGCGATGTGGAAGACGTGACTGACCGGTGGGGCCGCGGCGTTAGCGACTCAGCGGCGCACGAGAGGTCGAGCGAATTGGGTTGGCGCGGGCCGTCCAACGGTTGACAACGTGCGAGAGGTTTCCAAATTGGCCGAAGCGGTATGCGATCAGAGCCGTCGATGCACGATCGGACGGTTGACGCGAGGTGCGATTAGGGGGTTAGACCGAGCCAGGTGGTGCGGTCGGAGTCTGACTCGGGTCTGAGTCCGAGGAATAGTGATTTCAGATTTTGATTTAAAAAGGCTGAGGAGATAGGGAATTTTTGGAGGTAGCTCCGAAGCTCCAAAAATTCTGAAATTTTTATGGAAGCTTTTGGATCAGCGGAAAACCTTGCATAATTTTTATTGGAATTTTCGTGCATTGAATTGCTCTCTAGAAAATTCACAAGAGGCTGGCCTAGGGGTTTGACTAGAATTCAAACTGGTTTGACTAGCTCTTTTGGAATAGCAAATAAAATCTAAAAATTATGAGATTTTTCAGAGAGGTTACTAGGATGATCTAGAAGCTAAGAAAAATATTTCTAGAGGATTATCATAAGATTTGATTATGGAGTTTTCAAGGACTAAAGCTTCCATCAATAGAAAGATTGACCTTTGAAAATGGGAAACACTAGGGGAAAATTTCTAAAAAATTTCAAATGACATCATGGGGCATCAAAAGTTTTAATTTATCCTCATTTTTATACATTTGAAACATACACTATTGTTTGGGTTGTTACAGAAAAAAAAACTATCAGCTATACTCACTTGCACACGAGTTCCTAAGGCAATGGCGTTTGATGCCTCGTGGATGAGTTCAGCAGCATGCAAACCCAAAATGTGAACCCCAAGAATTTCTCCGATTATCGGGCTTGTAAATCAAGCTGCAGAGAGAATATGTATTGGTAAATTTAAAGTGTCTCGATGAATGCAAGCCATGAGAAGCTGCAATACCCAATTGCAAAATTTGGAGACAAGAGACAACACGACGACTATATAAAAAAGAAAGAAATGGGAAAAGCAAATTACCTTAGCAAGCCCATCTCCTTCGTTTTACGCCAAAGCTTTAATGTTAGCCTTAATCTTTGGTCTTAACAACGCTTACCTCAAATCCTTGTTTATCGACTTTTTCCTCGCTTGTGGTCGCAATATTTTAAAAACATTCAATGAAGGAAATTATAAATCTGCATCCTTTCCATCCTCCAAGAACCAATGAACAGATATCAAGTGCAGTAAAAGGATGTAACAAATTAGTTACATTAATGAAAATATGTAACAGCCAAAAATTTCAATTTCAGAGAAAATATAAACTTATGTATTTTTATGGTTTTTATGAAATTTTCTAAAGCTCTTATTAATAACCTTAAAGCTAAAACAAATTTAATTACAAAAACTATTACCAAGTTTAAGTTGAAATTATTTTATTTAGGTCCAAAATCCTTCTAGGAATTTCTGTGAATTTTTCTAGAATTTTTGGAACTTATTTGCTATTTTCTAAAGCCTCTTTTAATTAATGAAATAAAACAATTGTTAAAACATTAGAAATTCACAAACAAGTGTTTGGGCGAAACTCGTCTCTACCAGACACCGCTGCAGCGTCTTGACCCAAGCGCCCGCTCCTCTCGCGTTACCCCCCTCTCACCGCAGTTGGATAGGCATCGAGCGACTCACACGCTACCGCTTCTTTCCTTCTTTCTTTGCCACGACAAAGGGACCATCGCTCTCAGGCTTCTTCCTCTTTCCTTTCTTCCCCGCGCGCTCCTTTCCTTTCTCGCCGCATCACCATTGCCGGGATTCAAAACCTTGCCAAACCCGAACAAATCTGGCCGCATCTCCGTGATTGACACGCGCATTCAATTCCTGATCCTCCGCCCGACGACGATCCTTTCTTTCCTTTCCTCGCCGAATCCCGAAATTGCTCGTCGTCGTGCAAGACGGACCTCCTTGCTTCCTTCTGGCGATCCAACCACCGCGCCCTATAAAAGGGGGCTCCGGGACCGCCTCCCTCATCTCATCTCACCGCCACCACCCATCGCTCCCCTCCTCCTCTCTAACTCCGTAATTTCAAGTTTTATCACCGGCGACCAAAGGGGCTTCCACCGTCGAATTCACCGCCGTCAAGCCCTCTCCGGCCCCATCTCCGCCACCAATTGCTTCGCCGTGTCGCCGCGACGCCCGTGCGCGCTCTTAGTTCGCCGGAGAATCCCCGGAGCTCCTCCCTCGTCGACGACCCCGTGCCGCCGCCACCAAAGCTTGCCGCCGACGACCAAAACATCCCGTTCCGCCGCCCCAAGGTAGCGCACCAGGACCCCCATCTCATCCTCTCTCTGTTGGTATCACCCACACGACTCGCCGCGGCGTAGAACGCTGGCGAGCTCGCCACGACCTCGAATCTTGTCGGTGGCGTGGCTCGCCACGTCATTGCCACCACATCGCCACATCAACACGGGATCGACGTGGTACGCCGTGTGGCGCCACATCACCTCACACCGCCACATCTCCTGACCCATGAGCCCAAGGGTTAGTGGACTTAGTCCATGTAAGCCGTGTCTATGACACTTGGGGCCCACACGTCGAGAATTAAATTAATTCCTTTATTTCCGAAAATCCTGTACGACGTCGACCTTGCGCATTAAATGGATTTTTCTTGAGAAAAATAAATCGGGAATTCATTTAAATTGCAGATTTAGGTTTAAAATTTGTAAAATTCATAATTTTTGCATCCAATCTCCAAATTGGGTGTTCCAAATTTCTAAATTCATGTAAAATCATTATCTAGCTAACTAAACAAAAATTATTTAATTTAAAGCTATTTTGAATCTATATTTAAATTTAGAAATTCTTTTAAATATCAAATTTAGGTTAAAACTTATAAAATTCATATCTTTTGAACCTCAACTTAAAATTGAGTGATTCAAATTGCTAAAATCTTAGAAAATTATTATCTAGCTAAATAAAATAAAATTATTTCATTTGGAGTTAGTTTGATTTGTCCTTTTGGATTTATTTGAATTTCATTTGAATTTGTCGTACTTTCGCGTATAGACTTTGACGATTTCAGAGAGGTAGATCCTTCAGAGGGTTTAGAATCTCAAGACTTCAACGAAGGCAAGTTACATTCTTGACCATTTTGATCCCAGTATTTCAAAGTTAATTAATTCTATTTTTAAAGTTATTATTGCATGCATAGTTTTATTCAAGTTATTTTAAATCCCTGTTTTACTTCTTAGTTATGCCAATTCCTTGTATGGCCAATCTTGATGCTTGGAATGCCATGCCCTTGTCACCTTAGTAAAATAATTAAGATATTTATGCTTAGTCATTGCTTAGACCAAAAGATGATTTGGGAATTTTGCCAAAATACAAAGTTGTTTTGAAAATGAATCTATGGTATTGCTTTTACCATAGATGTTTGGAAAACGTTTTACCAAAGAAAAATAAATGAAATTGGTTTAGACTTGGGTGAATTGGATTGTTGGTGGGTGCAAGTTCATGCACGGCTCAATCTGAATAATGGTTGAGACCTGTGGTTTGTTTTGGAAGTCGCCCAGTCATGTAAGGACCGGTCTGCGGGCCGCGGATGTTAAGCCAAACTCGTACCACCACAAGTCTAAAATGGGACAGACTTGGCCAAATAAGCTATACTATTTCACCATGTTTATGTCTTGGAAAGATGTAGGAGTCGTGAAGACTTATTGATAATACCCACATGGCGCAAGAGGGGGTAATCGTTTGGTGCGAAGCCTTCGATTACAAAACCTTAGCGGGCATAATTATGTTGAAATAATGTAGGGTAAAGGCCTCGTGATAGCTGCTTAGTCGCACGCCTACGGAAGCGTGTATTGGCCGACATAATAAGCAAACTATCTCTTGTGGGTAAAGTCGTACCAACTCTGCAGAGTAGTAATCTATTGAATAGCCGTGTCTACTATCATGGACATGTTAATGAAGCCACTCAAAGTTAGTCTCTGGTTTTGTTTGAAAAGACTTTATCACTGGTTTATCAAAATGGGGTTGGGCGAAGCTTTGGTGTAAGGGGTAGTCCTTCACCATTTGTGTATGGAGGTTCATCCTACACTTGACATTGAAAATCGAAATATGATTTTGATCTTATTAAATTCTAAAAATGGCCTTGGAAATTACTAAGAGTATTTAAACTGAAAATGCTGTCTTATACAAATAAACCCTGCCATTACCCTTTGCTCACTTTATGCATGTATTCAATCTGTTACTTTACGGGTGTAACTTGCAAGCACGGTAGTAGTGCTTACTCTTGCTGAATAATCTTTATTAAGGAGAAGATTTCTATCAAGGCGGTGAGGACATCGATGCTTAGGCCACGCTCCCCATTTATTGCTGTGGCGAATCGTTGGGTCTACTACTACTATTTTATTTCATTGTGTTTTACTTTATTTGGCCTCGGGCCGATTGTAATAAACTCGAATAATTATTAATAAAGTGCGTGATATGTTTTGATTATCACTTTTGTTTAACTGTGTACACTAGAAATCCTGGACTAGTGTATGAACACAGAGAATTCGGGATCCTTCGCTCCCGGGTTCGACAAAAGACAAAAAAAAAATCAATTGATGATTTTTTAAAAAGTATAGGTGAAGAAGGAATGCATGAACCGAGCAGACCTAAAAAAGAATAACAATTAAGACCCTGACTTACCTCTGTCAACCCAACTATACTAATATCTGGATGAGTGAAACAAGTAGCTGGGATGCTTAAATGATTTAGGATGTGGTCACTTGCAATTATACTATACCATATGTTCTGATAGCACACAGTTTGAACTTTCAAGTACTCACATTTTCCAATCCAAGTCCTTTGGTGAATGTTGCCCTTCCTGTGGCTATAAGGGCTGCATCCACCTACACACACAAATTTCCAGCGATGTTTATATTCCCAACTTACATAGATGAGCTAACCAACGAGTCAAATAAATGGGAGACAACTGTCCATATATTTGCCAAATATATGGACAATTTTATTACAATTATTATTATTTTTTACGCCCGGGATATTTTTCCCCTTCGGTCCATATTTGGAGGACTGAGCGGGGGCTCAGCTGCCTACGTGGTGCTTGAGGCACCCAGCCCACCCACGATCGAATGCTGGCTCTCGTGGGTGCCTCGCGCGGCTTCTTCTTTAATGTGGACCGAAGGGGAAAAATATCCTGGGCGTTAAAAAATCTGTCCATATATTTGGCAAGCATGGGAAATCCACTTGTATCGTGGAAAATCAACAATAATGAACTAATTTGGAAGACAAGCCTCAAAGTTTCTGAAAGAACACCTTGTTAACAAGAATTATCAGCATTACTATCCATTTATACCTTCTTCAACCTAATATTGACTGTATGCAACTATTTGTTAATATGTTACATTACAAAGGAACTACTTTTTTTTTGCCAAATATTCATAGTACTGCAATATTCTTATAACAGATGTAGAGCTTAACCTGGCATAGCTCAAGCTCAACATCACAAACCTTACACAGCTACAACTGCTATTTATTGGTTTATATCTGAAAACATCTGGAGCCTAATTCCACTTAAGACAAAATATTGATTAAAGTGCAATAATTTATTTGAAATGGCATATAACAGTCAACTCATAAACTATCTTATTGCTAAGCAGGAAGGAATGCTAAGAAAATGTCCAATTGATTGCAACCAGAAACTAATACAATCAGCTAGAAACAATTAAGAAGACTGAAACTAAAAGTTCAAGAAACTATTACAATCAGCTAGAAGCCATGAAGACTGAAAGTTCAACATTAACTCCAACTAATCAGTATTCCTGCATACATAAGAAATCATTCGGACAACCAATAATTCCCAGTATGGGCTGAAAAATCAAAAGCTTCAATAATTCAATGTTAGGGCATTATCCTGGAAATCTTGTTCAACACTTGACAGTTCAGAATACAACCAAACATCAAATATTTCCATAATGGGTTCACTGTACAATATAAAAAAAGCTACCTTTGCACCCTGACAAATCATATACAAGAAAGAGAACGAATAGCAGAAATATTGCCATGCTGAAAGCCTAAAACGTACAGAAGAGGATATATGTTAGCTCAAGATAGTAACATAACATTATTTCTTCAAACCAAAAATAGGAGGACATGCACAAGTGAAAATTATATTTGGAGGCATGAGAATGCTGGTGACCTTTATCTCTAAATCACTAACCATCTGCAGTAAGCTTCTCACCCAACCTGTTAACATGTCGGTTTACAAATCCATTTATTGGGTTTAAGCAGAAGCATACTCCTCTAAAGCCTCTCGCCGTCCTACTCATGCCATTCACCACTGCCTCCCACCGGCAGCCGGAGCCCTCCACATCCCTTCGCTGCCTCCCATAGTCCCATCGGCGTCCTTGCGTCAGCACCACCTCCAAAAAGATTCAATCAGATCCAAGCAGGAGAGGACCAAATCTGGACGTCCGTTCTCTTGTACTTCCTCCTACGCCCTCCTCGCAGCGTCCTCACCCACCACGATCTCCTTTTCTAGCCTCGCATTGCCTATCTGGTGTTCCTACAGGATTCCCCACGAGCGTCGCGCGCTGCTCCCACCGCCCAACACCGCCTCCGTGTTGGCGTCCCCGCCACCTCCAGGCTCTCATCTCGTCATCCTCACCATGCTACCTCTGGGGTTGCGAGAGGTTGGGCATTGAGATCGTTGGGGGCTAATTGTGCAGGTCACTGGGAGATCAGAGGGGCCAGCAGATTAGGGAGGGGGGAGATGTGAACTGGGAGAGAGAGTTGGCTAGGGTTTGGATGTGGGGAAGAAGTGGAGGGCGTAGCGGTGGCTCCAGCGGCGGCGGGCGAGGGGCATGTGCGGAGGCGGGCGAGAGAATCGGGAGTAGTTGCTGCAGAAGAAGTGGGGGAGTTGGGGTGACATGGTCATGATGCGGGCGGTTGCCAGGTAGGGAAGCGCGGTCGTGACTCGCGAGTCGCGGCGGGGGGACGATCCGCTGGTGCGGAGGTAAACTCCAAATTATAGTGTGTGTGTGTGTGTATGAAGCCGGTTTTAAAGGCAAAAGCAGCCGCTGCTTAGAGATTTTGTAGAGAAGAGATCAAGAATAGAGAAGAAGGGAGGCCGGCTCGGGGAGGAGATGGCCACTGTTTGGAAAACTCTCACAAGGATTGAGACAAAACTCTCATAGATAATACCTGAATACAAGTCCAGTGAAACATATAAAATATGTTGAAACAAATAATTAAGACTCAGACAATTACAATCACATCTCGCTCAAGTATTTTAATCTGAAAGCGACAAATTTCTTCATACTAAATAAGAAGACCACAAACTTCTGTAAAAAGAACATGAATGGTAATAAGATAACAATATATGGTAAGTTGACGATATCATGTTACGATGTAAAAAAAAGTTTTCCTTAATGGTTAACTCTCTATCTATAAAGCAGATAATAGCAGCAACCTGTAGAAACTCATCTCTATCCATGTAGAAGTTCGTTTACATTCATATGTGCAAACTATGTGCAAGGATTTTGATTCCATAGATTCATAAGCTTTCATTCCAAAATTATTCATATACAGTTCATCCTATTGTCCCTAAAGATTCATTTCATATCTCATCAGTGAACACAACTAGTAACATTTGCGATTTTTATGTCAAGCAGATAAGAGCAACAACCTGTAGAAACTCACCTATATCCATGAAATACTTACATGCATGGTGTTATTTATCCTAAGAATAGATGGTGATCAGGCTTACTATTAACAGACAACCATTTGTTAAGATCCTTTCCAGGAGGCATGGTGATCAGGCTTACTATTAACAGACAACAATTTGTTAAGATCCTCTCCAGGAGGCAACCAAATTGCCTCCCTCGGATTTCCACTTCTTAAGGTTGCATCAATGTTTTTTTTCAGCAGCACACCTTGCATCATACATATCAAAAACAAAAAATGTCTTTAGGAACATACCAGCAGTCACACCCAAACACAACCCCATTCCCCACCTCCAGATCCATCCATCCATCCAGCCAGCCAGCCAACAATCACAGAGGGCAAGACAGCAAGACAACAAGGCCAAGTGTGTCCAAACCGACCATCAACCGACAAGCTAGCTAGGTAGCCCACATTGCAACTCGGTTCACATGAATACCAATAGCACAAACCAATAGATTTGTCTTACCTCGATCGACATCGCCTGTGTCGGTGGTGAGGTAGCCGAGGCTGAGGTCGGTGGAGCTAGAGGTAGCCGGGGGAGGTTGGTGAGGTAGCCAGGGTCACGCACGTCGGGGAGAGAAGGAAGAGGGGAAGGTGCGCAGTGTCACCTAGTTGTGGCACAACAGTGATACTGCATAAGACACTCTTATCGTACGAGTGTCTTGTGCAGTGAATAGTGGTGTCACAACCGTCAGCAACGGGAAGAATGGCGGCGTCGGCGACGGGGTCACTCGGGTGGGGAGGGGAACGGACGAGAGTAAGGGCACTGGGGAGTGACGAGTTAGAGCGCAAACCCTAACGGACTCCTACTAATAAAGAGACTTATCACAGCCGGTTCTATTGTCACATCCCCAAGTTAATAAAGAGGTTTACTGTTCATCTCACGAGCATCCATCTTTGTTTTCAAGCATTGCATTAGATATTGCACTTGGAAAATCTTGTGCAAGTCTTGAACCTACACTTAAAGAAGTAAACTCAAAAACAAAACTACAACAAAGGCTACTGAAGTTCCTCTGGAAATAATTTATTCAAATATTACATTAATTATCTTGAATTAATATAATTTTTCCCAAATTTTTGGGGTTAGTTTCAAACCCTAGAAATTCCCAACTCAATCCATTAACCATTTTCGAATATGAATTTAAACTGCTCAAAATATGACATGAACAGAGGGGTTCAAATTTTATCTGGGTACTAGGTCATCCCAGAAACACCTCTGATTTATTTCATATTTTTAGAAATTTTATTCCTATTTCTAAACCTCTGGTCAAAGTTGAGGAACTAGATTTAAATCTCAGTCAAACCTAGACTCAACTCAACCCTAGCACTATTCCTTGGGCTCGAACCAGACCGAGCCACTTGACTCAGCGGAGTCAACTAGATGCACCCCGCCACATCAGCTGCACAGGGCACATTTGGACCGTCCGATTCGAATTAAACGATCCAGATCAATTGGACCGTTCAGACCG
The DNA here is from genome assembly GCA_036346405.1 of Phyllostachys edulis. Classification (NCBI taxonomy): domain Eukaryota; kingdom Viridiplantae; phylum Streptophyta; class Magnoliopsida; order Poales; family Poaceae; genus Phyllostachys; species Phyllostachys edulis. Next base: position 69,890,224 of record CM070549.1, read on the forward strand.
TCCCAACGCGCCACGAATATGGACCGTCCGATGCGAAATGAACGATCCAGATCAATTGGGCCGTTCAGACCGTTTGAACGCGCCACGATTGTAGATCATTGGATCTTGATCTAATGGTGGAGAAATGTGGTTCGAGCGTTTTGCGCGAGCGACCGCGCCACTTTCTTTCGCTGACAAAGCGGGCCCACGCTGTTAGCGGCTTCTTCAACCTCGCGCAGGAGCTGAGCTCCACGAGGCCGAGGCGTTCTGCTCTGATCCGTTGCGGGATTCTCACATCGTTAATCCACCGCCCCTAGCAACCTATCCTGGAGCTCCTCCGTTTAACGCCGCCTCCACTCCGTCACTTTTCTGAGCATAAGTAGCCTTCGAACCCTAGTTTTTTCTCACTTTTCCACGTTTCGGCCGAGGAAAGGGGCGCTCGCTCAAGCTCATTTCTCAGGTAATCTTTTACTGGGTGATTCACCTTGACTCTAGGTTCATCACCATTTCCATTTTTGCTCATACCAGCTCCTATCTTGCTTTGTAGCTCCCGGACCACTGTGGTGCCATTGCAAGCTCCAGATCACGCTCCCGTGGACACCACCGTGTCAACTTCACTTCCAGTGATTATTATCCTAAATCTTTCACGTCATCTCATGACTTTTAGCATGAGATTGAAAACCCCTAAGTTAATTTGGGCAATGCTTGACAGCCACCAAATTGTCAAGAACACTACCAGCAGGTCGCAAGAATGCTATTCACAAGACGTATCCATGCCCTTAGCTCACTCCGCCGTGGCGCGTAGCGCCGGCGAGTCGCTGGCAAATCGCGCGGGGCAACTCCTCGTTGTCGTACATGGACAAGCACTGTAGTGTGATGATTAGAATTTAATGGCTGTCTTAGTCGCGCTAATTAGTCACTTACATGCAGGCCCCTTGCACAGAAATCCAACATGTTTAGTTAGCGCTGTGAGTGGCTGACTTGTGGGCCCAACCACTTAAGCACTGTGAGCCACACACACACGTCTGTGGACTCAGTCCATGAGGCTGAGCTGCTGACGGGTGGTCCCCACTGGTCAAAATGGTTTTTGAAAACGGAAATAGTTTGAATAACTTCAAAAATACATAACTAATTCCCCTCAACTCCAAAATGGATGAAACCAATTATGATAATTTTCATTTTTAATGAACTTTATTATGAACTTGGTTTCAAACATTTCTCTGTAGAAAAATTATTATTTTAGAGAATGATCCATAAACCTATTATTTTTACAATAGGAAAAGGCTGTTAACTTGGAAAATGCATAACTAATTCTTAAAAACTCCAAATGAGATAAACCCTAATGTTTTGGACTTATAAAAATATTCCCTATTTATCTGTATAATCCTTATATCCCCTACTATTCTGCAAATTTTGGCAAAATAATTAAATTACATGAACTTGAACATATGGAAATATGATTTTCAAATGGCCATAACTCTGACACACTTACTCCAAATGGAATAAATCTTTCACCTATTTTCATTTAAAATCATGCACTAGCCCCTGTAGAAAAATCATGCATTTTTGAGCAATTTGATTTTTGAGGTATTTCTCAGTATTTATCGATATCATTATTTCTCTAGATTTCGGAGAAATTGATATTAACTCCTACGCTACTGAGAGTGACAATTGATCCACCAGCAAGGCAAGCATCATTTGAACTTTATTTTGCATCATATTTGATCCCAGTTTTGTTAAGTTAGTGCAATGATAATTGCTTGCATGCTTATTTTACTACGTCGCTATTTTTGTGATATGTAGTTAGCTATATCCTAAATCATGAGGTTATCCCTGAATTCTTTTAGTACCACATGCTTAAGTTAGGATGTGTGAATTATGGTATTCGAGTTTGCTTAGCCATGTAAGTCTAGAACGGTAGTTTTGATTGTCGGGATTAACCTGACAATTTTGGGAAACATACATTTTCTTATACCCTTTTTGTTTTAGATCTTCGTATCTGTTTTCTAAGTTATATTTTGTCATTTTAAATGATTATTGGGGTCTGGAAAAGTGTTGGCTAGTGATGGTGCCTTCGTGCACGAGACTTGGGTATGTAGTGGTCTTGTCCGGACCATTAAGGACCAAATTTTGGTAACGTCGTTGATTCAAGTAACACTCGTGCTACCACACGCGGGATATGGGTACTGTATGGTTAAGTAGGGGGAAGGTTTTATTGTGTTAAGTCCCATGGTGGTCTAAGGACATAGAGACCGTGAAATCCTATGTTCCTTAGGAGTCGATGTAATTTTCTGTAATGTGCAAGAGACGCACCATTTATCTTTATGTGCATTGCATCGGTATTTCCAATACAACTTGTGAGCCCCCTAGCAAGTGCTATCAGACGCTTGTACTAGGAAAGGAACCATCTCACATGGGGGACTTAGCTCAATAGGGTCTTCTTGCTAAAAATGACCGTATCTTGATTCTCCCCGGTCGACACACCAAAGGAAGTGTGTTAATTCCGATGGCTTACGGGCTAATCGAGTCATGTGGATAAAGTAGTACACCTCTACAGAGATAAATCTATTCGAATAGCTGTGTCCACGGTTATGGACAACCGCTTGAGTTTGGGAGTTACTATTGTTAGACTTTGTACTTAAATTATGGGTACTTTTGGTTCGGCATGAGTGGGATGTTCATGCATTTTGTTGTATCAAAGAGGGCAACCACTTTTCTGTTTGTTTGATTCATTTGTTATTCAATTTATCACTTATTCACATGCTTTACTTCTATTTTAAATCTATTTACAAAGTGACAATTGCAAAACTAGTATGTGTATGTTGTTAAATTGTTGTGTCTTTTCGCAAAACTAGAGCCTCTAATGCCATCTTTTGGAACAACCTCTATGCATAACTAATTTTTATTTGTGTAAGACTTACGAGTACAACTTTATACTCAAGGCGGTTGCTACAATTTCAGGTGAGGAAGACTGTGAGCCCGACGAGCTCGTTAGCGCCGATTTAGGCGACGCTAATGAGTAGTGCTATTGTTTATATGTGAGTTTGGGGCATGTTGGTCACTAATCTTGGGAGCCAACATGATCTCATGCTCGTTGTCCATGGATTCCTATTTAACTCACTAAGTGTAGCGCTTGGAAGGTTGGGGAACCGGCTATCATGCAGCGCTCGCAGAGGTGCAGCGCGCATGATCGTCGGGGCTCTACTCTTCAGTCAAGTCTCTCACTTAGACAGAGTTAAGTTGGAATCCATTCTCACGTGTGGAGCCCTGAGTTATCTCCATAAGGCCGGGTGGGTCTCGGTCTTGCAGAAGTAACCCCAGGTGCTCCCACAACGTTGGTATCAGAGCCATACTGACTGTAGGTTAGAAATAGCACGGGCGTTAAGTTTAGCAAGTCCCTTGGCCAAAAATTATTTTTGAGCTATCAAAATAATTTCAGAAAATTAAGTTAGGATATCTTTTATTCCTCATCCATCTTAGTATCACTTCTAACCTTATTCTTGTTTTGATTTGCAAAACTAACTTACTTTGTCCTTCTTGTCCTTATATGAATCCTCCGTACCTTGTCAAGGAAACTCAGGCGGAAGATGTGGATGGATACCCGAAACTACTACGAGACATGATGTGGAAAGCGAACTTCACTTACCAGCTGACCTACTCCATCTACCGTCAAGATAGAGGGCTGGGAATGGAAGACTATCAGACAGTGATCCACATCATTGCTAGACAAGTTACGGGGAGCATTCCGTACCATTTTCAGGCTCGTGGCACTTCCGAGGCCATGGCATTGCAGGAAGTGGCTCGTATGGCTATGAGCCGTCTTTGTTATGATTTAATGGAGTTGTCTCAGCCACCATATGACCACTTTCCTATGCAAGCGCATGGCGTGGATGTGGAGTCTTTTGCCAGGATCCAGTATGGGGAAGATCCCCAAGTGAGGTAACTGGCGAGATTAGTTTGTATCATGAACCAAGTTCACCTTTGCACCGTACAAGAGCTATGGGAGACTCGACGTCGCCTCATAGCAGCTCAAGGGGGTCTTCTGCACTTGTGCAACATGGGGCTCATTGACCGCCGTGTTGTATACAACGCAAACGAGGTCTCTCCATATGCATCTGCACCACCGGAGTTTCGACTCCCCGAAGTAGAAAATCGTGCGATAAACGAGTGGTCCCCCTTGCGCCTCACTAATCTGAAGGACCCGGATGACACGGGATCCTTGGGATATCATCTTCTAGACGAGTTCCCGGTGAACTTCGATCGGGAGAATAGATAGATGGTAGTGTAGTGAGCTCGCTGTCCGGACGTGTGTCTGGCAAGCATGTATCTTTAGATTCATGTAATAGGCTAGTAGTGGTTGAACTCTTGGTGTTCTTTGCAAGAACTTTTGTCTCGGGCAATTACTCTTCGCCTATGGGCTTATATGAGTGTAATTGTAACCGAAAAACCTTGAATCGCTTTAATGGATTTTATTGTTGGCCTTTATGCCTTTGTGTCTTCTTTGGTGTTAACTTTGGTGCATTTCATTACCATGTGCATACTAGTTTAAGTTAGTCTCCTTGCTGTCCAAATAACCCTTTCGTACTCGTTTGGGTGTATCCTTCGTCTTTTATCTAACCATCCTTGTGATAACAAGATGACCGGGCCTAATACTAGATCAAGGGCTCAGCAGCAAGAAGGATCGCCACCCCCACGTACTCGCTCAGCTGCGTTGGATGAGCTTTACGCGCGGGGGAAGGTGGTGAGCCTTCCCAAGGGCAAAACCGTCGTGGTGGTCCACCGGAAGAAGTGCTTTCACCGCCGCCCACTATGGCGGAGGTCTTAGCTCAGATTGAGCGCAACAGGATGGATCAAACACGGATCCTAGAGGCCATAGCCCACAATACTTCTTTGACACCCGGACCATCGGGGTCACGAGCTCAAGGAGGACTCGCTGATTTTCAGTGAACTCATCCCCCAACTTTCTCCAGCACGGAGAATCCTATGGAGGCCGAAGATTGGCTCAAAACTATTGAGAAGAAGTTAGCGATCGCTCAGTGCACTGGCACTGAGAGGGTCCTATTCGCCAGCTACCAGCTAGAAGGCGCTGCGAGCGCATGGTGGGACAACTTTTTCGCCATGCAACCCAATGGAGACCTTCCCACCTGGAATGAGTTCAAAGCGACTTTCCGCGAGGCTCATATTCCGGATGGTTTGATGTTTATCAAGCAGCAGCAGTTCCTTGCCCTCAAACAAGGAAGGAAGATCGTCACGGAGTATCTACACGAGTTCAACTCTTTGGCTCGTTATGCTCCTGATGATGTCTCTACTGATGCTCGTCGTCAGAGCCGGTTCATCAACGACCTAACAGAGGAGATGCAGCTGGCTCTTTCTGTGCATGAGTTCAGAAATTTCCAGCACATGTTCAACAAGGCCATCATGGTGGAACACAAGAGTGTAGCTTTGGAGGAGTCTAGGAAGAGGAAGAGAGCCGCCCAACTTTCAGCAAACAACAATTTCCCTCGGCAGCACACCGGGCCACCTCAAGTGCCCTGTCCTCAAGCACCGGTGCCACCGAGGCCTCCAACGACGATTCCACGACCTTCTCCACCTGCGGCATAGTATCATAATGGGAGTAAAAGCTCCCAAAATAGCAACACGTTCAAGGCCAACGTCACTTGCTACCATTATGGCTACCCCGGCCACTATGCGCATCAGTGCCTTGCGAGGCAACGTGGAATGCCCCGGACCTATCAAGCTCCAACACCACCACCAGCTCCGGCAAGACCCTCACCACCTCCAAGGGTAGCATCTACTCCACCCCAAGTCCCTGCACGTGGCCGAGTGAACCATGTGACTGCCGAGGAGGCAAACGACGCACCCGACGTCGTTTTGGGTACGCTCCTTGTCAATTCTTTTCCAGCTACTGTCTTATTTGATCCGGGAGCATCTTATTCATTCATAAAGAAGTCTTTTGCTACACTCCATCAATTTGAGATGCATACACTTCAGCCACCTTATCATATTCGGTCAGTGGGATCAATTTTCCAAACCGATCAAGTCTGCCGGGACATAAAAGTAGAAATTCAAGGGGTTAAATTTTTAGCAAACTTAATTGTTATAAATTCAGTGGGCATTGATTTGATATTAGGAATGGATTGGCTATCCAAAAACTAGGGGCAAATCAATTGTGCACAACGGTCTATTTCGGTCACAAGCGAAAATGGCAATCGAGTCGTTTTTGCACCTTTAGTGGGGAATTCTCATCTCTATGCCTTGGAGGCTAGTACTTCCCTTGAATTAGAGAAAGTACCAGTGGTATGTGAGTATCTAGGTGTTTTCCCCGAAGAACACCCAAGCATGCCCCCTGATCGCGAAGTTGAGTTTGTCATCGAACTTGCACTCGGTACTGCACCAATTTCAAAACGGCCGTACCGTATGCCTCCCAATGAGTTGGTAGAATTGAAGAAGCAACTCAATGAACTCTAAGATAAAGGCTTTATTCGGCTGACCTCCTCACCTTGGGGATGCCAAGCTATCTTTGTCAAGAAGAAAGACAAGAGTTTGCGGATGTGTGTTAGCTACCGTCCGTTGAATGAAGTCACTGTCAAGAACAAGTACCCGTTTCCGCGGATTGATGATTTGTTCAATCAATTGAATGGAGCCCAAGTATTCTCTAAGATTGATTTATGATTGGGCTATCATCAGATCAAGGTTAGAGCTGAAGACATACCAAAGACTGCATTCTCTACTCGTTATGGTTTGTACGAGTATATTGTTATGTCCTTTGGCTTAACCAATGCTCCGGCTTACTTCATGAACCTCATGAATTTAGCTTTCATGGAATATCTGGATCAGTTTGTTGTTGTATTTATTTATGATATCCTTATCTACTCCAAGTCTGATGAAGAACACGAGTGGCACTTGCGACTAGTGTTGGAGAAGCTTCGTCAACATCAACCTTTGCCAAATTCAGCAAATGTGAGTTTTGGCTTCATGAAGTTAGTTTCTTCGGTCATGTTCTATCTAAAGGTGGTATCACTATTGATCCAAGCAAAGTACAAGATGTCCTTGACTGGAAAAAAACCCAAGAGTGTCACCGACATTCGTAGTTTTCTCGGACTTGCGGGTTATTACCGCAGATTCATTCAGGATTTCTCAAAAATTGCGAGGCCAATGACCTAGCTTCTAAAGAAAGAAAATATGTTCGAATGGTCAGCAGAATGTGAGCATATATTTCATATCTTAAAAGAATGTCTGACCAAAGCTCCAGTACTCATCCTGCCAGATATTGACAAGAGCTTTGATATTTACTACGATGCATCTCGCCATGGGCTCGGTTGTGTGCTCATGCAAGACGGCCGAGTTGTGGCATATGCATCGAGGCAATTGAGATCTCATGAAGTGAATTATCCCATGCATGACTTAGAGCTTGCAGTAGTAGTCCATGCTTTGAAGATTTGGCGACATTACGTCATCGGTAATCGTTGCGAAATCTACACTGATCACGATAGTCTCAAATATATTTTCACCCAAACCGATCTGAACTTGAGGCAAAGAAGATGGCTCGAGTTGATCAAAGATTATGATTTTGGACTCCATTATCATCCAGGGAAAGCCAATGTGGTAGCCAATGCCTTGAGCAGAAAATATCAATGCAACTGTTTATCGGTAACTCCCATTTTGGCAAGCTTGTGTATTGCACTACAACGTTGGCATCTGGAGATAATTGAAGAAGGTTCTCTTGCTACCCTTAGTGTGAATTTACACTCGAGGACCAGATCAAAGAAGCCCAGAAGACTGACATGGAAGTCGCTCAAATTCGGAAGAAACTGAAACAAGGCGAGACCAAATGTTTCACCGAAGATGCACAAGGCACCCCATGGTTTGAAAACCGTTTGGTGGAGCCTCATGATCATAACTTGAGAGAGTTTATCCTCAAGGAAGCTCACAATTCTCAATTCTCCATTCACCCTGGAAGTACCAAGATGTATCATGACCTGAAAAAGAGGCTTTGGTGGAGCCAAATGAAGAAGCAGATCGCACAATATGTTGCTGAGTGCGATGTACACCAGAGAGTCAAGGCTGAGCATTTGAGACCAATGGGTACTCTCCAACCCTTGCCCATTCCAAAATGGAAGTGGGAGGAAATCAATATGGACTTCATTACTGGACTTCCTAGGACTCAATCTGGATCGGATTCCATATGGGTGATTGTCGATCGTTTGACCAAAGTTACCCATTTCATTCCTGTCAAGACCACCTACACCGGTGATAAGCTAGCCGAGCTTTATATCGTGAGGATCATTTGTCTCCACGGTGTGCCAAAGGTAATAATTTCAGATAGAGGTCCGCAGTTCACATTCCATTTCTGGAAATGCTTGCATAAGGCAATGGGGACCAATCTATCATTCATCACCGCTTATAACTCGCAAATGGATGGACAAACCGAGAGAGTGAACCAAGTTTTGGAAGACCTTCTCCGGGCATGTGTGTTATCCTATAGCAAGGATTGGGAAAAATACTTGCCATTTGCAGAGTTCTCTTACAATAATAGTTTCCAATCAAGCATACAGATGTCACCCTTCGAGGCATTGTATGGGAGAGTTTGTAGGACACCTTTGAATTGGTCCGAAGCTGGGGAAAGACCATTCTATGGTCCAACCTTGGTGGGGGATGCCGAAGAGCAAGTTCGTATCATTCGTGAGCGACTTCGGACGGCACAATCTCGTCAGCAGTCATATGCCGACCGTCGTTGTCGTGAGTTGAGTTTTGAGGTAGATGATCATGTTTACCTTAAGGTCTCTCCGATGAAAAGAATGTGTCGTTTCCAAGTTAAAGGCAAGTTGGCACCTCGCTACATCAGACCATTCTGAATTATAGCAAAGTTGGGATCGGTGGCCTATCAATTGGAGTTGCCATCATCACTTTCAGATGTGCATGATGTGTTCCATGTTTCACAACTAAAGAAGTGCCTTCGCGTTCCAACCAAAGCAACTAAGTTGGAAGAACTCGATTTGCAACCCGATCTTTCTTATCGGGAACACCCGATTCGCATTTTTGAAGAAACGGAGCGCAAGATGAGAAATCACAACATCAAATTTCTCAAAGTTCAGTGGAGCAACCACATTGAAGATGAAACAACTTGGGAACGCGAAAATCATATGCGAAGTGAATATCCAGATCTTTTTCCTTCTGTTTGAAGTGCCTTCAAATCAAGAAAGGCAAGGTTAAACAAAGTAATGGTAAGGAAAATGTGATAACCATTCTTTGTAACCTTGTAAGATATCTTAGCACTATCTTTGAAGGAAATTAAAACAACAGATGTTGTGTATTCCTTTAGAACCTTCCTATCCAATCTCTGACCAACCCAGATCTCGGGTTGAGATCTTTTGTAGGGGGGGTGGGGAGTTTGTCACATCCCTAAGTTAATAAAGAGGTTTACTGTGCATCTCATGAGTATGCATCGTTGTTTTCAAGCATTGCATTAGATATTGCACTTGGAAAATCTTGTGCAAGTCTTGAACCTACACTTAAAGAAGTAAACTCAAAAATAAAACTGCAACAAATGCTACTGAAGTTTCTCTGAAAATAATTTATTCAAATACTAAATTAATTATATTGAATTAATATAATTTTTCCCAAATTTTTAGGGTTAGTTTCAAACACTAGAAATTCCCAACTCAATCCATTAACCATTTTCGGTTGTGGATTTAAAATGCTCAAAATATGACATGAACAGAGGGGTTTCAAATTTTATCTGGGTACTAGGTCATCCCAGGAACGCCTCTGATTTATTTCATATTTTTAGGAATTTTATTCCTATTTCTAAACCTCTAGTCAAAGTTGAGGAACTAGATTTAAATCTCAGTCAAACCTAGACTCAACTCAACCCTAGCACTGTTCCTTGGGCTCGAACCAGACCGAGCCACTTGACTCAGCGGAGTCAACTAGATGCACCCCGCCGCATCAGCAGCATAGGGTGCATTTGGACTGTAATAGCCTTAGTTTTAATGAACAGTAATAAAATACTTTTCAGAGCATTTCTGGTTATTTTGAAACTTGGGCAAATTGTTACAATTTAAAACCTCCATTTTAATCTTAATCTTAGCCTTGTTTTGAAACTTCAAGAGGAAATGCAAGTCTATACTTGTATTGAGACCGGAGAAATATTTTTATTGAATGCTGGATAAATTATTTTGCATAAAAATGAATTTGGTCAAAATTTTAGAGATTATTTTGACCTTTAGAAAAATCCTTGATCAAATCTATTCGGTCAAAGTATTTATTTTAATATTTCAAAACGAGAAACAGTGGTTTACAAATTTTATCTGGGACATATATCATCCTAGTAGCCTCCTTGCAAAATTTTGTATTTTTACAAATTTATTTGATATTTTTAAACCTCCGGTCAAAGCATTTGAAGTGGATGTTGGGTTCAAGTCAGTTTAAACCCAGCCCTAGCCTCTTGGGCACTGTAGCGATCCAACCCCTAGCAAACTCGTGCGACCCAGCCTAGTGTCTTTGATCTGGCTCTGTCATGTTCACGCTCAGCCAAACCCGAGGGCGCGCGTGAGCCGTCTGATTTCCTTCGGACGCTCCTGATCTCTTGGTCTGTTCTGAAACCACTCTAGCCCGCGCGTAACCTCAGCCATTAGATTCAAATCAAACGGTGCGCAATTTATTGGGCCATGCCTTTCTTCTAGTGTTAAAACCCAAATCGCGCGCGAGCCTTTGGATTCAAATTTAACAGCCATGATCAATTGGGCCGTTCGGACCGCCCGAATGCACCACAATTGTGGGCCGTTGGATTTAAATTGAAGCGCTGAGATCCATTGGGCCGTTCGGACCGTCCGAACAGCCCGTTGATCTCAACCGTTGGATTTAGATCCAACCGCGCCACCCTTTCTGATTTTAAACTCAATCGCGCAGTTAAGTGTAGCCGTTGGATTTAGATCCAACGCTCCTCTTCGAGTGGGCCGTTCGGACCGCCTACAGCGTCCCCACGATCTTAGCCCTTATTTCAAAATCCAACGGTGCCGCTCTTAACCTTTAAAACTTTGAGACGCTCGTTATCGTGACCCTTGGATCTCTTTTGAACGGTTAGGATCGGTTGGGCCGTTTGGACCGTCCGAACATCCCAATCAATCTCAGTCGTTCATTGCTCATTGGACGGTTAACATTCTTTTGAGCTCGTAGTTGTGTATCCTTGTTGAGGCTGATAGTGGAGCCTGCATGTCAGTGACCTATCTTTATCTCCTTGCGCCATTTTGCGCCAAAGACCGAGCTTCGTTGTTGCGTGTGGTGGTCTTTGCCGACCGTCGTTTTTGCAGCATGCAAACGCCACTTGGCACCTTTTTCCCTGCCTTGTTGACACGCACGAGCTCGTTACCTCTTCTCCGACAAGCAAGTATATAAACCCTAGTCTTCACTTTCGGCCAACTTGATGTGCCTCTCATTTTTGACCTCATTGATCAGGAGTATCCTTCATTCTTGTACCCTTGTTCAACTCTCTTTATGCCTTGGTTTTCCTGTTAATTGGAGCTCTGGGTTTCTCTTGTAGCTCTGGAACCTTGAGGTTGCCTTTGTGCTGTTCGGGGCACGCACCGAATGCCAACATAAGGTTAATCTTATTTTCGGTAAGACCTTGACAAATCTCTTCACGTCATATCGTGCCTTGTGATCCCTGGAGCAAAACCCCTCAACAAATTTGTTCGTTGATTCGCAGGATCACCAAGGATTGGAGTTTTCCCTTTTCGGCCAAATTAGGGTTCTTCGTCCTCAAATCCAATCTGGTGAGCCTTATTTCAATTCCTTTGTTCCAGAGCACCCAGGAGCTTTATTTAACCTATTTCAATCACTCATTCCTTAAATCCCTGACCAGGTTACCTTGTCAGCGGATATCATCTTATTGTCATCTTTTCAGTCTTTCATATCGTTTCTAAGCTCTAAAGCTTTTCCGTTCAAGTTCCATATCCAGGTAGCTTCCTTTTTGAATCTTTGTAGCTTAAGCAATGGTCTCCTTGCTTAATGTGCTTGCAATCTGGCAAATATGTTGTAGCTAGTCTGTTGTCGGTTTTTCTGAATCGAGCTGTAGTTCAATCTTTTAGCTTTGTCAGTTAGTGCCGGCAGGTGTTAGTGTAGGTTAATATCTTTACTAAAACTTGTTATAGCTTAAGCATGTTGCTAATTGCACATTAATATTTTGATCATACATCCTTTTTCAGCATTTTGTTTTTTGAAGGTTCTTGCTGTTTATTTGGTTTTTACTCTTTTAGATTCTGCTGTTCCTGACGAGAGTGAAAATCATACTGAGCAACAAGAACCTGAACAAGCAGTTTATTATTACCAAGGCAAGCATCCTCTTTGCACCATGTTGATCCCAGGTTTAGTACTTTAGAATTTTACAAAAACAGTGATACTGTTGCATGCTATTTTCTGAATTTATTTATGACTGTGAGTAGTTAGTTACATCCTTCTGCTTATGGCTTATCCTGAATTGAACTCATACACTCATACCTAAGTAGAATCCTTGTACTGTTATTTTTGTAAGTTTTTGCTTAGCAATGCAAAGTCAGTAGCACATTAGTGGTTAACAAGCTTACCTTGTCAATCCAGGGAAGCATCTTTTAAATCTCTTTTTCAATTCTTTTGTTCAGTTGGGTAAAACTGAATTTGAGTTAAGCCTTTTCTGCTTTCATAAAGTTTTGTTTAAATATGGACAAGTGGTTGCGAGTGATGGTGCCTTCGTGCACGAGATTGGGAATTGTGGTAGTCTTGTCCAGATCGTTAAGGACTGAACTTTGACCCCTTAATTCCAGTACCTTGTGTACTTCCACACGCGGAGTATGGAAGCTGCTTGGTTAAGTAAGGGGAATGTCTTATTGAGTTGGAGAACTGGTGGTGTGAGGACATATATGTGTTCCATCACATATATGATTCGTAGGGCTCCGATTGCAATTTAATATGTGCATTGAACTAGCACAACTCTACTTTCTGTCATTTTAATTTCTGTCAATTGGGTCGGCATTCCCAGCACAACTTGCGTGCCCTGCTTAGCAGGTTCTATCAGAAACTTGTACTAAGCGGGATCAGTTCTCGCATGGGTCATTCAACTCAATAAGATGTTCTTGTTCAAAAATACTGGGTCTTAATTTCCCCGGCCGGTATACCAAAGGAAGTATGCTATTATCTGGAGGCTTACGGGCTAATCAAGTCGTGTGGGTAAAGATGTACATCTCTGCATAGTTAAAACTATTCGAATAGCCGTGTCCACGGTTACGGACATCACTGGAGTCGTTGGTTATCAATGTATAGATCTTGTTCTGAAAATTTTGGGTTATTGGTTCGGCATGAAGGGTATTCATGCTTGTTGTTGGTCAAAGTGGGGAGTCACTTTGATCTTGTTTTGCTTGTTGTCATCATTTCTGTTATACTTATTGTTGTTTTAGTCCAAATCTGTTTCTAAACCGGCTTTGATAAAAATCAGTAATTGCAGGATTGAAACTCAGCTTTATGCAAAACTATTGACATTACAACCTTCCTGTTGTCAGCTTTATGCATGTATTCCCTAACCCTTTGTTTAGGATCTTGTAAACACATTCTTTTAGTAGTTTTGTGTAAGTCTTGCGAGTACCTTTTGTACTCAGGTTCTTTAACCAGTTGTTGCAGGTGAGGACGGGTACTTGTATGAAATACCCGTTAGCGCCGATCAAGGCGACGCTAACGAGTGAAGCTATTTCTATCCTCCACTCAGTTGCCTTGGGTTTGATGGGGCACACTTGGTGGCTTTGCTGTTTATCACTTTTGTTTCCATTGCATAACCTTTTCTGTTAAGTGTGCTGTTCGGTTGTGTATGATGCACCGAACTAGTTTGTAAAGTTTTGTATGTACAAATGTTATCTGTATGCCTTGTATGACTATGTGCAATGTTGTTTAGGATATATGTGCAATAGTCTTTAATCTTGGGAACTATTGTAGAACATATATCTGGGAACTTGGCATTGCGTATATTGCTTGTTGAAAATTGTACTTTCGGGTATGATTAGTTGACTTGGAATATGCTCAATCCCGGAGGTCCTCACATGGACCGTCCGATTCGAATTAAACGATCCAGATCAATTGGGCCGTTCAGACCGTCCGAACGCGCCACGAATATGGACCGTTCGATGCGAAATGAACGATCCAGATCAATTGGGCCGTTCGGACCGTCCGACCGCGCTACAATTGTGGATCGTTGGATCTTGATCTAACAGTGGAGAAATGTGGTTCGAGCGTTTCACACGAGCAACCGCGCCACTTTATTTCGCTGACAAAGTGGGCCCACGCTGTCAGTGCCTTCTTCAACCTCGCGCAGGAGCTGAATAACTTCAAAAATACATAACTAATTCTCCTCAACTCCAAAATGGATGAAACCAATTCTGATAATTTTCATTTTTAATGAACTTTATTATGAACTTAGTTTCAAACATTTCTCTATAGCAGAAATTATTATTTTGGAGAATGATCTATAAACCTATTATTTTTACAATAGAAAAAGGCTGTTAACTTAAAAAAATGCATAACTAATTCTTAAAAACTCCAAATGAGATAAACCCTAATGTTTTGTACTTATAAAAATATTCCCTATTTATCTGTATAATCCTTATATCCCCTACTATTCTGCAAATTTTTTACAAATAATTAAATTACATGAACTTGAACATATTGAAATCTGATTTTCAAATAGCCATAATTCTCACACACTAACTCCAAATGGAATAACTCTTTCACCAGTTTTCATCTAAAATCATGCACTAGTCCCTGCAGAAAAAAGGCAAGCATCATTTGAACTTTCTTTTGCATCATATTTGATCCCAGTTTTGTTAAGTTAGTGCAATGATAATTGCTTGCATGCTTATTTTACTATGTCGCTATTTTTGTGATGTGTAGTTAGCTATATCCTAAATCATGAGGTTATCCCTGAATTCTTCCAGTACCACATGCTTAAGTTAGGATGTGTGAATTATGGTATTCGAGTTTGCTTAGCCATGCAAGTCTAGAACGGTAGTTTGATTGTCGGGATTAACCTGATAATTTTGGGAAACATACACTTTCTTATATCCTTTTTGTTTCAGATCTTCGTATCTATTTTCTAAGTTAATTTTTGTCATTTTAAATGAGTATTGGGGTCTGGAAAAGTGTTGGCTAGTGATGGTGCCTTCGTGCACGAGACTTGGGTATGTGGTGGTCTTGTCCGGACCATTAAGGACCGAATTTTGGTAATATTGTTGATTCAAGTAACACTCGTGCTACCACATGCGGGATATGGGTACTGTACGGTTAAGTAGGGGGAAGATTTTATTGTGTTAAGTCTCATGGTGGTGTAAGGACATAAAGACCGTGAAATCCTATGTTCCTTTGGAGCCGATGTAATTTTCTATAGTGTGCAAGAGACGCACCATTTTTCTTTATGTACATTGCATCGGTATTTCCAATACAACTTGTAAGCCTCCTAGCAAGTGCTATCAGACGCTTGTACTAGGAAAGGAACCATCTCACATGGGGGACTTAGCTCAATAGGGTCTTCTTGCTAAAAATGATCGTATCTCAATTCTCCCCAGCCGACATACTAAAGGAAGTGTGTTAATTCCGATGGCTTACGGGCTAATCGAGTCGTGTGGGTAAAGTAGTACACCTCAGCAGAGATAAATCTATTTGAATAGCCGTGTCCACGGTTATGGACAACCGCTTGAGTTCGGGAGTTACTATTGTTAGTTTTGTATTTAAATTGTGCATACTTTTGGTTCGGCATGAATGGGATGTTCATGCATTTTGTTGTATCAAAGTGAGCAGCCACTTTGCTGTTTATTTAATTCATTTGTTATTCAATTTATCACTTATTAATATGCTTTACTTCTATTTCAAATCTGTTTACAAAATGACAATTGAAAAACTAGTATGTGTAGGTTCTTAAATTATTGCGTCTTGTCGCAATACTAAAGCCTCTAATGCCATCTTTTGGAACGACCTCTATGCATAACTAATTTTTATTTGTGTAAGACTTGCGAGTACAACTTTGTACTCAATCCGGTTGCTACATTTTCAGAAGAGGAAGACTGTGAGCCCGACGAGCTTGTTAGCACCGATTTAGGCGACGCTAACGAGCAGTGCTATTATTTAACTCCTAGTCGGTTGCCGATGGGTGCTGGGCATACTAGGCTGGACTTTTGGTTTAATTATCTTGTTTCCGCTGTTACTTCATGATCTTATTCGAATTTGGCCGGTCGGCCACTTGTAATAGTTGTAGACTTGAACTATTATGTTGTATGTCTTTTGAACTATGAATGTATGAATGATGTATGGATGTGATCAATGCTATATGTGAGTTTGGGGCATGTTGGTCATTGATCTTGGGAGCCAACATGATCTCATGTTCGCTGTCCATGGATTCCCATTTAACTTACTAAGTGTAGCGCTTGGAAGGTTGGGGAATCGGCTATCATGTAGCGCTCGCAGAGGCGCAGCGCGCATGATCGTCGGGGTTCTACTCCTCAGTCAAGTCTCTCGCAGACCGGGCGGGTCTTGGTCTTGCAGAACCCCGGGGGCTCCCACATCTATTATGGAACCGTCAGTGTCAGTGATACTTATTACAGATGGTTCCACAATAGAACCGTCCGTGATATGGTGTCGTATCACAGACGGTTCATTATGAAAACCGTTTGTGAAGTATCACAGACGGTTGTTTATTGAAAATCATCTGTGATATTTCGAAATATCACAGACGGTTATTATTAAGAACCATCTGTGATACTTTACAAACGGTTTTCATAGTGAACCGTCTGTGATATTACCTCTTCACAGACGGTTTTTTAGCGCAGCCAGTAACACAGACGGTCACAAAACCAAAACCGTCTGTGATTGCATGTAATACAGATGGTTTTGGTCAACGATTTGTGATGAGGCATCCAGTATTAGCCTTTTTGTAGTAGTGGGTCGTGATGAGACAATGGGTGTCCCGATCTTCTGATAGGATGATACGTCGATTTGTGGAGGTACGACTTTGACGATGCAGGCTTCTAACCAGCCACAAACCGAACACTAAGTAATCGCTAAACCACACTTCGAGTCGTTATCAACCGTCCCAAGAACACGGTTGACCCGAACACGAGGTTCAATTCCTGCGAGCAATCGAAGAACATATAAGAACAAGATAATAAGCAATTTGAAATTACAAATATGATTGAAATACACAGTAAGGTGGGATTCTGAAGCGGTATTATGGTTGGTCTAATTGACACAAGCCAATACATGAAGTTGCAATGTAGCTAACTTTTAACTGAATAAAATCCAACGAACCCTAAGGGTGGCATCCACTCTGTATAGGAGGAAGAGGGAGGGAGTGGTGATACTATTCACGTGCGAACAGTAACCTCATGAACAGTCGGGCCTAGGGTTTCTATCCGTATTGCAAGGCCCAAGGTCCAAACATGTGACGTACCATCTTCCTTCGACAATTCTGAAGTGCTCCGAACGAATTTAGAGGTGGGGCCGGATCCGTTGAAAAGACCTCGTTGTAAGATTTCTATCAAGTACGGCCAGAGCGTGATTAATGGCCAAGATTCCTTGGCTGGGATCCAGTGGCTGTAGAGGATCATTCTAGGTTGGCCAGTGCAGACCCGGGTGGCCCTGAAGTTGTCTGACAGACACATTCTCTTTTTTCTCTGTCTATCGCTCTCCTTTGAATGCATGTAGATCTTTTTTTTTTGGCGATAATTACAGAACATGCTACTAGTTGGGAAGGTTAGAAGGCATAGCAACATACAATGGATGATGTGCAGCAACGAAATAGCTTTGTTCTGGTGTTCTTGTTTATGACTAGACAATACTAGAAGATATCAGCTCGCACGAAACTGGACACAATAATGCAATTTAAAGCTTAGACCTAATCACCTTTATAATGAACTCAGCGCCCTTTGATAAATACACTAGCTAAGTTGTATAGTCAACAAAAGAAAACATAGTGATTATGATTACACTTGTAGTGTGGCTACCTTCTAATAGTAATAACTCGAGGTTCAATAGGAGTGGATATGGACGAATATCGCTTATCCTATATTTTTTCTAAGAGTTGGATACGGATAGTATCGGATACCTATTTCTTTATCCCATTTTCGCTCTGTGAGCCTTTGGTCGTTCAGTCGTGATGAGACAATGAGTGTCCCAATTTTCCAATAGAATGATACGTCGATTTATGGAGGTACGACTTTGACATTGCAGGCTTCTAACTAATCATGACTAGAACACCAAGCAATCGCTAAATCATACTTCGAGTCGTTATCAACCGTGCCAAGAACGCGGTTGACCTGAAGACGAGGTTCAATTCATGCGAGCAATCGAAGAACACGCAAGAACAAGATAATATGCAATCTAAAATTGCAAATAGGATTGAAATACTCAATAAGGTGGGGTTCTGAAGCGGTATTATGGTTGGTCTAATTGACACGAGCCAATATATAAAGTTGCAATGTAGCTAACTTTTAACTAAACAAAATCCAACAAACCCTAAGGGTGGCGGCCACTTTGCATAGGAGGAAGAGGGAGGGGGTGGTGGTACTGTTCACGTATGAACAGTAACGATATGAACAGTATAGGCATAGGGTTTCTATCTGAATTACAAGGCCCACGGTCCAAACAGGTGACACAACATCTTATTTCGACGATTCTAAAGTGCTCCGAATGAATATGGAGGTAGGGCCGGATCCATTAGAAAGACGTCGTAAGCTTTCCATCAAGTACGGCCAGAGCGTGATTAACGGCCAGGATTCCTGGCTGGGATCCAGTGGCTGTAGAGGATCGTTCCAGGTCGGCCAGTGCAGACCCGGGTGGCCCTCAAGCTGTCTGACAGATGCATTCTCTTTTTTCTCTGTTTGTCGCACTCCTTTGAATGCATGCAAATCTTTTTTTTTGGCGACAATTACAGAACGCGCTACTAGCTGGGAAGGTTAGAAGGCACAACAACATACAATGGATGATGTGTAGCAACGCAATAGCATTGTTCTGGTGTTCTTGTTTATGACTAGACAAAACTAGAAGATATCAGCTCGCACGAAACTGGACGCAGTAATGCAATTTAAAGCTTAGACCTAATCACCTTTATAATGAACTCGGCACCCTTTGATAAATACACTAGCTAAGTTGTATAGTCAACAAAAGAAAACATAGCGATTATGATTATACTTGTAGTGTGGCTACCTTCTAATAGTAATAATTGGAGGTGCAATAGGAGTAGATACGGACGAATATCGCTTCTCATGTATCTTGTTATGTATTTTTTTTCTCGGAGTTAGATACGGTTAGTATCTGATACCTATTTTTTCATCCCATATTCGCTCTGTGAGCCTTCGGTCGTGATGAGATAATGGGTGTCCTGATCTTCCGATAGGATGATATATCGATTTGTGGAGGTACGATTTTGACGATGCGGGCTTCTAACCGATCACGATCAGAACACCAAGCAATCGTTAAACCACACTTCGAGTTGTTATCAACCGTGCCAAGAACGCGGTTGACCTGAACACGAGGTTCAATTCCTACAAGCAATCGAAGAACACGCAAGAACAAGATAGTAAGCAATCTGAAATTGTAAATAGGATTGAAATACTCAATAAGGTGGGATTCTGAAGCGATATTATGGTTGGTTTAATTGACACAAGCTAATACACGAAGTTGTAATGTAACTAACTTTTAACTAAAAAAATCAAACAAACACATAAGTGGCGGCCACTCTGTATAGGAGGAAGAGGGAGGGGGTGGTGGTACTGTCTACGCGTGAACTACTGCCTAGGCTTTCTATCCGAATTACGAGGCCTACGGTCCAAACAGTTGATGCAACATCTTCTTTCGGTGATTTCGATGTGCTCCGAACGAATTTGGAGGTTGGGCCGAATCCGTTGGAAAGTCCTCATCGTAAGCTTTCCATCAAGTACTCGTGAGCCTCAAACGGACTTCGTATATGAAAGTTATGCACGTTTGAAATCACTGCTGTCTCCGTAGACCGAATTGGATTCCAGAACGTGTCCAGCTTGAACTATTGAAATCAGCCACTCTATCTTTTATTCTTGAAAATAACAACACATTTATTAGGCAATATCATATAGTTCTTGTAATATAAAGGCACTCTTAAAAATGAGCTCACTTGATAATTTAAGTGAAGTGTACAAGCTCTTGTAATTGGAACAACAAACATAGCAAATATGGATGTATCCATAGGGGTTATGTCCTCATCAGGTCGGAGGTATATTATCCGTTTCTTTTGCACCCCACATAGGATATTAGACAGTAGTGGTGCAATCAAAGTGAACACGCAGACACTAATCGCTGAGATGTTAACACTCAGTTTCTCCTACCTGTTCAGATGCAACAACCCACCTATCATTTATCTGTTCCTAAGTGGAGTCACAACAGACTTTCCTCATACCGCCTGATATACGGATATATATGGACGGTTATCACTCATCCTGTATCCTATTCAACATTTTTTCCCTCAGAGTCGGAGTCGGATACAGATAGTGCTGTATAACCATTTATCTCTTCCGTATTCGCTTCGTAAGCTTTCGGTCAGTTGATCAGTCAGAAATTATCCGCTCTGTTTGCACCCCTAGTAATCATGCATTTTCAAATTGACACGCATCTTTTCCTAAAGCTAGCAGTACTATAAAATGAGCCATCGAGATGGCATGGCAGTATAATAAGTTAATAACTGGAGGGTTAGCTGATGGAGACATTTCGTTCCATGTTGTGAGAGTTGACCATTAGTAATGGCATCTCACGAAAAGTATTAGTAGTAGTTGATTACATATAGGAGTGAATACTTAAGATCAGTTCTTCCTTCCAGATCCCTCCATTACAGCGATCTCAGCATCAAATAGGACGGGGATGCTTCATACCTGGTGCCTATTCTGAAAGATTCATCATACTTGGCGTGACAAATCATAAGTCGTACGATTTTCACACAAAAACCCCACAAATACGCGTGCACGTGTCACATGTTTCATACGATGACAAGGATTCCACCTTTTATATTACTCTCTTCTCACTTGTCCAAATAATATAGGATTAAACCATATCATACTTTGGAATTTAGGTATGAATAAGTCTTTGTTGCATGAGCCCAATTCTAACAGATATCATGTTCACGCGTAAATTTGCTTTGCAATGTGCTCCCTGTGCCGCTATTTATTCTTAATTAGTCCACATTTTGGGTTAACTCCCTAAAAAAAATCCTGTGTTGGATTGAAATCCAATTTGACACTTCTGAAGACCGTTTTCAGGTAAAACAAATCACTACCATTTTATGCAAAGCAATATAGCAGGTATATCTGGTTATTTACGTATATCTGCCTCAGGATGGAAATGGATAAGCGCGCTCTGGGGCTGTTCCAGCGGGCGGCGAGGCTGGGGTCCGCGGCGGTGATGGTGGACGCTGGGCTGATGTGCTGGGAGGAGGCGAGGGAGGCGGTGGGGTACTACCAGAGGGCAGCGGAGCTGGGGCACCCCGTCGGGATGTGCAATCTCGTCAACTTCGCGGTCCCGTCTCCTCCGTTTTGTCCTGTCCATTGCCATGCCCCTAGGGTTTAGTTTGGTACGAGACTCCAAGTGTTGCTGTTGTGTTCTGATTCGGTGTGAGTGTGAGCATGGGATTCGGTTGGATTGCTGATTAGAGATGTGGAAGCGGGTATTCTTAGGTGGGATTTAGTATTCGTGATGCTCTCTCTTTAGTAAGCTTCCCATTTGTGTTGGGGGTCGTATGCTCCGTTGGTGTGATTCTTACTAGTGATACATTGCATTCTTCAACACGCCAATTAGCGGCTAATTTGATCGGATGCTTATGTGATGGAATCAAATGTTATGCATTGACGTTTTACTGGTTATAACAGGTTTTGGAGGATAGAATTTCCCTTATCAACCAACTAGAGGCTTCCTCTCAGTTTCCTGCAGATGATCTGGGCCTAATACTCGAAAGTCTTGCTGTATCCTTTTCCCCCTTTGTTGGTTTATTTCGGTATGCTTCCTTTTGTTACTTGCAAATCAGAGACATGATGGTATATTTTGCCATTTAAAAGAAGTCATTGGTTTAGTTTGCCTCAGTTGATTGATGCTTTATGTATTGTACTTGCTGTTACTGTCTTTCAGTATGTTGCCTTAACGGTATTTTAGGTGTCTTGGGATGATTCCGCATGTTCAGGTGTATCGACTGCATGCTACACAAGTCAATTTTGCAGGTTGCTCTGAAATGCTCATACGTAGATACAACCGGTTGTCTGGGACAATTTCTTACTCTTGGTGCAAAGTTACTTCTTACATTTTCAAACAGAGTTCTACTTCACCGTATTTGCCAACTTTATTTTTGGTAAGTTATTTGCCAAGTGTACATGCTAATCTGCTATCTTGCTCAACCAATTAATTCTCTACCAGGCCAGCTCATGGTGTGGGAAACATCTCCTATGGTTTGTCGAATCTATTGATGAATTTGAAGAGGTCCAAGAAGAAGAGCACACCAGATTATTTCCAGAGGTTGTGGGAACTACGCCTTTAAGTTTGGTTAGCTTGTTTGTGTTTGTTTGGGTAGAATGTGATAACTGGATTAACAAGATATCTTCTGCATGGATAATGCTTTTACCTCCTCCAGATATCTTATGCCTAAAGCATCTAAATTCTAAACCATATGAATCCTGCCTTATTTGTGATTTCACCTTATTTCTGAGAATAAAAGAGAAAATTATCATAAGGATAAGAGAAAATTATCATAAGGATAGCAGAAGGTAGAGAAACTTGAAGTCAGCACATGTCAAATTCTTTATAGCTGTCACTGGGGCCTATACAGTACTTATTGCATAAATTGTGGGCAACACATCTCATTGTATCAAGACATGAGGTTAGTTATAGCAGAAAGAACATGTACACACAAATCTTTTCAAGGCAGACCTTTTATGTGCATTTACAAGCAAGAAAATATAGTAGTACTCTATATTGGCACATTTCTCCACTAACTTGTTCATTTTAAATTTATACTCCATGTTTCTACATCTGGAGTAATTACATTTACATCCTTTTTAACTCATGCGGTAGTAATTCTCTCTAAAGAACTCTAATCGAAGTTCAACTTCTTGACTGCAGATAATTTCGCTGACCATAAATATCTCTATCAACCTCCTTCCTATTGCGACAAAGTGCATTACTGTAGATATGGTGCATACTATCGGTGATTTTGTTTCAGAGCTGTTAACCCTGACGGAAATCTCAATAGTTGACCAGGATACAAGATTACCAGCGGGCTCCTGAACCTTCTCGGTTGACTATGTGCTTGCTTGCCTTTATATTTCAAAACTGAAAGAAACTTTTAACTGTAGGCAAAATGGTACTTGCGAGCTGCAAAGGGACGAAATGTACGAGCTGGAATATTGTGGTGGATACATTGACTATTAGTGCTCCCCTGAATTGTACTGTAAATCCTTCAATTGATTATCCATCAATATTATTTCGTTCTGTATCTAATACAATCCTATTCATGTAGATACCTCTTGGAGTAGTTTTGGCAATCCCACCGTTCAACTATCCTGTCAACTTAGCAGTCTCTAAGATTGGCCCAGCACTAATTGCTAGCAATGCTCTTGTTCTCAAGCCTCCAACTCAGGTATATGATTTGTTAGTTACTTTTAAAATTTCTGCCTAGGTTTGAAGCTGATGCATTTTGAAGTAAAATGCTTCTAGTTCTTGATTCTG
Source organism: Phyllostachys edulis (assembly GCA_036346405.1). Classification (NCBI taxonomy): domain Eukaryota; kingdom Viridiplantae; phylum Streptophyta; class Magnoliopsida; order Poales; family Poaceae; genus Phyllostachys; species Phyllostachys edulis. The sequence continues at coordinate 69,913,945 of CM070549.1, forward strand.
GATTATGTGGTTGGTTAATGCTTACTATTTAGTGATTTGGTTCCATGTGTTTGAAACTTTCTATGATTTGCTTATTGTTTAGTTTGTGGGTTAAAATGGCTCTTGATTTACTTGATTCGCACCCTCATCGTTGCAATACACGGACATCTTTTAGTTTTGTTACTTTAATATTGTGATTTTGTTTCTTCCTGATGATGCATTAATGGACTCCAATTTTTCATTGTAGACTGATAAGATAAATGAATGACGCCATGGATGATATTGTTGAATATGAAAGGTGGAGAATGGTGACACGGACATATGATTTTCATTACGTTTTGATTTCATTCTGTTAGGAAATGATGTTCAAGTAAAATATTTATACCATGTCTTATGTGAATGGTTCTCTATGTAATGTAACAATTTGTTTTTAATATATGAGTGTTCTTTTTAACCATGCTACGACCGCTAATGATTTTTTTTTATTTTGATTTCTACACACTTATAACCGTTGCAGCGACCTAATTATATCCATTGCCAAAATAGCAAAAGTTATTTGTATGGTAAATACCAACGCTTCTATGTGTTGTGACAATATAATTATATCCATTGTCAAAATAGTAAAAGTTATCCATGCATGGTAAGTACCAATGCATACAAGTGTAGTTACAATCTGACTATATCCGTTGCTACTTCACAACGCTTTTTCATATTTATTACTAACGCTTGTTTATCTGTTGTAATAGACTCTCGCAACGGCCTTAATGGCAACACATACTAAATGCGTTGGTATAGACCCTAACAACATTTATTTGGGCTTCTACCAATGCATATATGCGTTGCTAAAGGGGTGTCCATGTTGTAGTGTACGTTCGGTTGCTGTAACGTCCTAAAATCCGGGTTTTCAAAAATCTTTTGTATAGATTAGGTCTTCGAAAAATTTCACCAATTTTTCTTGAATTAATAAAGTTTAATTAGAAATTTCTGAAATCAAAAATATTTAATTTGACTAATATAAACTTCAATTAAATAAAAAAATAATGTTAGTTGGGTTTCTTGCGTTCCAAGAAATTTTCCTGGATTTTCTTAAATTTTCTGAATTTATTTGGTATTTATTTGAGCTCATTTGGATTTTCAGCCTTGTTTTCTAAATTCCGAAATCATTTCCTTTTCCTTTTCTCGTTTGGACCGAATTCACTCAGCATATCCTTCCTTTTCTCTCTTTCGCCCACTCACTCGGGGCTTGTTTGGATTGAAACCTGGGCTCTATGCCTGAAAAAAATTGGTGTTTAGAGGTACCTTGGAAAGTAGATAACTTTTGTCTGGCTAGGTAAGTCTGTGGATGTGGTGTTTGGTTGAAGACCTGAGCCTGAAGAAAATTTAAAGACGTAAAACAGTTCATTAACTAATGAAATCAGTTCATTAACTAACTTTAATCTCAATTAGCTAGCATTTAGTGCTAAAGCTTGCGACCAGCACACATTTTGCCGCCAGCGCTCGTTTTAGAGGCCTCGAAGTTGAGCCGCCTGGAAGTGCATCCAGCCAGCTTGTTCGAAATCGTCAGTCACGGCAAACACACCTCCCAACAATTCCGCAGAGGCCGGTCAGCGGAGACAAGCGCCAGAAGGCAACCAAACGGGCCCTCAATCCTCTCTCTCTCTCGCTTTCCCTCGGCTCAATCCGCCTCCTCGCCTCGCCAACCTGCTTCCCTCCCCACCATTTTCCTGCCCTTCCCGTCTAACTTGTTCGTCTCGGCCGGCCGCCAAGACGCTGCATCGACCCAACTCCCCGTTGCAGCCACCAACACCCCTGGCCTACCTGCCAGCGCCATGCTGTCGCCAAGTCTGTGTCGAGCATGCATGGCAAGGCACCATAAATAGCCGCCCCCGTGCGTCCTTGCTTCTCCTCGCTCAGCAGCCTCCCGTGCCCTAGCCGCCACCGCCTGGGACGCCGTAACCTTCGTTCCGAATTTATCCCCAAAGTTAAAAGCTCCAAAACCTACCCTGCCTCCACCCCCGCCCGCGCAGACAGCCACGCTCCTCCCTCCACCGCCCACCCTCCTCCTCCCTCGGCGCCTCCACTTGGCCTCGCCGCGCCCGCCCCGCCTCCCGCCCCTCCTCCTCATTGGCTCAAGGCCACCATCCTCTCGTCCTCCTCCTCCTCCCCGCCGCCTCCTCCCCAGCCCCGGCGCCTCCTCCTGGCTGCTTCCTCCTCGGCAGATCTGGATCGACCCCGCTGTCGACCTCCTCCACCCACGGCCACCCTCCTCCACCTCCCTCCTCCCCGCCGCCCAAGTCCTCCCGGCGACGCCTCCCTCCTCCGACTCCTACCCCGACCAGTTCAGCGCCTCCCAAGACGTCGTCGCCTCCTCTTCCACACCCGTCGCCGCCGCTCCACAATGGAACAATTCATGCATTCAATTTTTAATGCTTTGGCTGGTTGTTTTGTTCATCCATTCAATCTACAATTCATGCATATGATTGCACACTGGAACAATTGGACATCTGTGAAGAAAAAATGAAAATGGTCGAGTCAGTAGGGTGTGTGACGAACCGGAAACGAAGCATTTGTGAATTGCATTGATCATATGGTTGCTTTTGATAATGATGAAACTGACTTTGCATGTATGTTTTCACATTTTAAACTAAGTTAGTTCTGCCATTTTGTTTGCAGTCGATGTGCTTGGCAGATCTGGAGTTTGACTATATCAACCCATTTGATTTATCCTCTCGAATAAATAAAGTGGTTATGCCAGAATTTGTATTACAAGCACTTCTAAGTGTGTTATCCTCATATTTGGGCATTGGCCAATGTTCTTACTTTCTGCCCCAATGGTCTACTATAATTATATACTGTAAGTGCTTCTTGTCTGCTATCTTCTTTTTAATTTTTAAAACAACTGTTAAGATCATGTAGGCTGTAATGAATGAAAAGCCTGGGGCTGGTGTCTTGTTTATTCAACATTAGCTGCTAAATTATCAACCTACCTTGCCTAGTTGCCTAGTGTAAGCAGATTAACTGGAAGTTGGAAATGGGAACTTCCCTCCATGTCTCTTGCTTCTAACTCTAAACTTTGTACTTTACACATAATGTACTACAGATGGTTTCATGATTTAAGGTATATGAATTTTTTTGCAATATTTTTATATACCTAAATGCTACATATATAGGCATGTTAATTAGCACGAATTGCTACACAACCTTTTAGTATCTTATCAGGATTGAGTAAGGCATCATGTACATTCCAATATGCATCTGCATGTTATTCATACTTACTTAGGACCATGGTTTTACATAGCTGATAAATTCTGAACTTTTATTTAGGTCCTTTGCCTCTTGTTGCACAGTTTTTCTTAAACTTAAGTTTGCTATGCTTAGTGATCTTATCAACTATCAAATAGGTGTGTACCTTCTTTTAGTTGAACAAACTAGGTAATAATGCTGATTCTTCTATATATGGTAATTTTTTTATAGGAATGTCTAAAGGGTAGGTTTAATGAAACAACCTGTAACTGTCACGTCATTGGATGGAATCACAAACATATGCAAAACCATCATGTTTTATAGGCCTACATAATGCGCAAACCATGGTTAAAGATTCTAGCCTGAAATTAGGGTGGTTTTGAGTTGGATGAGGTGTAAGAACTTAGAATAGATGGGATGAACGGTCTTTGGTGGTTAATTACAATGTCATTGTCCATGATGACTAATTTCAACTGTAGTTCCTTTGTTTGTTCTTTTTTCTTTGTTATTTGGGGGTATATGTGAGGATAGGGGTGCCTAACATTGTCGATGCCGGTCTCAAGCCCGGAAAAAAAATGGAGGGGGCATGTATTATTCAAAGTTTGTAGTTATTTCAGATGATTCAAATTATGCTTCTACTCTTTCGAAGATTTTTTATCTCTCATGTAATATTTGTTTATTGTAGTAATTGGGGTAAATTACGTTAATTGTGATTTATTGCGCCAATTGTGCTAAATTATGGTATATTGTGTTCATTGTTGTCAAATACGATCAATTGCGTTAATTGCGGTAGTTGTCGTCAAATGCGAATCAATTGTGTTTAATACGGTCATTGCGGTAGTCGTCGTCAAATGCGATCAATTGCGCTCATTGCGGTATTCGTCGTCAAATGCGACCAATTGCTCTAATTCCAGTAGTAGTCGTTAATTGCGGTAGTTATCGACAATTGTGCTAGTTGTTCATTGTCTTTAAATGCCGTTAATTGTGTTTAGCGTTGTTAATTATCGTCAACTGTCGTTAATTCTCGTTAAATGTTGTTAATTGTTTCAAACGACATCAAACAAGTCGTTACTATCCTCAGGGGTATTTTAGACATTTTACATCTCAGAAGCTCCAACTAGCTTGCCTAAAAGTCAGACAGCCAAATACCAAATCTCTTCAGACCAACTATTCAACACTGCAGTACAACTGGAAGCTCTTTTCAAAAAGGCCACGGTGGTTTCAAATAGGCCCAATGTAACGTCACATATACTGTAACTGATAATAGTCGAAAAATGATCCACCGACTTTTCGTTCCAGTTAGATCAGAAAAAATCTAGAGACACCTTGCGAACAAGAGTTGAAGACGATCGATCTATGAATATCTGAGATCCACATTGGTTCGAAAATTGACATGGGGCATGGCTGACGAACAAATTCAGACTCCTCGCAGACACATCATCAGTACCACGCTGCCAACAAAAAGATGAGAAGTTGGTACACATAACCTGATTTCACATGTTTTACTTGCTCGCTAGGTCAATATAGCACGCAGTGATACAGTACAGGCCAATAATCAGCCAAACCCATTACAACACTGGATATAAAAAAAATAGAAAGCAAGACATAAGGACATACGTAATACTCGTACGAAACAATTCTCTGACATGGACCCACTGGTTGTGAGAGCATTAAGCACAAAGTCGGTCATGAAAACATCGCCCGTTGAGGGCTTCCGAAGCACATCTCCCATTGAAGCACATCTTCCGAAACAATTCTCTGATCTGGCCTCTCCTGCAGCTGAAGGGCAAACTCCAGGTTCCGAAGCACAGCTCCCATTGAAGGACAATCAATGCCACGATCAACAATACACATCTCAGCAATCTCAAAAAACTTCTTGAAGCACCGCGGAGCGATCTTTTCCTTTATACAGGGATCGATAATCTGATCAAGGACGCCCTTCTTCTGGCAAATTAGAGCCCAATCTGCCAAGTATTTTTGTTCCTCTGGAAGAGTGCGGTCCCGAGAAGGCCGAGCACAAAGGACCTCCAAAAGCACAACACCAAAAGAATACACATCGGCTTTCTCTGTTATCGGCTGAGTGCGGAAATAGTCAGGATCGAGGTGACCAGAGCAGCGCCTGATGACATTTTTGTCATCCATCGATAGCCCAATATGGGCCATACTAAAATCTGAAACCTTGGCAACCCAATCCTCATCCAGGAGAATGTTTGCTGTATTCACATCACGGTGGATGATGGCGTGCTGCGAACCTGTGTGAAGGTAGTGCAGTCCACGAGCCGCACCAATGCAGATCTCCAGACGCTGCGTCCAGGTAAGTGGTGGCTTCTGGGTGTTGTTGTACAAATGCTCACGCAGAGTTCCACGAGCCATGTAATCGTAGACCAGAATCATCTCATTTTTCTCCTTGCAGTAACCGATTACTGAGACAAGATGACGATGGCAGAGCCTCGACAGCATCTCCGTCTCAGTCTGAAACTCATGCGCATCCTGCGTAGCCAACCGATCGCGACGCTTGATAGTCACCTTGGTTGCTCCCCCATCAATCTTTCCACGGTAATGTTTGCCTGTACGACCCACACGAACAAGGAGCCTCTCATCAAAGTTTCTTGTCGCAGCTTTCATCTCCTTAAGTGAGAAAAGGCGGCACAGGTTGGTTGGTAAAGTCTCAACGTTTGGTTTATTTTCTAGTACTTGATCCATTTTCTTAGTTGGGATGACCGTTTCGGATGGAGCTGCTAGCTTGTACTTCCATCCCCAAGAAAATAGAGCTAGGCTTTGTTTCCCTTGGTCCTGAGCTTTCCTAAGCACCCGAAGACGTTCTGCCACATCTATCATCTCTGGACGTCTATCCATTTCCATCCTCAAGCATTCACCTGCTAGCTTTGCAACGCCTTCAAGAACCTTCATGTTGTTCTGACTAGCAATTTCAGCATCAAAAATCCCTCTGACCCTTCTGATCCCTGCTGCAAGAGATTGGGTGAAACTTTCACGAATGCTGATAAACCCATCTCCATCTGTTGCCTTTTTCCTAGTGATCAGTTCGAGCAGAACAACTCCAAAACTATAAACATCACTCTTCGAGGTGAGACGCCCACACGTAGCAAATGAAGGGTCCATGTAACCTATGCTCCCCATTACACGCTCAGTGTATAGGGTCTTGTCCGTATTGACAAGTCTTGATATCCCAAAGTCAGATAATTTCGCATTGAAGCGGTCATCTAGAAGTATGTTAGCAGGCTTTATATCACCATGAATGACCGAAGTATACATTTGCGAATGCATGTAGCACAATGCCTCTGCACACCCAACGGCAATCCCCAGTCGTGTATCCAAGGGGATGGGAATGTTGCCATGGTGAAGAAGGTCACTCAGGTTTCCATTTGGGATATACTCGGTGACCATCATTAGGGCATTTTCGTCAACGCAGTAGCCGATGAGTCTGACTACATTCTTGTGATTGATTTCACGGTGGACGGTCAGCTCTTTAGCGAAGTTTTCTTTCACATTATGGGTATGGATAAACCTCTTCACTGCAACCATGCTGCTGTCCTCAACAACTCCTTCATAAACTTCTCCAAAGCCACCTTTTCCGAGAATAGTTCTATAGTTGTTGGTAATTCTTTCTATCTCGCCTTCTGTGAAGCATTTTATGCTATGATTACTATGCGCTATCCACTTTGGTCTCTCGTCCCCTTGGATCAGTTCCCTCACCTTATCTTCTGGAAGATCCATCTTATGAGTAACTAGTAAAGCACTAAATACCACCCGATAGCTTTGACTAAATTGCTGGACAACCTCGGAAGATGATCGACGCAGCAACAGTGACTACCTTAGATAATATGCTTTCTTTTGTGTACTAATCGATACTTCTGGTAGTGCAGTATATATGTGCAAAACTGTGAGCAAACCCAGCAATAGGCAATCCGTAACAAAATGTTTTCTACTCCCTTTTCAATGAATTAATGCAGCTCTCCTGCTATTTTTCTTCCACAAACTGGGGGCGTGATGACCTAAAAATTGTTTCCAAAGTGTTAACTTCAGTTTCAATCCAACAGAGATTTTAACAGTGCAAGGGTGATACAATTTAATCTTGTTTTGGTAGGTGCTTTCTTTGTGAGAGTTTCTATTGTTTTTTGAGTCCATGTGTGAGGTGGTTTCCGGTATGGATTGATATACCGATTCTAACTCCGATTCTGTAATTCTGGATATAAATATACATAAAAAGCCAAAAAGACGAGCAATCGTTTTGATGCTCCCGAAAGAAGCCAGTGTTTTGATCGTAGCGAAAGGTCGCTTTCGCTCGGCAGCGGAGCGCTGTGCTGCTAGCATCAAGGAAGACCAGGAGCGCTGTGCTGCTAATTCACGTAAAGATAACCAAAGACCGACGGAGGCACTGCTTCCAGAGAAGACGACAGCGGGTCCCACAGAGAAATCCGGGCGCATCTCTGGACGAAGCAGTATCGCAAAGGACCAAGAAAATTCCAACAAAGGGTACTTTCCAAGAACCAACTAATTAGCGGTGATTTGTGGCCAGAGCAGATGTCCATTGGCCAAAATTGATGTGCCTTGTATTAGAGATGATTTAGTTATAAAGAATCTCATCTAGCTGGTGAAGAAGGATAGGAGAAAAAAAGCTGGTGATGATACATAAGAAATTTTATTCAATTCTATTGCCAGAGTTAACTGATAGAAGTATTAGTGATTCATGGCATGAATAAGGAAGCGGATATGAATGGGTTGCATCAAAAGCACTGGACAACTACACAGCCGAGGTGCAAAATCTCCGTGAAGTTTTTGGACGAAAAGAGTCCGCTCAAATCAAATCAAAACTGCAAATAGAAAGATGGCCATGTACGGATTACCATGATTGACTGAGCGCGACATACCTGTTAAGGATGGATTTACGGATGCTAGGCACGAAGCAATCGACTCCTCTTCTATGTGGCTGGCGCTCACATCCCCACGGAACGATGGACTTATGGGGGATAAAGACGGAAGAACAGATGCTACTGGCTCGGACGACTTCGGTACGCTCTGATGTAACACATGGAAAAAACAGGCGCAATATATATTTTTTAACGATGGACTTACAGGGGATCAAGACGGAAGAACAGATGCTACTGGCTCGGACGACTTAGTACGCTCTGATGCAACGCATGGAAAAAACAGGCGCAATATTTTTTTTTAACGGTGGCAACAAAAAAAAAATGGATGATGCAACGTCTCAGACTCAGTGTTCAGCATCTAGAAAATGAATGACAGTGGAAAATCCGATGCAACACAAGAGAAAAACGGGTGCAACATTTTTTTTTTAAAGATCGCAATATTTTTTTCAACGGTTGCAGCAAAAAAGAAACTAGCTATCCAAGAAGAGGTGGAGTATGCAACAAAAAGTGTGCAACATTTTTTTCAATGGTCGCAACAAAAAAACTAATCAAAGACACTACTACAGAAAATGTATTCACAGACGGTTCAAAAACATCTTCACAGACGGTTTCGTGAGCCGTCTGAGTTTATGGGTCAGTGATACATGGTGTCATCACAGACGGTTTTCAAATCATCTGCAATGCATACTTTCACAGACGGTTTATGGTCAAACCGCTCAGTGATAGAACCTATCACGACGGTTTGTGGTGAAACCATCTGTGATAGTATATATCATGACAGTTTGTGACCAAACCGTCTGTGATGACTTTTCTATAAAGCCTTAGCAATGGTCACTTGTGCCATTAAAATCGGCATCATATATATATATATATATATATATATATATATATATATATATATATGTATGTATGTATGTATGTATGTATGTATGTATGTATGTATGTATGTGTGTGTGTATGTATATATATACACATATACACACACATATATAAGACTATTAACATCATTACATCACAGAGCAAGGGGACTATTCATATGAACTAATTATCAATTCAATTTCAGCATAAGACTATTAACATCATTAAATCACATAGCAAGGGGATTAATATGAACTAATTATCAATTCAATTTCAACATAAGACTATTAACATCATTGAGCAGTTCAAACCCGGCCACCACACCAGTAGGGTGATATCTCAGTACAGCGCAACCACGGCGGTGACACCACCACCAGCACAACCCTCATCCATCTCCTTCACCTTGCATAAATCATACAAACATCAGGACATAACTTAAGGCTCAAGCATAAAAATCAAACTTAACAAAAGATATTAAGCTAACAAATCTAGAGGAGAATAGAGGGAGGATGGGGAAAGCAAAGCCCGGCTAGGGCCCGAGCGCAGGAGGCCGAACAGGAGAACCAAGCCATGGCGGCGCAGGCGACACGTGGGGTGGCGGCGTCACCGTAATTGTGGCACGACCCTAACACTGCACAAGATACTACTATCGTACGAGTGTCTTGTGCAGTGCAGAGTAGTGTCACAACCGGCGGCGACGGCGACGGGGTCGAGCGGCGGCGTCGAGGTGGGGAGGGGAACGGACGAGAGTAAATACGCTGGGGTGTGACGAGTTAGGGCGGGCGCAAACCCTAGCGGCGCTGGGGAGTGATGAGAGTTAGGGCGGGCGCAAACCCTAGCGGCTGGGCTCCTACTAATAAAGAGACTTATCACAGTCGGATTATCATGGACGGTTCTATTATGGAACCTTCTGTGATATTAGAACCGTCCGTGATATGTCCCATATCACAGACGGTTCCATTATGGAACCGTCTGTGAAATGGTTTTTTCTCAAGCATATTTATCTTGTATATACACTCACATGACATGAAGAAATTACATGTTTATATGTCAATTTTGTCATTTAAATATCTTAAAATTTGCTTTACCTACATATATATATATATATATATATATATATATATATATATATATCACAGATCGGATATATATATAATTAATTAATTTGTTCCACTAAACCGTCTCTAATATAATTAATATTAATTGTAACTTCACCTCCAAACTAGATTTTTTTCCACAAAACCGTCTCTGACACACACACACACACACACACACACACACATATATATATATATAAAATTCAACATATAATTAATATAGTAACTTCACCTCCAAACTTTTTTCTTCATTTTGGAATTTTCATATATATGGCCAAACAAATATGGCAAGCTTACAAAAAGATTAAAAAAGTAGAAACCTATAAATAAACAAAGTTTTTCTAGTGGCGGAGGTAGGTGCTACCTCCGCCTTCAACACTTCATAGGCGGCGGCGCCGGCATCGGATGGTTCACGATCATCGTGAACGAAGCATGAAATGCGTCCACCACGACGCTACTCATTCGAGTGTCTCCAAGACCCTCGGATTGTTGAACCAAGAAGAATTGAGCCCATAGGCTCTCTTCCCTTGCTTGAGGGTCTCGGCACCGTCGACTCGATGCGCCGCCGCCTCGATTCATTAGCCAAGTGACGGCAAGCCTCCCAGAGACGTGCAACATCGTTTTGGAGGACCACGTCGATGACGCGGTAAACTTGCTGAAAGTGGAAGATCACCCGGAAGACACGGCGGAGGAGGATGTCAAGACGGCGGAAGGTGGCCGTCGCCTGCTCCGGCAAATTCTCGGCCGACAAAGGAGTGAAGACTGTAACGACCCAACACTAGGGCACCCGAGAGGTCCTCCAAGACCTACTGGAAAGTCTATCAGGACCTCCCAGGAGGTCCACAAAGGACCTCTCGGCCAGTCCACCCAGAGCCTCCCAGGAGATCCAGCAGGACCTCCTGGAGGTCCAGGAGAACATGACCCGAGAGAGAGTCTTGGAGCCAGGGAGCACCCACGGCCTGTCACGACCACAGTCAGGGAAAAACGAGGAGGTCTGAGGACACCCCAAGACCACCCACGACCCTCCAGAGGAGGTCGTGGAGGTCCGAGACCCCCTCAGAGCCTCACACATTCATCCCATTGTGAGAACATGAAGGTCCGAGCTTGCTCCAGGGTTCCCTGTGAATCCTGAGCTAGTCCCAAGGATCATGGCTAGCTCTTCACAGAAATAATACAATGGTGGTGACAACCAGAACGCATCTTTATTTAAGCAAAATATCTACAAAGTTGTTTACAAAGTGGCCTTTGGCCAAGCACAAATATACAAAAGAGCAAAAGATCAAAAGGTCACAGGGTCCATCAGCACACCACAGGCAGCTGACTGGAAGGCACAACCTATTCGCTTTGGTCTTCTTCACTGCCAAGGTCTTCTCCTAGCAAAGATTGTAATGAGCAAGAGTGAGCACAACAACCGTGCTTTCGCAAGTTACACCCGTGGATTAGCGTAATGACATGCATATATGGATAATCAAAGGATGACATATTATGGTTAATTTGCACAAAGCCAATTTTCTTTCAACTACCATTACTAAGTTCCAAAGCAGGTCTTTAAATAGATAAAATTCATTTTATCAAAGCAATTTTTCAGTTGGATAACATTCATCGCAAGTTGGTGAAGGATACCCTCGACAACAGGCTCTCGCCCAAACCCATGGGATAAAATCCCAAAACAGATTTGATAAACATTTCGAAAATCCCAAAATCAACATCTAACTCGAGTAGCCTTTGCCAAGACGCCCATGACCGTGGACACGGCTATTCAATAGATTTAACTCTGCAGAGGTTGTGCACTTTACCCACATGACATGATTTCTCTAGTTTATTCTAATCCGTCAATGCCACCTCTCACTACCAAAGGTAAGAGGTCTAGAGCTCATGACAAGGCCTTTACAATGCATTGCTCCACCACGCCCTTTCCTTGCTAAGGTTTCACCCCCTATCGACAAAGAATCCAATGAAGCCCCTCTTGCACCAAAGGGGAGCAAGAGGTCATAAAGGACCATCGGTCTTAGAAGACCTCCCACACCTCCAATGGAGCGAAGATATGGTGAAGTTTTGCAAATTACTCACCAGTCCCACGCCCCTCTGGAGACATGTGGTTGCACGATTGTGGCATAGCCCATTATAGGTGGCATTGGTCGCTCAAAGACCGGTCCTCACATGACTAGGGCGACTTTCACAAACCCCGGACCTCCACCTTTACCAGATAGAGTCCGTGCACAAACATTGCACCAGCCAATCTAACCAATTCGCCCCCCAATCCATTTTCATTTTCCTTGCTTCCCCAAAGAATATTTTCATCCTTCCATGACAACCCAATGTCATGGTAAAAACATTTTAAGCAATATTTGGTTATGTTGGTAAAGATTTCCCAAATCAATACTTTTGGTCTAAGCCCGACTAAGCACAAGTTTTTCAAATGGTTGAGCTCACACTAATGCATGACCCAAGTTTGATCTAAAGGTGACAATGAGTTTAGTCCAAAGTCAACAAAGGGCCATACAAAGGAAGTAGGCATAACTATGGATTTAAAACAGTAGTGAACTAACTTGGTAGAAATAGGCATGCATTAAACTTTGAAACCCGAACATAAATAAATTGAATTATTGGGTGCAATATGATCAAGAGTGCAACTTGGCTTGCTCATCGTCCCGAGAATCTTCCTCTTACGGCACTCGCACTCCTTGGAGTCTTCGCAATCTACGGGTAAAGGAGCAAATTCAAGGAAAACTCAAATAAAGAACCAATTGAGAACAACAAGAAAACCAAAAGAATCCCAGAGGAGTCCAAAACATAATCAACGAGAAGAGGTCTATATCTTTAGAACGGTTCTTTTGGAAAAGGTTCAAGCTTACCAGGAGGAGATGGTCTTTGGCAAAAGACCCCAAAAGAGTGATTCAAGCAATAGAACAGAGATCCTAAGAAATGGTTCTTGCGCAAAGTCCAGAGGAAGTCCTCACACAAAAGCCCTAGAAACCCAAAAAGAAGTCCACCCGAGGAGGTCCTGAAATGGGCACAACCAGCTCAGTACAGTGGCAAAACAAGAGCGGAGGAGATTGCCAAGGGCCTTACCAGGGATAGAAGAAACAATGGATGGAGGGGAGGTCGGGAGCAGCAAAGTTTTCCCTGGGAGCCACTGATCGAGAGCCAAGATAACAGAGGGTGGAGAAAGGGAGGAAGGTGATGTGGTAGAATTTCTTGGTCTAATTGTAATCAAAATGGTGAAGAAGACTAGAAATATACGTGCCAATGATAAGTATAGAAATGGGTCAAAGGCAGGTAGTGGCAGGGCAGGTGTCACTACCATTCTGGGCAAAAGGTACGAGGAAGGACAATGTATGTTGCTATGGGAAGGAACAAAGAAAAATGTCGAGAATGCGGCTAAGTGACCAAATTCAAAGTAAAACACCACGTATATGGATGCATTTAATGTGACAAGACACGCATTAAATGCTCAATATAATAACGTGGCGGAGGAAATAAGAATGATTAAGACTGGAAGGTGGGGCCAGTCAATTTAGAAACAGTCGGGTCAAAAGGGGAGGTATTGCCCCGCGGAGGAGGGTCTTTGAGGAGGTCCGAAGGCTAAGAGGTCCTGATATACACAAAGGAGGTCCGAACGTGGAGAGGTCCAAATACACATGGAGGAGGTCCACGTAACTAAGGTTCGGATAACCAGGACTTCATCAAAGGAGGTCCCGTGGCTCAAGGAGGTCTGAAGGCTGAGGAGGTCCAGCGCCAAACGTAAAAGGCCACGGAGAGGTCTTAGGACAGGAGGTCCAGAAAACTTCAAAGAGGTCCCGTGGTTGAGGTTAAAGACAAGTTGAGGTCCGGGCGGTTGGATCTCCAAGAGGGAGGTCCAGCGGCCAGGATCAAACGTGAAGGGGGAGGTCCTCAAAGAGAAATAACGCACAGGGAGGTCTAGGCCTTTGGATTCAGAGTGAGGGTAGGTCCAAACCGTTAGATTCAATGCAAGGAGAGGTCCAGGCAAAGGAGTTCTGAGAAGGAGAGGATCCCACGGGAGATTCACAACAGTGGTCCAACGAAGTTCGTGAGTCAAGGCAACTCAAAGGAGATTCCAACCTCTTGGGTGAGATCAAAAGCGTGGTGGTTAGAATGAACCCTAAGGAGGTCCATTCGCCAAGAAGAAATGCCAAGGGGTTCAAATGAACTCGGAGAGTCAAGGCACACATAAGAGGTCTCTTGGAATGCATGGAGGTCCGAATGAAAAGAGGTCAGGCATTGGGAAGTGCCGAGCAACAATCTGGACTTAAGAGAAGTCTCAAGCAAAAGAGGTCTTATTCCAAAGAGATTCGAACCAACAAAGAGGTCCGAGTGACCAAACTCAAAGGAAAGGCCCGACGTAAAGATACGCCCAGGTGAGAAAAGGTCCAAGCCTCAAGGGAGGACTAACCTTAAGAACTCCTGGGAAGGTCTAGGCCACAGAGAGGGTCCAAACCTACATATCCAAAGGAGATATGCTAAAGGGAAGTCTACTGAGCATACCAAACGGAGGTATCAACAACTCAAACCTCTCCAACTGAACCAAACTTGGAATTCTCATTAAAACAAAATAGCTTTAATTTATTTTACACATTTTAAAAAGGATTTAGAAAATCGAATGTTACAAACCTACCCCAGTTAAAAGAATCTCGAGGCCAGAGATTCAAACAGAATCAAAAAGAGGTAGGGATAGTTAGTCTTGAGGTCTTCTTCTTTTTCCCATGTAGCTTCACTTTCGGATGATGACTCCACTACCTTGTATGACTTGATGATTACGCTCACAGTGACCCGCTCTGCCATATCCAAAATTTTAATTGGTTGCTCCACATATGTGAGGTCTTCCTGTAAGTCTATGTCCTCAACTAATGTGTGATCTTCAGGAAACCGCAGGCACTTCCTTAATTGTGATACATGAAAAATGTTGTGCACTGCCGACAAGGACTCTGGAAGTTCCAGTTTATAAGCTACTTCACCTTGTCTTGCTAAAATCTTGTATGGTCCCACATATCTTGGTGCTAATTTCCCTCTCATCCGAAATCTTCTAACTCCCCGGATTGGTGTTACTCTGAGGTAGACAAAGTCTCCAACCTCAAAAGATAAATCTCTACGCCGGGTGTCAGCATAGCTCTTTTGTCGGGACTGAGCCACTCTCAGTCGTTCCTTAATCAATTTCACCTTGCTCTCGGCATCTTTGATCAGGTCCGGCCCATACAGTTGATGCTCTCCAACTTCATCCCAGAGGAGAGGTGTTCTACAAGGTCTACCATACAAAGCCTCAAATGGGGACATCTGTAGGCTAGCTTGATAGCTATTATTGTAGGAGAATTCAGCATAGGGCAAATTCTTGTCCCAACTTTTCCCAAAATCTAGAGCACATGCCCTGAGCATGTCTTCCAAGATTTGGTTCACTCTCTCTGTTTGCCCATCTGTTTGAGGATGATAAGCTGTACTAAAGTTGAGTTTAGTACCTAAGGCTTCATGCAAACTTTTCCAAAACTTTGAGGTAAATTGAGATCCTCTATCTGACACTATTCTTTTGGGCACTCCATGCAAGCAAACAATTCTTGCCATGTACAAGTCTGCCAAAACGTTACTAGTATAGGTGGTCTTAACTGGTATGAAATGTGCTACTTTAGTTAACCTATCAACCACCACCCATATCGAATCATACCCAGTTGAGTCCCGGTAATCCAGATTATAAAATCCATGCCCACATGCTCCCATTTCCATTCGGGTATTGGCAAGGGTTGTAGCAAACCGGCTGGTTTTTGGTGTAGGGCCTTAACTCTCATACACACATCACATTGGGCTACATACTTAGCAACATCTTGCTTCATACTAGTCCACCAGTATCTCTCTTTAAGGTCTTGATACATTTTGGTGCTGCCCGGGTGAATAGAGTAAGGTGACCCGTGTGCTTCCACCAAAATGAGCTGCTTAATCTCCTGGTTATTTGGCACACAAACTCGGCTGCCAAACCATACTACTCCTTGTTCATCCTCAGAGAAACCTGGGGCTTTACCCCTTCTCATATTTTTCTTAATTTCTTGGATGTCCTCATCTCTTTCTTGTTGTGCTTTAATCGATCCGAGCAAGAGGATGTACCTCCAAGGTGTTCACACATCCTTGCTCTACTATCTCCAAGTTGAGGTACTTCAATTCTTCATATAGTTTTGGTTGTTGTTCTTGAACCAACAAAGTATTACAGTGACCTTTTCGGCTCAAGGCATCTGCCACCACATTGGCTTTGCCTGGGTGATAATGAATTCCAAGGTCATAGTCTTTAATTAATTCTAACCATCTCCTTTGTCTCAAATTGAGCTCTGGTCGTGTGAAGATATATTTAGACTTTTGTGGTCTGTATATCTCACACAATTTATAATAAGGTAGTGTCGCCAAATTTTCAAAGCATGCACAATGGTCGCCAGTTCAAGATCATGTGTTGGGTAGTTCTCTTCATGAGGTCTCAACTGCCTAGATGCATATGCCACTACCTTTCCATCTTGCATTAGCACACATCCAAGACCTTGGTGAGATGCATCACAAAATACCTCAAAGTCCTTTTGGATATCTGGCAGACTAGGATCGAGTCTGTGACAAGCTTTTTCTTTAATTCTCAAAACTTTGCTCACAGGTTTCAAATCCATTCAAATTCTTCTCCTTTTTCAAGAGTTGGGTGAGGGTTTAGCAATCTTGGAAAAATCTTCAATAAATCTTCTATAATAGCCAGCTAGACCAAGAAAGCTTCTTACCTCAGTCACTGTCTTTGGAGGTCTCCACTCTAGGACAGCTTCAACCTTTGAGGGGTCTACAGCTACTCCTCTGGCCGAAATAATGTGTCCAAGAAAGGCTACTTGGCTTAGCCAAAACTCACATTTATTAAACTTGGCATAGAGCTGCTGCTCTCTAAGCCTTCCCAACACAATTCTAAGGTGGTCTTCATGTTCTGCTTCACTTTTAGAATAGATGAGAATATCATCAATAAACACCACCACAAATTTGTCAAGGAGGTCCATGAACACTTTATTCATCATACTCATAAAATAGGCCGGGGCATTTGTCAATCCAAATGACATCACAGTGAACTCATATAGTCCATACCTTGTGGTAAAAGCAGTTTTGGGGATGTTCTCAGGTCTTATTTTTAATTGGTGGTAACCAGACCTGAGGTCTATTTTGGAGAACACACTTGCCCCCTTTAGTTGGTCAAAGAGATCATCTATCCTAGGCAATGGATATTTGTTCTTAATAGTGACCTCATTAAGTGATCTATAGTCTGCACACAACCTCAGGCTACTGTCTTTCTTTTTGACAAATAGCACAGGTGCTCCCCATGGTGAAGAGCTTGGTCTAATAAATCCTTTGTCCTTCGTTCTTGGATCCTTCTTTAACTCCACCGGTTCGTTTCGGCATCCTATAAGGTCTTTTTGATATGGGTGCAGTCCTAGGGACCAAGTCAATTAGAAATGATATGTCCCTGTCGGGTGGCATACCAGGGAGTTCCTCAGGGAACACGTCTAAGTAATCCTTGACCACTGGGAGGTCTTCCAGCTTCACCACTTCCTTTACATGGGTTAGACAAGGTCCTGTCCTAAGGGAGGTCTTTGGCTTGAACTCCACTCGTTTTCCTTGTTCATTGGTAAGTGTTATAGACTTAGTAGCACAGTCGATCTGCCCTTTATTCTTGGCCAACCAATTCATTCCAAGGATCACATCTAACCCTTGAGTTGGCAAGACTATCAAGTCTGCATGAAATAGAACTCCAGAGATCTCCAAGGTGAGATTTGGGCAGAGGGTATTAGTCCTCATATCTATGCCCGGGACATGTATTAGCATAGGGTTAACCAAAGGGATTATAGATAACCCACACTTTCCCACAAATTTGCTGGAAACAAAAGAATGGGAAGCCCCCGAGTCAAACAAAACTGAAGCTGGTACAGAATTCACAGGGAACGTACCGAGGACTACATCGGGTGCATCATGAGCCTCTTTAGCCGTGACATGTGTGACACGGCCCTTGGCAACTTTAGTTGCTGGCTTAACACTCGAGGCACTTCCTTGGGCTGACACTCCTTGATCAGACCGAACTGCAGCAGAAATTTGTTGCTTCTTTGGGCACCTACTAGCATAGTGCCCAATCTCATTACAAAAGAAACAGGTCACTCCAGCCGAGGAGGTCATGGAGGGTTTCTTTTGAAACTGAGTCCCAGAAGAGGTCTTATGATAGCTTGACTTGCTTGAGCGTTGCTCTGACCCAGACGCCCTTGAGGAGGAGGTCCTTGAGATCTTGCGCTGGGAGGTCTGGGACTGGGAGGTCCTAGACTTAGGAAATCCCCCAGGGTTAAACCTCTGCGCAGCCTTCCTCCTTTTTCGGCCCTCCATCTTTTGGAGCTTATCCTCCTGCCGAATGGCCTTGCTTACAAGTTGCTGGAAGTCAGCATGCTCCTGGGAAACAAGATGAACTGAGATTTCATCATTTAACCATTCCAAAAAGTGTTCTTGCTTGCTTTCATCAGTAGCAACATCTCCTGGAGCATATCTTGCTAATTGGTTGAACTTATGCATATACTCATTGACAAAGTCTGTCGCCTTGCTTCAAGGTACTGAAATTGTCCTCTTTAATGACATCATGCCGGGTGGGAGATGAGCACGATGAAAGGCTCGCTTGAACTCATCCCATGTGATGGCACGAGGATCAAGCATGAGATTAGCTAAAATTGTCCCACCACTCAGAGGCTGGCCCACTGAGTTGGTGAGAAGCAAAGAGCACTCTTTCATGGTCTGTACACTGCACCATGTCCAATTTTCGGCCCACTGCCCTTAACCAGTCGTTAGCTTCCATTGGCTCAGCACTGCTTGAAAAGGTTGGAGGGCGTAACCTCATAAATTCTGTAATGCTCGACCTTGGAAGAGGTGGAACTTGGGCTTGAGGTTGAGCTGCAGCAGTGGCTTGCAAAGACTGAGTGTTGGCCATGGACTGTGAGAGCAAGTTTATCAAGTGAGCTTGATTTGCCATAATTTGAGTCCAAGTAGGACCTTCAACTGGAGGTGGGGGTGGCTGTGAAGTAGGTTGTCCTTGCTCACCCTCAACTCCTCTATTCTGATTGGTCCACAAGGCTGGATGCTCGGCCTCTTCCTCAGCTTGATGGTTGTGATGGCTTGAACTGCCACTGCCATTTCTAGAGGTGGCCATTATGTCCAAGCACCAAGGCTGAGAAAAGAGAAGAGAAAGGCTAAGGAAAACTAACCAAACCAACCACTTCGGCACAGAAAAATCCGATGCAAAGAAAACAGCAGTGACAAACCTTTTCAAAGTCTATAATAACCAACATCGTTCTACTCGTGTCTTACCTTTTTGGGGGAAGTCTTAAGCACCAGCCTACCCTAAAAGATTTCTAACAGAATGTTGCTAGGGTAAGGAGGTCCACTTAATGTTGTAAACAGGTGCATAGGAAGAAACAAGATAAGGTGAGGTTAAGGTAAGGAAAAGCACCAGAAGAAAGGTAAGAGTGAAAAGATGACCTAGGTAAGAAAGAACATTTTATTCTTCTTTTGTTATAAAATAATTTTGAAATTCTACAACCATGCTACTAGGTTGCGGCTTACAGTCAGGATGCTCTAATACCACTTTTGTAACGACCCAACTCTAGGGCACCCGAGAGGTCCTCCAAGACCTACTGGAAAGTCCATCAGGACCTCCCAGGAGGTCCACAAAGGACCTCTCGGCCAGTCCAACCAGAGCCTCCCAGGAGATCCAGCAGGACCTCCTGGAGGTCCAGGAGAACATGACCCGAGAGACAGTCTTGGAGCCAGGGAGCACCCACGGCCTGTCACGACCACAGTCAGGGAAAAATGAGGAGGTCTGAGGACACCCCAAGACCACCCACGACCCTCCAGAGGAGGTCGTGGAGGTCCGAGACCCCCTCAGAGCCTCACACATTCATCCCATTGTGAGGACATGAAGGTCCGAGCTTGCTATAGGGTTCCCTATGAATCCCGAGCTAGTCCCAAGGATCATGGCTAGCTCTTCACAGAGATAATACAATGGTGGTGACATCCAGAATGCATCTTTATTTAAGCAAAATATCTACAAAGTTGTTTACAAAGTGGCCTTTGGCCAAGCACAAATATACAAAAGAGCAAAAGATCAAAAGGTCACAGGGTCCATAGCACACCACAGGCAGCTGACTGGAAGGCACAACCTATTCGCTTTGGTCTTCTTCACTTCGCCAAGGTCTTCTCTGCAAAGATTGTAATGAGCAAGAGTGAGCACAACAACCGTGTGCGCAAGTTACACCCGTGGATTAGCGTAATGACATGCATATATGGATAATCAAAGGATGGCATATTATGGTTAATTTGCACAAAGCCAATTTTCTTTCAACTACCATTACTAAGTTCCAAAGCAGGTCTTTAAATAGATAAAATTCATTTTATCAAAGCAATTTTTCAGGTTGAATAACATTCATCGACAAGTTGGTGAAGGATACCCTCGACAACAGGCTCCTGCCCAAACCCATGGGATAAAATCCCAAAAGCATTTGATAAACATTTCGGAAAATCCCAAAATCAACATCTAACTCGAGTAGCCTTTGCCAAGACGTCCATGACCGTGGACACGGCTATTCAATAGATTTAACTCGCAGAGGTTGTGCACTTTACCCACATGACATGATTTCTCTAGTTTATTCTAAGATCCGTCAATGCCACCTCTCACTACCAAAGGTAAGAGGTCTAGAGCTCATGACAAGGCCTTTACAATGCATTGCTCCACCACGCCTTTCCTTGCTAAGGTTTCACCCCCTATGGACAGAGAATCCAAATGAAGCCCCTCTTGCACCAGTGGGAACAGTAGGTCATAAAGGACCATCAGTCTTACAAGACCTCGCACACCTCCAATGGAGCAGTATATGGTGAAGTTTTGCAAATTACTCAGCCAGGTCCCACGCCCCACTCTGGAGACATGTGGTTGCACGATTGTGGCATAGCCCATTATAGGCTTGGCATTGGTCGCTCAAAGACCGGTCCTCACATGACTAGGGCGACTTTCACAAACCCCTGGACCTCCACCTTTACCAGGATAGAGTCCGTGCACAAACATTGCACCAGCCAATCTAACCAATTCGCCCCAGTCCCAATCCATTTTCATTTTCCTTGCTTCCCCAGCAACATTTTCATCCTTCCATGACAACCCAATGTCATGGTAAAAACATTTTAAGCAATATTTGGTTATGTTGGTAAAGATTTCCCCAAATCAATACTTTTGGTCTAAGCCTGACTAAGCACAAGTTTTTCAAATGGTTGAGCTCACACTAATGCATGACCCAAGTTTGATCTAAAGGTGACAATGAGTTTAGTCCAAAGTCAACAGTGGCTATACAAAGGAAGTAGGCATAACTATGGATTTAAAACAGGTAGTGAACTAACTTGGTAGAAATAGGCATGCATTAAACTTTGAAACTGAACATAAATAAATTGAATTATTGGGTGCAATATGATCAAGAGTGCAACTTTGCTTGCTCACTGTCCTGAGAATCTTCCTCTTCTGTGCACTCAGACTCCTTGGAGTCTTCGCAATCTACACGGGTAAAGGAGCAAATTCAAGGAAAACTCAAATAAAGAACCAATTGAGAACAACAAGAAAACCAAAAGAATCCCAGAGGGAGTCCAAAACATAATCAACAGAAGAGGTCTATATCTTTAGAACGGTTCTTTTGGAAAAGGTTCAAGCTTACCAGGAGGAGATGGTCTTTGGCAAAAGACCCCAAAGGAGTGATTCAAGCAATAGAACAGAGATCCTAAGAAATGGTTCTTGCGCAAAGTCCAGAGGAAGTCCTCACACAAAAGCCCTAGAAACCCAAAAAGAAGTCCACCCGAGGAGGTCCTGAAATGGGCACAACCAGCTCAGTACAGTGGCAAAACAAGAGCGGAGGAGATTGCTAAGGGACTTACCAGGGATAGAAGAAACAATGGATGGAGGGGAGGTCGGGAGCAGCAAAGTTTTCCCTGGGAGCCACTGATCGAGAGCCAAGATAACAGAGGGTGGAGAAAGGGAGGAAGGTGATGTGGTAGAATTTCTTGGTCTAATTGTAATCAAAATGGTGAAGAAGACTAGAAATATACGTGCCAATGATAAGTATAGAAATGGGTCAAAGGCAGGCAGTGGCAGGGCAGGTGTCACTACCATTCTGGGCAAAAGGTACGAGGAAGGACAATGTATGTTGCTATGGGAAGGAACAAAGAAAAATGTCGAGGTGCGGCTAAGTGACCAAATTCAAAGTAAACACCACGTATATAGATGCATTTAATGTGACAAGACACGCATTAAATGCTCAATATAATAACGTATGAGGAGAAATGAGAATGATTAAGACCGGCGGGTGGGGCGGTCAATTTAGAAACAGTCGGGTCAAAAGGGGAGGTATTGCCCCTCGGAGGAGGGTCTTTGAGGAGGTCCGAAGGCTAAGAGGTCCTGATATACACAAAGGAGGTCCGAACGTGGAGAGGTCCAAATACACATGGAGGAGGTCCACGTAACTAAGGTTCGGATAACGAGGACTTCATCAAAGGAGGTCCCGCTCTCAAGGAGGTCTCAAGGCCGAGGAGGTCCAGCGCCAAATGTAAAAGGCCACGGAGAGGTCTTAGGACAGGAGGTCCAGAAAACTTCAAAGAGGTCCCGTGGTTGAGGTTAAAGACAAGTTGAGGTCCGTGCGGTTGGATCTCCAAGAGGGAGGTCCAGCGGCCCGGATCAAACGTGAAGGGTGAGGTCCCCAAAGAGAAATAACGCACGGGGAGGTCTGGGCCTTTGGATTCAGAGTGAGGGGAGGTCCAAACCGTTAGATTCAATGCAAGGAGAGGTCCAGGCAAAGGAGTTCTGAGAAGGAGAGGATCCCACGGGAGATTCATAACAGTGGTCCAACAGGTTCGTGAGTCAAGGCAACTCAAAGGAGATTCCAACCTCTTGGGTGAGATCAAAACTGTGGTGGTTAGAATGAACCCTAAGGAGGTCCATTCGGCCAAGAAGAAATGCCAAGGGGTTCAAATGAACTCTGGAGAGTCGAAGGCACACATAAGAGGTCTACTGGAATGCATGGAGGTCCGAATGAAAAGAGGTCTGGGCATTGGGAAGTGCCCAGGCAACCAGAAGTCTGGACTTAAGAGAAGTCTGAACGGAAAAGAGGTCTTATTCCAAAGAGATTCGAACCAACAAAGAGGTCCGAGTGACCAAACTCAAAGGAAAGGCCCGGACGTAAAGATACGTCCAGGTGAGAAAAGGTCCAAGCCTCAAGGGAGGACTAACCTTAAGAACTCCTGGGAAGGTCTAGGCCATAGAGAGGGTCTAAACCTACATATCCAAAGGAGATATGCTAAAGGGAAGTCTACTGAGCATACCAAACGGAGGTATTAATAACTCAAACCTCTCCAACCGAACCAAACTTGGAATTCTCATTAAAACAAAATAGCTTTAATTTATTTTACACATTTTAAAAAGGATTTAGAAAATCAGAATGTTACAAAGACATCTTTGTTGAAACAAAGATTCTTCCATGAAGACGGTTCAACGTCTGACAAGAGAGAGGTGCTCGTACAGTGCGGCTAGGTAGGCCATCAATGCCGGTGACAAGGAAGAGGCAGCCATTGTCTGTTTTTTTTTATAAGTATGTGGGGATGATCATCTTCGATGGCGGATGATCCTTTTTATAAAACAAGGAATAAATTCGGAGCGTGATACGAAGAGACGCATCAGGGAGCCGAAGCGGATGCGACGAAGAGACGCATTGGCGACGAAGAAACTCATCGGGCTTCAACCGGGAGCTGTAGCACTATTATCATAGACGGTTATAACAAAAAAAACCGATCGGGCTTCAACCGGGAGCTGTAGCGCTATTATCACAGGCGGTTATAACAAAAAATCGTTTGTGATATGTAGTAATATCACAGACGGTTATTGTTAAGAACCATTTGTGATGTTTCACAGACGGTTCTTTGTTGAAAACCGTCTGTGATATGTAGAATTATCATAGACAAGATTAACAATAACCGCTCGTGATAATTCACTGACGAGTTTAGCTATGAACCGCTCTCACAAACGGTTTTAGCTATGAACCGTCGTGATATTACCTCTTCACTGAGCGGTTTTAGCGCAGAAGAATACGCAGCGGTCTCTAAACCAAATCCGTCTATGATTAGATGTATATCTGAGCGATTTTGGTCAACCGTCGTGATAAAGCGCCGATGATAGCCTTTTGTAGTAGTGAGAAGAGGTGGAGCATCGGAAATACGTGTTGCAACAAAAAGTGTGCAATATTTTTTTCAGTGGTCGCAATATTTTTGTCAACATCGCAACAAAAAGAACTTAGGGGCTAACAGACGCAACATTTTTCAACATCTCAAAAATTTTTGCGGCAATTAAAACAAGAGAGAATCAGAGAATGTTGCTAAGGAGCTCATCCACGCCATTCCTTCACTCCTTCCTCTCCTCCTCCTCCCCTTTGTCACCTTCCTCCCTCTAGCTCCGCTAAGCCTTCTCCGATAGCCACCTCCCTTCCCTCGACCCCTCCTCCTCCGTCCAGCAACAAAACCACTGGTCTCCACACCGAGCTTTCCTTTTCCAGCTACAACACCTTCAACAAGGCACCGCCGACCCAACCACACCACCAAGAGCAAGAGCAAGAGCAAAATCTTCAGCAGACGGTGCAACTGAAGTAGCTGACTGTCATTTGTTCCTAGCGAGGGCCTCGGGATCGATCATCGCCTTCGGCTGTTTCACCGCCAAATACCACTAAGTCCAAGGCTATCGCAACTAAGATGGATGGCATGGAGGAGCGACTGTGGGATGAGGTGGTGGCCCTTGATGCGCAGTACAAGAAGATGGTAGACGAGTAGCCAGGCAACGCGCTGTTCCTGCGCAACTAGGAAGTCGGCAATATGCTTGGAGAGAGAGGAGCAATGGAGGCAACTGGAGAAAAAGAGTAGATACTAAAAATAGGGAATGGATAAGAAGAGTAGGGGTAGAGTTGGCTTATTAGCAAGTGGTGAGGCCACGTGGGGCATAGCGTCCAAGGTGTCCGGGAAAAAGTGTCCCTTCGAATGTAGGAGTTATATCATTACCCTTATCTTTTTGTCATGTGGTGTGCTTTTTGTTCTTCTTTTTGCTTGCTCGTTGGCCCACGTGGAATGCCTTTTTTATTTTTGTCATGTGGTGTGCTTTTTGTTGTAGAACATAGCAGTAGCAGTAGCAGTGGGAAACAATCAACCAATCACTATACAATAAACAATCGACAGCAAGACAAATAATGGAGACACAATATGGAGAACCTCTTTATTGATAGATTCATCTCTTTCTGAGTACAATAATGTCCTATTTAAAGACTAAAACCCACTGGGGGTAAATTAGGTATTACGTCCATCAACCCTTAAATCAGGGTTTCTCAACACTCCCCCTTGGGCGAATATCGCGTCATGCATATGTCTTACTTATTAAAAATTTCTCCCAAAAACCTAGTAGGAAAAAATGGATCGAAAAAAAGAGTACATTGCATCCACAAGTTGTACTGCATCGTTGCCTCATTAAAAACCTTTATGTGAGAAATCTTGAAGATAAACTCACCAATGGAAAAAGAGTGTAACATCTTTACCTTCTGGGTTAATCTGCAGGATTAACGTAAAAACATTAGGACCTTAAGTGGATTATAATTCAGGGGATTCTCCCCCTGATCCCTACAACTCTCCAAGCCACTCCATTCCAATACCACGAATGCATCATTGGAAACTGGACGTAGGCAAAGACTTAGTGAATAAATCAGCCAGATTTTCACAAGATCTAGTTTGCAGGATCTTCACCTCATTGTTCTTCTGGAGTTCATGGGGATAGAAGAATTTAGTAGTAATATGTTTCGTGATATTACTTTTAACATAACCCATTTGTATTTGTGCAATACAAGCAGCATTATCTTCGCAGATAATTTTGGGGGTATCGACGGTGTTAGTGCCACATGACTTCTGGATATGGCTGATCACACATCTGAGCCAAACACATTCACGTGAGGCTTTATATAGTGCAATAATTTTTGAGTGGTTGGTAGAAGTAGCTACCAAGGTATGCTTAAATGACCACCAAGAGATGGCTGCACCACCACATAGAAATACAAACCCAGTATGAGATTTAGCACTTTAGAGATCAAAAAAATAGCCAGCATCCGTATATCCCACCATGGTCAGGTCTTGGTTCTTTCGAAAAAATAACCTAAGATCTTCTGTACCTTGGAGGTATCTCAGAAGAGGCTTAACGTTAGCTCAATGCCTACTGGTTGGAGCTGCACTGTGTCTCACCAATAAGTTGACTACGAATGCAATATCAGGTCTGGTGCAATTCGCAAGGTACATCAGTGCTCTTGTGGCGCGTAAGTATGGAACTTCTGGTCCTAAAACTTCCTCGTTTTCCATCATCGGTCTGAAAGGGTCTTTATCCACATCTAGGACATCTAGGGATCTTACTATCATGGGGGTTTTTAAAGGATGGGATTTATTCTGACGAAGATTAAAATCTCTATGTATTAATTTAATACATAAAAGACCATACGTCTTCATGGTCGTAACCCCTAAGGCTAACGACCTCACTGGTCGTCAGGATTCCAGAGGTTACACGATAGGTACCCTGGTCGGACTAGGCTTCGACCAGGTAACTACTCGGAAAATCTATGAACTGGCATTTCTTACCGTATGATGAATAGAACACGTGCTGAATGTTCCATACCATGCGATGATATACAAGACACTGACAATAAACCACCCTACGGTTAAGCTTTTCACAGGCACTTAACCGCAAGGTAGTTAACACGTTGTTAACTGCCTTAAACCTCCGAGCAGTCGTAACGTTTCGCTAGGGACGCCTTCTCCAGGAGTAACTGCCGCCTCTTCGGGAGTTATTTAATGGTGGAACGCAGAAGACGAAGAGACAACAGAAGACACACAGAGCAAGGCAACCACGAAGCCAAGCAAGAGCAAGGAAATCGATCTTTAAGCCCGATTACTTTGCCTAGCATTCAATACATTCGTGTAATTAGAGATAGTCCTAGTCGGTCTTGTAATTCCAAATCATATTAATAAAGAGCAAATTTCATTCTCTCCCGTGATACTCCACGTCATTTTCCTCTTTTTATTTCAGAAGATCGGAGACTTCGATCGCCGGCAATTTGGCGCCGTCCGTGGGGAAGAAGACGTGAGTTTTCTGAAGAAACTTCTTGCTCATCAAAATCCTCGTCCAAATTCCTGTAATCGCTCATGCGATTATGCCTGTAGTTTTTGATGAGGAGAACTGGTTCGATTTGGCGGACTACGCCGACCTCGACATGGAAGGATGTATCCGTGCCATGCAAGAGAATGGCATGTCATCCTCCTCCTCCTCCTCTACTGGTTCGCACATCGCCGACGTCGGTGAAGTCGACCCAATGAATGAGGATCCACCTGTACGACAGGTGGCGGTTCCAGCCATTCCGATCAGCTCGGAAGGCCAGGGAACCTCCTCAAGCCCGGTCGACCCGACCGACAAAACAGGTGAAGAGCTTTCAGCACCACAAATCGAGAATCTCTATACTCTCGATGAAATCATGGCTGAAAGATACTCACCTACGGCTTCTGGCAATTCCAGGAGCGAACCGACACCTAGAATGGCGTCGATGAAGCCTCCACTGGTCGTAGGCCAGGCGGAGATAATCAAACTCTGCATACGATCGGCTGTTCGCTGGGTCAGGCTGAGCTCGCCAAGAAGACCTTCGGAGGTGCTCATCTCCGACCGCTCTCCATCATGGAAACTTCTGGCAAAAGCACTGAGAAGCTCTCCATCAGTTACGATGGAAGCTCATTGAAAGATCGCTGCTAGAGGCATGAGGTCAATGCGATCGAAGATGCAAATCCGGATGCCTTGCGCGGCCCTACGCACTCTGCCACGCCACCCACGTGTTGGTGGAGATGATGCGGGCCGTCAAGCACCAACTTCCGGAGGCAACAGAGCTGATCGACGTCCATCAATTAACTCACCTAGCGCTGCCCAGCCAAGAGTAACTGATCGGACAGAACAAATCCGAAGGTCAGGGGAAGGTTCAGGTCTGCGTACACCTACGACCAGTCTGAACCCCCTGAGACCTTCGGTAACTGTATAAAACTTGCGACATGTGCAAGATATGTTAAATAACCTGACCCTGTTCTAGTAGAAACTCTAGGTTTTGTACAGCTCGTAGGCCAAGTATTGGAAATTCTACAACAGACTATGCAACGAACGGACGCGTATCGAGAACAAAGAAGTCTGGGAAGTCAGACCATGACTTCATCTCAACGTTCCTCCCTCAGTAGAGGGCAACATGGTCAAATTGGGGAACAAACGATACCCAGGCCCCCTCGGTGATTCCGACCTAGGAGTCACAAGGGAAGAAGGCTATTTCAGATAGCAACTCCCCCACCATGTCGAGAAGAACGAACGCTGGAACCTGGCGATCTCAGGCGCCGTTTGAATCAAGTAGGCGGTCGGAGACATTATACAAATGTCCACGACCGGATCGGCTCATCTGAGCACCTGCGTTCCAACCATAGGAACCGGTCTCCGACCGATTACAATCCGGCGCCTTCCCAGAGAAGGCGCCATGAATCCATCACAGGTTGTCGAGCCTTCTCTGCAGGGCTCCAGGCTGTGTGTTGGCCAAACCGGTTCTGATCGGCTAACTTGGACAAATTCAACAGGACTCAAAACCCGCTAGAATTTCTCCAAATATACACCACCACCATCAGAGCTGCTAGTGGTGACGAAAATGTAATGGCTAACTATCTACCCACCGTGCTCGAAGGGTCTGCCCGGTCCTGGTTACTCAACCTACCGGTCGGATCAATATATACTTGGGAGCAACTCTGTGATCTTCTAATTGCAAACTTCCAGGGCACGTATGATCGCACTGGGAAGGAGGATGATCTCCACCTAATCCGGCAGGGTTCTGATGAGACTTTACGTCAATACATCAAGAGGTTTAGCCAGGTTCGTAATTCCATACCGGAAATCGCAGAGTCATCGGTTATTCAGGCTTTTAAGGCAGGCTTAAGGAACCGGAGGTTTACGGAGGACATGGCAATGAACCCTCCACGAACCACCGTCGAGCTTTTCGACATAGCCGACAAGTATGCCACCGCTAGCGAAGCAATTGAGTGGTGTGAGGCCATCGATCAGAAAGACAAAATTCCCCAGCCTGGCCTGGACAAACCAGAGAAAAAGAACAAAAAGTCTCTCAAGAAGAAAAAGAAACGCAAACCCGACGATAAGCAAGTCTTAGCGATTCCTGAAAAATTCACGAAGGGTAAGAAGGACTACACCGGTCGAAGAAAAGCAAAGGCTTCAACCGAAGGATTCCAGAAAAACAAGAAGTGGTGTCCACTTCACCAGCAGGCAGGGCACGATCTGCGCACCTGTCGTGTCTGGCAAAAGAAACTGGAGGATTATTATGTAGGTAAAGGACTATTTCCTGCAATACTGGAACCCGGAGAAACAAGCTCCAAAAACGACAAGGATGTCGACGAAGAGATGGAGTACCAGGATCCCCAACACATAGTCAACATGATTTTTGGAGGATCTTCTTCATACGAGTCCAGACGTCATCTGAAGGCCATGGAGCGGGAGGTCAACCTCGTCGAATCTCCGACCATCACCAAGCAATCAAGGTGGTCGGACACGGCAATTTCCTTCAGCAAAGACGACTGCCCCATCCCTTCGACTCGACCAGGTAGGTTCTCTATTGTTGTTGAACCAACTATTAATAATTGTAGGGTTAATCGAGTTTTAGTAGATGGAGGTAGTTCTTTGAATATATTATTTGTGAGAGCTTTAAAAGAGATGCAGGTCCCCATGTCAAAGGTGAAACCAGTGAAATATGCTTTTCATGGCATGGTTTCTGGCTCCACTGCCAAACCGATAGGACAAGTTTTCCTACCGGTTACGTTCGGAAAGCCTGATAATTTCCGAACAGAAAAAATTCCATTTGATATCGTAGATTTTGAATCTACATATAATGGAATCCTTGGTCGACCAGCATTAGCAAAATTCTTGATAATCACGCACTACGGTTATCAAAGTTTGAAAATACCGGGACCAAGAGGAGTCATTACGGTTCGAGGAGACCAGAAAATGGCCTTTGTATCTGATCGGAAATCCCTAGAACTGGTCGATGAACTTCCGACCAGAGAGGTCGACCCATCTATCAGACAGTCAAATGCTCGAGGTCAAGATGACGCTGAAACCGTCCGACCACCAAAAGAGGTATCGCCGACAAAGACGCTTCTCCGACAGCGCCAAGTCACTACCTGGGTCAGAAAATGCCGACCCACCTGCTCGCAAGGTTTTGGTCGGAGCAAGACTCGATCCTAAATAGGAAGAGTCGCTCGTCTCCTTCCTTCGAGCAAATCAGGACGTATTCGCCTGGCAGGCGTCCGATATGCCCGAGTCCCCGGGAGGTGATCGAGTCTGAGCTAGCTCTCGGCTGATAAGAAACCGATCAAGCGAAGCTACGGCGTTTTGCACCTGATCGGAAGGAGGCAATCCAGTCGGAGATTGACAAGCTTCTCAAGGCTGGATTCATCCGTGAGGTCGACCACCCTCAGTGGCTCGCCAACCCTGTAATGGTTAGAAAGAATAATGGGAAATAGCGAATTTGTATCGACTTTACAGATCTTAATAAAGCTTGTCCGAAGGATGATTTTCCCCTTCTGCGCATTGATCAATGGTAGATTCTACCTCCCAAAAATTACTAGGTTTTTAGATGCATATTCGTGGTACCACCAGTTAACATGTGTAAAGAAGATGAAGAAAACTTCCTTCATCACCCCATATAGCACTTCTTGTTATGTTAAGATGCCATTTGGTCTCAAAAACGCCGGTGCAACTTTTCAAAGGTTGATGCAAAAACCTTTAATCCACAAATAGGTCGTAACCTTGAAGCTTACGTTGACGATCCGTCGTAAAGAGCGTCAACGCTAGTGATCATGTTCATGACTTACAAGAAACTTTCAATAACACGAGAAGGCATAACCTCAAGTTAAATCCTAAAAGTGTGTGTTCGAGTTTATCTTGGAAAATTGCTCGGTTTCCTAGTCTCGGCTAGAGGTATTGAAGCAAATCTAGTAAAGATAAAAGCCATCGACCAAATGCGCCCTCCGACCACAAAGAAAGAGGTCCAAAAGCTAATCGGCTGCATGGCTGTGAGACCCCGATTTATTAGGCTCATAATACTTAGTCATCCAATTGACCCTAGTATTATCAACCAAATAAACCGTGCCTCGAGATATATGTACTTCCTGAATCAAGACACATAACTCATTACAAAAGATTTCATCAATTCCATTCCAACACATAGAACAGAACAAGCAACAAACCAGAAGTTAATATAAATAAAGGATAGTTATTACAAAAGAGAGGCCGACCGGCCAAATACAACAAGACTACTAAGATAACAGTGGAAGCAAAAGTGCCATAGAGATGGCCCAAAACAAGAGCCAACCAGTGTGCCTTCACCCACAAGGCAACTGACCGGACCGCCAAGCTAGTCGCTTTCCCAACCACCGCACAGCTCACAAAAGTAAAGCCCTTTGGGCTCTACCTCCTCTGCAACAAGGTTATTAAGCAAAGCAAATGAGTACAAAAATGTACTCGCAAGACTGACGTGTAGTATAATAGAACTATAGTTTAACTACATGCAAGCTTTATTTAAGTGGATGAGGCTTTGGACTCATTTTTAGCATAAAGCAAGTTTTCATTTGCAATAATGTAATAGATTGAAAGCAATTTGGCAAAGCATTTTAATTGTTGAAGTAACAACGAGATAATAACATAATAACAACATATGAACAACACGGAAGTGACTAACCCAATAGCCACCACAACAATAGCATGAATTACCCATTCATACCACCCATGTCAAGTTTTAATTAAAGGTTGTAGTCTAGTTCTCACAGGCGTTCCGGCGTGTCCATAACCTAGGGCGAGGCTATTGAATAGTTTTAACCTGCGGGGTGTACCAATGTACCCACACGTCGAGACCGCCTTTTAGCCACATGATTTAGCACACTTCCTTTGGTATGCTTACACGCTAAGTCCTCGAGACATTTCCAATGGATGATGCTAATTACGAGTTGCAACCCCACGGGACAAAGACACATTAGACAAATTAACCGGTGCCGCCAATGCTCCTTCTCAACACCACACACACACACATTTTATTTAAACATACCCACCAACCACTCATAATTAACACCTCCCAAAGTACTTAGTCAAGAGGTCCCATATCCCCATCGTGTGGTTAGCACGCAAAATTGCTCGAGCAGTGGCGCAAGTAACTCGGTCCTTATTGACTCAGGCATACTACCACATTTCAAAAACCACACCATCCATCCAATATGCCCAAGTCCAAACCAAACTTTTATTTTCAGATTTTGACTTTACAAAATAACAAAGCACAAGTGCTGGACATAAAGGAGTAATAATTAGATTTGTGTGATCAAGACCATCGACTAAATCGATGATCGCCCATTACTACCGATAACTAAGCATGTCTAAGCAATTTAAATCGAAAACTACTAAGTGATAAGAGCTCATCCAACGAGCTCAAACCACAGCAAATAACCTAGGCTCATGGTAGTAGAGGATGAACAATTCCTACAGATTATGCAACTATAGGCTTGCTAGCGATACTTTAACACAAAGTAGCATGCATACATACAAGTAAAACAATATATTAACCTTTAAAGTAAAGGGACGATAGAGGGGATATGATCAAACTGCTTGCCTTGCTGTTGCTGGTCAATTTGTTGTTGAGGATCGCTCACGGGATCAACACATTCGTCAACACCTAATCGAAAAGACGAAAACAATCGATAAGAACGACGAAAACGACAAAGACAGCACAGCAAACGAACTCCAAATACTCTGAAATTTCTACAGCAGCAAGAGGATGATTTTTAGGGAATTTATCAATAAGAACCAATTGATTTGGATTCTCAATGCAAAAGTTATGAGCAAAACAAATCTGCTCAGCCCTAAAATACCAAACTTCCACTATTCCTAATTTAATTATTAGGCAACATTTTCTAGAAGGGTGGTGATACTGAGATTTTTACAGTAAAACCAGCACCTCATGAGATGAATAACACAATTGAGTTCACCTCATTTGGAGCTATTATGCATTTTCTATAATTTCTCAAAAACAAGAACTTGAACAAAATTATAATGCACAAGAATTCTTTTTGACAATAGCAACCTGCTCAAAACTAATTTTCACAGTAAGTTCATCAATAGAGGAACCCAACAAAGTTGGATTCACTCAAAAATAATCTACAGAGCATTAGTTATGTATTTTACAAGTTAAGCACTACATTTAAAGTTAGTTTTAAAACCTATTTGCAAAACCATGTTCTGGAGCTGAACTGGGCTCATAACCATTTTTAGATTGGAGCCCAGGTCAAACCAGAGCTAACATAATTTGAATGATCTCATTTGGATTTAAATTGAATTAGTTATGCAATTTTAAAGTTCATACCTTTTTAGCTTTAAAATTAAGACCTCACAGAGGTCCTAAGGACTAGAACGAACTGGGAGGACATGAGTCATAGATTTTGAATCTAACGGCTCAAGACCTCCCAGCGATAATTTGCACACGCTCGTGAGATCTAGAGGACATGGGCCGTGGATCTTGGATCCCACGGTCCTTGTCCTCCCAATGAAACGCAGCGCCGTCGTCCGCGTGAGATAGAGGTAAATGGCCGTTGATCTTGGATCCAACGGCTATGACCTCAAGATCTCGCGCGCTCGTGCTCGCGCTGCTGGACCTCATGCGCGCAATTAGAGAGGAGGTCGTGGCCGTTGATGGCACATCCAACGGGCCACAACACGGAAAGGAGGTCCTCAACGACTGCGATCAACACAGGGAGGACATAAGCGGCTCAGATCAACGCGGGGAGGTCATAACGGCAGAGATGACCTCGAGGAGGTCCAAGCGGAGATCTTAACGTCCACAGACCTCGGGGAGGTCCGACGGCCACGATGCGCAAGGGGAGGTCTTGGGCGTGCAGATTTCCTCGAGAGGAGGTGCAGGGCGTCCCTGACCAACTCTTCTTTTTTGCGCCGCAGCCTTCCGGACAAGGAGTTAATGCGCGCGAAGACACAAGGAGGTCCGCGCGCGAGAGGTCTTAAATCTTGCGCGCAGGCGGGATTAAAGGCAGTAAAAGCTAAACTCATGATTACCAAGGTTAAGCAATGATTGGCGCATTTAAGGGGGAGGATCTTTGTCCGAAGGTGACATGGCGCTGCCGTTTACGTCCGACAAAACCCGAGCTCGAAGAAATGGTCTCGCCGGCGATGTAGACCTTGCTTGCGACATCCAGCAGCACCATTGTGTGCGCAATAGTGTTCTTGCACAGTGGGACCACTCTCGGCAGCGGCGGCGGCTTTGAACGCCGGCGAGCCGAGATGGCCAAGGTGACAAGCACGGGCCAAAAGACAAGCGACAGATTTGAGCTCCAATGACATTCAGCGGGTGCCAAGCCTAGGGACTACGGGGGATTACCTGGGGTCGAGAGGATCTTGAGGAGGTCGTGGAGGGAGGACCGGAGTTGGAGAAGATGGGGTTGCTCCACGGCCAATGCTCGGCTCCGGCTCGGTGAGGCCTCCTCTGAAAATGTCAACCTAAACAAGGTTAGGGTCAACACCAGATGGCAAGGGAGCACAAAATGAGCAAGAAGTTGAAGAGGGAGCCATTTGGAACAATGGTGCCACCGAGGGCTCAAGCTTCAACAATGGCGCCAAAAGGGAGGTCAAGGAGGAGAAAGCTCAAAGACACAAGTGCAAGCTAAAGCTTGGAAGTGTGCCAAAGAAGCTAAGGAGGAACCCAATGGGGTTTTATAACTTGGATAAGCAGGCACATGAGTGGGTTAAGCTCATGGTGAGCTTAGCCCATGGCTCGATCGAGGCTTGGACAAGGCGTGGAGCCGACATGGGGACAGTCTGTCTTGACTGGAGAGCGGAAGGTGACCAAAGATTTAATCTTGGTCGACAAAAGTCGTTGAAGGTACACAAGTGACAGGCACGCCCTTTTCTCCCTGCCCAGGAGCACGCATGCGCGACCAAGGAAGGAGAAGAACAGGGGAGATCATTTCGATCGTTGGATAAGACTTCGGGGAGGTCCTAACCATCGGATGTGATTTTTGAACCGTTATGTTTTAAGTGACTGGGAGGAGGTCCCAGCCACACGATCTTGGACGGGGAGGTCGTGGCCCTCCGATTTCCATAACGCAGATGTGCAAAGGAAAAGGGATTAGGAGGTCCAAGGCGTTGGATCTAAATCCAACGGTGCGGACCTCCTGGAGGACTTAACGTTTGGGCACGCCTGACCCAAGATGTGGAGGTCATGGCCTTTGGATTTAAATCCAAGGCGCATAACGAATAGGGAGGACTTAGGCGTCAAGAACGCACAAGAGAGGTCATGGCCTTTAGATTTAGATCTAAGACTCACGACCTCATGTCTTGTTGAGAGTCCGATCGCACAAGGCGAGGAGGAGGTCGTGGCCGTGGATCTTAATCAACGGTGCACAACATGAGATGGGGAAGGTTTTGTCTTGTTTGGATAATTTGGGAGGTTGTGGGCGTTGGATTTGATCCAACGGCGCACAACAATTGAAGGGGGAGGTCTGAGGCTGCGATGATTTGCGGCGTGAGGTCGTGGCCTTTGGATTTAAATCAACGGCTCGACCTCAACAAGGTGGGAGGTCCTCGCGGTGGTGGTTTGCGAGAGGAGGTCGTGGCCTTTGGATTAAATCCAGCAGGCTCGACCTCAAGTGAGTGCAAAGGAGGTCTTTGAGGTTTAAAAACATGGGGAGGTCATGGCCATGGATTTTTGATCCAAGGGCTATGACCTCATGTAGGTGGGATGCCTTAGTGGTTTAACAATTCGGGGAGGTCATGAGCTGTTGGATCTTAATCCAAGGGCTATGACCTCACCAAGGTGGAAGGTGGACTTTGAGGTTTGATAACAAGGGGAGGTCATGGCCATCGGATTTTGATCCAAGGGCAATGACCAGATGAGGTGGGAAGAGGACCTTGCGGTGTTGACCGCGGAGGAGATCGTGGCGGTTGGATGTAAATCCAACGGCTGCGACCTCATCAAGGCGGGAAGGGAGGTCTGATGAGCCCGGGAGTGGGTTGGGTTGGACCAACTTTGCCACGCGGCTAGCCCAAGGAACAGTGCAGGGTTTTTGAATTTGAACCTTTAAACAGCTGAGACTTTGCAGAATTGTTTGGGATAGCCAAACAACTCCAAAATTTATGAAATTTTAACTGGAGCTTGCTGACGTCATGATTAACCTTACATAAAATTTTCAGAGGTTATTATGCTATGCATTTTTCTCAGGAAATTCATGAAGGCTGTTCAAGAAATTGTTTTACCTCCAAAAATTATCAAACAAGTTTTATAACTCATGATATTTTTCAGAGGGGTCCCACATCAACTTTAGGACCAAGGAAAATTATTTTCCAAATGTTTGGCACAAGAGTGGTGACAAATGGAAAAAGGACTTGACTTTTGGTCAACAAGGACTTTGTGTTTTTGGATTACACAAATCTTGGACAATAATTACATGTGAGAAAAAGTTTTAATTTCTACACATTTAATTATATTTGAACAAACACCTGTTTAGGTATTTGGGATGTTACAATGGCAGCGCTAAGTCGTTTCATAGCAAGGTTAGGTGAAAAAGGATTACCTTTCTTTAAGCTTCTTCGGAAACACGGGAGTTTTGAGTGGACTAAAGAGGCAAACGATGCCTTTGAAGAACTTAAAAGTACCTTACAAGCACCCGATCTTAGTTTCTCCAAGACCGATGAAACATTGGCGATTTACGTGGTACGCAACGTCACAAACAATTAGCGGTGTAATCGTCGTAGAACGGGATAACATCCAACGACGGTATATTACGTGTTTAGTCTTACATGGACCAAAGGAAAGATACCCACAGTACAGATGTTGCTCTCTGACCTCCTTATGTCTTCAAGGAAGCTTAGGCATTACTTTCAGCCCACAAAGTGGTCGTACCGACCGGATATCCCCTTGGTCAAGTCCTTGGAAACAGGGAATCATCAGGACGAATAGCAAAATGAGCGGTTGAGTTAGGGGCATTTGACCTCCATTTTATTTCACGAACAGCAGTAAAGTCCCAGGCAATAGCAGAATTCATTGCCGAATGGACAAACCCTGAACCCACCCAAGGGCCCGAGTATGAACACCACGAGGAGTGGACAATGTACTTCGATGGTTCCTTGATGTTAAAAGGATCGAGGGCTGGAGTGGTCTTGATATCCCCTACTGGCGAACAACTCAAGTACGCCATCCAGTTAAATTTTCCTGCCACAAATAATGTGGCGAGATATGAAGGTTTACTAGCAAGACTCGGCGGCTCGTTAAGCTCGGGATTCGCAGACATACTAGTGAAAGACGATTCTCAACTAGTAGCGAATCAAGTAGGGAAAGAGTATCAATGCTCGAGTACCAAGATGTCATCTTATCTGGCGGAAGTACGAAACTCGAAAAGCACTTCTTCTGTTTCGGATCAACATATTCCTAGAAAGGAAAACTTTCGGCGCACCGGCTTAGCACGGATGGCCTCCACGAGGTCGGCCGTCCCACCCGGAGTTTTTCTCGAGCAACTCGATTCACCCTCGGTAGTCGAGCCTTCCGAGAACATACATGATTCTTCTGGTCGTATAAACCGATCAAAGGAACATGGATGCTTCATGTGTCGTTGATGGTTGGCGCTTGTCACGATCAAGGCGAGATCGATGACATCGATCTACAATTATCTTGACAGATGACATAATTCCGGAAGATGATGTAGAGGCCGATCGATATATACGAAAAGCCAAATCATACACTCTAATCAAATGTACCTTGTATAAACGAGGATCTCATGGAGTGTTGATGAGATGCATATCTCAAACGGATGGCATTAAGTTGCTAACCGAAATCCATGAAGGAGTCTGTGGAGCACATCATTCCTACAGAACACTGGTCGGTAAAGCCTTCAGGCAAGGAAACTACTGGCCAACTGCTCTTTATGATGCGAAAGAGTTTGTGACAAAGTGTGTACAATGTCACTTCCATAGCCGACAAGTACATCAACCGGCACAAGCCTTACAAACAATTCCTCTTTCTTAGCCTTTTGCAACCTGGGGACTGGACATTCTGGGACCTTTCCCAAGAGCACCCGGGGGCTTCGAATTCCTTTTCGTCATGATTGACACGTTTACAAAATAGATCGAGGCCGAGCTTGTTGTTAAAACAACAACTGAGGCCGCTAAGAGATTTCTAATGAAGAATGTGATCGCACGATTTGGTGTACCCAGTCGTATAATCACAGACAATGGTGCCCAGTTCTCCAGCAGTCAATTCCAAGAATTCTGCGATGAACTTGGCGTCAAAGTTCATTTTGCTTCTGTTGCTCATCCGCAAAGCAATGGGGCAGTTGAGCGGGCTAATGGTATCATTATGCAAGGGATCAAACGCCGAGTATTCGACCAGTTAATCAAACGGTCAGGAGCTTGGGCTCAAGAACTCCCATCTGTATTATGGGCGTTCAACCCACGACCGATCGTCGGCCGTGAAATGCCATTCTTTTTGGTTTATGGTCTTTGAAACCATGCTTCCTCCAGAACTCAAAATTGGCTCTGCTCAAACTGATCGTTTTAATGAAAATGATCAGAATAAACGACGACTCGACGACATCATTTTCCTTGAAGAACGATTTAAATCAAGCCCTTATGCGATCAAGAAGATATCAACAAGCCATGCGAAGGTACCATAGTCGTAAGGTGTAACCTCGCAGCCTTGCTGTGCTGTAGGTGATCTGGTTCTCAGAAAAATTCAGAATCAGGCTAATCGCAACAAGCTTTCTCCCAAGTGGGAAGGTCCTTACACTGTGGTCGAAGTCACCCGACTGCATTCATTAGACTCGCCATGTCGGACGGGCAAATTTTGTCAAATTCTTGGAACATTGATCAATTGCGTAAGTTTTATGTCTAATTATTTTGTACTTTATTTCAATTCTTGATTTAGTATATTCATTCTTTTGTTTTCGATAAGTGATACAGTTTATATATCTATGCCTATATCCTAGTCATCTATTATTGTTGTTTAAAATGGTCGGAGAAGACAATTTTTCTCTCTGATATCCTTTATCAGGATCTTTGTTACTCTTTGGCAATGACATTAGTGTCATACGTTGTATAGGTCCTAGTCGTGATCATTCCATGAATGATTCCACGCGCGACCATACGAGTAAACAGAGCATAACACGAGCAACAATGTATAGTTCATTATGCTATTAAAATCATGAAGACTATATTTCTTCATTTCAACATTCTGTTCTACTCTCGTTTGGCTACTGGTCGGGACACGAAAAGCCTCCTAGTCGAAGTCTCTCCTTTTTCGCACGTGGTCTTGCCAACTGGAAGGAGCTTCCTAGCGACGGTTCTTTTCTTACGATCCTCACTGCCGGTCAGACTTGAGCTTGAACACGTTTTGCGAAATGTTTTTCTATATCTTCTATTCTTATCAGTTTTTTCCGACCAGTTTTAGGTCGTATATATAAATACGATCACTTCTCTTCAATTGCATACATTCTTGCATTTCTTCTTATGTCAATACAACAAATCTTTTTTCCGACCATGTACAACTTTTGATTGGTATTTCGATCATGACAAACAAGGATCTATAACTAGACGAAATCATAAGCTGGTTCCGACCACAGTGATTTCTTAGTATTGCTACGATCAGTTTTGTCTTCATATCGGCACATACCTTCAAAACAATGGTTTCGACTTTCATTCTCTATCTTGGCTACCTACTTGTATTGTAAAGTTCTTCTACTATAAAACAGTCGGAGGCTAGGAGGTATACGAGAATTTTAAAAGTCAAACGGGATAAACAAAAGCATTGTTGATGACATAAAAGGTAAGTTTTGTACATCATTTTTCAATATTCTTACATTTGCAGGGGCCTACTCTCGAAATATCTCCAGGTTAATTACTACTTGATGGAGATCTGACCTCCATCTCCTCTACAACTTTATCTCCGAGTGGCCTGAGTTCTTCCATGAACTTGGTCGCCTCGTCAGGTAGGCAGTTGAAGTCATCTTCAACAGTTTGGAGACTAATGGAGGGGTCGGAAGCCTTTAGTTTTTCCAAAGCAAAACTAACTCCACTAGCAACGCCTGCTTTCATGGCCTGGGCATAGTTCTTCCGAGTAGTCTTGAGCAGAATTTTAAGGTCATCTAGAAGTTGACCCAAATAGTTCATTTTCTTTACTGGATCTATTAAAGTAGGCAGGCTTGATCCTGGTCCCATATCAAAGATCATCTTGTTCAAAAATAGAATCTTTTCATCAATGTTTTGCACAAGAGCCGCCTCCTTGTCTTGCTCAAATTTCAGAGTCTTTTCTGCTCTGTCCAAAGCTTGTTTTTGCTCTACAGGAGTGAAGCAGGTGATAAGCACAAACATAATTGAAGGAAGATAATAAGTCAAGATTACGACATATTACCTTCAATTCTTTTGTTAAGTGTTTCTGCTTCGGCGATCGACCGGTCCTTAGTTTTGATTTCCTCTTCAAACAAAGCTGTCTTGGCTTTCTCAGCCATGATCTCTTCTTTTATTTTCTCCAAATCTATCGAATATGATAAGGGAGAATAATTAGAGAAGGGTAAAGTTTTGAAGAAAGAAAAAAGGTTAAGTGGGAAGTTCTTACTTTCCAATTCGAGTGTTTTTGCTCCAAGTCCTTAATTATTTGGTCCTCCGACCACAAAGAAAGTTCTCGACGAGATCTTTGTACAAATAGTATTTTTTCTCTTTAAGTTCCATGTAAACTTTTGAGAAGTACTATGGAACCGTCGAGATACTTACGGATCGCCAAATCATTATAACCGCCAAATATTGAATCAGGATGCATTTTGATTTGATGATTCGATATTTTTCCCCATGCCTCGTCAAGCTCCTTATCCTCGATAAATCGGGGGCGAAAAGGGAACTTGTTAGGTTGAGAAAAATTACCAACACTGGTCGGAACCGGTTGAGGGCCTTTAGGGGCATCTATCTCCGCAAAAGGAGTTAGAATCACCACTAGATCCAACTCGACCGTTGGCCTTGACACCTGCTCGGGGGCTTCTTCGACCACTTTTTCCTCAGGAGCTCTATCCTGGGAAGCACTCTGGTCGGGGATCTCCACGAATGCACGGTCTCGGAGGAGTCCGGTCGAAACGAACCGAACACCGAAGACCTCACGCAGCAAAGAAGGGAAGTTCAAAATCAAATCATCAAGAAATCATTAGAGGTATGCGCTTATATGACCATTTTTCATTTGTATATACCTGGTTAGTTTTCGAGATTTGACTTTGAATCGTAGAAGGGTAAACTCTGTGTCCTCACCCTTCCCTTTCTTTTCTCCTGCTTTTGCTGGTTCCAAACCGGTAGGGTTGGTTAAACCCGTTGCATCATCCAACAACATGTCGGAAGCGATGCCCTCGACCAGCTCATCGAGGATTACGTCTTTAACCATCTGGTCAGGCAGAGTGGTTTCACCAACCTCCAGACCAGTTGTTTCAGTAACAACTGTCCGGTCGTCAACGACCAGTCTGGAGTTCACGGCCTCCGCAGTCGCGCACTGCTGGCCTTTAGCCTTCTCCACCTGAACCAATAAACGAATTTGGTTAGGTGATGAAATCTTTTATCTAAACTACATATATATTCATCTGAAATGTTCTATTACCTCGGGAGATTCATCTTCTTCCAGTGCATCAGGGCACGAATCGGTCGGAACCACGGTGGGATGTTGACCCTCACCCTGAGTAATTCGTAATCCGACCAGCTGCAGAAATAGAACATGATCAAAAATCTGATCGGAGAATATGTATACATGATAAAAGAAGTTTTTTTTTATTATTTACCTTAAGCCTTGCTAGTTTCTCTCTAGTAGGAACTATGGCCAAGATCTTGGGGAATCCGGCCTTCTCACCAGGCTCCCTAGAGCAGATCAGCCTGATCCGCTCTCTGATTTCCTTAGGAGAAAGGGCTTTTAAAAGCAAAAGAAATAATGGCAGATTTTAAGGTAGTACCATAATCAAATAACAAAATACTGGTCGGAGTTTCTCTCGAAGACTTACCACCTCCTGAGATAGCATCATCACGACCAATGGACCAAATCAGGGAATGAGTTCGAAGCTTCAGCGGGCTAATCTGGCGCTTGGTGAAGTCCCTCACCACATGCCAAGAGGTCAAGCCCTTGACTCGTAGGTCATAGATGGCATCCACCCATCTTCCGATCACCCCTGTCTTCTCTACGGTCTTTCTCCACTTGGGGTTTTCATTCGCTCTCATCCCGGCGAAGTAGAGGCCATCATCCCTCGTAACCGTCATGTAGAACCAGTTCTTCTTCCATGACGACCACGAGGATTTCGAGTACATATGAATGTACTCATCGGCCTTCCCGTCGTGAAGGCGCAATGTACATTCTCCAGGAGTCTCCGTGGTTCTCCCCATCACCATTCGGTAGAAATACCTAAAGAGCCTCAAACTTGGAGGCACTCCCAAGTATGCTTCACACAAATATGTGAAGATGCTGATATTGACGATGAAATTTGGAACCAAATTCACCAATTTCACCCCGTAGTACTCAAGAACATGGAAAAGGAATTTGTGTACCGGCAACCTCAGCCCACATTCGATGTAGGCAAGGAAAACAAGGATTTCCCTGTCTTCACGGCTCGGAAAGTGCTCTCCAATCGCCGGTCTCCATCTGATCAAATTCTTGTCCGGGAGCATCCCAACCTTTTCCAACGCCTCAAGCTTTTTCTTGCTCAATTCCGAAGGCAACCACTTCGTGATTTGTTCCGACATGATGAAAATCCTCAAGGATGAGTAGTGGTCGTAGGAGGTTTTGTGATCGGAAGAACAAGAAAAGAGGACTAATGATTTTTCTCGGCGAAGGGGATCAGAAAGGGGATCTGGAAGCGTAAGAACTCCAAAAGGTCTAGCAATGGGGATTTTATAGCCTCAGATCTTTAAATTACGATCGGAGGTTACCCACAAAAGTCTAAACGGCAAAAAGCTTCTTTTTAAGCCTAATCTGACGAGGAACTCTTCGGTTCCCAAGGCAAGTTCTCAACTTTAAAATGAACACAGACCACCTCGAATGTCACAGCATTAAATGGGGGTCTGCTCGATACAACTTCATCGGAAGAAGGTATTCACACAACCTGTTCATTTAAAGTTCGGGGGCTAGCTGACGAGGATTAAAACCTCTATGTATTAATTTAATACATAAAAGACCATACGTCTTCATGGTCGTAACCCCTAAGGCTAACGACCTCACTGGTTGTGAGGATTCCAGAGGTTACACGATTGGTACCACGTCGACTAGGTTTCACCGGTAGTCGGAAAAAGCTATGAACGGCATTTCTTACCGTATGATGAATAGAACACGTGCTGAATGTTCCATACCATGCGATGATATACAAGATACTGACAATAAACCACCCTACGGTTAAGCTTTTCACAGACACTTAACCGCAAGGTAGTTAACACGTTGTTAACTGCCTTAAACCTCCGAGCAGTCGTAACGTTTCGCTAGGGACGCCTTCTCCAGGAGTAACTGCTGCCTCTTCGGGAGTTATTTAATGGTGGAACGCAGAAGACGAAGAGACAACAGAAGACACAGAGTAAGGCAACACAGAAGCCAAAGCAGTAGCAAAGAAATCAGTCTTTAAGCCTGATTACTTTGCCTAGCATTCAATACATTCGGTGTAATTAGAGATAGTCCCTAATCAGGTCTTGTAATTCCAGTTCATATTAATAAAGAGCAACCCCCATTCTCTCCCAAGATACTCCACGTCATTTTCTCCTTTTTATTTCGTAAGATTGGCGACTCGATCGTCGACATATTCATATTAAATTTCTCCAATACCTTCTTAGTATAGGCTACTGGTGTACTAGGATTCATTCAGGGAAGTGCTCTAGCTGAAGGCCTTAGCAATACTTGGTTTTATCCAATTTTTTCATCTCAAACTCCGTTACAAGGTAAGAACTTGCTTCATTTATGATCGCCGGCCGCTAGTGCCACGCGACCGGCCGGCGCCGGCCAATTAAGCGCCTCCTGCAATCCTGCTGCCACTCCACTCTCGTTATCGAAGTGTTTTCTTTCGTGCATAATCGTCCAGACCAACGGAACACAGGTTTACGGACGTGCCATGTACGTTCTCGATTAGTTTCCAGACTTTCCACCAGTAGGGCTTAAGGTCTTACGGCGTCGACGTAACACGATACAGACA
This sequence comes from Phyllostachys edulis, assembly GCA_036346405.1. Classification (NCBI taxonomy): domain Eukaryota; kingdom Viridiplantae; phylum Streptophyta; class Magnoliopsida; order Poales; family Poaceae; genus Phyllostachys; species Phyllostachys edulis. The sequence goes on from CM070549.1 coordinate 69,958,403, forward strand.
TAATTTGCCGAGCGATTAAGGACTTACGGCGTTGACGTAACACGACACCCCTGTACTTTTCCATGTTAGTTCATATTGCCAGGTAGGAGTACTAGTGGCTAGTATCGCACCACCCACGACGGAGTAGCTAGCAGTTTCACACGGGTCAACCAAACAACCCACACCCTCGCGCTGGAGTTTGACAAACTTCACGTACCTACTCCTTTTGTCACAAAAATCATAAAGATAGTGACGTTTTATACTTTTTCAAAATTAACGAGATGTTTATTTGATCACTACCTACCACTACCTACCGCTGGCCTGTGCTGCCGTCCACCTCGCCTCCGACTCCCTCCTCCTTCGCCGGCTTGCGTCGTTGCCATCCTCTCTCGTCCTCCTCCCTTCTCCGGTGCCGGCGCCATCCTCCCCGCCCCCCCTTCCCCGGCCGCCTCCCTCCTCCCCGGCCGCCGTCTCCTCGACCAGATCTGGATTGACAAGGCTCGCGTCGTCACCATCCTCTCTCGTCCTCCTCCCTTCTCTGGTGCCGGCGCCATCCTCCCCCCCCCGCCGCCTCCCTCCACCCCAGCCGCCGCCTCCTCGGCCTGATCTGGATCGACCCCGCTGCCGGCTTCCTCTGCCACTTCCCTCCTCCCCGCCGCCCAAGTCCTCTCCCGGCGACGCCTCCCTCCGCCGACTCCTACCCCGACCGGGCCGGCGCCTCCAGCCGCACGTCACCTCCCTACTCCACACCCCGTCGCTGCTCCACACTGGAACAATTCATGCATTCAATTTTTAATGCTTTGGCTGGTTGTTTTGTTCATTCATTCATTCTACAATTCATGCATATGATTGCACACTAGAACAATTGGACATCTATGAAGAAAAAATGAAAATGGTCGAGTCAATAGGGTGTGTGACGAACCGGAAACGAAGCATTTGTGAATTGCATTGATCATATGGTTGCTTTTGATAATGATGAAACTGACTTTGCATGTATGTTTTCACATTTTAAACTAAGTTAGTTCTGCCATTTTGTTTGCAGTTGATGTGCTTGGCAGATCTGGAGTTTGACTATATCAACCCATTTGATTCATCCTCTCGAATAAATAAAGTGGTTATGCCAGAATTTGTATTACAAGCACTTCTAAGTGTATTATCCTGGCCAATGTTCTTACTTTCTGCCCCGATGGTCTACTATAATTATACACTGTAAGTCCTTCTTGTCTACTATCTTCTTTTTAATTTTTAAAACAACTGTTAATTATAATCATGTAGGTTGTAATGAATGAAAAGTCTGGGGCTGGTGTCTTGTTTATTCAACATTAGCTGCTAAATTATCAACCTACATTGCCTAGTGTAAGCAGATTAACTGAAAGTTGGAAATGGGAACTTCCCTCCATGTCTCTTGCTTCTAACTCTAAACTTTGTACTTTACACATAATGTACTGCAGATGATTTCATGATTTAAGGTATATGACTTTTTTTGCAATATTTTTATATACCTAAATGCTACATATATAGGCATGTTAATTAGCATGAATTGCTACACAACCTTTTAGTATCTTATCAGGATTGAGTAAGGCATCATGTACATTCCAATATGCATCTGCATGTTATACATACTTACTTAGGACCATGGTTTTACATAGCTGATAAATTCTGAACTTTTATTTAGGTGCTTTGCCTCTTGTTGCACAGTTTTTCTTAAACTTAAGTTTGCTATGCTTAGCGATCTTATCAACTATCAAATAGGTGTGTACCTTCTTTTAGTTGAACAAACTAGGTAATAATGCTGACTCTTCTATATATGGTAATTTTTTTATAGGAATGTCTAAAGGGTAGGTTTAATGAAACAACTTGTAAATGTCACGTCATTGGATGGAATCACAAACATATGCAAAACCATCATGTTTTATAGGCCTACATAATGCGCAAACCATGGTTAAAGATTCTAGCCTGAATTTAGGGTGGTTTTGAGTTGGATGAGGTGTAAGAACTTAGAACAGATGGGATAAACGGTTTTTGTCCCGGCAGGATATATATCATGTGACTTTGGTGGTTAATTACAATATAATTTTCCATGATGACTAATTTCAACTGTAGTTCCTTTGTTTGTTCTTTTTTCTTCTTTTTTCTTTGTTACTTGGGGTACGTGTGAGGATGGGGGTGCCAAACAATTGTAGTTGCCCTTTCTCTTTGGCCCTTTCTCTTTCTTGGGCTTAGCCCAGCCTTCCTTTTGGGCCAGCCCAACCCCCTTGGCCTGCTAGCCTTGGCCTCTCTTCTTTCTTTTCTTCGGAGCCATTGACCCAGCTCCCTTCACATGTGCTTCTTCCTCCCCTGGTCAAAAGCCGCAGCTGAGCTCCCTCTGCTCTCTGCCACCGCGCACGCTCCCACCTGCCACTCTCGCAGGACACCGCCTATCCCTCTGCCACCCACACGCCCAGCGCCCAGCTGCTCCACCTACTCCTGCGCATGCACTTGGCTCTACTGCCCTCACCTGCTCGCCCTCGCCCTCGCCCTGTCATCTTCTTCACCCGGGTCACGCCAACTCCCTGGTCAGCTTGACCGTGCCTCCCTCCTTCTTGCGCACGCCACCGCCTCTGCCACCCACGAGCTCCCTCTGTGCCACCCTCATGCCCTCCTGCTCTCCGCGTGTGCGCTCGAGCCCCTCCAACAGATCCTCCCACCATCGCCTATAAAAGGAGCCCCGGCCACCTCCCTTGCTCCACCTCCCTGCTCCCCTCCTCCCTGGTAAGCCTCGCCAAGGAAGAACTCGCTCCCCCACTCACCATGGCCAAGCACTCAGTGAGCCTCGCCTAGCCAACCCCGTCACGAGGAGCTCCCGGCACTAAGGAACCCGTCCCTCACCGTCTTCCTCCCTCCTCGCCACCCAGGAACCCCGCCGCTGGAGCTTCTTCCTCCTCTGTCCCGGCCGCCGCCGTCGGACCGCCACGACCACCCCCGAGCTCCCCCGACTCCACCTCCGGCTTTCCCACGCCCCCGCGCCGCCTATGCACACGCCACCCTCCTCCTTGCGTCGCCGCTTCGCCGGCGCCCAAGGTAGTCAGAGTCGAGATCCTGAGTCGGATCGATTTGCCTCCGGTAGGATCGAATCGTAGTATCGAATCGTAGGATCGGTGATTCTACGGATTTGTAAAAATACACATATTTAACATCTATACTATAAGTTTGTATGATTCTTATAAGGTTTACCACTTACTTATTACCAAAAAGGGCAAAACACTTCTTATCACACAAATGTAAAAGCATAATAATAATTGACATGATGGGTGATATAGTTCGAACTACTGAGAGAATGACCAATGGCCTTGACTAGTTCACTACAATTAATGAGAAATGTTCACAAGTTTTGTAAATCAATATCTAATTGCAACGCTTGCATGTTCCTTAAAAGTAGCTAGACATACTACAGGAATAAAAATAGCTTATCATTATCAAGCTCAAGATTGCTCATGTCATAACTCATAATATAGATATTTGTACAAGCATTGCCACACTGATATAATATTTTACATGCTCCTTATTTATTTATAGTTTCAATCTCATAAATTAATATCAACAAATTTTGCTCTAAAACAAAATATCAACAAAGCCGGGCCTCTAAAAAAAATTGCAGAAAAAAATTGCAAAAAAAAAAATTACGACTCTACCACGATTCAACTCTGCGATTCTACACGATTCTACACGACTCTACACTTTGAATCACGACTCTACCACGATCCTACCTGATTCCGATCCATAGTGCGATCTGGATCGACAGGCCGTCGTGGGATCATAGAATCGTACGACTTTACGAGTAGGATCGCGATTTTAACTACCTTGCCGGCGCCGCGTGAACCCGTGTTGTCGCCGTCGCCGCCCTTGTGTGCTGCCGCCACCGTCAGTTGATCAAGATCGTCACCACCGCCGTAAGGACACCGCCCCACGGACCCGTTTAGCCCGTCGCTTGCCTCCTCTCTCCTCGCTCGCCCGCCGCCACCGCCTGCCGCCGCTTCTTCCTGCCTCCTCTTGGTGAGTGAGAAATCGAATGGGCAATGGGGATGGATTGTTTTAAGGGCCCACCTACCATTGGCTTGACCCCTCCTCTCTCCAACTGCCAAGTGGTCCCCCTTTTTCTGTACCCGTGGATCGGCGCCCAAATGCACGTGAGCTTGGTCCATTTCACTGTGCTGTGCACTATTCTCTCTCTCTCTCTCTCTCTCTTTTAATTCAATTCAATCTTCGTAAATCCTGTTCTCCTCCGTTATAGCTCCAAAAATTATGAATTTTGTTTCTAAAATTTTGTAAATTCAAGATCTTGCTAATGGCATAGGTCTTGTTCAATTTGGAGTTCCTTTGTTTATTCGTGTGTATTTATTTGTTTTCTTTTGCTTATTGTGTCTTTTTCCGGTGCGTCCATTCGATTAGGATTCAAAGACGCGGATGATCTCCCAGTTGATCAAGCACAAGAATATCAAGATCCTCTTACCTATAACCAAGGCGAGTCAATACTTTAATCATATTGAGCCTACATTTTATGCAAATTATATTCATTTAAATTACCAAAATTGCATGCTTTAATTCTATAATCAAATGTATGTTAAAGCTTAAGGTAGTTAAATACCCATTTGATGATTAATTAATTATAATGCCATCCTTTGACAATTGAATCCATTATTCCATGTCACTCTAGTAACTATATGGTAATACATGTTGGGTTTAAAGACGATTACGTACTCAAGAATTGTTGGTTGCTGATACATGATGCCACTTCCCAGTCAGAATACCTGCGCGTCCACGTCACTTTCTGAACATAGCGACATCCAATTACCTATTGACAACATCCAGATAATTGGATGTCCTGACGATCTCCTTGTATCTATACTTTTTAAACTTGCACGGGCTCAATGAGGTTGCCCGTGGCTCTTTATCCTCATCCTTCTTATTCTCAAGTGAACAATCCCCCAAAGTGGCCGAGAGACTACGAACAATATATATATATATATATATATATATATATATATATATATATATATATATATATATATATATATATATGATGCCGATTTTAATGGCACAAGCGACCACCGCTTGGAGACTTTATAGAGAAGAGATTATGAATGGAATGGTAGGACGTGCTGAGACATAAAGTAGGAGAACTTGACCCAAGATGAACACGATTACGCATAAAGGTGAAATGAATGGCGAGAGACATGTGAAGAGGTGTTGTAGTAGTTTTGACTCATTTTGTCTTGTTTTCAATACAATACACACCAAGCCTAAACCTTTACAAATCTGAAAAGTTAATTGCGCCAAGCCCCATCCAACCACATCCAATGTAAGCCAACCAAGCACAAAGATAGAACCAACATCAATAACCCTCGGTATCCATCGAGAGCATTAACCAAACCCACCATCCCCATTCATTTTTGTCAATCAACCCACAAAGATGAACTAAGCAAGATGCATATATATAGAATGCACATACACCAATAGCCCTCGGTTTACATTTCACGAGCAAGGGACTATTAATATGAACTAATTATCAATTCAATTTCAGCATAAGACTATTAACATCATTGAGCAGTTCAATAGCTAGCAAGGTGCCACTAGCCAACAAGTATCTGCATGATCATTGCATTCATTTATATTTATGATTTCTCTATACTTCTCTCTACATGTATGTATTACACATTTACACTTCTCTTCATATATGTATGTATTACACATTTAGCATCTGGGCTCTGGCCAATGGTCATCAGCATCAACCAACAACCAGACAATATCAAGAAGACAAGAAGGGGACTTTTGCGTTAGTGGGAGAGTCAGAGAGGTTGGAGGCGCGAGGGATGTCCGAGGTAGCGCAACGAGCCTGGCCAGAGAGAGGAGGAGGAGTTGGAGTTGCAACAGTGGGAGGAGGAGCTGGCCGGGCAGGCAGCCGAGGGGTGATCGGGAGTTTGATCCGACGGCGTGAGGAGGGATCTTGATCCGGAGGTCGCGGAGCCGGGGCGGCGAGGAGGAGCTCGGTTCACATGAATACCAACAAAGACAAACCAATAGGTGATAGATCTATCTTACCTCGACATCGCCGGTGGAGAGGTAGCCGGGTCGCAGACGCCAGAGAGGAGGAAGAGGAAGACAGCGCGTCATCAGTAGTTGTGGCATTAACGATGACACTACAAAAGACACTCTTATCGTACGAATGTCTTGTGTAGTGAACCGTGGTGTCTAACCGCTAGCACAGGAAGAATGCATGGCGGCGTCGGTGACGGGGTCACTTGAGTGGGGAGGGGAATGGACGAGAGTAAGGGCGGCGCTGAGGAGTGACGAGTTAGAGCACAAACCCTAGCGGCCGGGCTCCTACTAATAAAGAGACTTATCACAGACGGTTCTATTATGGAACCGTCAGTGATACTTATCACAGACGGTTCTACAATGGAACCGTCCATGATATGGGATATATCACGACGGTTCCATAATAGAACCGTCCGTGATATGTCCTATATCACTGATTTGCCCATTATGGAACCGCCTACTAAATAGTTTTTCTCAAGTATATTTATTTTGTATATGCACTTACATGACATGAAGAAATTACATGTTTATATGTCAATTACATCATTTAAATATCATTCTTGAAAATTTGCTTTAACTATATATATATATATATATATATATATATATATATATAAATAATTCAACATATAATTAATATAGTAACTTCACCTCCAAACTTTTTAATTTTTAATTTTGGAATTTTCATATGGCCAAACAAATAGTGGCGTTAAACTAAAAAGATTAAAAAAGTATAAACCTATAAATAAACAAAGTTTTTCTAGTGACTGAGGTAGGTCGCTATCTCTGTCTTCAAATACTTCATAGGCGGCGCGTGGGCGACGGTTCGTGATCGAGCAAGCCTCTAAATGCATCCACCCATTTGGCGCTCATTCGAAAGTGTCTCCAAGACCCTCGGTGTTAAACCGAGAAGAATTGAGCCCATAGGCTCTCTTCCCTTACTTGAGGGGTCTCGGCCTGGTCGACTCAGTCGTCTGCCGCCTCAATTCTGTGATCTAAGTGACGGCAAGCCTCCCCGAGATGTGCAACGTCGTTTTGGAGGACCACGTCGATGACACTCAGAACTTCATGAAAGTGGAGATCACCCAAAGACACTCTTATCGTCACGAGTGTCTTGTACGATGGAACCGTGGTGTCTGGCAACCGCTTGCACGGAAGAATGCATGGCGGCGTCGGTGGCGGGGTCACTTGAGTGGGGAGGAATGGACAAGAGTAAGGGCGGCGCTGGGGAGTGACGAGTTAGAGCACAAACCCTAGCGGCCGGCCTCCTACTAATAAAGAGACTTATCACAGACGGTTCTATTATGGAATCGTCGGTGATACTATCCTGACGGTTCTACAATGGAACCGCTCGTGATATGGGACATATCATCGATGGTTCCATAATAGAACCGCTCAGTGATATGTCCCATATCACTGACAGTTCCATTATGGAATCGTCTATGAAATGGTTTTTTCTCAAGTATATTTATTTTGTATATACACTTACATGACATGAAGAAATTACATGTTTACATGTCAATTTTCTCATTTAAATCTTCTTGAAAATTTGCTTTAACTAGTGGAACAAATTAATTAATTATATACATATCCGTCCGATCTGTGATATATATATATATATATATATATATATATATATATATATATATATATATATATATATATATATATATATAACTTCACCTCAAAACTTTTTAATTTTTAAATTTTGAAATTTTCATATGGCCAAACAAATAGACCGTTAAACTACAAAAGATAAAAAAGTATAAACCTATAAATAAACAAAGTTTTTCTAGTGGTGGAGGTAGGCTGCTATCTCCGTCTTCAATACTTCATAGGTGGCGGCGTCGAGGCGAGCAGTTCGTGATCGAGCAAGCTCGAAATGCATCCACCCATCGACGCGCTCATTCGAAAGTGTAATAGAACCGTCAAGTGATATGTCCCATATCACGCATTTGTTCTATTATGGAATCGTTCTATGAAATGGTTTTTTCTCAAGTATATTTATTTTGTATATACACTTACATGACATGAAGAAATTACATGTTTACATGTCAATTTTGTCATTTAAATCTTCTTGAAAATTTGCTTTAACTAATGGAACAAATTAATTAATTATATACATATCCGATCTGTGATATATATATATATATATATATATATATATATATATATAGTAACTTCACCTCCAAACTTTTAAATTTTTAAATTTTGAAATTTTCATATGGCCAAACAAAGATGACCAAATAAACACAAAAAGATTAAAAAAGTATAAACCTATAAATAAACAAAGTTTTTCTAGTGGCGGAGGTAGGTCGCTATCTCCGTCTTCAATACTTCATAGGTGGCGGCGTCGAGGCGGACGGTTCGTGATCGAGCGAAGCTCGAAATCGTCCACCCATCGACGCTCATTCGAAAGTGTCTTCAAAGACCCTCGGACTGTTGAACCGAGAAGAATTGAGCTCATAGGCTCTCTTCCCTTACTTGAGGGGTCTCGACTTGGTCGACTCGGTCGCCTGCCGCCTCGATTACGTAGTCCAAGTGACGGCAAGCTTTCTGGAGATGTGCAACGTCGTTTTGGAGGACCACGTCGATGACACGGTAAACTCGCCGAAAGTGGGAGATCACCCGAAAGACACGGCGGAGGTGAATGTCAAGACGGCGGAAGGTGGCCGTCACCTGCTCCGGCAAATTCTCGGACAGAGGAGTGAAGACACTGTTAAAACAGTGTTCTTCCGCAAAGACAGTTCAACGATAACGAGAGAGGTGCTTATGCAAGTCGATGAGGGCCATCAATGCTGGCGATAAGGAAACAGAAGAGGCAGCCATTTCTATTTTTTTTCTATAAGAGGGGATGATTATCTTCGATGACGGATGATTCTTTTTATAAAATAAGGAATAAATTTGGAGCGTGAGATGAAAAGACGCATCGGGGAGCCGAAGCGGCATTGATGCGACGAATTGAGACGCATTGGCGACGAAGATATTCATCGAGTTTCAACTGGGAGCTATAACGATATTATCACAGACGATTATAACAAAAAACCGTATGTGATATGTAGTAATATCACAGACGATTATTGTTAAGAACCGTCTGTGATGTTTCACAGACGGTTCTTTGTTGAAAACCGTCTGTGATATATAGAATTATCACAGACGGTTATTAACAATAACCATCTGTGATAAGTCATAGACGGTTTTAGCTATGAACCGTCTGTGATATTACCTCTTCTGAGCGGTTTTAAGCGCGCCCGATAACCTGAGCGATCTCTAAACAAAAACCGTGCAGTGATTGCATATATCTGAGCGATTTTGGTCAACCGTCTGTGATGAGGCGTTCAGTATTAGTCTTTTTGTAGTAATGTTCAATCACAGACGGTTTTGGTCAACCGTCTGTGATGAGGCGTTCAGTATTAGTCTTTTTGTAGTAGTGTTTATGTGGTGGTAAGAACTCCAACTTTTATATTGCTCTCCTCCCACTTACCTAAGCAATATATGATTAAACTATATCATGCTTTGGAATTTAGGTATGAATAAGTTTTTGTGGCGTGATCCCAATTCTAACAGATATCGTGTTCACGCGTAAATTTTCTTTGCAATGTGATATAACAGTGCATATTTTGTGGCTCCCTATGGTGCCAGTTATTCTGAACTAGTGCCTGGCGCCCGTACCTACACACGTAGAGGGAAGCGCCGGCCTCTCGGCTGAGCCACGTGGCGAGGAGGACAGACACGCGTGTCACTGCCGTGGGCCCACGGGAGAACCACAGATGAGGCGATCGGACGCACCGTCTAAAGCGTCGCCGAATCGTGCGGCGGAGGATAAAGCCGTCGACGTGGCCCACCCCTCCATCGCCCCTCTTGGCCGGTGCAAAATCGTGCGGCATAGGAACCCGCCGTCGACGTGGCATTCGTCTCCTCGCTCCAAACCGGCCTCCAATTACCTTTTAAGATTTGTCCGCATTTTGGGGTTAACTCCCTAAAAAAAATCCTGTGTTGGATTGAAATCCAATTTGACACTTCTGAAGACCGTTTTCAGGTAAAAAAAAATCACTACCATTTTATGCAAAGCAATAGAACAAGTATCTTTAAATAATGGAAGAGATAAAATATCTCCCCCGATCTCTGTATTAAGGATACATACAACCCATTTTATTAAAGAGTTTAAAATATCAAAAGAGTCAAAACTGTTAAAAGTGGCTTGAAGTTTTACAACCAAAAGATGACTGAAAAGTAAACTCAATCGGTGCAAATCATGTGACTAAATCGTCACCCACGAAGATTGAAGATTTGCAATTGCAATATAACAAGTATATCTGGTTATTTACGGTATGTCTGCCTCGGGATGGAAATGGATAAGCGTCCTGAGATGCTGGATGTGGCAGAACGCCTTCGGATGCTTACGAAAGCGGCTCAACGTCGAGAACAAGAAAGGCTTTCTCTGTTTCCCATCTGGAGATGGAAGAACAAGGCGTCAAGGCAGTTGCACCGGCAAGAACTGAGGGAAACAAACGGGTGCCGCCGCCATGGAAGGCATCAGCCGATGTTCTGGGTAAAAGTGCGTTCGGGACGACGTATAAGGCGACGCTGAGGAGCGGCGGCTGCCTGGTAGCGAAGAGGCTGAGGCCGAATCTCGTGGACTTGCCGGAGGCGGAGTTTACGCGGCGCGTCACGGCGATCGGCGCCATCGAGAACGACCACGTCGTGCCGCTGCGCGGGTACTGCTTTATCAAGGATGAGACGGTGCTACTGTACGATTACATGCCCATGGGTAGCCTCGCAGCGCTCGTGCACGGTAATCTTGGTCACTCATCCTTATGTTGCCTCCTTCCTTTGCATGAACTTGTATTCGCAGCTGTTGTATTTCGCAGTTCTGGCTCCTGAGAATTAACTAATGAACCACTGTCGTAATGGCTGACGGCCTCTGTCTTCAGAAGGTGCCTTTTTTTTGTCTTGCGTTTCTTTGGACCTGAGAATTAACTAATGAACTTTCTTGAAACAAAAGAGTGCGAAGCTCCAGAATCAAACAAAACTTGTGCGGGTACTGAATTAACAGAGAACGTACCTATTAGCACTCTTGCGGCATCTTGTGCCTCCTCAACGGTGACATGATTCACACGGCCACGACTTTGCGATGGGGTAGACCTTGAAGCTTGAGAGGTCTGGTGGCTCTTACTTGGAGCTGAGGTCCGACCTTGAATTGCAGCGGCTCCTGGGTTATTCTTTGGGGCGGGGGTTCTTTGCGACGAGGGCACCGATTGGCAAAGTGTCCTTTTTCTCCGCAAACAAAACAAAGGAGATTAGTCTGCTTTGGGTTGGTGTGGCGGGGTGTCGATGAGGGCGGAGAGTGCGAAACCACTTCCTTGGGGCCTTGGAGATGAACTTTTACGAGGTGTGGCGGCGAAGATCTAAAGGAAGAACCGCCTGAAAGGTTGACTGGGAAAAGTTGCCTTGTGATTTACGGAAAGGCATCTTCCTCTTCTTGCTAGTTTACGCTAACTTATTCTCATTTTCCAAAGGGGGCCTTGTTGATCAAGCGATGGAAGTTGGCATAGTCATGGAGGATAAGCTTTCCACGCATGTCGCTCGCATACCTTCCACAAAGCGGTCTATCTTTTCTTCCTCATCGACTCGTCATTGGGGGCGTGGCGGGCAAAACGGTAAACTTAGTAACATACTCGTTGACCGTCATATGTCCTTGTTTAAGAGTTCTGAACTCGTTCTTCTTCAGTCTCATGGTACCGGCTGGCACAAAATTGGTTCTCAAGGCGGTTTTGAATTCCGTCCAAGGAATTGGTACGCTAAGCCGTTCATTTTCAACAAGAGGTGTTTCAACAACTTCTTCTTCCACGGCCCAAAGAAATGGGTCTTGGTTCTCCATTCGTGGATCCCACTACTTACAGTTACATTCTTTGCATCTTCTTCTTCTTCATCCTCTGGTCCTTCATTACCTCTAGCAGCAAGGTAATTCTCCCACCATGCAGCGGCGGCACCTTTCAACTGGTGGGTAGCAAAGTCCACCTTATCCGCGTCGGAGCATCGAGCAAGTCTAAGCTTCTTTTCAGTGTCCCTGAGCCAATCTTCGGCTTCAAGGGGTTCATTAGCTGCTTCAAAAGTGAGAGGTCTTGTCCTTAGGAAGTCAGCGAGTTTGGAGTGGCGGCCGGCAGGTCCTGAATGCTGATTGTTGAGCAAAGCCTGGAGAATCTGAGTCTGTTGCAGCATTACTTGTGCCATGGTCGGGTGAGCTGGTGGTGGGGGAGGTAGCTCTTGTCCTTGTCCACGACCACGGCCACGACCACGGCCTCGGCGATTAAAAGGCTCCTCGAAATTTGGCGGTGGCTCTTCTTGGCGGCATCCTGAAGGAAAACTGAGGTTTAGAACTAGAGAGAATTAGGGAGGGGTATATGAGGGTTCGCTAGCCCTCTAAGGCACACACAGAAGAACATAAACCAAACGAGAAGATCAAATAAGTACAATACAAAGCCTAGAATGGCTGCATTAAATTATGGGGGGTTAAGTGTTACATGACTCACGAACAAAGCTTATATGCTAAGCTAAGTCATGACACAGGATACATGCATCTCGTCTACAAAAGAAAAAACAAAAGTGCTTGCAACCCAAAATACTGCCTAGCAAGCACTACCGGCTAACCTAGACTATCCTAACTACTCCATCGGGGACTCGGAGCGGGAGCGGCTCTGGCTGAAGCTCGATGAGCCAGAATGACTCGGGCTGATGTGCGGTGAACGGCTGGGGCTGCGTCCACGCCTGAACAATAGAAGGTCGTCGAAGGCGGCGGCGATGGGCGTCCTTGCGCTCTTCTTGCGATCATCCAAAAGTCGAAGCTCATGGGGCGAAGAGGTTGGTTCGTGTCCTGCCGCCGGAAGGAAAGGCCGAGGAGGAATCGGAGCTAGAGCCGGGCCGGGCCGAGCTGAGCCGAGGTAGCGCCGCAAGGGCGGCGGTGAGGCGTGCCACCTCTGCAAGTCTGGCGTCTCTCTCCGTAGTGACGGTGTCTCTCTCCCATCTGGCGAAGAAGAGGGCTTCATCCTCTGTTCGGTTAGGCGCGAGGGTGTCGGAGTGAGCCGCCGCCGGCGAAAGCGTCCGGTGGCGGACCTCGTCGGTGAAGGAGTGGATCTTTGTAAACCATTGCTCGGGTCACCGCACTGTGGGTCAAGCGGGGCTCGTTGTCGATGGCGACAAAGGACTCGGGGGCGCCGTCCGTCGGGAGGTACGGAAAGAAGGAGAACGGGGATCCGCGCAGGAGGTCCTCGTGCATCCAACATAGGCGGGTGATGGCGACACGGGCTGCGTCCTGGATGGCATCGGGGATGCTGCGACGAGGGGCCTCGGCCTGGAAGGTATGAGCTACGAACTCGCCAGTCCTAGGATAGAGGAAGACCTCCATCGCCCAGGACTCGTGAGCCATGACTCTCGTCATCCGGCCTCTGTAGATTGGAGGGTGGATGAAACCAAGTTCCACCATCAGCTGGCGAAGGAGCTCGGCGAATCCGCCGTCATGCTCCCCATGTGAGCAATGGTCCCATGGGCCGGCAGCTGGAGAAGAGGCCATCTACAAATTTTGAAACAAGAGAAGAGGTTAGTAACACTTAATGAGAATAGAGATGAGTAAGGAACTAGGAATAATGAGTAGAAGCAATAAATACTCTATGTTTTGATAAAATTTTTCTTAGGTTTTGAAAATAAAATCCAAGTCCTTAAGGCAATCGACAAATCTAACTAAGGCTCTCTGATCAGATGCTCGATACCACTCTGTCGGACCCGGATTTGAAAATCCAAATCCTCTGTGAAATCATCGTGCTATTCCTGGATCGAGAGCTAGCACTTCACAAAGACACATTCTTGATTCATTCATACAAGCGTAAATGAAACAAATATATTACAACACGAGGTAATATAGACCTCATCGGTCGAGTTTTACAAAAGGGCCGCACAAGGCCAAATATATTACATTACAAAAGAACGACCATGTCTCTGGCAAATGAAGCAAAAGGGAGGTAGGGCTCATCTCACACGAACAAGCGGCGGGGTGACACATGTCTGACAGATATTAACCAAGAGTTGGATAATATCGGTTATGCGCGAGTACCAACGAAGTCTACTTAGACTGGCGAGACCTAAACTCTGAACTATACTACTCCTCGTCGTAGTCTTGTCCATCATCTCTGAGCCATCGTAGAAGGCGTAGTCTCCATCGTCTTCATTATCTGAAGGGTTGGGGGAGAAGCGAGAATGAGCACTACTACCGTGCTCGCGAGCCAACACACAATGCAATTATATACATGCAAGGCTTAACAAGGATGGCTCGGGTTCTTTTATTTGCGAAAGCAACTTTTCAAATATCATAATTACAAAGTCCTATCACTTAGCATTTTTAACAAATTGCATTTTAATAAAGAGAGCATGTGCAATAATTATTTTAGTAGAGAATCCATCCGTGGAAACTCTACCAATGCATCCTTTTAATTGGAGCGGCCTCCAACGATCACAACCATCGAGCTCGACGACTCGAGGCAAAGATCCAAAACAGGCTAGGTGAGCCCTTCCACCATTTTTCCATACCACCCACAAAGTTGTTTGAAATAGAACTAACTCAAGTTATGATTCCCATGTCCGCCTTTGGTAGTAGGCACACTACTGCTTTAACAGCTTTAGACTCTGCAGAGGTTGCACACTTTACCCACAAGAGATAGTCTACCCGTTACCCCACATGATTCCGTAGTCATGTGGTTGGGCGGCAAATCACAAGATAACCTTTCTAGCTATCTCGCCCTTTCCGTCAATCCACCCATACGGGTTACGCCCATATGTTGTGCGGGATGTTCACCACAACGACTAAGCGCACTGGCCAAACCACAACGACTAAGCGCACTGTAACTTCACCTTTTGGTGTCCTTCCAAGCCGAGTATCTCCAAGACTTGTACGCCCTTCATTCCCTCCAAAGGAGATGACTTCCAAGGTTTAATAACTTTACTAAGCCAAGTTGCACTTTGCGGACTTGTGGTTGTACTTGTTTAACACAGAGGTCGTGACAGATTAAGTCCTTAGGGTTATCTGGGGGTTCATTCCACAAGCCAACCAACCATGTGCTCCTGAGCACCCACCACCTCACCATCCGCCTGCACAAAGCTAGCATTAGGGTTTTGAGGAGGGAAACCAATTTATTTTCACAATCCTTTAGCCAATGGACCACTAATGACTACCCAAACCATTTTATGTTTTGAGGAAATGATGATTGAGATATTTTAATATCCGGTACTTAAGCAAGACTAGCATGTAAGCTATACAACCTATAACTAGTATTACCATATAGTTACTAGGGTGACAAGGATTAATGGATTCAAGTTATCAAGGATGGCATAATAATTATTTAAACATCAAGTGGGCATTTAACTACCTTAAACTTTAACATACATTTGATTAAGAATTAAAGCATGCAATTTTGCTAATTTAAACGAATATAATTTGCATAAAATGTAGGATCAATATGGTCAAAGTATTGACTCGCCTTGGTTAAAGGCTAGAGGATCTTGGTCTTGATCAGCTTGCGGGTCGCCGGCGTCTTCAAATCCTAATCGAGCGTCAATACCGGAAAAGACACAACGGCAAAAAGAGCAAATAAATAAATAAGGAACAACAAATAAACTCCAAATTAATCAAGTCCTATGCCATTAGCAAGATCTTGATTTAACAAATTTTTAGAAATTTATTTCATAATTTTTGGAGTTAAAATGGACAAGATATGAATTTTTGAAGATTAAACAGGAATTAAAAGGAGAGGAATAAAACTATGGTCTCAAACACAAAGGCGGTGGACCAGGGCTCATCTTGATCGGACGGTGCCGGTCCACGGCAAGAGGAGGAAAGGGAGGGCCCCACATGGCAGCCATAAGGGAGGGCTCAAAGCCTTATGACAAGTGGGCCCTTCAATCCCAAATTAATTTCCCAAATCAATCCCCATTCTATTACCACATGCTTCATTCTTTGCTCCACATGCTACATAGGGAGAAAGCGAGAGGCCGCGACGGTGGAGGCAGCAGCCGTGGCAAGGCCAGTGGTGGTGGTGGTGGCCGGGCGGGCGCGGCGGCCAAGGGCAGCCCGCTCGGAGAGAGGCGAGGCCTCGGGCGGCCTATGCGGATGGCAATGGCGCGGCAAGACGGGCGGGCGGCGAGGAGTGGCATGTGAGGGCGCGTCAGCGGCCACAAGGCGAGCGGGAGGGTGGTGGTCGGCGGCTCGGCGAGGCGGAGGCGGGCAGCAGCGACCACGGCGGAGAAGAGGAGGCGGCGGCTCACCTCGGCGTCGGGGGCGGCGAAGAAGGTGGGGATGAACTTCTTTGCGTCGTGGGGTGCTCGTGGCCGCCGTCGCCGGCGAGGACTCACCGAGCGGGCGACGAGGCGAGGAGGCGGAGCGCCGAGAGAGGCGCAACCAGCTCTGCTCTGGACTTCACCGGAGCTCGGGCGGCGTGGGAGGTCAAGCGAGGAGGAGGGCTTTATAGGGAGGCCACAGCCTTGAGGCGAGGTCGGTCGGGCCTTGGCTGCGTCTTGGCTCGGCGTGGCGGCGTCTTGTGGCGTCGTCGTCTTGGGAAGCAGCCTTGGCCTTGGCTGAGAGCGGCAAGGGGCGAGGCGAGTGGCGACAAGGCGGCCTGGCGTCTGCGCAGTGCGGCGGTGACCATTGTGGTGACGACGAGGAGAGGGCGAGGTTGGTGCGGCGACACGACAAAGCGAGCACGCGGGAGCGGTGGTCTGGCTGCTGCTGCTTCTGCAGCGTGTGGCGCGAGTCTCCATGGCGGCGGCTCTTTATGGCGGCGTCTTGAGCGTCAGGCGGCGGCGTCTTGGCGCCAAGACGGAAGAAGGAGGGAGAAAGGCGGGGGCACTCGAGGTAAGCCAAAAACGATCGTTACAAACCGGATCTATTCTATAGGCTCCTAGACCTTGTTTGGATCATGCTGGTCATTTTTTAGAAAGCCAGTTTTACATACGCACGTTGGCGAGGCTGCGTGGAAAGAAAACTTTGCGCCAACAAACTCTGCACGCCGCGCGAAAAGAAAACTTTGGTGAGGCTGCGCGCTTATTCCTCCCCCACTATTAGTTTACACATTAACACGTTTATAAGGAACAGAGCTAGCGCTATTTGCCGAATTGATACATTTAGATCAGATATAAATCACATCGGGGAGAAGGCCGCCACCGCTGCTGCTGCCGCCAGCCGTGATCCTAGACATGTCTGTTGTGCACTTCAATCTGCCTACAGGTAAGACATCTTCTTGTACATCCAACTCAATGCTGAACTGATGCATGCAGTAGCTTTGTTGATTCAATGCATACATCTGGTTGGAATCTCAGCGTCCTGGAAAGGTCATTATGGCAAGATTTATTACTTGGATGACAACATGCATACATATGTCTAGAATCTAGATCAGTAGATGAGCGATGAATTGACAGTATAGCTAAAATAACTACAGTTCGGATAGTTGAGCAAGCATAGATTATTCTCAGTAACATATGTTTGCATGAGCACAATGTCAGAAAGAGTCCTTCCCACCACATAAACAACATGTGCAAAGCATCGCCCCGGGTTGTGTATGTGATGAAAGCTCAGGTCATTATCCTCTTGTAGTATGGATATATTGCTAGTGTACGTAAGCAAAAAAGTACAAATAACTGAAACCAAAACAAAATGAACTGGATGAACAAATATCTTGTATAAATTTTAATTAAGATAGAATCAGGAGTTGCATAAAACAAGGGTCTGAATATGAAAATAGCTATGCTAGTTAAGTAGTTAGTCATTATTCTTACCTTCCATGATCAGTCATTCATCTGGATCTTTTGGACGCTGAAAATAGAGAAGGTTAAGTTAGCAGCAGGATTTTGTTGGAAGCAATTGGGAAAAAATTATAGTTTTCTCATCCTTGGTTCAGTCATTCCAAGTTTCTAACCAGTTACAACCATGAAACTTCAGCATATGGCAAAGTGAAGTAACATTCAATGAATATAGGCACCAACTCAAAAGCGAACATTCAGATACCTTCCAAAACGCGTTCGTCTCTGGTGCACCCCATAGAATAACACATGGCGCATAAGTCAAAAGTTAAAACCTTGTTCATGGAACAAACTTTCTTGGAAAGCGAAATTATGCCTATATCGGAGCTATTCAAGAAAATAATTGGTTTTAGAATTTGTGTTATCATATTTCCAGATCTGAAAAGAAAGAATATATAGTAATATTGTTCGATCAACAAAGAAGGTCATTATGGCAAGAAAAGATATATAGTAATCGAGGCAACCAGCAAGTTGATTATGAAATTATGTACTTGGATGACAGTATTACAGCTTTATGTTTTCACTCTAGAGAAATATGGATGACCAGGTGCCAAAAAAAAGTTAAGAAGGAGAATGCAGAAAAAACATCCATAAAGCGGCACATATGGAAAACTTCTGAGGACAAACTCCTTCTCAATATACTAAAGGATCAAACCTTAAATGGTGGGAAGGAAGGAACAGGCTACACAAAGAAAGCATGGCGTGAAATATTAGATAAGTTCAATGATTCCAAAGTTGACAAGCTTGAATTGCAGCAATTGAAAAATCGTCATAAGTACTTCCGGAGTTGCTACGCTACCATGAGCAAACTTCTAGCACACACATGGTTTGGTTGGGATGACGATGACAAAATGATCAAAGCTTCTAACGAACATTGGGAGGATCTTATTACGGTATATCTGAATCTTAATAATAATATATTCCTATAGTTGCATAAGATTTGGAAATAATGCACATTTTTAACCAATACATTTACTAATTGCAGAGAGATAGCTCAATTCAAGAATATCATGAAAAAGTGTGGCCCAGTTGGATAGATATTCAAGAGTATGTGCTAGTTCAACAGCATCTAGATTTAATGCTATATCTCGCAAAGGAAAGGGTGCAGTGGCTACAAGCAAATCTAAACTAATTGATCTGAATGAGGATGTTAAAGTACACGACATTGATTCACCTGAAAAACATGTTAGCCTTGTTGTTCATCCCTAGAAAACTGAAAAAACCCCAAAATTAGGAGAGAAAAAGATGAAGTGCTTTGATGCTAATGGAGGTGGAGCCCCCGATAATCCTAAAGGGCAAAAGCGCACAGCTGATGATGCCGTACTTGCAATGGATCGTCTTGCGCAGGCATCAATGAGCATGGTTGAAATGAAGAAAAATATAGCAGAACAAAATGAAGCTTATTCGGCGAAAGCATGTATGAAGATGTTATATAGTATGAAGGATCTTGAGTCAAAGAAAAAACTAAAAATTTGCAAAAGCATTTTTAGATGCCGATCAAAGGCGATTTTCATTGAGATGGATGACGAGATCTTGGTGAATGGATACTCGATCATTAGCTTCTTTCGGTCATCTTTGGCATTTTATAACTTAAGAAAACAGTTTCCATTGGTTGTTTTCGGTATGTCATTACAACGTTTGATGCTACTTTCGGTTTTAAATGCTTCATGTCTTTGGTGCTTCCACTACTCTGAAAAGGTCTTCACAGACGGTTCAAAACGTCATCACGAGCGGTTTTGTGAGTCGTCTGAGTTTATGGGTCGATGATAACATGAGTCATCACGCACGGTTTTGAACTGCGTGAAAAAAGCTATCATAGGCGGTTTTGAATAAGCAAATGCATGATAATACTTATCCTGAGCGGTTCTTGTTGAGATCGTCTATGATAGTTTTTCTATTGCAAAAAATCGGATTTTGAGCCAAACCAATCAAGTGCTAGACAGTGGTTCTCATATGCAACCTCTAGCAAGACAACTAAAATCAATTAAAATTACGATGGCAAACACATTATAGGAAAGGGAAACCAAAAGGTTTCTAGCGTCCCCTCGAATAGGAAAAAAAAATAAAGTTACAAAGTTAAACTAGCTAGAAACCATCTATGCCTCCAAGCTCCTGAAGAACTCATCAGCTTCTTGGATTGGTCTTGTGAGCTCCTCTCTGTACCTCACTAGCATATCACAAGATGTTCTTGCATGTCGTTGAGTTCGACTCAAACTCGTCGGCAAGGAGAGACGACTGAAAACCTCCAACGGCGCTCCGACCTTAGGTAACACAAAATTAAGATAATTTTCTTTACAACAAATAGCCAACAAATTATGTATGTTATGGGGATGTACACGTACCTTTCGACAGACAAGGAGCTCCTCTGCATCCCTCCTCATCGTCGTCGTCGGCTGTGTCTCCTCACTGAACCGCAACGGGGAATCGAGGGTGGTCGTTGGAGCTCGGTGTGGGGAGGAGAGAGGGAGAGGCTGATGGAAAACAAGGCTAAGGTGGCTATAATATATAAAGACAGCACCAAAACATTTTTCCTCCCGCGCGCGCGTTCAAAATTTTTCGAACTCTCGCGCTGCGAATCACAGACGGTTTCATACAAAAACTGCTTGTGACGACATATCACAGACGGTTCTTAATACGAACCGTCTGCGATAAGATACATATCACAGACGGTTCTTATTAAGAACCGTCTGTGATATGTATCTTATCACAGACGGTTTGTATTAAAAACCGTTCGTGACTTGGAATTTTCCTTACTCTCTAATTTTACTATGGCTTTGAATTTTCATTACTCTGCAATTTTACCATGGCTTGGAATCACTAACACTCTGATTTTACTATGGCTTCAAATCACTAACGCTCCGATTTTACCATGGCTTTGAATTTTCCTTACTCTGCAATTTTATCATGGCTTGAAATCACTAACACGCCGTTTTACCATGGCTTGAAATCACTAACTCTCTAATTTTGCCATGGCCACTAACACTCTGATTTTACCATAGCTTGAAATAACAGCAGTTTCATTTGACATAGTAAAATAAGAGTGTTAGTGATTCTAAGCCATGGTAAAATTAGAGAGTTAGTGATTTCAAGCCATGGTAAAATCAGAGTGTAATAACAGCAGTTTTATTTGACATGACATTTTCATATGTTGCTACCGGATGGGAAGGTTCTGCATCGGATCAAGCAGTTCTTAGATGGTCTATTACAAATGGAGGTTTCTCAGTCCCAGAAGGTAAAAGGACAAAACGAGTGAACTATTGGATGCCTATTATTTATGGAGATATTGTTCAGGTGATAAATATTAATTTTTGTAGGTAAATATTATCTAGTTGATTCCGGCTACGCCAATACTCCAAAATTTATTGTACCGTATCGTGGGGATCGCTATCATATTCTGGTGAGAAAGATTTATATAATCATTGTCATGCACAGCTACAGAATGCGGTTGAACGCACTTTTGGTGTTTGGAAAGCTCGTTTCCCAATTTTAAAAGTAAAAGGTGGGATTCCTTATCCATTCAAGACTCAAGTAAAAATCGTTATGGCTTGCTGCATAATCCATAACTTCATAAGGAAGGCTGCATGAAATGATGAGTTGTTTGGGCTTTATGAGCATGAGGGATCACAAGCAGATGGTGACTGTGGTGATCAACAAGTAAGAAGTCAAACGAATATACGAGATGATGAACGAGCTGCCGGTGAGCAAATTTGAGCAAACATGGCTCAACAGTTGTGGAGTAATCATCAACAGCGTACCACTCAACTAAGCCAAGATGATTAATCATTACATTATGTGCTTTGATGTTGTTTGGAAGACTACAAATGATGATTATCATTTAATCTTTACAGACTTTTGTTCTAGATTCAAATATTTGCCATTTGTCAATGTTGTATTATTGATATTTTTTGGACATTTGATCTCTATTTTTAGTGTGGGCAAGCTCTAGCTAGTGTCTAGTTTCAATTGAAACTCGAAGCATCAAATGCCAAAAATAAATGCCGATTTGGAGGCAGGGCTAGCGGCTAGGGCTCACCTGCGTACATGAAGACGAGGAGGTGGTGGCCCGGATGTCGCCGAAGCTGTTGAGGCATGGCTGGAGGGAGGTGTGGAGCTCATCTAGCTCAGCCATGGCTGGACGGAGGGCGAGTGGGCGGCGAAATACATGCGCAGAAGGAAGGTGTGGAGATCAGCCCACGTCCACACGGGAGCTCGACGATGAGATCTGTCAGCAGTGATGACGAATCGTATGTGGCATGAAAGGTGAGGGGGTGAGTAAATTGGAAGGGGTGGAGAGAGGGGGGGGGTGAGGAAATCGGACTCACCTACGTACATGACGACGAGGAGGAGGTGGCTCGGATGTCGCCGAAGCTGTTGAAGCATGGCTGGAGGGAGGTGTGGAGCTCATCTAGCTCAGCCATGGCCGGACGGAGGGCGAGCGGGCGGTGAAATACATGCGCAGAAGTTGGTGTAGAGATAAGCCCACGTCCATGCGGGAGCTCGACGATGAGATCCGTCGGCAGCGGCGACGAATCGTATGTGGCATGAAATGTGAGGGGGTGAGTAAATCGGAAGGGGTGGAGAGAGGGGGTGAGGAAATCGGGCTCACCTGCGTATATGACGAAGAGGAGGAGGTGGCCCGGATGTTGCCGAAGCTGTTGAGGCTGTCGATCATGGCTGGAGGGAGGTGTGGAGCTCATTTAGCTCAGCCATGGTCGGACGGAGGGTGGGTGGGCGAGCTTGCTTGCGGACGACGAAATCCATGACCAGAGGGGGCTGTGGAGCTCTGCCATGGCCAAATGGAGGGTGAGCAGGCGGAAGTCGAAATGCCCAATGGAGATCAGCCCACGTCTACGCGGGAGCTCGCCGATGAGATCCGTCGGCGAGCGGTGACGAATCGTATGGGGCGGAAGGTGAGGGGGTGAGGAAATCAGAAGGGGTGGAGAGAGAGCGAAGGGGAAAGTAAGAGAGAGAGGTGAGTGAGTTAATCGGTGAGAAGGGAAAAGCAATTTTGTGCTATGTCAGCAGTAGGCGCAAAAAACATCTTCAGCCAAACACGAAATTAGTGAAAGCTTGTTTTAGTTTTTCAAATCCAAACAAAGTAATCCATAAATTCATCATAACAGAATAACAACTTAAAATCAGTTTTGCTAAAAATTCTCCTAAAACTAGTTTTTTTAAAACCCATTTCTTATTTCTGAGATCCAAACAACCAGGTACCGTTGCATCCTTTGCCAATAAGGAGGCAAGCACTAAAGTCTGGTTGATGCGACGTGGTTTCAGGACTATAGCGTGATTGACGGCCAGGATTCCTTAGCTGGGATCCAGCGGCTGTAGAGGATGTTCCAGGTCGGCCTGTGCAGACCGGTTGGCCCTGAAGCTGTCTGACAGACACATCCTCTTTTTTCTCTGTCTGTGTCGCTGTCCTTTGAATGCATGCAGATTTTTTTTGGCGACAATTACAAAGCGCGCTACTAGTTGGGATGGTTAGAAGGCACAGCAACATACAATGGACAATGTGCAGCAACGCAATAGCTTTGTTCTGGTGTTCTTGTTTATGACTAGACAAAACTAGACGATACCAGCTCGCACGAAACTGGACGCGGTAATGAAATTTAAAGCTAGACCTCCAACCACCTTTGTAATGAACTCGGCGCCCTTTGATAAATACACTAGCTAGGTTGTATAGTCAACAAAAGAAAACATAATGTTTATGATTATACTTGTAGTGTGGCTACCTTCTAATTACTAAACTTAACAGCCGGTGGAAAGAGCCGTCTCCAGTGCTATCTACGTCGATAGAAAATTACCGGTCGTCCAATCGCGCCCGTGCGCCCCCATGGCCGTTCGCGTCTCCGTGGTGGCATGTGCCTTTCGATCACATTGTGTTGCCTTGCCGCCATCGGATTGTCCATCTTTCATGTTGGTTCCGCTTGGCTCGGTCATCATTTTGCGATGACAGCATCCTGCTTAGTCATTTAGGGTGTGTTTGGTTACCTGCATGTCTCCAGTCTGACTCGTATGTGTCATCCAGGCTGAACCTAACCAGACTGAGTGGATGCAATGATGAGTTGTTTGGTTGCCTGTTTCTGTTAGATCAGGCTGTGCTGAGATATTGTTTGGTTGTTTGTATCTGACGCGAGAGAAGGTGAACGGACTCACGAACGCTGGCTAGCCTGCATGCGCTCAGCCTGACTGAGAAGAGAAGCTCGAATCGAGCGTTTCCCTCGAGCCTGGCCTGAGAAGGAATCTTATATCCACTTAGCCAGGCACACCCACCCAACCAGACAACCAAACACTCAAAAATCTGCATCTACTCATACGAGACAACCCCATTCAGGCAACTAAACACACCCTTAATGCTTCTGTAGTGCACGTCACGTCTTGCTTTTCTTGCAACTGTCTTTTGTTCTTTCCTTCTTTCTTTACGCAGGCTGAGTCCACGTTTACAGTCGTCCGATCGCGCTCGTGCGCCCCCGTGGCCATTCGTGGCTCTGTCGCAGTGCTGGCCGTCCGAGCGTTTGGTACGGGGTTTTCGTGCGTAGACTTTGTCTACGTTTATATCTCGTCGAGTTCTTTGCTCGAACCTGCTCCAGACGTGCGTACACTTCGTCCGCGTATAAGGCTTCTGTCTTGAGTGCTTCCCTGAACTGTTTTCTTGCGTCCTCGGCTCTGCTGTTCGGAGAGAGCTATTGCATGACTCACGTTGCCCATTAGTGAGTTCTGATCACTTTACTTCAGCTCTTCATGCTCATTGTTCCGTTTGTTGTGCTTTCCTGCTTCCAGCGTCTTCGGCTTTGTGCTTCTTTCTTTGTTGCGTTCGCTTTCTTGCGTTCGCCGTTCGTTGTTTCCGGTTTTCTCACGCCCCATCAAAGCAGCTGCGGCCGATGAATTTTGCATGAAGCTTATGTGATTGCGTTCGTCCGGTCGCCGTTTCGTCGTTGCGGCTTTTTATCTTCCCAGGTCAGATATTTTTTGCTTCTATCGTCTTCGGCTTTATGCTTCTTTCTTTGTTGCGTTCGCTTTCTTGTGTTCGCCGTTCGTTGTTTCCGGTTTTCTCATGCAGTTTTTTTTTGGGTGACTATTACAGAGTGGGCTACTAGTTGGGAAGGTTAGAAGGCACAGCAACATACAATGGATGATGTGCAGCAATGCAGTTGCTTTGTTCTGGTGTTCTTGTTTATGACTAGACAAAACTAGAAGAAATCAGCTCGCACGAAACTGGACGCGGTAATGCAATTTAAAGCTAGACCTCCAACCACCTTTGTAATGAACTCGGTGCCCTTTGATAAATACACTAGCTAGGTGGTATAATCAACAAAAGAAAACATAGTGATTATGATTATACTTGTAGCGTGCCCACCTTCTCATAGTAGGTGCAATAGGAGCGGATGCGTCGGATATCGCTCATCCTGTATCTTGTTTTATATTTTTTCTCAGAGTTGGACACGAATAGTATCAGATACCTATTTTTTCATCCCGTATTCGCTATATGAGCCTTCGGTCGGTCAGTTGGATTGATATGATCCACTTCTTTTGCACCCCACACAGGATATTAGACAGTAGGAACGCAATCAGAGCAAACACAGAGACACTAATCGCTAAGATGTTAACACTCAGTATCTCCTACCTGCTCAGATGCAGCAACTCACATATCTGTTATCTGTTCCTAAGTGAAGTCACAACAGACTTTTCCCTCATACCACCTGATATACGAACGAATATCACTCATCCCATATCCTATTCAACGTTTTTCCTCGTAGTCGAATTCGGACACAAATAGTGTTGGATAACTATTGGTTTCTTCCGTATTTGCTTCGCAAGCTTTCGGTCAATTGGTCGGTTGAAAATTATCTGTCCGTTTGCACCTATAGTAATCATGCATTTTCAAATTGACACGCGTCCTCTCCTAAAGCTAGCAGTACTATAAAATGAGCCATGAGCCATTGAGGTGGCATGGCAGTATAATAAGTTAGTAACTGGAGGGTTAGCTGATGCAGACATCTCGTTCCATGTTGTGAGAGTTGACCATTAGAAATGGCATCTCATGAAAAGTATTAGTAGTAGTTAATTACATATAGGAGTGAATACTTAAGATCAGTTCTTCCTTCCGGATCCCTCCATTCCACAGCGATCTCAGCATCAAGTAGGAGGGAGATGTTTCATACTTGGTGCCTCATCATACCTAGCGTCACAAATCACAAGTCACACAATTTTCTCGCAAAAACCCCACAAATACGACGAGTGCACGTGTGTCGCATGTTTTATGTGGTAGCAAGTATTCCACTTTTTATATTACTCTCCTCTCACTTGCTCAAGTAATAAAGGACTAAATCATGCCATGCTTTGGAATTTAGATACGAATAAGTCTTTGTTGCATGAGCCTAATTCTAACAGATATCATGTTCACGCGTAAATTTGCTTTGCAATGTGATCAAACAGTGTGCATAATTTGTGGCTCCGTGTGCTGCTATTTATTCTGAATTAGTCCACATTTTGGGGTTAACTCCCTAAAAAAAATCCTGTGTTGGATTGAAATCCAATTTGACACTTCTGAAGACCGTTTTCAGGTAAAAAAATCATTACCATTTTATGCAAAGCAATATGACAGGTATATCTGGTTATTTACGTATATCTGCCTCAGGATGGAAATGGATAAGCGTCCTGAGATGCTGGATGTGGCAGAACGCCTTCGGATACGTAGGAAAGCGGCTCAACGTCGAGAACAAGAAAGGCTTTCTTTGTTTCCCATCCGGGGATGGAAGAACAAGGCAGCTGCACCGGCAAGAACTGAGGGAAACAAACGGGTGCCGCCGCCATGGAAGGCATCAGCCGATGTTCTGGGTAAAAGTGCGTTCGGGACGACGTATAAGGCGACGCTGAGGAGCGGCGGCTGCCTGGTAGCGAAGAGGCTGAGGCCGAATCTCGTGGACTTGCCGGAGGCGGAGTTTACGCGGCGCGTCACGGCGATCGGCGCCGTCGAGAACGACCACGTCGTGTCGCTGCGCGGGTACTGCTTTATCAAGGATGAGACGGCGCTACTGTACGGTTGCATGCCCATAGGTAGCCTCGCAGCGCTCCTGCACAGTAATCTTTGTCACTCTCATCCTGTTCTTTCTCTCCTACATTATGTATAGACTTGTTGTCGATGCATTACGTTCGTTTGCTGTAATGTCTCAAAATTCGGGTTCTTAAAAATCTTTTGTGTAGATTAGATCCCAAAAAAAATTCACGAATTTTCCTTGAATTAATAAAATTTTATTGGAAATTTCTAAAACTAAAACTATTTAATTTGATTTGATTAATATAAACTTCAATTAAATAAAAAATAGTGTTAGTTGGGTTCCTTGTGTTTCAAGAAATTTTTCTGTATTTTTTTTAATTTATTTGGTATTTATTTGAGCTCATTTGGATTTTTAGCCTTGTTTTCTAAATTCCAAAATTATCTCCTTTTCCTTTTCTCTCGAGGGCCAAATTCGCTCAGCCCATCCTTCCTTTTCTCTCTTTTGGCCCACCCACTCAATCCCCTCACTCTCCCGCTTTTCCCCCCGGCCTAATCTTGTCTCCTCGCCCCGCCAACCTACTTCCCTCCTTGCCATTTTCCCCAGCCCTTCCCCATCTGACCTACTCCGTCTCGGCCCGGCTTAGCTACTTACGCCACCGACCTAACTCCCCGCCAGACCACCGACACCCTCGCCCACCCGCCGACTTTGCCGCCAAGTGTGTCCGCCCTGGACTTTGTCGTGTCGTCGCCCTAGTGTCTGTGTCGGGCACACATGTCAAGGTACCATAAATAGTCGCCCCCGTGCGCTCTCGCTTCTCCTCACTCAGCCACCTCCCGTGCCCTAGCCGCCGCCGCTCACGATGCCGTGAAGCAACACCGCTCTGGTCATCTTCTCAAGCGCCGATGCCGCCCTTGCCATGCCCGTTCATCCTTCATCGCCACTCCTCAGGTCGAGTTCCTTCCACCGACGGCATCACCCAGACGTCCTCCTTCGTGTGACACCGCCATATTGAGCTTCCAAGCCCCGTTCGCTGGCGCCACCTCCTTCCTTGACTTCAGCCGCGCCTGCGCACCCGAAAACGCCTCCTTCATGCTCCTGTCACTCTGGTGAGTCTCTTGTGGATTGGACCGCATCACCTTTTGTTCTAGCCCCTGATATACGGGTATAACCCCAGACTAACCGTACCTCCAGTCCTCCAATGCGGTCAGCTTTTTACAGTGGCCCTTTTTTCTCTGAAATTGGATTTCTTGAGTCCGGTCTGACCGGACCCCAAACTGCAGTATGAACGGACAGGCCGTAATGGATAGTTTCTGTGCATTAAATGTGTAGCAGTCGACCGTTATTTTCATAGCCCGGACTAACCGGCCACATAACTGTGGTCTGACCGCATTTGCTGATTTCTTCAGGGTTTCGTGCTCCAACGGCAAGTACAGTGGGTGGAGGCTATAAATACCTCACCCACTGCAGCAAATGAGCTTTGATGAACCTCATTGAATACACTTGAGCCCTTTGCTTGTTCTTCCACTCTTTGAGAGCATTAAAATCTTCTTTCAAAGGTTGTTGAGGTTTTTCCAAGTGCGTTGATTAGGGTTTGATCTTTGTGGCATTTGAGCATCTTCAAGTGAAGAATCTTTGTTCAATTACTCTTGGAGATTGCCGTCTTCTAGACGGTTCGGAGTTGCGTCGGTGATCTTCTCAAATGAGATTGTGAGAAGACTCGGGCATTTGTCAAGATTGGAATTGGTGTTTTCCTTCCAGTATTACATAAAGCGAATTTTGGGATGTTACAAATCTACCCCCCTTAAAAAGAATCTCGACCCCGAGATTCGAGCTGGCTAGAGAATAGGTTCGGGAACTCGGACTTGCTCACTCTTCTCAGTGACTTTTCCTTTCGAGGGAAACAAAACCACGACGGACGCAAAACTGATTAAGGACTTACCGGGAACAATGTTCTGAGTTGGTTGGGCTTGCTCCACGGTGACATGCTTCACCTGTGCTCTTGCAGAAGAAAGTGGAGTCCGGGCGGTTCGACCAGAATTCTGAGGTGTTCCTTGGCCTACTCCTGGTGTAGAGGTTCTGGCTGGTGTAGCTCCCAAATTGAATGGAATTGGCATCAGTGCTCACTTTCATGGGCAACTGTAAGTATAATGACCTATCTCTTGGTATCTATAACAGGTGACTCCTTGGGCTGGATTGATGCTTCTCTGTGGTTGGTTGTTGTTGCTGACTCCTGAAATATCTGGGCGAGATGTCAGTGCAGTGGTTCTGAATGTGGCAGGAGGAGTGAAACGAACGGAAGGTTGCACACTCATCCTAGATCTTTGTTGATGACTTTGATGGGCACTGTGCTGCATCATCTTTCTCTTGCGATATTCTTCTAGTTCATGACGAGACTCCTCAATAAGTATGGCCTTGTCCACCAGATGCTGGAAATCCTCATAGTCGTTGCTGACGACTTGAACCTTCAAGCTAGGGTCTTCTTCTATTCAAGTTGAACCTCCTACTTCTGCTACGCTGAGTAAAGATCAAGTTAAAGAAGTGGAAGATGGACAAGCACCGGTCGTTCATCCCAAGATTCACGACACCATTGCAAAAGATCACCCCATTGATCAAATTTTGGGTGATGTTAGTAAGGGTGTTCTAACTCGATCCCGTGTTGCTTCATTTTGTGAACATTACTCGTTTGTTTCATCCATTGAGCCAAACTATGTAGAAGAAACACTAGATGATCCGGATTGGGCAAATGCTATGCATGAAGAGTTGAACAACTTTGTTCGCAACGATGTTTGGATGCTTGTTGAAAGACCCAAGGATCACAACGTGATTGGTACGATATGGATATTTAGGAATAAACAAGATAAAAATGGAGTTGTGGTAAGAAACAAGGCAACCTTGGTAAGAAACAAGGCAAGGTTGGTAGTACAAGGATATACTCAAGTTGAAGGTTTGGATTTTGGTAAAACTTTTACTCCCGTAGCTAGATTAGAAGCTATTCGTATCTTTCTTGCATTTGCATCATGTTTTGAAATAAAAAATTTTCAAATGGATGTAAAGAGTGCTTTTCTAAATGACAAAAATTTTGAACTTGTCTTTGTTGAACAACCTCTCAGTTTTGAGGATCCTAAAAATCCTAACCATGTTTATAAACTATCGAAGGCTCTCTATGGTCTCAAACAAGCTCCTAGAGCTTGGTATGAACAACTTAGAGATTTCCTTATTTCAAAAGGTTTCAAAATTGGAAAAGTTGACACCACTCTTTTCACAAAAAAATCATTGATGATGAATTCTTTGTTTGTTAAATTTATGTTGATGTATTATCTTTGGATCTACTAATCAAGAGTTTTGCAAAGAGTTTGGTGATATGATGTCTGGGGAATTTTAGATGTCAATGATTGGAGAACTTAGCTTCTTCCTTAGACTTCAAATCAAGCAACTCAAAGATAGGACTTTCATAAGTCAATCTAAGTACGTGAAGGATCTACTCAAGAGATTTGGAATGGAAGATGCAAAACCTATCCAGACTCCCATTGCTACAAATGGTCGTCTCGATCTAAATGAGGGAGGTAAACCGGTAGATTTAAAGCTTTATAGATCCATGATTAGTAGCTTACTTTATCTTACCGTATTTAGGTCCGATATCATGTTTAGTGTTAATTTGTGTGCTTGTTTTCAAGCTTCTCCAAAAGAATGTCATCTTATGGCCGTTTGTAATAGCCCAAAATTTCAAATTTAGTTGAAAATTTAAAATTATTTAATTTTATGGTTTTCTGAAATTTTAAAAGATTTTCCTTAATTGTTCAAATCCAAAACAAATTTAATTGCAAAATATATTACCAGATAATAGTTGGAAATATTTTATATAAGTCCAAAATAACTCTAGGAATTTCTGTGAATTTTTCTAGAATTTTTTGATTTTATTTGCTATTTTCTAAAGCCTTTTTGAATTAATCGGGTTATTTAAATTAACAAATCAGTTTAAAATCATTTCCTTCCTCTTGGGCCGAAACTCCTCTGTGCGGCCCAATTCCCATCCAATTCAGCCCACTCACACCAAGACCAAGACTCTCTCTCTCACCCCTCGGTCCACTTTGGCACCACCCTTCGCCTTCGCAAGACGTTAAAACACTTCAACCAACATCAACCGTTGGATCTTCAACCAAAGGCCAAGATTCGTTGTGACCTTCGGATGGTCCGAACGACCCAATGCGCATGAGCCGTCCGATCTAAAATGGATGGCCAGGATGCATTGTAACCTCCGGACGGTCCAAACGGCCCACTCATTGTGGGCCGTTCGATCTAAATCAAATGGCCATCGCTATGCCCGTTCCTTTTTCCTTTCTTCTCTTTCACTGCCATGTGGGCCTGCCTATTTCTTCCTCCTCGCTTTCGTCTCCGTGTGGACAAGCGCCGCCGCCATTGTTACGTGCGCATGAGCTTCACTAGCGGCCACCCCCAATCGCCCTGCTCCTTGCGAGTGCGTGCACATGACTCGCGCCCACCTCTGCCGCAACCCCCACCCTCTTCCCCTTTCTCCGCGTCGGTTAGCCCACGATCCCGCAACCGCCACACACAACCTCCACGATCTCCTCGCTGCCCCAGTGCCCCTCGGCTCCTATAAAAGAAGGCCCCGGGTGCGCAATCCTCCTCACAACTCAACGCCACCACCCATTGCCATCCTCCTCCTCTCTAGCGCCCTAATTCGAAGCTTCTTCACCACCGGCCAGGAGAGCTTCAACCTTCAATTGCACCGCCACCGGAGCTGCTCCATCCCCGTCATCCACACCATCATCATCGTCGCATCGTCGCGAAGCCGGTGCGCCCACTTGCTTCGCTGGAGGACCCTCGGAACACCTGCTTCACCTTCGCCCGCACCGCGCCGCTGCTTTCACCTCGCCGCCGGCCACCTCCGTTCTCCTCTCTTCATTTGGGTGAGCGCATCGACATCCCCACACTTTACTCTCTCTTTTGCGCACCTTGCCGGTCGCAACGCCGGTGACCATCGGTCCCGACACCGGCGCTGCCCTTGCCAGCGTGGCTTAGCCACCTCACTGCCACATGTGCGCCACTGCGACACCATCTTAGCATTGGATCTGACGTGGATCCAACGTGGCGCCACGTCAACCCAGCCCTCCAGAGCCAAAACCCCGTGGGCTTAGTTCATGTGGACCGTGTCTATGACACGTGGGTCCCGCATGTCAGGGTTTTGTTTTATTCCGAAACCCTATGGGCTAACGTCATTATTGCGCAGTAAATGGAGTTTCCTTTAGAAAAATAATTTGGGAAATCAATTAAAATTCAGATTTAGGGTTAAAACTTCCAAAACCCATATCTTTTGCATCCAAACTCCGATTTGGGTGTTTCAAATTTCTAAATTTTTATAAAATCAATATATAGCTAACTAAACTAAAATTATTTGATTTGGAGTTAGTTTGTTTTGTCTTTTTGAATTTATTTGAATTTTAATTGAATTTATCGTATTTTCGCGTATAGACTTCGACGACTCCAGAGAGTTCGATCCTTCAGAGGACTTAGATTACCAAGAATTCAACGAAGGCAAGTTATACCATTAACCATATTGCTCCCAATATTTTTAAAGTTATTTAATTTAGTTTTTAAATTATTATTGCATGCATACTTTTATTCAATTATTTAAATTCCCTGTTTAAATACTTAGTTATTCCAATTCCTTTTGTACAACCAATTTGAATTTTGATCATCATTTCCTTGTCACCATTAGATAACATAATATTGAGAATAATCATATGTTTAGCCAATGCTTAGACCATAATTGTGATTTTGGAAGGATTTAGCCAAATCAATTCAAACTTGGTTTAAATTTGATTCTATGGTATTGTTTTACCATAGAAAATTTATAAAGTTGGTTTTACTTAAAATAAAATCAAAATGGGTTTGGACTTTGGCGAAATGGATGAATAGTAGGTGCAGGTTTATGCACGGGCTTAATCCGGTTAGGGTTAAGGCCCAGGGTTTATTTTGGAAGACGCCCAAGTTAGTTAAGGACCAGTCTTTGAGCCGCATCTTGCTATGCCTTACCGTACCACCACATGTCTTATCTGGGCAGGAATTGGCTTAATAATTTGTGATACCTCATTGTTATTTGTGCTATGTTGTTTGTGTGGGTGTCGGCCACACAGTAGTCCCACCTAGCGCAAGAGGGGGCTCCCGGAGGATGGTCAGTCCAATGGAAGTGAAACCTTAGCGGGCATAAATACTTTAAGGTAGAACATTGTAACGGTCTCATGATAATTGCTTAGTCGCACGCCTACGGAAGCGTGTATTGGCCGACATAAAGAGCAAATTATCTCATGTGGGTAAAGCTATACAAACTCTGCAGAGTAGAAAACTATACGAATAGTCGCGTCTGCTGTTATGGACATGCTAGCAAAGCCACTTTGAGTTAGACTTTGTTTTTGGTTTTAAAATGATTTGAACAGATGATTTTAGGATGGAAATCCTTGTGGTAAAATTGGGCGGTTATCCATGTGATAGGAGGGTATTCTTCACCATTCAATCATGGAAGTTATCCACTATACAATTGTCATTTTAAAATATGATTTTAGATATAGTATAAAAATGGCCTTGAAAATTAATATGAGTATATAAACTGAAAATTTTGTTTTATGCAAATAAACCCTGCCAATCTCATTTGTTTACTTTATGCATGCATCACAATTTAATGTTGGGTGTAACTTGCGAGCACGGTAGTTGTGCTCACTCTTGCTTAATATCTTTATTCAGGAGAAGATTTCTATCAGGACGGTGAGGACACCGACACTTAGGCTACGCCCCCAGCGATTGCCTGTGGAGAATCGTGTGGCCTACTACTACTACTTTTGCTTCCGTTGTGTTATTTACTTATTTGGCCTGAGGGCCCATTTGTATTAAACTCTGAATTATTATTGTTATTAATAGAATGCGTGATATGTTTTGATATCATTTTTGACTGTGTACACTGGAAATCCTGGACTAGTGTATGAACACAGAGGATTCGGGATCCTTCGTTCCCGGGTTCAACACCGTTAAAAGGATTCTTAGATATTTAAAGCATTCCTCTTGCATTGGCTTATGGTATCCTAAAGGTGCTAAATTTGATTTAATTGGATATTCTGATTCCGATTATGCGGGTTGCAAAGTGGATAGAAAAAGCACCTCTGGAAGTTGTCAACTCTTATGGAGATCGTTAGTATCTTGGTCCTCAAAGAAACAAAACTCCATAGCCCTATCCACCGCCGAAGCGGAGTATGTCTCTGCGGGTTGTTGCTGTGTTCAATTGCTATGGATGAGGCAAACCTTAATGGATTATAGAATTAACTTCTCTAAAATGCCTCTTTTGTGTGACAGTGATAGCGCCGTGAAAATTGCCAACAATCCGGTTCAACACTCTAGAACTAAACACATAGATATTCGCCATCATTTTCTTAGAGATCATGTAAGCCAAGGTGATATTGTGATTAGCCACATAAGAACTGATGTTCAATGAGCAGACATTTTCACAAACCCTCTAGATGAAAGCCGCTTTTGCAAGTTGAGGAATGAATTAAATGTCATAGATCTTTCCAATGTCATTTGATTACTTCTTAAATCTTATGTGGATTCGTATTTCTCTTATAGCTTTCTTGATTCAAGAACGAAGATGGGAAACATATTTAGGGAGAGTGTTATACATTCATCATGTATATCACATCTCTACTTGTGCACATATTGACAATCATGCTAGAATGTGTTTTAAAAAATCAACCCTTTTTGGTCAAAAGTCAAATTTTGGATTTTAACAACCAAAACTCTTGAAAATTCAGCCATACCTATTCTCTCTTATATTTCAAAGGTTTTTTTGTTATAAATAACATAAAATTTATCTATTTTAAATAAAAAGTCGGTTTTTACCCAAACTTGATCTTCATGTATCTTGTTTTTTTTACCAAAATCAGATTTTTATGCAACTTCTATTTCAAAAGGAATTTGATAGTGATCCCAAAAAGAAAAACCTAAAGATGGTTATTCATGACCTTTTTTGTGTTTATAGGTTTTTCAAACTTCCAACCAAATCGAAGATTTTTGAGTTTCAATCTCACTGAAAAATATCCCAAAACCCGAAAAGTTAACAAGTCTCAATTCTAGCATATAATGAGTATTGCTATTTGGGCAATGTTTCCTCACTTATATTTTCCTAAAATAGTATTTCATACTTATACATCTCATCACAAGCGAATATTTCCCTTATTTGCCTATTTTGGTTCCTCAAAGCTATCTATTTCCAAAATTGCCTTATTACCCTTTCCCTCCCGCACCCTCGTCGTCGCCCTCATGAGTGTATCGTCTCCGCCGTCGGTTTGAAGGTCTTCCTCCCCGCCGCCGGTCCTCCTCTTCCCCGTCGCCGGTCCTCCTCCATCCCGAAGGTTCTTTCTATCTTCCGTTCTTTTCCTCAAATCGATCTGGACTTCTTGTTAGCCCTTCATCTTATCTTTCGTATGGATACATTGTTATCTTGAATCAATGTATGATGTATGATTGCTCTTTGTTGTCCATTTTGATTAAAGGGTTGAACCTCTAGGGTTTTTTTCTCTGCCAGGCCCGGTCAGTCCGGCGTGTACCCGGTGGTCAGTCCGCGCTGCGGTCTAACCAGCCAGTACTTTGCGGTCTAACAAGCCTTGCCAGAGTAATGCCTCTTTTGATTCCCATTTCAATCCATCTTACCAGTTTTTGGTCTCGATCTTTCTCTAGTATTCATGGCAAGGACCAAGAATGTTGGCGATCCTGGGGCTTCTTCATCTCCCTCTCGTCCTCCCTAGGAGGCCACTCATCGTCCTCCCATCGAGCACAGTGGCTCCGACAGTAATGAAGTGCAGAATTCTCCCTCTTTGTCTCCAGTGCCCAGTGCTAGTGATGACATGGATCAGGATTACCAAGAGGATGACGTCGAATAGCAGTTTCCACCAGAACCTCGTGTCGTCCTTCGCTCCATTAAAAATAAAGATTTCATGAGATTAAGGCATAAGAACCAGTATGAGATGCCAATGACAGCCACGGATCCGAGGTTCCACACCTTATTTCAAGAGGATACTTATAATCACGTGTTTGTCCACAAGCAGTTTGCTATTCAAAAGTATATCAATTGGTCCTATCTCAATCAGCAAACCAGATATGAAGGTCTCTATTCTCACTTTCGTGCAGCCGGCTTGGATGGTATAGTAAGTATCAAGTGCAATTTTAATGAGGGCGTTATTCGTCAGTTTTATGCTACTATTCATCTTCCATCCACTCTATCAACTCTTACTTGGATGACGGGCTCGGTGTGCTACTCGGCCACCATGCGCCATTTTGAGGAGGCTCTTAATCTACCATCACGGGACTCAAGATCCATCTTGAGCCACCCCTTCAGACTCCAGAGGAGACATAGTTCTATGATTAGAACCATGCTGGGTATGTTGCTGGAAAAGTCATCGATCTTTTACCTCTTCCTAGTGTCATCAATAGGATCATAAGAGCCACTATCTTACCCAGGAGCGGCAACAATGATGCTATTCGAGGTCATGCATGGAATGTCATTGATTTTGTGATGCAAGGCAAGAAGTTTGATATTATGCATCTTATTTTGACTGAGTTGGCAACTTGCAAGGGAGATTTGGGCAAGTGGATGTACTTTGCCCCCTACATCATGCAGCTTATTCACAGAGTGACTCAATACAATGGTCCACTCCCTTTTCCTCACAAGCAGTACAAGCCTAAAGGCGACCATCAAAGAGACTTGAGGAACCAGCCTCTTCCCCAGGGTGATGACAATGCTCCAAAACATCCTCAGCCAGCTCCTTAGCAGCAGGGTGGACTTGATCCTCTTTTGCTAGAGACTCTGCACACCGGCATCACCACCATTGTTTCTCGCTTCGATGCCGTGGATCGTCGCTTGGAGATTCTTGATCATCGCATGGATGCCATTGATTGTCACTATCAGGCTTTGGACACTCGTCAAGCAGTCATGGATCAATCCAATACAGTTGTGCTTCAACACTTGGATCAGTTGACTGGATGAATTTCAAAGATGCAAGTAGCCCAAGGGCAGATTCAGACCAATATTGCTAAAATCAACACTCGAGTCTCTTCGATTGAGCAGTCCGTCGCCTACTCTCATCGCCGTCATGTTGATCCTTCTCTTGCAGCTCCTTTCACTTCGGCTGGCACTCCTCCCCCCTACATCTTAGCTTTTGGTACTTGATGCCAAAGAGGGAGAAGATCTATCTATTAGCTATATCCATAATTCGCTACTCTTTATGTTTGTTGGACTTTATGTGTCTAATAGGATAGAGGATAAGCTTATTTCTTTCATATGTTATCTGTTTGAGCTTATTGAACCTCTTTATCTTTGTCTTATGGATATTCATAAGTGATCATAATGATTTCCCTTTTGTGAGCTTGGTTGAATGCCTTTATCTTATTGATTATATTGTGGCTCTCTCAATCCAAAATACAAGAGAAACTCTACCCAAATTCTTTCATATATAAGCTTGTTCTACTCATATAAATCTTATGCATATAGTCAAGGGGAGCTTTCTCTCATATGTGATGCCTTAGTTAGCATAATGCTCCTTTCATAACTTTTACAATGATGTTGTCACATGCTATCTAAATCTTGTCCTAGAATATACTTTCTTGCTTTGTGCTTTTGGTATATTCAAATCATTTGTTATATCTCCTTGGTGAGGTTATCATCAATTACCAAAAAGGGGGAGATTAAAGAATCTAGGCCCCATTTGCAGGGTTTTGGTAATTATAGACAACCATGTGCCTTGGACTAAGACGGAAGAGCGCTAAAGGATCTCATCTCACTCAAGGTAAAGGTATCTAGCTGATAGGACCTTTTCTTAGTTTCACCGGTTTAGGAGAATGAAGGATAAAAGACCGGATTACTAGGATAGTAAACCGTACTATGAAGAGAGATCAAATGACTAGTAGCTTGAAAGCGAATGATGCCACAAATGCTAAATCTTACTTGGTTTAATCTTGGTTTCATTTGATAAGTCTGGCCATAATTTTGTTGTGTTATTTTTTTCATGGTCGGACTGACTACCGTTGATTGGCCGGATTGACCGGAAACCCAGATCAACACTGCGGTCAGCTTTTTCCAGTAAGCTTTTTTTCTGCATTTTCAAAGGCCGGACTAACCGCTGGTATTAGCCCAGACTGATCGGACCTCCGGACTGAGTGTCCCGGTTAGCTTTTTCCAGAGAAGGGAGTTTTCGTGTTTTGCTTGAATACTTGAGGCTGGACAAACAGTCGGCATAGGTCCAGACTGACCAGATCTCCGGGTCAAGAAACCCGGTCAACTTTTTTCAGAGAGGTGTTGTTTATGTCTTGTTACAAATTCTCTAAAGACCAGACTGACCGCTGGTATAACCCTAGACTAATCGTACCTCCAGTCCTCCAATGCGGTTAGCTTTTTACAGTGGCCCTTTTTTCTCTGAAATTGGATTTCTTGAGTCTGGTCTGACCGGACCCCAAACCGCGGTCTGACCGGACAGGCTGTAACAGATAGTTTTTGTGCATTAAATGCGTAACAGTCGACCGTTATTTTCACAGCCTAGACTAACCAGCCATATAACTGTGGTTTGACCGCACCTGTTGATTTCTTCAGGGTTTCATGCTCCAACGGCTAGTAATGTAGGTGGAGGTTATAAATACCTCACCCACTGCAGCAAATGAGCTTTGATGAACCTCATTGAATACACTTGAGTCATTTGCTTGTTCTTCCACTCTTTGAGAGCATTAAAATCTTCTTGCAAAGGTTGTTGAGGTTTTTCCAGGTGCGTTGATTAGGGTTTGATCTTTGTGGCATTTGAGCATCTTCAAGCGAAGAATCTTTGTTCTATTACTCTTGGAGATTGCCGTCTCTTAGACGGTTTGGAGTTGCGTCGGTGATCTTCTCAAAGGAGATTGTGAGAATACCCAAGCATTTGTGAAGATTGGAGCTCGTCTATTCGGAGTGGAGAAGAGCTACCATTAGTGATCAAGGGAAGTGCTTGTGTGAAGCCGGCTTGAGTTGATCAAGCTTCCTCAACGTGGATTAGTAGAGACCGGCAAGTCTCCGAGACCACGGGAAAACATCGTTTGTTTCCCTAGTGTGGTTTATTCTCTCGCTCCTTACTTTGCGCATTTATGCTTATGAGCTAGTTATTTATCTTGTTTAGATTGTTTAGCTTGTCTTGATAGTGTAGTGCACTTAGAAAACCTTAGACCTTTTAGGCCTTCAATTGTGAAATTGTTTTTCATAGCTTTAATTTTGGCAAAATCCGTTTTTAGCCAAAAGAATTTTAAAACCGTCTATTCACCCCGCTCTAGTCGGTTATCCTTGATACTATAAAGATCCTCTTCTTCTCTCTCTTCTTTGTCCGCCGCCCTTTGCTGGCTGATTTAAGGTAGTCAGAGTCGAGATCCTAAGTTGGATCAATTTGCCTCCAGTAGGATCGAATCATATAATCGGCGATTCTACGGAATTGTAAACATACACATATTTAACATCTGTACTATAAGTTTGTATGATTCTTATATGGTTTATCACTTACTTATAACCGAAAAAGGGATAAAACACTTTTTATCGCACAATAGAAAAGCATAATGGTACTGACATGATGGGTGATATAGTTTTGAACTAGTGGAGAACAGCCAATAACCATGACTAGTTTACTACAATTACATGAGAAATGTTCACAACTTTTGTAAATCAATATCTAATTGCAACGCTTGCATGTTCCTTAAAAGCAACTAGACATACTCTAGGAATAAAAATAGCTTATCATTATCAAGCTCAAGATTGCTCATGCCATAATATAGATATTTGTACAAGCATTACTACACTGATGTAATATTTTGCATGCTTCTTGTTTATTTATAGTTTCATTCTCAGAAATTAATATCAATAAATTTTGCTCTAAAATAAAATATCAGCAAAGCCTGGCCTCTAAAAAAATTACAAAAAATTGCCCTAAGACTCTACGAGTAGGATCGACAGTGCGATTTGGATCGACAGGCTATCGTGTGTTCGTAGAATAGTAAGACTCTATGAGTAGGATCGAGATTCTAACTACCTTGGGCCAATTGCGCCGCCACTGGTAATCCTCCACCTTCATCGTCTTCACCTTCTTCATCCGCGTGCCGCGTTCTACCCGTTGCTTCCCTCACCTTCACCGGAGCTCTGACGCAACACCATCATAGCCGAGCTAGCATCGTCGCTTTCCTCTCGTCACTGGCCATCTGCGGTGACCCTTGGTCCTCGTGCCTGCCACTACTGCAGAAAAGGTCATCACATACGGTTCAAAAACATCATCACAGACGGTTTCATGAGCTGTCTGAGTTTACTGTCTGAGTTTATGGGTCAGTAATGATATGAGGTCATCACAGACGATTTTTGAACCAACGGTGATGCATACTATCACAGACGGTTATTAACTCAGAACCGTCTATGATAGTTGATGTATCAAATACGGTTTGTCGATGAAACCATCTGTGATAGCTTGTATCACATACAGTTTGTCCTAAAGAACCATCGGTGATATTCTTTTGTATTGCTAAATCTATTTCTGTTTATTGGCTAGCTTCAGAAAATGCTAACCAATAAATAGAAATAGATAGGGAAAAGAATGTCAACCGTCTTCATGAAGAACAATTCCCGAAGAGACGGTGACGCTTTGATTTTCGAATGATTTATTGGGAAAGATTCTATTAATTAAAATTTTATCCGTTGTACTTCTGTTTATCTTTGCCATAAGTCGATAGCCTATAAATAACCATTAGAAGCACAGACTTTCCATCTTTCCTACTTCTACTTCATTTTTAAAGTTCTTATCTCCAAACCTCTCAAGTCCGAGTAGATTTCTTTAGAAAAAATAATCGGTCCTTCGAGTTCTTCCACTATGGGTAAGATCGTGGAAAAGATACATTCCACGGAATAAATTGACTTTTCGACCACCTTTCTACCACCATAGAAAAGACAGAATCTGTGGATCATGACTTCAAGATGGTCGAAAAGTTAATTTAGTCTATGGA
This sequence comes from Phyllostachys edulis, assembly GCA_036346405.1. Lineage (NCBI taxonomy): Eukaryota > Viridiplantae > Streptophyta > Magnoliopsida > Poales > Poaceae > Phyllostachys > Phyllostachys edulis. The sequence goes on from CM070549.1 coordinate 69,999,355, forward strand.
TTGAGGTCTTCAAGAAATTGGTAGAAGAAAAAAAATCTAGAGTCATCGACAATTAATTTTCACACACAGAAGCATCAAGATTTACATGGCCGAAACCCTAGCCATCCATCAATTTCGTAATTTCAGATCCAAGCATCAAAGAAGAGAGGAGAGGGGATCGGATGGGGGATATCACCGGCAATGAAGGAGAGGCAGTGACAGCATCACCGTTGTGTCACGAAGGTGACACTGCACAATACACTCTTACAACAAGAGTGTCTTCTGCAGTGAACTATGGCATCACAACCGGAGGCAAAGGAGATCACGGTGGTAGTTGGCGTCGTTGGAGGGACGGTACTGTAACACCCTGGCTATGCGAAAACCAAAATGTTACCAAAACTCTAACACAATACAACATTACAATTTAATTTCAACACTCTATCAACTAATGACAGATAAAGCTCAACACACAAGGGAACGACTATAAGAATTGAATCAGATTTCAGCAACATATCAAAATTCTAAATGTCCAATCATAATGAACTATTCAAGATAGAAACTATCAAGAGTTTATATGGTGAATATCAAGCATTAACTAGTTCAACCAAGTCATTATGAATGACAATCCCAACCATCATAACTCCATTTATTACAAACCAAAATTATCAAATGAAAGATAATAGCATGTCCATTAACTAAAAGGTGAAATATGTGAAGTGAATGAAGTGATCCATGTGACTAATCCCTCCCAAGACAAGCCGTCTTCAGTGTTTACCTAAAACAAATAAATACTAGCAAGAGTGAGTCCACGACTCAGCAAGTACAACAAAATAATATGAAAAATACTGGAACAAGAACATAACATTCACAATATTCGAATACATATGTAGAATGGAAGAAATCTTATATAAGAAAAAATGCATGCTCTTCTCTTCTGCTTATACTGGTATAGCCAGTGAACACCTGTCAGTGTTCACTCATGCCCGCATTATCCAAAATACGGGGATGCAAGGCCCGTTTGAAGAAACATTCAAAACGGAGGTCCAAATTGCCCATATTGAGATGATGGGTCTTACTTGCCCATAATGGAATGATGAGACTTTATTTTCTACTCCCGTGGGTGAATCATGAATGAACAAACGAATAAATAAATACATTGAAATGGAATACATCATCTCAAGAAGCATGGATTGACATCCATGGAAAGAAACAAGAATTATTGAAATTTACTCGCAGTCCATAGAATTTAATCATAGCATTGTATCAAGCACTACGAACAAATAACCGTCAATACAATCCACAATGTACTTGCCTCAACCACAAGACGGAAGACGGAAGACGATGACGGGAAGGCTCTAACCCCAGTTCTCACCACCACCTGACAACCATAAAGCATTCTAAGAATAACGTTCAAAAGTGCTCAGCATAGCAATGGAACAAAATGAAATCAATCGCCGTAATCGCAACCCGAAACTTAATCAATGCACTCTCAAATCCCAATCTGTCCAAACCAATAGTCATCAAAGAAAAATCCATAACTTTTGAGTCAAAACTCCAAAAGTCATGAATCTAACTTTCCTGGAATCTACACAGGCATAGATACAACTTCTTAGGTGACCGAAAGATCAAATTAACCCAGCTAAGCCTTTGTTTTTAACCCCGAAGACCGTTCTGTCATCTTCGGTATTACTGACTTGGAAATTTCGTAAATTTTATTTGGTACATCTAATCTCACTGTTCTAAGACTTTATGGAAACTACAGGAAACTATATCTTTCAATAAATTTATCACAATTATCCCCACTATGCAACAAAGATTGAAAATAGCTAAGTAATTCTCTTCTGTCCACAATAGAAGGACAGATTACAACATTAACTTCTAAAATTCATATATTTCATTCCAAATGTCCAAAAATTATGAATTTTATCTTCTTGGAATCATCATAAAAATCTCTACATATCTCATGGAGATCAAATGACCAAATTCGTCCATATCAAACCCCTAATTCACATAATTAAGCTCACTGCCTGAATCTAGAGACTAAATAAGCACCTAGACTTGTAAAATTCACAACTAATTCATCGTTCATCCAAAAATTATGAATTAATACTTTCTGGAAAGCCCACACAAAACCCCACAAGACCATAGGAGACCCTATCCTCAAATTCAGAATTTAACTTCACGAAAACTTCCGAGCAAGCATTGCACAGAATACTGAAATTAATCATAGCAGAATAGCGATCTTCTAATCAATGGCAATTACGAATCTAAATTGATCCAACCAGTGGGGAGGCAATTGTTACCCTTGAAGACACGTGTGATCACTGAATTCCCTCGCGAGGCGCTCCTCTCCTCCTCTCCTCTCTTCCTGCCCTCCTTCTTCTTCCACGGCCGCCCACCAAGGCGGGGAGGTAGTGGTGTTGGAAGACGGCAGTGTGGGGAGTTGAATCAGCAGGAGATCTCGGTTGGGGAGGAGGTGGAGGCGCCAGGGAATTGCTGGAGGGGCGACGGCCAGGAGGAGAGGGGGGAAAGGGGTGGCGGCCAAGCAAAGGAGAAGGGGGAAAATAGGGGGGGCTAGGGTTTGTGGGGGAGGGTGGCGCCCCCTTTGGCCGGCCACACATGGGCCACCTGGACCAAGGCCCAGGGCCCAGGATGGTGGATTTTTTTTGGAAAAACCCCTTTCTAAAAAGTTTAATCTCTCTTTTGCATGCTTTCTTCCTTGGTGAATAATCAGAGTATTATATTTTACCCCCCTTAACACGATTCGACCCCGAATCTACTCACCGATCTACCCGAAAGAAAATTATGTTAGGAATTTAACATCGATAAAACACGTACCCACGGTGAACATATCCAGATATTGTTTGCGCATGCGAGACTCCAACTCCCATGTAGCTTCTCTCTCGGATTGATGAATCCAAAGCACCTTGACATACTTCAAAATCTTGTTCCTCTGAACTAGCTCTGACTCTTCCAGAATTTGCACTGGCCAGGACTCAAAGGTAAGATCTTGCTCAAATACCAAAGGCTCTAGTGGAATCACCTGCTCTAGATCTCTCAGATACTTCCTCAGCATGGAGACATGGAATACATCATGCACACCGCGCATGGACTCTGGGAGGTCTAAACGATAAGCCAACTTCCCAATTCGCATTGTGATCAGGAAAGATCCAACATACCTCGAGCTAAGTTTTCCTTTGGTACCAAAACTCACAATGCCTTTAGTGGGCGATACTCTCAAAAGTACCTGGTCCCCCACTTCAAACTCCAATTCTCGCCTTCTGACATCAGCGTAACTTTTCTGTTGGCTTTGAGTAGCTAACAGATTCTGCCTAACCTTCGCCACTCTGTCAACAGTCTGTTGAACCCAATCGGGACCCAAAACTGCCTGTTCATCAACTGCGTCCCAACACAACAGAGACCTACACCTCCGCCCATACAATACCTCGAATGGCGCAGCTCGAATGTTGGCTTGATAGCTATTATTGTAGGCGAACTCTGCTAGTGCCAAGTGATCCTTCCAACTTCCTTTCCAGGACATGACACAGGACCTAAGCATGCCCTCAAGTGTCTGAATCGTACGCTCAGACTGGCCATCCGTCTGAGGATGAAATGTAGTACTAAGACAAAGCTGCTTACCCAAGGCACTCTGCAAGCTCTCCCAAAATTTGGAGACAAACTTGGCATCATGATCAGAAATAATAGTCTTAGGCACACCGTGTAAGCGTACTATTTCTTGCATATAGCGAGGAGCCAAATCACTCGCTGAATTTGTTGTACGGATGAGAATGAAATGCGCGGACTTGCTGAAACGGTCCACGATCACCCAAATAGCATCCTTCCCTCGCTGAGTGCGAGGTAGAACCACCACGAAATCCATGGATATATTATCCCACGGCCATACTAGAACCTCCAAAGGCTGCAACAATCCTGCTGGACGCTTATGTTCAGTCTTGACTCGCTGGCAAACACCACAGGACACCACATACTGAGCAATATCCACTCTCATCCTTTTCCACCAGAAACTCTTTTTCAAATCTTGGTACATCTTGGTCTCACCAAGATGTACAGTATACGGAGTCCGATGAGCTTCCTTAAGTATATCATCTTTGACTTGAGACTTCTGTGGCACACAAAGGCGGCCTTTGAACCGTAATGCACCAAACTCACCTGTGCTGAAATTTCCTTCCTTGCCCTCATTCAACCTCTTCCTTGCCCGCTGAAGCATCTGATCTTGTTGTTGTGCCTACCACACATGCTCTGGGATAGCAGACTCAAGAAATAAGCGTGTCTCAGCCCGAACAGTGCCTGCAAAACAGAAAGAAATATCCATACGCTCAAAATCAGCAATCAGACAGCTGAGAGTAGGAGGAGCTGCCTTGCGACTGGGAGCATCTGCCACTACATTCACCTTGCCCGGGTGGTACTGAATCGTAAGATCATAATCTTTGATTAATTCTAACCACCTTCTCTGCCTCAAGTTCAAGTCTTTCTGGGTGAAAATATAATTAAGGCTCTTGTGATCTGTGAATATATCACAAGATTCACCATACAGATAATGGCACCAAATCTTCAAAGCAAGAACCACTACAACAAGTTCTAAATCATCGGTGGGATAGTTCTGCTCATGTTTCTTCAGTTGCTTTGATACATAGGCAATCACCTTGCCATCCTGCATAAGCACACAATCAAGACCCACTCGAGAAGCATCTGAATAAATGGTAAACCGCTTCCAGGCTCAGGAAGAGTAAGAACAAAAGAAGTCACCAATTTATCTTTTAAGGTATAGAAACTGCGCTCACAATCTTCTGACCATTGGAATTTAACATCTTTCTGAGTTAACTGAGACATAGGTTTGGCAATGATGGAAAAACCTTCTACAAATCGCCGATAATATCCTGCTAAGCCCAGAAAACTCCTCACCTCTTTGACATTTGTTGGTCTTTTCCATTCCACCAATGTTGAGATCTTGCTAGGATCAACTGAAATACCTTCTTGATTAATCACGTGTCCTAAAAACCCAACTTCTGAAATCCAGAATTCATATTTCTTCAGCTTGGCATAGAATTGATCCTTTCGCAAGGTCTCAAGAACCAGCCTCAAATGCTGCTCATGATCCTCCTCAGACCTGGAATAGATCAGAATGTCGTCAATGAATACTACTACAAAGTCATCAAGATATGAATGTAGCATACTATTCATTGCTTCCATAAAAACAACAGGAGCATTCGTTAGTCCAAAAGACATAACCTTGTACTCATAATACCCATACCTCGTGGAGAAAGCTGTCTTCTCAATATCTTGCTCCCGAACACGGATTTGATTGTATCCCGACTGAAGGTCAATCTTGGAGACACCTTTGCTCCCTTCATTTGATCAAAAAGATCCTCAATACGAGGCAATAGGTATTTGTTCTTGATCGTTGCCTGATTGAGAGCACGATAATCCATGCACATATGCCAACTCCCATCTTTCTTCTTGGTAAAAAGGACAGACGCTTCCCACGGTGACACACTACGCCGAATCATCCCTTTGGACAACAAATCATCCAGCTGCTTCTTTAATTCGTCCTGAAAGGGCTGAGCCAAACGGTATAGAGACAAAGAAATTGGACGAGTACCAGGAATGAGATCAATCCGGAACTCCACATTCTGTTCTGGTGGCATTCTTGGAAGTTCTGCAGGAAAAACATTAGGGTATTCACTCACCACGGGAATATCCTCGATGAACAGGGAAGAGTTCGACTTTGCGTCAAGAGACCAAAGCAATGCAATTCATGAGGCTTGTCGGCTAGGGAACAAACTGGCCAACACAAACAGAGAATCAGATGGTGCACTTCCTTGAAAGACCAGCTCTTTACCAGATGGAGCTTGCAAGGTCACAGTCTTCCAATAGCAACAAATCTTAGCACAATAATTGTACAGTCAGTCCATGCCCAGAATAACATCAAAAGGAGATAGTTGAATCACCATCAAGTTAGCTGTGAAATTCTCATCATCGATGGTAATAGAACAGCCCTGACAGACTATAGAACTGGAAATGAGACCCCCAGGAGAACTGACTACAACAGACTGGGAAATATGCTACAAACTCAAACTCACCCTTCTAGCAAACTCAAGCGATATGAACGAATAAGTAGCCCCTGAATCGAAAAGAATAAAAGCCTCAAAGGAATCAACAAGTAAGGTACCTGTCACCACATCAGGATGGCCTACTGTCTCTGGTGTAGGCATAGCATAAACCCTAGGTGGTGCTGGTGTGGAGGACGCCCCAACACTCAGTGAAGGAAGGGCCGGAGCTGCCGGTGGAGTAGTGAACTGAGGTGGTGCAGAAACTCCCTGGTTCCAATAATATCCGACAGGGGGTGCTGAAGAAAACACTACAGGAGGAGCCCAAGCTGGAGGATGTTGCAGCATTGGAGCGGCCGCAAGCATGTGAACTGAGCCTCGAGATGAAGCCACTGTAGAAGTCGCATGAGCCGGTTTCCATTTAATGATACTGGAAGGGTTTTGCTTGCAAACAGACATCTTATGGCCTTCCAGGCCACACTGACAACAAGTTCCTTTGAATGAACACTCCAAAGCACGATGCCCTTCACCACACCTGAAACATATCATACCCTGACCTGGGGCAGGATGCATTAGCGGTGTGGATGAGGAAGGACGTGGCGCCGACGAAGCAGGCTGCCACTGCTGAATAGAACGAGTGTGCTGACTCCCTTGAAACCTCTTGGGGACTGGTCACTGAGAAGACCCATCTCCCCCACCAAAACTCCGATTTGGCCACTACCAGAACCACCAGCAGGGACAGGGCCACTTGAGGCCTGCCGCTGCGAAGTAAGCTCCCTCAACAGCTCCATTCCCCTGGCCTGCTCCACCACAGAGCTGAAGTCACGCAGACCAGTCACCCCCTAGAACATGGCGATACTCCTGGTTGAGGCCCCTGCAGAACCTCTTGGCCTTCTCCCTATCATCACTAGCCACTACTGGTACAAAGTGTACCAGATTGTTGAACCCAGCTTCATATTCTGCCATTGACAATTTTCCTTGAACAAAAGTCATTAGTGAACGTTCCATCCTCTCAAGGAAGGACTCTGGATAATACTTAGCTCTGAACTAATCCACAAAGAGCTCCCAAGTAACCGGTCCCTAAACGGGGGTCATAGCTGACAACACCCCTTCCCACCAGATATCCACCTGACCTTTCAGTTGAAAGGCCACGAAGCGCGCCTTTTGAAGAGACAACATCTCAAGGGCTCTAAATTGTCTCTCCATATAGCGGAGCCAATCCGCTGCCTAAACTGTAGTGCCTGCTCTGTCAAAAGTGTCCAGACGAAGCAACATCCACTCACGGAGGCTCATCCTAACCTCGAGTGAAGCCGGTGCAGCATCCGGTACAGCAACAGGTGCAGCTACAGCAGGAGGGGCTGCTTGCACTTGTTGACGGAGTTGCTGAACCTCTCTTTGAAGGTCCTGAAGTAAGGCGGCCGACGCGGCCTGAGCATCAGCAGCTGGGTGAGCAGTTGAGGTAACCTCCTCAGCGGCCTCACGAGCGCCCTCCTCAGCCGAGGATGAAGACACAGCCGGACCGCGTCCACGACCATGGCCACGACCCGCTTCACAACCACGGCCTCTACCTCTCACCATTTCTGAACACCAAGGATGTATATAGCTAACCAATCAGCTCAATAACAACAACAGTAGCACATAGTCAATTCAATAACAGTTCAACATAATGAAACATACCATCAGAATCGCAGATGGAATGGATTACCCAAATCCCACCTACTGTGCACAGTGTGTCAATTTAATATTTCAATTACCATAGACCTAAAGCCCACTCTGATACCAACTGTAACACCCTAGCTATGCAGAAGCCACAATGTTACCTAAACTCTAACACAATGCAACATTACAATTTAATTTCAACACTCTATCAACTAATGACAGACAAAGCTCAACACACAAGAGAACGACTATAAGAATTGAATCAGATTTCAGCAACATATCAAAATTCTAAATGTCCAATCATAATGAACTATTCAAGGTAGAAACTATCAAGAGTTTATATGGTGAATATCAAGCATTAACTAGTTCAACCAAGTCATTATGAATGACAATCTCAACCATCAGAACTCTATTTATTAAAAACCAAAATTATCAAATGAAAGATAATAGCATGTCCATTAACTAAAAGGTGAAATATGTGAAGTGAATGAAGTGATCTATGTGACTAATCCCTCCCAAAGCATGTCGTCTTCAGTATTTACCTAAAACAAATAAACACTAGCAAGAGTGAGTGCACGACTCAGCAAGTACAACAAAATAATATGGAAAATACTGGAACAAGAACATAACATGCACAATATTCGAATACGTATGTAGAATGAAATTGTGACACCCTGATTTTCAGAGCCTTTTTGAAATTTTCAAAATAAAAAGAACCCTTTTGTTTTGATGAGAATTCAAAGCTTAACTTGAAGTTTCATAATGGATTTAAGTTGACTAACCCAAACTTCAACTAAAGTTCCTTGTTAGTTTGCTGAGTTGTTGGAGTTTTGATGGTCTTCCCTTCTCTATCCATCTTCCGCTCATCTCTGGACCAGACCTCCCTTCGTCTGGGATCTAATGGTCCAGATCTCTCCTTCGTTTGGATCCAAAGGTCCGGATCTCCTTTGTGTTGTCCTCCTCTGGTCCAGACCTCCTTGGGTCTAGATCTCCCAAGTGCTTGGACCTCCCTGGGTCCAATTCTCCCTCTCGGGTTTCCTCTGGCTTACAACCTCCCCAAACCTATGCCACCCTCAGGTTCATCTGAACTCCTTTGGAACCCTGTTGAAGCTTTTCGTGTTTACTTGGACTTTCCTTCGTTGCTTGTAGCCTTGATACCTTCTCTGGAGGTTCCCTTCGGTACCAGCCCGGTAGTACCGCCCGCATCTTGCGGTACTACCACTTCTTAGGACCTCCCCATGTCCTCTAGGACCTCCCCTTACCTTTATTGGACCTCTCCATGTCCTACTGGACCTCCCCATGTCCTCTAGGACCTCCCCTTACCTTTATTGGACCTCCCTGTGTCCTTCAGGACCTCTCCATGTCCTCTAGGATCTCCCCTTACCTTTATTGAACCTCTCCGTGTCCTTTAGGACCTCCCCAGGTCCTCCAGGATCTCCTCCCTATCTATTTCCACCTCTATCGAATGAGAGTCGTCCGATTTGCATTGGGCGGTTTGATCTTGATCAGACATTCGGATGGTCCGAACGTCCCACCTCCTCTGAGCCCTTTGATCTTCGTTGGACGGTCCGATTTGTTGTGGCGTTCGGACGGTCTGAACGTCACAACCATTTTGGACCACCCGATTTAGTTCTAAGGCTGAGATCCTGTGCTAGCTCTGATGGGCCGAGCGTCCCAGTCATTTTGGGCGGTCCGATCAAAATCCAGCGGTCCCGACCTCCTCCTTGTACATCTGGACTGTTAAGACCTCCTCCTTGGAGATCTTAACCGTCCAGACCTCCCTCCTTGTAAATCTAGACCGCTAAGACCTCCCCCTTGGAGATCTTAACCGTCCAGGACCTCCTCCCTTGAAGATCTGGCTATCAAGACCTCCTCCTTTGGAGATCTTGGCCGTCCAGACCTCCCCTCTTGGCAAATCCGATCGTTAGACCTCCCTTGCGGGTGAGGTTCTCCTCCTACCTTTGCAGACCTCCCCGTTTATAATTGATCTTGACCGTTGGACCTCCCTTTCGGAGATCCAACCGTCTAGACCTCCCATGCGGGTGAGGACCTCCTCCTAGCCCCTGCGGACCTCCTCTTTTGCGCTTGCTCTTGACCGTTTGGACCTCCTTTTTGGAGATCCAACCGTCAGGACTTCCTTTGTGGGTGAGGATCTCCCCTTGATCACTTCAAGACCTCCTCCATGTCTTCGCAGGACCTCCTCTGCGGGTCTTGGCTGCCCCCACTGGGCAGTCACAACCAGTTTTCTTTACCTTTGATTGTGTCTTGGTGCAAGGAAGTCTTCACCGTATTTAATGCATGTTGTATCACATTAAATGCTCTCACTTTTGCAGTACTCATGTCATACCATTGTCACATTCCTTGCCTACTCCCATTGTCCTCTTTACCAACTCCTGATGACCCCTATCCTGGGTCATGTGCATTGGCTCCCGCTATATATAGTTTGGGTAGTCCTCCTTTCTCACTTTCTTCTCCATTTCTCCTCTCTGTCTCAACCGAACATACCTTAGACCTCCCTCCAAGTTCTTAGACCTCCTCTCTTGATTCTCTGGACCTCCTCCGACAAGCTCATTGGACCTCCTCCCGACCTCCCAATATCTCTGTTGGTTTACCTTGGAAGTTTTATTAAGATTTCTTTTGGATCTTGTTGGAGCTTTATTTGAATCATTTGATTTTCACATGTAGATTGTCAAGACCGTGTGGAACTAGAGTTCTGTGAAGGAGAGGAAGAAGCTCAAGACTTCGAGCAAGACAAGTTACACTCTTGATCATGTTGCACCCAATACTTCAAATTACTTATGTCGATTTCAAAGATGTATGCATGCTTATTTCACTAAGTTATATCAATGCCCAACTTTCAGTTCATAGTTATGCCTACTGCTTGGTATGACCACTATCCATGTTGAATCAACCTCATTGTCACCCTAGATAAATCTGGTTCTTGCAATAGTGAGCACCTGAAGCTTTTACAAAAATAAAATGCTTAGTCTTGCTTAGACCAAAATCTTGATTTGGGAGTTCTGGCCAAAAATATCACTTGTTCAAATGATTTGGGCCGTGGCATTGGTGTGTCATGGAGATTTTGGCTATGACATTGGTGTGTCATGGAGATTTTACTATTGGCCATGGCATTGGTGTGCCATGAAGGTTTAAAAAGCAAAATAAATGGAAAATGGATTTGGGCTTGGGCGAAGCTGGTTGTTTGGTTGGTGCATGTCTATGCACGAGGGTCGTGTGATCCGATGCCCCAGGGTTGAGGTTTGTCGCCCAAGTCAGTTAAGGACCGGTCTTTGAGACACCACTTGCTAAGCCTATAATGGGCTATGCCACAATTGTGCAACCACATGTCTCCAGTATGGGGCGTGGGACCTGGCCAACTAATTTGCAAAGCTCTATCGTGGTTGATCCGGTTGAGGCGGTGGGTAGTCATGTTACGACCATTGTAGTCCCACCTGGCATAAGAGGGGGCACCCCATTAACCCGGCGGGTTTCTATCCAAAGGGGGATTTATAAACCTTAATGTGGGTGGATCATGTGGAGCGATGCATTGTAAAAGCCTTATCATGTGCTCTAGACCTCTCACCAAAGGAAGTGTGAGGTGGTATCGACGGACGCCAAGCAAACTAGAGAATTCATGTCATGTGGGTAAAGTGTACAACCTCTGCAGAATGTAAATCTATTCGAATAGCCGTGACCGCGGTCATGGACATGCTGGCAATTTCACTCAAAGTTAGCTCTTGGTTTTGGTTTTCAAAAGACATATGAAATTGGTTTTGGTGGTTTAACCAAATTGGGTTTGGGCGGGAAGCCATGTGACAGGAGGGTATCCTTCACCATCTTGATGATAAATGCTATCCAACTGAAAATGGATTTTACAAAAATGAATTTTAACTATTGTAACCTGCCTTGAAACTTAATACTTGTATTTGAACTAAAATTGGCTTTATGCAAATCAACCATAATATGCTTTCCCTTGATATATCCCTATGCATGTCATTCTGTTAATTGACGGGTGTAACTTGTGAGCACGGTTGTTGTGCTCACTCTTGCTTGATTCATAAATTGAGTAGGTGAAGATTCCTACGATGATGAAGATGACCAACTCAATTAGGCCGCGCCCTCCAGCCAGTCACCTGTGGTGTAATGGGTGGACACTGTCTTTTGTTTTTCCGATGCATTTGTGTGCTCTCGGTTGCTGGGGCTTGTAAGCAACCCTTGTAATCAAACCTCCTTTTGTTGTTAATAAAACTGTTGTGGATGTTTTTGCTGTCACTTGTTTGCTGTGTGAACTGGTCGATGATCCTTGAGGACCAGTTTGGATCGCAGTGGACTTTAGACTCGTCCTCAAGCCCCACGACCTTCTTGGGTTGGCTCCTCTCGGACCTCCCTCGAGTAGCGCGTGGAGCTTGGGGAGGTCTGAGGTCCAACGACCTCCTCAGGGTCGGGACCCCAGACCTCCGAGTGGTTCTATCGGACCTCTCGGGAGGTCTGGAGGTCCTACTGGGATGTCCTCTCAGGACGTCCTGGGAGTCCTGGGGGTCCCTTTACCTTCTGCTAAACCAAGAGATCCTGAGGGACCTCCCGGGTGTGCCCTGGGCTGGGTTGCCACAGAAATGCATGCTCTTCTCTTCTGCTTATACCAGTATAGTCAGTGAACACCCGTCGGTATTCACTCATGCCTACATTATCCAAAATACGGGGATCCAAGGCCCGTTTGAAGAAACATTCAAAATGGAGATCCAAATTGCCCATATTGGAATGATGGGTCTTACTTGCCCATATTGGAATGATGGGACTTTATTTCCCACTCCTGTGGGTGAATCATGAACGAACGGATGAATGAATGCATTGATATGAAATACATCATCTCAAGAAGTATGGATTGACATCCATGAAAAGAAACAAGAATTTTTGAAATTTACTCGTAGTCCATAGAATTTAATCATAGCATGGCATCAAGCACTAAGAACAAATAACCGTCAATACAATCCACAATGTACTTGCCTCAACCGCAAGACGAAAGACGATGACAGGTGACCCTATCCTCAAATTCGGAATTTAACTTCACAAAAACTGACAAGCAAGCATTAGACATAATACTGAAATTAATCACAGCAGAACAACGATCCTCTAATCGATGGCAATTACGAATCTAAATTGATCCAACCAGCGGAAAGGCGATCGTTATCCTTGAAGACACGTGTGCCCACTGAATTCCCCTGCGAGGCGCTTCTCTCCTCTTCTTCTCCTCTCTTCCTCCCCTCCTTCTTCTTCCACGGTCGGCCACCAAGGCGGGGAAGTAGTGGTGCTGGAAGACGGCAGTGCGAGGAGTTGAATCAGCAGGAGATCTCGGTTGGGGAGGAGGTGGAGGCGCCAAGGAACTACCGGAGGGGCGGCGGCCAGGAGGAGAGGGGGAAAGGGGTGGCGGCCAAGCAGAGGAGAAGGGGGAAAATAGGGGGCGGCTAGGGTTTGTGGTGGGGAGGGTGGCACCCCCCCTTTGGCCAGCCACACATGGGCCATCTAGGCCAAGGCCCAGGGCCCAGGATGATGGATTTTTGCGAAAAACCCCTTTCTAAAAAGTCTAATCTGTCTTTTGCATGCTTTCTTCCTTGGTAAATAATCGGAGTATTACAGGTACGCTTCGATCGGTTTGGGGGAGGTGGCGCCGAGGAGGTGGTGAAATCGGTTTGGGGGAGGAGGCGTGCGTAGGCAGTATATATGGCGTGCAGATAGTGAGAGATAGCGGCGCTGCTTCGGTTTGAAAGTTTGAATAAAGGGGTGGCCAAATCTATATCACAGACGGTTTTTAATACAAACCGTCTATGAGGTATCACAGACGGTTTTTTTTAAAAACCGTTTATGATACTTCACAGCCGGTTTTCAACATGAACCGTCTGTGATATTAACTCTTTACGGACGGTTTTTAGCGCAGCCAGTAACACAGACGGTCGCTAAACCAAAACCGTCTGTGATTGTATTTAATAATGACGGTTTTGGTCAACCGTATGTGATGAGGCATCCAATATTAGCTTTTTTGTAGTAGTGTGCGTCATCCTCTTCACCTCGTCGCCCTCTTTCTGTTTTGCCCCTTCTTCGTATAACCTTGACCTGCAACGCCGGCGAGCCCTTGTGCCCTGAGCTCCACCGGCCGCCGGTGCCACGTCAGCCGCCTCGCCAGGTGACATGTTCGCCTCGTCAGCAATCGTGTGGTAGCCACCTTGTGCCACATCTTTGTCCGTCTTTGCCACATCATCACCACCCACCACTACCACGTCACTGCCACCTCGTGTCACCTCAGCACCATCCAAACCTTGTGAACAAGAGTTATATATGAACCATACACAACCCTTTTCTTCCACCTTGTTATATATGAGTCATACACAACAAACAGGCATGTCAACAGTGGTGGAGAAATGGTATAATGTAACGTCACATATACCATAACTGATAATAGTAGAAAAATATGAGCCATACATATATATGGCTTTTCAGCATACACAACAAACATGCATCTCAACAGCGGTGGGGAAATCTCCCACTTTCCGGACACAACCCCTTTCTGTCATCTTGTTATATATAAGCCATACACAACACAACAAACAGGTATCTCAACAGCAGTAGGAAATGGCATAACGTAACATCACAGGTACCGTAACTGATAATAGTCGAAAAATGATCCACCATTCAACAAGGTGCCAATAGCTTCTTGATGTTGGCTAAGTGATTGAATACATTTCAAGAACAGAATACATTTCAAGCTTCTGTTGCTACACAGCCTGAAAAATTACATGCAAAAAAAATGACAATCATTCGCATCTGTTACTACACAAGCACTGAATTTCTTGGGACGCAGTCGGCTGAGCTTGGGCTAGCCAATCCTCTAAAGATGACGTCGGCGGCGAGACGCCGCAAACCCTACCTTTCGAGGAGAGTCACTGAGGGGTGGCACGGATGGAGGAGTCATAGAGGAGGCTCAATGGAAGCCGTCGTCGGAGGGGGGCTCGCCGTGCCGATGGAGGACGGTGGTGCGATGGGGCGACGATGCAGATGGAGAAGGAGTCGCAGAGGTGGCGGCGGCCATGGATGGCGCATGGCGGCAGCTCTCCCTAACCCTAGCTCCTGTCTGACACCCCACCACCAAGGCTTCCGCTCTTGTGATCTGCACTCTCCTGCAGCCGAAGGGCAAACTCCAGGTTCCGAAGCACATCTCCCATTGAAGGACGATCAATGCGACGATGAGCGATACACATCTTAGCAATCTCAAAAAACTTCTTGAAGCACCGCGGAGCGATCTTCCCCTTTATACAGGGATCGATAATATGATTAAGGACGCCCTTCTTCTGGCAAATTAGAGCCCAATCTGCCAAGCTAGCTTGTTCCCTTGGAAGAGTGTGGTTCAAAGGCGGCCGAGCACAAAGGACCTCCAAAAGCACAACACCAAAAGAATACACATCGGCTTTCTCTGTAAAATGCCCAGTGCACAAATACTCAGGAGCGACGTAACCAAAGGTGCCCATGAAGGCCGTGGTCACATGTGTGTCATCCATCGATGGCCCAATATGAGCCATACTACAATTTGAAACCTTGGCAACCCAATCCTCATCCAGGAGAATGTTTTCTGTGTTCACATCACGGTGGATGATGGCGTGCTGCGCGCCTGTGTGAAGGTAGTGCAGCCCACGAGCCGCACCAATGCAGATCTCCAGACGCTGCGTCCAGGTAAGTGGTGGCTTCTGGGTGGTGTTGTACAAAAGCTCACGCAGAGTTCCACGAGCCATGTAATCGTAGACCAGAATCATCTCATTTTTCTCCTTGCAGTAACCGATTAGTGAGACAAGATGACGGTGGCAGAGCCTCGACAGCATCTCCGTCTGAGTCAGAAACTCACGCAAATGATCCTCAGCCTTGATAGTCACCTTGGTTGCTCCCCCATCAATCTCTCCACGGTAATGTTTGCCTGTATCATCCACACGAACAAGAAGCCTCTCATCAAAGTTGCTTGTCGCAGCTTTCATCTCCTTAAGTGAGAAAAGGCGGCACTGGTAGGGTGGCAAAGTCTCAACGTTTGGTTTATATTCTAGTACTTGATCCATTTTCTTAGTTGGGATGACCGTTTCGGATGGAGCTTCTAGTACTTGATCCATTTTCTTAGTTGGGATGACCGTTTCGGATGGAGCTGCTAGCTTGTACTTCCATTCCCAAGAAAATAGAGCTAGCCTTTGTTTCCCTTGGTCTTGAGCTTTCCTAAGCACCCGAAGATGTTCTGCCACATCTATCATCTCTGGACGTCTATCCATTTCCATCCTCAAGCATTCACCTGCTAGCTTTGCAACGCCTTCAAGAACCTTCATGTTGTTCTGACTAGCAATTTCAGCATCAAACATCCCTCTGATCCTTCTGATCCCTGCTGCAAGAGATTGGGTGAAACTTTCAACAATGCTGATCTCCCCATCTCCAACTGTTGCCTTTTTCCTAGTGATCAGTTCGAGCAGAACAGCTCCAAAACTATAAACATCACTCTTCGAGGTGAGACGCCCATACCGAGCAAATGAAGGGTCCATGTAACCTATGCTCCCTATTACATGCTCAGTGTATAGGGTCTTCTCCGTATTGACAAGTCTTGATATCCCAAAGTCAGATAATTTCGCATTGAAGCGGTCATCTATAAGTATGTTAGCAGGCTTTATATCACCATGAATGACCTTAGTATACATTTGCGAATGCATGTAGCACAATGCCTCTGCACACCCAACGGCAATCCCCAGTCGTGTATCCAAGGGGATGGGAATGTTGCCACGGTGAAGAAGGTCACTCAGGTTTCCATTAGGGATATACTCGGTGACCATCATTAGGGCATTTTCGTCAACGCAGTAGCCGATGAGTCTGACTACATTCTTGTGATTGATTTCACGGTGGACGGTCAGCTCTTTAGCGAAGTTTTCTTTCACATTATGGGTATGGATAAACCTCTTCACTGCAACCATGCTGTTGTCCTCAACAACTCCTTCATAAACTTCTCCAAAGCCACCTTTTCCGAGAATAGTTCTATAGTTGTTGGTAATTCTTTCTATCTCGCCTTCTGTGAAGCATTTTATGCCATGATTACTATGCGCTATCCACTTTGGTCTCTCGTCCAATTGGATCAGTTCCCCCACCTTATTTTCTGGAAGATCCATCTTATGAGTAACTAGTAAAGCACTAAATACCACCCGATAGCTTTGACTAAATTGCTGGACAACCTCGGAAGATGATCGACGCAGCAACAGTGACTACCTTAGACAATATGCTTTCTTTTGTGTACTAATCGGTACTTCTGGTAGTGCAGCATATATGTGCAAAACTGTCGAGCAAACCCAGCAATAGGCAATCCGTAACAAAATGTTTTCTACTCCCTTTTCAATGAATTAATGCAGCTCTTCTGCTATTTTTCTTCCACAAACTGGGGGCGTGATGACCTAAAAATTGTTTCCAAAGTGTTAACTTCAGTTTCAATCCAACAGAGATTTTAACAGTGCAAGGGTACTTTCCAAGAACCAACTAATTAGCGGTGATTTGTAACCAGAACAGATGTCCATTGGCCAAAATTGATGTGCCTTGTATTAGAGATGATTTAATTATAAAGAATATCATCTAGTTGGTGAAGAAGGATAGGGGAAAAAAAGCTGGGGATGGTACATATGTCATTTTATTCAATTCTATTGCCAGAGTTTACTGCTAGAAGTACTAGTGATTCATGGCATGGATAAGGAAGCGGATATGAATGGGTTGCATCAAAAGCACTGGAGAACTACTCGGCCGAGCTGCAAAATCTCCGTGAAGTTTTTGGACGAAAAGAGTCTCTCAAATCAAATCAAAACTGCAAATAGAAAGATGGCCATGTACGGATTACCATGATTGATTGAGCGCGACATACCTGTTAAGGATGGATTTACGGATGCCAGGCACGAAGCAATCGACTCCTCTTCTCTGTGGCTGGCGCTCACTACCGCTTTTTGCTTTTTCACGACAGCGACGCCGGGGGGGGTGCTTCAAATGCTACTGCCGGAGGGGGTGTTGGCCTAGATCTTCGATCGGAAGAAAATGTTCGGTAGAACGTCCCTGCTGGAAACCAATTGAAAACACTGAAGCACTCACATGATGTCTCTGGATTCTTGTATGACACACACGCACGTGCTGAAGCACTCAAGAACTAGAAACTCACGAACACAAGGAAAACAGAGAAAACGAGTTTGGTGCTATTCAACTGCCGCGTAGCTTTTTTGTTTCATCTTCTGTTAAATAACCTGAGAACACAATCCAACAGATACATGCAAACCGACCGAACAAAACAGCCGATTCTCACGCTATGATCCACAGGATTCGTGCCATCCCCACGACACGATCTGGTATCACGACTAAGCCCAGCTACATGCATGACTCTGCCAACTAGGCCACTGACTAGCTCAAATCACTAACAAACTTTATGCAAACTACTCAAAATACTAATGCAAATACACAACTAGATACATGGTCAAGATTATTTCCAACAATCTCCCCCTAATATTGACTTTACTTACTTCACAAGCCGAAGTCCGATTTCCTGACGCATCTCCAAGGAGTTTTGCCTTCTTCTTGTTGATCGTGCCGCCGGTGACACAACTTGCCGGCATCTTTCACTTCATTACCTCAGCTCCAATTGTCTTTTACCGGTAACACAACTAGACGGCGACAGGAGACTCTCACTAGAGCTTACACACATGAGAACTTAGATACACCTACAAAAACTCATGCACACACACATGCATCATGCACTGACTCACCTACATGCATGATCATAACACAAATACACGCACATATGTAACACACCTCTCGCGTGCACAAAGAAATAAATGACACATGCAACACTTCTATTGTGCCATATACACAAATAACTAAAAAAAATACAATCGTGCACTAATACTCGTACACGGACTCAACTACATGCAGGAAGGGAAAAAATGATGAATCCTCCTTGTGCTGCTCCCCCATGACGCTGGACTTCTACGATGTGAGCTTGGACGTGAGCCTAGTCGACGGCTGCCCCATCGCGATGACGCTCTTCCACAGCTCCGGCGTCAACTGCGTGTGTTGCCGGCTCTGATACCAATTGTTAGCCTAATCTTCGATCGGAAGAAAATGTTGGGTAGAACATGGTCTCGGCAGAACGTCTCTGCTGGAAGCCAATTGAAAACACTGAAGCACTCACATGATGTCTCTGGATTCTGGTATGACACACACGCACGAACACAAGGAAAACAGAGAAAACGAGTTTGGTGCTACTCAACTGCCGCGTAGCTTTTTTGTTTCATCTTATGTTAAATAACCTGAGAACACAATCCAACAGATACATGCAAACCGACCGAACAAAACAGCCGATTCTCACGCTATGATCCACAGGATTCGTGCCATCCCCACGACACGATCTGGTATCACGACTAAGCCCAACTACATGCATGACTGCCAACTAGGCCACTGACTAGCTTAAATCACTAACAAACTATATGCAAACTACTCAAAATACTAATGCAAATACACAACTAGATACATGGCCAAGATTATTTCAAACAGGGGGTTCAACACGGAAGAAACGATGCTACTGCTTTTTCACGAGTCGTACGCGGAACGACTTTTTTTTCACGTTGTGTGCTATAGACAATCGATAGCGACCCGAATAATGGAGAAAGAGAACCTCTTTATTCATAGATTCATCTCTTTAAGTACAATAAAGTCCTATTTAGAGACTAAAACTCACTGATAGTAAATCAGGTATTACACCTATCAACCTTTAAATAAGGGTTTCCTAACACTCCCCTTTAGGCGAATATCGTGTCATGCATGTCTTATAAATTTTTTTTCAAAAAACCCAGTGGAAAAAGGGATCGAAGAAAAAAAGTACATTGCATCCGCAAGTTGTATTGCATCGTTGCCTCGTTAAAAACCTTTATCTTAACTACTATAATTTGGAGTTTAGTCCGCGCAGCGAACGATCGTCCCACCCTTCTCTTCTGTTACTTTGCGCCCGCCGCCCCACCCACCCGCTCTCCGCCTCCTCCCCGCAACCGCCGCCCCCTCACCTTCCTCTCCTCTCTCGCGCCCACCGCTGCCCTTCCTCCCTCCCCACTCTCCCCACCCGCGCCATTCGCCTTCCACGTTCCCCACCCGTGCCCCTGACATCGCGCCGACACGCCGGATCAACCCGCGCCGCCGACCACTCCCCACCCACGCCGCTCGGATGCGCACCTGCGCCGAATCTGGTCGGGGGGGGGGGTTGTGACGGGGAGAGGGGGGAGAGGGGAGGGAGAGGGAGAGAAAACCTAGAGGTTGAGTCGCCAAACCGCCGCCCTGCACCTCCCTCGCCTGTCGCCCGTCTCCCTCGGCTCTCGCTCTCCGCCCCCATTCCTTCGGTCCCCGCCGCCGGCGCAGGCCCAACCCAACCCCTTTGGCGTCGACCTCTCCCCCCAAGCCACCGCCTCCTCCCGTCATGTCGCCGTCCTACGAGCAGGCGGTGGGCTCCTCCAGGGGACAAGTTGGAGGCGGGGAGGAGGAGGGGACAAGCTGGAGGCGGGGATGAGGAGGAGGATGAGGATGGCTCCGGGGCGGCCCTCCGGGCGCACCTGCTCGCCGACTTCAAGTCCATGGTGGGTGACGGTTTTGGTTTTGGGGCTTATGTTCAGAGGTTTTTGATCGTCTTTGACTTTGTGTGTGTTGGTGCAATTGTCGAAGAAGGTGGTGAACATGGGGAGTCTGGAGGTCGGCTTGCCTCGGCGTCTTGGATGGCGTGGCGGCGTCCGACCCCTCCTCTGGAAGGTCCCCACTCGCCTTCTCTTCTCTTCTATTGCCGTTGTTTTTTTCCATTTCCTTGTGCTCGAACTTTTGGTTCTTTAGAGTTGTTTTTGGGGAGTTTAGTGGGGAAATTTGGGACTAGTGAGGGTAAGAAATGGAGTAATGAGTACCATGTTAACATGTTATTGTTGGTGTATTTTGGTTGCTTGGAGGTGTTTTAGGGGATTTTGCAGGGTTTAGAATAGAAATTTAGGAACCAGAGATTACGTACAAATGGGGATCGTGACTATGTTAATTGTTATTGTATGCATTCAGGGGAAAGCAAGCGTTAGTGTACAAGGTTTGCCCTGCTTTAGAGTAGGTGAATTTTGGGTTGTTAGTGTGAACCTGTCCATGCGCTAGGCATAATTGAGTGAAATTATGTACGACTAGGGCAATGCAGAAACACATTGTTGACAAGATAGCTTGTTATGCCAACACTTTCTGTTTCTCTGTGAATAATCCATATGTATGTGATGCCAACTGTATTTTAAAGCTTGATCCCCTGTGAAGCTTTGACATCTCTTGATATGGATCACTCCTTTGGTGTTTTGAATGCAGAATTTTGTTTATTGTTTTGATACGGATCATTCCAACTTAACTATGGGTCGATTGCATACACCACATTTATTGTTTTGAGGATAAGTTTAATGATTATCTCACTGAATTAAGTGCTTGCATTGGCATTTTTTTTGCCTCCAAAGTTTGTTCTCAAAATTCCATCTCAATATTAAACACCCAAGGGCCTAACTGGTATTCTCTATTCTTTTTGTATATCTTTTTTTCTTTGTGAAGCTTTGCCTTAAGAGTATAGTTTTGCTTGCATTGATCCATGTTTAGTTGCTGACAATTGGTTTACCTGAATGCTATGAATGACCAGGGAGCAATCGATTTTTAATTGTATGATCTTGAATCTGTTTGAAGAATACAAGTTCTTTCCGAAGTATCCTGATAAGCAGCTTAAACTAGCAGTTGTGCTGTTTGGTAAGTGTATCTTCACTTTGCTACACATTCATAAGCCAGCTGATGTATACAATTGCGACCTGAGTTTACCTTTCTCTTTAAAACTATTTTCCAGTTCCGTGTCAGGTGAACTTGTATGCTAATTGTCAGTCTTGTGCTTAAAAAGCTCATGGCTTATGAACTTGTATACAAAGTTTGTTCTGCTGCACTATTATTGTTGAACAGATCCACTATCCAGTTTAGAAAACTACAGCTCAAGTGAGGTTGATGTGTTCATTTTATGTTTTTACTGTGTTGGATTGGGTTAGTACAATGGCACACTTATCCTTTCTATAAAGAAAATGTGTGCTTCGTCAAGACCTATCTTCCTTTCCCATGTGATGCTAGCCAAGCAATGCAAATTTAATTCATGGAAATAAGTACTAATGATCATCGATAGAGTGAGGTTTTTGCCCTACTATTTTTTGTTTCTGGGTTATCTAAAGTAGGGAGGTTTGCAATGTGTTTTCCAGGTGCTTCAGGAATAGTATTGTCCTTGGTTTGCACAGTACATGGTCATGAAAAGGTATCATACTAATTTGTCTCCTTTCTATTTTTGTATAAATTATTCTGACAATGATGAATTATACAATTACAATTTTATCTTGGCAGGGCAAGCATTGAACCAAATTTTCATGATTTATATTTAAAGTTCTTTGACAAAGTAAACTGAAGATCCTTGAATAAGGAAATAATGAAAGCTACATATATGAACCGTATAGTAACTTGTTATCCTACGTATCAAATGTTAGCTTTGTGTGAGCTTTTAGAATTTCCTTTCTATACCAAATTTCAGTTGTTTGTAAGATATTGGGACTTCCTATGTCACCACTGAACCTACCCAATTGTTGTAAACACTTTTTGATGGTATTAACTTGATACATAATATTATTCCAGGAAGTTATGTTCACCTACCAGGACCATCCTACTTTTTTTTTCTTGTGTTTTTGGTGTTTGCTATGATGTACCCTAAACCCGAATGGTTGAATATTGCACTGATGCAGCTAGCACTAAGTAATGAATTGTGCCATTTCTATGTAAACATCTTCAGCACACATTCAGGTGTTCTATTGGACAGATGATATGAACAATGCACGTATGAAAAGATGATGCCTTATAGCTCCAAAACCCAACTACCAACCCTTATCCACATTTTACATGTTGTCGTACCGACAGAAGAAACTCTATCTTACAGAATAACTCAATTTTGCAGGTATTATAAGAGAGCGAAGGCTGTGTTCAAGTAACTTCAATTGAAGAAGGAGCCCTATGTTGTGGAGCTTGATCAACAAGGTTTGTTTTACCTTCATTTTCATATTGCTAATGTATTGGTTTTTATTCTTTGAATGTAATTTTACATTGAGATCTTCTTATGCTATTTGTTTTTCCATTTGTAGAAGATATTGTCTTTAATATTTACTGTTATGTCCTTTTGTTCTCAGACTTAGGTAATATGTGTATATGTCCTCAGCTTTCAGCCATGTTTTTCCGGTGGAAGTTTCATAGTTCCATTCAAACAGTGGCGGATCTAGAAATAAATAGCATTGGGGTCACTCTTACTAGAACATCAGGGTCATTACTTATTTACAAAGTTCTTTATGCTATTTCTACTATAATCTTAGTAGGATTAGTAAGAAGTCATCAGGGTCATGACCCCAATGACTCTATGCTGGATCCGCCCCTGCATTGAAATAACCAGGGTGTACTTATGGAATACATTTTTTTAGTCTGTTATCATTCTAATTACTCATTGATATCAAGTGATGAAGGACACAGCATAGTAAAGCAATAAGGTTACCAGATAATAGGTTAAAAAAGTAAGCAAACTGGACAGAGGACATTGGCAAAGTGATGGAAAAAAAGTACGGTGTAAAGGCCTTAAGGATGCATCCTTTTCCCCTATTCGTCTGTTCCCATTTTACACAATAAAGTAAAACGATCAGTTACACTAGACATAATCAATCATCTCTACCATCATTCCTTTTTGTTGGTTTTAGCCCTTAAACATATATTGTTCTTGGACCTTTCTTTTTTGACGTATATATATTTTTCTTAAGACCTGTGACACTAAGACACATGATCATTTTGATGATGGAACAATTATTCTGGTTGTGATGCAGAGGATGGTTGGGAGATTCAGGATGCCTTATCTGACATGGTTGGCAGGCGTACTGTCCCTCAAGTTTTTGTCCATGGAAAGCACTTGGGAGGCTCTGATGGTAGTGTTCTTGTACACAAATCAATTACAGTGAGGATTTCCATAAACTCTCTTTCAAAGTTGACTCCTAATTTTTTTTACTTTTCATGAAAAAAATGCAGATACTGTTGAAGCGTATGAAAGTGGGAAGCTGGCTAAACTTTTGAACATCGGAGTCAAAGACGATCTTTGAATGTCAGTTTATCATCAAGGGCCTCTCTTGTTTTGAGGTTATCAAGTCATTGCTACGCGATATTATGCAATTCTAAATATACATTTCCATAGAATCTGTCACTGAAATTTTCACTACAATTTAGATCTTTTTAACTGTACTTGGTGACATCCCCTCCATTCTCTCTCATGTTGTATCATTTGCAAGCACAAACATCAAACCATTTCTGCATTACCATGCATACATATTCCTTTTATTAGATGCATGCGTACATGTTCGACAGCCAATATAAATGTGTGCTATCAGGTAACATAAATTGATTAGTTTGCTTCTCCGTAAAGTTGTAACACTATTGCTAGGATTGTCCACAGCTCTTGGTTAAGACAAGAGGCTTCTAGTGTAAAGGCTGGTTCCGTCAATACACTCGCTCGTCGTCACTACAACAAAACTATCACGTAGAGACGCTTTTGTTTTGACGCTTTTATGTCTGTCTCTACGCCGAGAAACACCTCGTATGTAAAGACGCTTCTCAAAACGTTTTATATGACGCCACAAAATCTCTTACCGTAGGAAGGCACATATACGTTTACATTCATGTATAGAGACGAATCTTGAGACGTTTGAGAATATGTCTGAGAATTAAGAGGACAAACTTTTACTTATAAGACGAATCTTGAGATGTTTTAGAATATGCCTCTATAGCTCTAGGAAAAATATTTCGTTTTAATTTTTTTCGGTGGGAACCGAAAGGACCAAAATTACCGAAAATAATTTTGAAAGAATTTCGTTCAAACGTTTTGGATCAAATATGAATTTAAAATTTAAAACATTTGCAAAAATTAATACATGGAGGGGGATTCGATCCCGGCTCGCCGGAAAAACAGCGACAGCACCTTGCCGCTGGGATGTCTTTGGTCTATTATTTTTTTGTTGGTTTTTACTCTCTTTAATCCTCTTTCTTGCCCCTATCTGATTGCATCCAACAAACAACTACATGACTATTCGGATCCCCCGCTTTTCCAAGAATCAGAAAACATGCTGCCACCTTGTAACATCTCAAATTTTCTAAGCTTTAAAAATCCTTTGAATAGTGGTAGAGAGAAAATTCACCATTTGGATTTATTTGAATTAATTCAAAAGCTTAAATTGGAATTTGAGTAACAAAACAATTTAATATGACTAAAGTCAACATGAACAATGGCCAAAACTATTTTATTTGGATTCTATGTGCTTGGATATATTTTCTAGAATTTTTCCAAGTTCATTTGCTAATTTCTATTGCTTATTTGAATTCTCAGTATTTTCTAAAATGGAAAAGCTATTTAAAATCTCCAAATAGTCCTTGGGCCTAAACCCACTCCTTCTCCGTCCGTCCCGACCAAAGATGCAGCCCAAGCCTAAGAGCCTTAGCTCACTTGACAAGTAGCCCCGACAAGTCGCCTCTCTCTCTCTCTCTCTCTCTCTCTCTCTCCACGCGCTCTGCTCATCCTCCACCGTTCGATCAGGTTTGGACGGTCCGATGGCATTGTGCCGTCTGACCGGTCCGAACGTCACCGTGTTTGTGAGCCGTCCGATCAGGATTGGACAGCCAGATCCTCGCCCCCGCGCACGCACACCTCGCCCGCACCCCGCACACGCTCGGGTCCACTCGTTAGCCTCACCCGCGTTATTTTCCACTCGCGCTCACCCGAGCCGCAGCCGCTGTCAAGTGGGCCCCACCCCCGTTCTGTTCTTCGTCTCCGATTCCGCCTAGGAGTTCATTGCGCCAGCCTGCTTTTTAGGCGTCCGTGCCCTGGACTCTCCCGAGCCGCCATATTTAAGGGGGAGGCCAGCCCTCGACGCCCTCACCCCAACCCTAGCCGCCTCCTACTTTGTCTTTAACCCTAGCCGCCACTAGAGCTCGGAGATCCAATCTCGCCGCAGAACTCCAGCCGAGCGATTCGCCACAGAACCAGAGCAGCCGAGCCTCGACACCTACACCTCCGGCATCGCAAGAGCGAGGGCTTCCTCCTGGTCACCTTCGTTTCGCCGGAGCACCGCTCTAGCACCGTCGCCGTCAAGCCCGAAGCCTCTCCGCCGCTCCAACCTCGCCGCTGGTCGCCACAGTTGTCCTCAAGCACCCGTGAGCACCTCGTTGTGACCCCCGTCGCACCCTCTACCTCCCTGTACCACCCACCGCTGGTGAGACGCCGCCGTTCGCCGTGCCGTTGGGATTCGAGCACCGCCGTCCCTGCCGCCGTCCACGTCAGCGTCCACCTCAACGCCCTAGCCTCTGTGGCGCGCGCGCGTCAGCTACGTGGGCACCGCGTCAGCGCCATGTGCGCGGTTGTGCCACCTCAGCCCCGATCCAGATCCAGAGGCTCGGTGGACTTGGTCCACCGTGAGCCCTGTCACTGACGTGTGGGCCCCACACGTCAGGTTTTTCTTTTTTATTTATCTTTTTCGGAAATTCCTTCGCTGACGCCAGCATTGCGCAATAATCCGGGTTTTCTTTTAAAGAATAATTCAGAAATTCAGTAAATCCAATTTTTTAGGGTTTTCTTTAGATTCAAACTTCCAAACCTCATAACTTTTGCATCCGAACTCCAAATCCGCCCATTCCAATTTCTAAATTCGTCTAAATTCAAGATCTATCTATTGGAGATTTTTATTTATTTTATTGGAGTTATTTGCTTCTGTTATTTATTTATTTTATTTGTTTGCTTCGTTTGCGAGTAGACTTCGACACTTCGGGAAGATTTGAAGAAGAAGGAACACATCAAGACCAAATCAATTCCTAGACCTGTTCCAAGGCAAGTCATGCTTTGACCATGTTGAAATCCCAGTTTTTCAAATATTATTTTAATTCAAAGTATTGCATTTTATTTCAAGTAATTATTTAAATGCTTTTGGGATTAGTTATTAAATCCAATCTGTTTTGCCTTCCTTGTATAATTGTTATGCCTTGATCCTTTGTCACTCTAGTTGATAATTAGTTGGTAATACTATAGCACCAACGTGGGTTGGTTAGTACGATTAGATTGCTTAGCCATGCCACGAATCACCTATTCATGTAAAGTGCAATTATTAACTTGACTAAGTGACTATGTAACTTTGTAATAATCTGTGTGCACTATGTGTCTTTGTGGCATGTGTTGCACTTAAATCAACTGGGTGGGAAAAAGGTTTAGACTGAGGCAAGTGGAAGGAACTGTGTGACATGGTGGCTATGTGATATGGGCTTGTGAATCTGTGTGTCATATTTATCTGTGTGCCTTAGTTAGAACAATGGAAGTCTTGCCTCGGTCACTTAAGGACTGAACTTTGTGCGCCATTGAACTGAGCCCTCCTGTACGACCACATGCCTGTTATGGGACGGGCCTAGCATAGTAAGATACGAATTCTTGGCATTGGTTGCTCAGGCGGTAGGTTAGGCTATGTGAATAGGGTGGAGGTGTGTGCTACCATGTAGTCGCATCGCGGGACGGTTCGCCGCTTCCCTGTCCAACGGTGTGTGTTGTACCATACACTGTGTATGGTTTGGTATGACATAAGCACATCGGGAGCATCTATGTTAAGATGAAGTTTCTGAAATGCTTTGTTACGATTAGTGCTTGCAACACTGGTTGTATCTTGTGGGTAAAGTGTACAAACTCTCTGAGTGTAAACAATCTATTGAATAGCCGCGTCCTCGGTTATGGACAATGCTCGAGGATTTCACACGAGGGTAGATCTTTAAAAGCTGTGTGGGAAGGAGCTGTGTGATCTAAAGCATATGGCTATGTGAACAATCTGTTTAGGTGTGTGTGTCTTTGTGAAATCAAGCTATTAAAATTATTATTATTGTCTATTTGTTTTACACCTTTCAATCTATTATTGTATTCAATTGCAAATGTTGCATTTCTGCAAAAGAACCACAAAATGCCATTCCCTTGTAATAAGCTTGCATGTATAAATGCATTTCTGTGGTGTGACTTGTGAGTACGGTGTGTACTCACGCTTGCTTTAAAATAAATCAAGCAGAAGAGGAGGAGTCTTCACCAGCATTCGAGGAGGAGTATATCGAAGGTGCCTGATCGTGAGGTCTAGATCGATCGGTTACTGTGGTGAATCGATGGGACACCGCCGCTTTTTTGTTTCATTGCTTTATTTCTCTGTTAGCCCTGCGTGGCTTAATAATTGTAAACTCGACCATAAGGTCAAACCATTATTTATTAATCAAACTATTCGTTTATGTTACTATTTGCTTGTGTGGATTGATACTCATCTTTGTTGATACTGTGTGCACTAGCGTGATCCTGGACTAGTGCATGAAACACAGAGGGTCCAGAATTGTAATTTTGGGTCCCGACACACCCCACCGCCGCTGCGCCCAGTGGCAGATCTGCTCCACGCCGGGTGCTGCTCCCTCGGCTAGTCGTCTGCTCCACGCACCGCCCTCCTTCGGCTGCTCCACGCCCGGCGCTGCACCCAGTGGCGAACCTGCTCCACGCCCGGCGCTTCTCCCTCGGGTGCTCCACGCCTTCTCGGCTACTCCACGCCACGCGCCGTCGCCTCCTCGGCTGCTCCACGCTTCGCTGCCTCAGTGGCTTGCTCCACGCCCGGCGTTGTGCCCTCCCTCGGCTCCACGCCCGGCGCCTCACGCCCGCGCCCATGCGCCCTCCCTCGGCTCGGCTGGGTAGGTAAGAACACTTGAACCTGCCCAGATCCGCCCCTGATTGGCTGATTGTTGATTCCTACAAGGCTACAATCCATGTCCAGATGTGAGATGTCCTATGTATTTGATGCATTGTTGTTCACTTTGTTCCATCATCAAGCATGTAAACATTGCTATACACTACCTGCATGGATGGAAAATAGTTGTCCATGAATAAGAATTTGAAGGTTGTTGTTTGTAGAGCTAATAAGGAAATATCAATTTCTTAGAAAAAGCTTTAATTAGTTTGGACATCAGTTCTAAACCCATGTTTATTAGGTTAAAGGTAAACGAAAATCATATTGTTTGCATCAATTGCTTGTGCATATGGAAAAGACAGACATGACACAACATGATTCTTCGCTTTTCTTGATCCGTAGGTCTTAAAGCGCAACAAACCAACCCTTGAAATGGTGTACCATATTCTTTGGTTTCTCTAAGGTTGCGGACATGTGTCAGTATTTTATTAGCTTAATAATGCATGTGTAGTGTGTTTCTTTAGTTGTTGAATATTCAATGGATTTGTTTTTGTACAAATTCTTATTGCACCTTAAATACATATTTGTAAATTTGTGGGACACTGAAGTGGTATGCAAATTAAACTGTGCATTGAATTTGATTTCCATCTAAGATTACCTTAACTTGGTAATGTACTTCAGGATAGGAAGAAGATTATAAAAAGCTTGAAGGGGCACATTATGAAGCTTGCTCTCAATGATTATGGATGCCTTGTAGGTAATGTCTATATTTGCATTTCTCAGCTTAAATAGGAATTCTATGTTGTGATCGTAAAATGATTATCCCAATCGAGGATTGAAATCCTACGGTAACCGCCGGTTACCGGCCGATTACCGCTACTCTGGGAGGGCGGATACGGGATCCCGGCCGTAATCCCGGCTATTCAAATTTAAATTCAAATTCAAATGATTTTTAATCAAATTTGAACGAATTTCATCCGGAGAAAACGGTTTGACCGGTAACGGACCGTAACCGGCGGTTACCGTATACGCGGCTGGCCGGGATCCATCCCGGGACCGGTTAGATGACCCTTGATCCCAATGCTATACAAATTTTTTTTAGTTCATTC
Organism: Phyllostachys edulis; assembly: GCA_036346405.1. Taxonomy (NCBI): domain Eukaryota; kingdom Viridiplantae; phylum Streptophyta; class Magnoliopsida; order Poales; family Poaceae; genus Phyllostachys; species Phyllostachys edulis. The sequence continues at coordinate 70,029,034 of CM070549.1, forward strand.
TACCGCGCTACGGCGAGGACTATACTTGTATATCTGTGCATGGTCTCATGTGCTTTGTGCAACCAGGAACTATTGCTTCAGCCAAACCATGGTCCCATCTGTTGTTTATTCATTCCAAGGTACTTTATAGTTTGCCTATTGCTTCAGCCTATTCTACTTTGTCAGCAAACAATAGCAATCACTAATCAGCAGAATGCAATTTCATGAATCGCATACGATTTGGTGGTATAGGCAGCATGTCTTAACTAATAAAAACTAAAGTTTAGGTGCATATATTCTATAATACAATGCAGTCAACACATATGCAGTTTGGGCAATTTCTGAATATACTGTAAAGAATTCAACCGTACTGCTTGCTTTTGTTGTAGATTTATATAATTATATGTAATCTGCTAAAGATGAACCTCTTTCTTCACAATTTATTTGTTAGGTGCTTGTTAAATATCAGTATGATTATAGGAACCAGGCCTACACACTGTTCTATATGATTTTCATGCTGTCAGCCTGTGCACTCTTCTCAAAGACATGGATTGAAGTATCTGGTTCATCAGCGAAGGATGTTGCCAAGAAGCTCAAGGTAAAAACTGATTTGTATGAATTATCTGTTGTTCTGATTAACTAGGCAGGTGGTGAGTGTTAGCAACCTTATTTGTATTTGAGATCAAATCTCTCAATTGGTCATATCTTTTCTGGAGTTCTGTGCATGTTTCTGTACATTTAATTTGGTGAATTCTCAATTGATCTGATCTCTAGTTTTTTACTTAATGTTTTGTTAATGGGAATGCAAGCTAACTCTTGTGTCTATTTTCAGATTTGACCAGCCTACAAAAGATGCTATCGTTCATTTCATCTTGCGCTCTGCTATGAAGCTCTCTCCTTATGGAAAGGTCAGTTGTTCTGCAGTGTCGAGTGAGTCAAGTCAGTCCTACTTGATATGCCACACATATCAGCAGAGTATCAAACCCCCCTCCCCATCCATCCACTCACCCCAATCACTACCACAGAAAAGGAAGGCAAATGCATACGCACGAGCACGATCCTTGATGTTTGATTTGGATGACAGCTGATATTTTAAAAAATATCGCAGTTGGTGGTTCTATCAGCCCTGAAAGGAGTAGGAAGCAACTTATTTGAGGCAGAAGATGTGAAGCCTTTGTTCTCTGATCTTCTGGACCGTCGTAGTCATTATCAGAGTGGGCTTGATTCTAAGCAGAAGATCCTATCCACCCATGAAATATAGATCTTGTGCATGCTTTTGGAGGTAAATGCATCATCATGCCTGTATGTCCATGCACAATTTTTATATGCCATACAATGGCATTGCCATTATACATCTTTGTTGCTGATGTGTTTATTTACTGTTATTCGGAAGGTTCTGTTCTCAGTGTCAGATCGTGCAAATATTGGTTTTGACAAGTTTGAAGCTCTGTTGAAAGCTTTAAGGGTGAGCAAAACCTTCAATTCTATACATATTCCAAATTTATCTACTGGGATTTACTCTGACAGTATGAAATTTCAGGTTGATGGCTTGTCTCCAATAGGAGCTAGAGTTTTTCTTACCTACTATTTGGAGCAAATTGGTTGTCAACAGACAGGTGTACCATGTTTTATTTAAGGAGATGTTTAAGTAATGATAAAAGCTTCACTGATATTTAATAGCTTGTAGCCTTGTACCATCAAATGTCAGTTTTTCTCAGGTTTGATAGTTTGTAGCTGTCTAAAGTTGTTCAGTCAATTTTGGCCAAAAAAAAAAATCAGTTGTTCACAGGGTATGTTCTGAAACTGTCATAGGTTTAGACATGTTTACATGCTATTTAATGAAACACCAATTGTGATCTCCTAATACTTATGATTATTAGGAAAAGTTAGAATATGTATAATGATTTTCCATGTAGTATCTGTAAAATCATTCTGACTTGGGTAATTCAACACGAGCAACAAATAAATGGTGATGCCGGCCACCGCGAGTCAAACCTGCAGAGGGAGTTGAACAGATACATTTCCACTACCGCAGCCTTTGGTGGTGTGTGCATTGGCGCTTTGACTGTCGTAACCGACTTCATGGGTGCTATTGGATCAGGAACTGGTATATTGCTTGTAGTCACAAACTCCAAGGTGAGGGATCTTACAAAGCATGAGCTGTAGCTGCTGATTGATCGTGGCATTCTGAAAATCCCAGACCGTAAAGTAGTGGAGAAATGAGTTTTGTCCACGGGGTTTTTGGCGTTGATTTTCGTGTAATGGATAATTTGTCACTTGAGCATCTTCTGCCGAGCAATTGTTGTCACATGCTATAGTATACCAATGAGTTGATTGTCAGTGGTCTTCCGTTCCCCAAAGGATAAAACAGTATCTATTTTGGTGTATATTTATTGTACTCAAGACAAATACGCTCCATTTTTGTTTGTTTTAATCGAGGAGCTAGATTGTAATTTTTGAACTATCATCTGCTGAAAACCCATTTAACCAGAAATGTCATTGATCTAAAATAGATATGCTTTGATTTGTTTTCCTGTAAGTACCTGATGTAAAACAAATTCGATGATCAACCGGAGAAAGACAAAGGAAGCGAAATGTAAATCTGATCACTTCTTAGAGAGCAAATAAGTTAAAAAAAACTATGCACTGGCACTGATGTCAGTTCATCGTCACCAAGAATGTTTAGTTCTTGCGGTGCACTCCGGTGCGGTTCTGATCTGGTACACGAGCGACTCACAGCTGCTACCGCCACCTCTGCACCACCTCTGATTCTGATTCTGATACTGATCCCGAGCGTTTTATCCATTGCTCATTCCTCAAACAATCCATTGAAATCCTAGCATGTAGTTAATTAGCTTTTCCATGTGGCTTGCTGATTACGGTTGCGTACTCATATTTGCTAAATCAACTGCAGAGGAAACTTGAGAGAACTATGACAATCTTAATGAGGAAGGTTTTAGTGGACCTCCGGATAGCAATGATTACTAGTATTAGGTCTCGATCGCGCTCATGTGTGCCTGTGATTTGGAAGTTCTTTTGTCTGGTAATATATTAACTTTGTGCTTGGATGCTTGTGTCAGTATTAAAACCGGCTATTAAGCTTATTCTTGTGTAATAAAAGTTTAGCTTTTGTTCTAATCGAAAGCTTGTTATTCTATGTATTACTTCACACCTACACATTCTGAATGGGTGTAAAAAGTTTGACATCCAATAAACGGGGTCTTTCAAATATACTCACAGCGCGAGCGAGCCACGCCGCGTTGGCACGCCGACCAGACCGTCCAACCAATAGAATCGCTTAGCAAGCGGAGCGGCCACAAGTTCCGGTCTGCTCCGCAGCGAGAGGCGCGGGGTCCTAATCATACAAAATCATCATAATATAAACAAATTTATGTCTCAATTGAATTCACCGAATGCCAATTCAGATCATTAATAAAAATCCCTTCAAGAAAAAAAGGGTTATATCTTGACAAATTTTCTCTAGGCATGTTTTCTGTTGTGCAAGACAACTAAGGCTAAAATGTTTAATCAGTACTACAAAATATGAAAATCCTATAGCGGAAGCTAAAGATTTTAAGAACCTGGTGTAGATTGTAGAGAAGAAGTGACAAAGCCTGGCAAACATAGGGACTCAATGTTACCAAATTCCTGCATGGTGATCCCAGCAGAAATAGCAAATAAATGATATCCCTTTATGGATTCAATTAACACAAATCTTGAAATCCCTTTATGAAAATTGGCAGAATTAAGCCTCATATTCAGTTCTTTTAGGAAATACAACTCAAGCCAATTTTAGTTTACAATGATTTTGCATGTAGAAATAATTTATCCTATTGTTGTAAGTAGTCTCAGCATGTCAACTACCTTATCTGAATGACCAAGTGATATGGTGAGACTATTGCTAGTAGAGGCTTTAATCTTCACCTATCCCTAACATGTAAATGATCTCTTTAAGAATGTCGAGTGAAATGACAGAATCGCATAGGGGCCCGATTGAGGTTGAGGCGCCTAGGGGAACACTGATTTTACCATCCAACTCATGGTAAAATCATGGAGTAGTCAATTCAAGTCATGGTAAAATTAGGGAGCTAGTCATTTCAAGTCATTGTAAAATCATAGAGTAAGAAATATAAACGTCCAAGTCGTGGTAAAATAAGGGAGTCAGAGACGGTTATTAATATGAACCGTCTATGATATTAGCTCATCACAGATGATTCATGTTAAAAACTGTCGGTGAAGTATTTTTAAAATAAAGTAAAGAAGTCAGAATTGTAAATAAAGTTATGAATAAGTTATTTTTAAAATATTTTTTTAAAAGATTAAATCATAAAAAAAGTTCAGATATTAATTGTCCCGTATCAGAGCACACGTCCCATGAAAAATTTCATAAACGAATATGTCGAATATAAATTTAATCTAGAAAATATCAACACATGTAGATATTTTACAGATACATGATCGGACAGATATTATATTACTCATTCTCACATACTAGATATTACAGCAAAATACTTGACACACTATTTTCTTAATTTTACCACTTAAAAAAACTTCCCCGCCATTTCCTTTGGAAATTTATTCCCTAATACATTATTTTCCCACTCTCTATCTCTCCCACCTCCCCCACTTCTTCAACCTCCAAATAATCCAGTCCACTGCGCGGGTGCTTCACCTCCCCCCACGCTGGTTCTACGCCGATCTCCTCACGCTGGACTGCGCGGGTGCTTCGCCTCCCCCCACGCTGGTTCTGCGCCGATCTCCTCACACTGCTGCCAGTGCTGCGCCTCTCCCCCGACGCTAGTGCCGCCTATCCCCATGCTGCTGCAGGTGCTCCTGGCCGGTGCTGCGCCTCCCCCACGCCCGCGCCTTCGGCCTTCGTGCTCCGCCTCTCCCCCGACGCTGGTGCTGCGCCTCTCCCAGACGCCGGTGCTGCGTCTCTCCCCGACGCTGGTGCTGCGCCTCTCCCCACGCTGTTGTAGGTGCTGCTGGCCGGTGCTGCTTCTCCCCCACGCCCACGCCTCCAGCCTTCGTGCTGCGCCTCCCCCCACGCCCGCGCCTCCGGCCTTCTCCACCCAAGGTATATCTGGCAATCCGTTGAATGCTCGTGAGGAATTATTCTGTTGAAAATAGTTGCAATGGATATATCTGGTGAATACTCCCCCTGTGAATGCTCATGAGGAATTATCTGGTGAATGTACACTTGTGTTTGGTTATTGTGCATCAAAGTTTGAAAATTATTCATGTAAGGCTGCTAACTGTCCGAATGGCTTGGCTACATAAAACCACATAATAGAGGGTTAATTATCATATTCAATTTTCTCTAAATAAGTCAAGGTAACTGTCCGAATGGCTTGGCTACATAAAATCAGTGTTACAAATAAACAATCTTTTCAATCTGTTTCATATTTGACAGGTAATCCACCCTTCTTCATTTCATTAACCCATATGCACATTGCTACATCTTCTAGTTTGAACATCTGCGAAAACGAAAGGGTGTAAAACTGTAGATAACATCCTGTTTAGTTCTCTTAATCTGGCCTCTGGTAGCAGAGAAGATCAGGTAGTAAGAAGCTAGAGTGCTAGACACTTAGGTAGAGTAGAAATCATTTGCTATGAGTTTGCGGAACTGCAGACTGGACTAAATCAGCACTTGCTACGATTTTTTAGTAGAGCATTTAGTTAAACAGCAAACCGAAATGTGGATAGGTTTACTGCACTTATCTAGGAATATTTTTCAATTACTTGTTTATAACTTATGCGCCTCTTAAGCTTGCTTTTTGTTTAGTACAAATAGCACAATTACTTTTGCTACCTAAGCAAATATACCTCCAGATGACTTGTTTGTCTGTGGTTTGAGGGATCTTTTCTAAGCTAGTTTTCATCTAGCATGTATAGTAGAGAGCCACAAATTATGTTTCACCTAAATAGAAATACCTTTAAACGACTTGTTTTATAGCAAGTGTTGATTGCCTTTGCAATGTCTTGTGAGACCACATATCCTAGTCCATGAGCACATGGTGGGTATTTTTCTTCAGGCCATTCCTGTAGAACACATCAGCAATCTTAGCACTTCTGTTTCTCAACGATCTGAAAAGTAACTGATATATGCACACAGTCTAAGAATGTTTATCTGGTTCTTCCTATTATTAAATGTATGCTTTTTCTAGACTCAAAAAGACATCTGTTCATGTTCCAGAAATTCCATATAACTTATTTGTTCACCAAATTCCTTATACAAATGGAGAGAAAATGCGCTTACAATATCTAAAGCCATGTCGAGTAAAATGTTTACTACATTGCACCATAAATCATTATGTTCACTTAACATGCTAACAATCAACTTTAATTGTTCAAGGAGAAATTTGTCTATCCTCCTGAGACAATGCAGCTTACACGAGACTGGATTCTAATGACTATTAGTAAAAGGTGGAGAACCTACAAATCTTGTTTGAAGAACAAATATTTCAATCGTCATGAGAGGTCTTTGGATGAAATTTTGAAAAATGTTCCAAAAGGTGTTAATGCACATCAATAGGAAGCTCTTATTAGAATGTGGTGTCAGGATTCACACACGGTGATGTCTTCATTTTCTCATGCTTCAACTAGACATTGAAATTAGTTGGTTAACATTAGTATTGACTGAATTTGTTGTATTTGCAGAAATTATGTGACAAGAACACTCAGTGTGCAAGGCAACAAAAGAACCCGCACACAACCGGGAGAAAAAGCCATGCTAGGCTAAAGAAAGAGATGGTGATAATTGTTTTGTCTCTATATTTTGTTTCTTGACCAACTAAAAGATCTTCTAGCAGAAAAATTAATAAACCTTCTACTATATTTTGTTGTACAGGAAACATTAAGGAATGCAAAGGTGCACAAGATTGACCTATGGGATGAAGCTCATAAGAAAAAGGATGGCAATTATACTAACGAGAATACGAAGAAACTAATGGTATATTTCAGTCTTATGGTTACAATAAAAATAATTAGTTCATAGTATTATGACTTGTTTATTTCAATAGGATACAACTTATGAGGAATTAGCAAAAGGAAAACAAATAACAATGGGAGCCTGTCATGTAAAGATTATAGCGAAGTGTTTGAAGGTGTAATTGGAAAAGAGTCCAAACTTCGAGGGTACTATGATGATAAGTATTGGAGCCAAGTAAAGGTTTCTCAGGGACTAACTTTTGTTGATCAATCTAAGCAAGAAGAAAAGCTTCAATTTGCACTACAATCAATGGGAGATAATGTAGAAGACATAAGAGATGAGGTGAAAATGATGCCTGAGTTCATGGCCAAAAAGTTTCCTAGAGAGGATTGGAGAAATGCAATGTTAGCGGCAGAAAATGATGAAGTTACCATCTGAACCCGTCTTTCTTTGTCCAATGATAAATTGATGAACATTGATATATTATGGTCATGTTCTCATTGCAGGTTGATCTCTTTGAAAAAGTTGTTGATAATGATATCCGACATGAATCTGATAACGACCTTGAAGAATTAGATGGCAGTGCACACGCTCCACCGAATACTATGCAGGTGATGCAGTGATTTTTCATTTATTTTATGCATTAATAAATTTAAATGCAAGTTTTTGCTAATGTTTTAAAACTATCGTCTACCATAAGTTGCAGCAATTGCATCTCGGCAATTTTACTAGAACTAAAGAGGGTTTTGCCAATTCATCTATACCACATGAACACATGATTGCTAAGGTGTGTGGAGAAATTTTCACTCAGTTATCGAACTATGCTCATTTTTAGTATAAGTTCACTTACAACTAAACTGAACTTTAATTGTAGAAAGCACATACTGAAAATCGTGTTGAAGCCAATCAGGGTTGTGCTGAATCAGCTTTACCGCGTGAGCAGGTTACTTACCAGGTATATGCAAACTGCAAATCGAAATTACTGCACCCGTATTGTTTCATACAGTAGTATTACCGATTTTGTTTGTGCATTCACTGATCTTCCTCATTTAAATTATGTTTGTCACATCTCATATGTACCTCAAAGAATGGAAGTACTAGAATATAGTTGGTACAATTCAAAATGTAATGTTCCTAGTTTTTGTATAAAATAAACCCTTTACAAGTTCATCTATAACAAACGTTGTATTTCTTTACATGATAGGATAATATTAAAGTCTTCTTGTTTTCGATTTAACCCAAGAAACAAAAATAAAGTTGTGGCCAAAGGAGGTTTAGTGAGTAAAGATAAAACATGTGTGGTTGGAGGAGACATGCTTGGAGATGAATATTTTGGAGTTCTTTGTTCACGCCTGTTACAAATATTGGCGATGAAAGATTGCTTAGACCATATGAAAATATACATACAAACAAGAGATGCTATTTGGTTGTGTTGTTGCTTGGCTTTGGTCATATGTAAGTCCATTTTCATATAATCATTGAGTACATTCCAATGTTTGATAGTTGCTTAAACTCTATTATTCATGAAGAACCTTTGCGCTTTTTAGGTCAAAAGAGCTAAGAAAACAACTTTAAATCACCACAAAACAACTTTGGTATATTACATTCTTATAATTTCATCAAATAAACTTGTCATCTTACACTTTTCTAACTAGGACATTTATTTCTTTTCAACCGGTTTTGCGGATAATTGAGGACTACAAAGAGAATGCAATGGAGATGGAGGAGCTAGCTTATAGATAGATTCCAACTATTTAGAAAAAATTTGTGTCAATCCATATGATCTTTTCCTAATGTATCTTTTTTGCTTTTATATGGATGTTTGATTTAGTTGTGAACTCCACTTGTAAATTCAAATATTTGTTGTTGCTATGAAGTGCATGCATGCTCTCTGATTTTCTTAGTTTCTTGATTGTGAGAATATGATGCTTCCATGTGAAGACATGTGCTCTCTTGTTTTCTAGTTTTTTTGGATGAGGTGGAATAATGTCTTCATATGACGATATATGTTTCCGTTTGTAGCAAAATGTGCGAATCAAATTCAAAATAATCCAATTAAATTTGAAATAATTTTTTTCACAGCAAGATGTCCAAATGACGCTTTTGCGTACCTAGAGACGTATATAACGTCTCTACAAAATGTGTATAAATTGTGAGCACATGAATTGAATAAATTTGTAAAAGCGTCTCTATGTTTGTTGGCACGCAAATCGGACGTGTCTATATCAGTAAAGACGTTATGTAAGTGTATGTACTAAAACTTCTCTACATGCATAGACATGAATTTTAACGTCTCTGTAAAGCGTCTTATATTCTGTACACATGTTTTACAAGCGTCTCTACGGTTCTTGTCACGGTCCGTGGGGAGGCGCTCCAAGGGCGCTTTATAAAAACGGCTCTACGGTCCTCTAGAGATGAAATAACACGTCTCTAGCCTATAGATTGGACGTCACTACATGGATGTTGTGTTGTAGTGCGTCTTCATGATATCTGTGTAAGCTCCTGTGCTGGGATCGTAGAGTTGCAGCTTCATCTTTCGTCTGCGGAATCTGTTGAAGAGCAACATCCTGTCATCACGCAGGATCCCTAGTGCTTGTACATGGTACATACATGTGGGCATCTGGATCTTGTACCCTTTGACCCAAATGCCTTTCTCGGAATCAATTAGGAGCCATATGCTGTGCATGAACTATCAACAATGGACAGTACGGCCGGTCTGAACCATGCCCAAGGTGCCCTTGAGCTCTGCTAAAGCAATGGACCTATCTCCTCGTTGGCGCCACCGATCGTTGGGCCTTTGGTCACTGTCGTCCAATCTTCCCTCTCGAGGTCAAAAGAAGCTGTGAAGTTCTAGCACGCGGCGGGCAACGGAGGTGTGATACGTATGCACTAAGGATAGAAATGGAGGATGCCATTGACCGTGGCCAAGCAATCGCCGCAGAGCGAGCTTGAGTAGGGGCCCCGCCTATGCCTCCACTGATCCTGCTGCCGCCGTCTCCCAACGGGAGGACCTCGCAGCGCTGGTTGGCGTTTCCTACATCAGTGATGTGAACAACCTTGTACCGCCCAGACGGAGAGGCGCAACCAAAGCCCAAGCGCAAGAAATCATCGTCTTCGTCGAGCAGTACGACTTGGAGAAGATGACGACGTCGTGGGAGGAGACGGTGGATTTCACGAAGGCCGACTTGGATGCCGACTCCGAGGTCGACGAGGCAGATCCGAACGCCGCGAGGGTGATGAGCATGGCAACCGCCGTCGCCACCCCGAACCGCCGGTCCAGCACATCTGCCATCGTGTTCCACTGCCGGTGAGGTCGAGATCGCTGAGAGTCCGGACACTGGAGACAGCGAGATAGTTTTAGGGGAGCGTAGGTCAATGGGAGGTGCGGCGGTGGGGAGGGGAGGGGAGGCGACGCAGGTGGGAGGATGGGATTGAGGATGGGGAGACAATGGGAGCTTGCGGAGGATTTGGTCTTCTTCTTGGGGGGGGTTCGCGAAATGTTGTGAAGTGAGAAGGGGAGGCGCGCCCGCAGATCTTGGCCGCTCGGATGAGATCGGACAGCTGTAGTTGCGTGTATGCATATGTTCACAAAACAAGGCATGTTCACCTGATATTTTGCCAATTTAACACTTGTGGTATTATTTATTTAAGATCCGTTGCAACGCACGGGCATCCTACTAGTGTAAGAAAATTTGAAGATAAACTCACTAAGGGAAAAAGAGTGCAACCTCTTTACCTTCTAGGTTAATCTTCAAGATTAAGGTAAAAATATTAGGACCTTAAGTGGATTATGATTCAGGGGATTCTCCCCTTGATTCCTGCAACTACCCAAGCCTCTTCATTCCAATACCACGAATGCATGGTTGGAAACTGGACATAGGCAAAGACTTAGTTAATAAATCAACCAGATTTTCACAATATCTAGTTTGCAGGATCTTCACCTCATCGTTCTTCTGGAGTTCATGAGGATAGAAGAATTTGAGAGTAAATGTTTCGTGATATTACTTTTAACATAACCCATTTGTATTTGTACAACACAAGTAACATTGTCTTCATAGATAATTGTGGGGGTATTGATAGTGTTAATGTCACATTACTTCTGGATATGGCTAATCACATGTCTAAGCCAAACAAATTCACGTGAGGCTTCATATAGTGCAATAATTTCTGAGTGGTTGGTAGAAGTAGCTACCAGGTCTGCTTAAATGGTCACCAAAAGATGGTTGCACCAACACATAGAAATACAAACTCAGTCTCAGATTTGGCACTGTGGGGATCAGACAGATAACCATCATCCGTATATCCCACCATGGTCAGGTCTTGGTTCTTCAAAAAAAAAAGCTAAGATCTTGTGTACCTTGGAGGTATCTAAGAAGAGTCTTAACGCCACCCAATTCAATGCCTTCGGTTTGAGCCAGATCTTGTGTCTAGCCAATAAGTTGATCATGAATGTAGTATCGGGCACGTGCAATTCAAGAAGATACATTAGTGCTCCTATGATGCTTAAGTATGGAACTTCTGGTCCTAAAACTTCCACGTTTTCCATCCTCGGTCTGAAAGAGTCTTTATTCACATCTAGTGATCTTACTACCATGGGGGTCTTTAAAGAATGAGATTTATCCATGTTAAATTTCTCCAATACCTTCTTAGTATAGGTAGACTAGTGTACTAGGATTCCTTCAGGGAAGTGCTCTAGATGCAGGCCTAAGCAATACTTGCTTTTATCCAATTCTTTCATCTCAAACTCCATCACAAGGTAAGAACTTGCTTCATTTGTGTCCTCTGCTATTCCGATGATATTCAGATCATCGACATAAACTGATATGATACAAAATCCATTCCGGGATTTCTTTACAAATACACAGAGACAATCATCATTAATTATTTGAGTAACCCTTGTTCAGGAGAAAGTCACTTAGTCTGTTGTACCACATTCTTCCTGACTGTTTCAATCCGTACAGTGACCTCTGCAGTTTGATGCTATACATGTTGCGATTAGTATTATTAGGATTCGGAGTTTTGATTCCTTCAGGGACTCTCATATAGATATCCGTATCCAATGACTCATATAAATATATGGTCACTACATTCAACAATTGCATTGTTAAATTCATGAAAGCTGTCATTGCTATTAAGTATCAAAACATGGTTCCACTCATCACAGGCGAGTAGGTTTCATCGTAATTGATGTCGGGTCTCTGCGTGAACCCTTGTGCTACAAGCCTCGCTTTATATCTTACCACTTGGTTGTTCTCATTTCTCTTCCACATGAAAACCCATTTGGATCCTACAGGGAACACTTTAGGAGGGGTTCGGGCAACAGGACCGAATACTTTCCTTTTATTTAGCGAGTGCAATTCTGCCTCAATTGCTTCTTTCCATTTGACCCAATCTGAGCGCTTCTGGCACTCTGCCATGAACTTTGGTTCTAAATCCTTTCAAGAGATTTAGCAATTTTAGAGGCAAAGTATATGTCGACAACTATATATTTTTTATATGACTCTCCTGAGTTCACACAATTTGTGGAAATTTCTTCATTTATTTCTTCCAACTCCTTGTGATTTCCCACAACGATGGAGTCTGGGTGTTCTGATCACCCAACATCAGATTGTGTACGCAAATTTTCGCTAGGGTTACGATCCTCAGGATGGATCACTTCAGGGATTTTCTCAACATCAGGTTGAGGTTCTTCAACTGTCTTATGGAGTGTTTTGTCTTGTTCGATTCTTTATTTCTACAGACGTCTCCGCGGAATTAAGCCCCGTGCGCCTGATGGTCTCCCCCACTTCTTTGCATGAGGGGCATGACGGGGTTCAATATCCTTCTGGGGTGCTTCCACTGTCTCCAGTGCATTTACTGCATGTATTTGTGATTTTGTCACCCCCTTAAGATTAGTGAAGGCATCTGACAGATTATTAGCTATTTGTTGCAAATCTATTATTCTCTGAACTTCCAGTTCTGAGTGTTTGGTGCATGGATCTAAGGACTGAATGACAGTGTCATTCCAATCTATTTCTCGGCATTCTTTAGAGTGGTACCTTCCTCCCCCTAATGCCGGGAAATTGTCCTCATCAAAAATACAATTAGCGTACCGAGTCGTGTGTAGATCCCTTGTCATCGGCTCTAGGTATTTAATAATTGACGGAGATTCAAAACCTACATAGGTCCCCATCTTTCAGTGAGGGCCCATGGTTGTACGCTGCGGTGGTGAAATCGACACATATATACCACAGCCGAATTTTCGTAGACTCGCCAGCATTGTCCATCCGAATGGACCTAATCTGTTCATCTGAAAAATTGGCTTTTAATCTAATTATTTGGTGTTATGGACTAGGGCTTGGTAACGTAGGAAGTAGGAGTGGGAGGTGGGAGGCCGGACGATAAGGGTACGCCGGCGGCGTTAGGGCGTCGTGACGTGCGGTAGGGACGCCAGCTGGCGCATGGCAAACAACAAGAGGAAAGACTTTCTTAATTCTTGTTTGCCCTTCTATCAAATCATTACCTTCTCCGATGAGTGCATGCACTGCCATCTTGCTTGGTGCGTACCCCTACCAATTCATAATGTGGTTTGTACACCAAAAGGGAATTGTCAAGCGTCCAAAGTCTCATACTATTGGTCCCAATGTCTTTAGCCACTAGACGCCCAATACCAAATCGAAACCACTCAAGGGAAGCGAGTAGCAATCCACGTGGAATACTTCCCCGTGTATGCTGACTTCTTGATTGCGACATATGCCGCGACTAGGCAATTGTTCTCCATTGGCCACCGCTACCTTAAGACCGTGTCGCCCTGCATGTATGAGCCAGCTTGGCTGGCTACGAACTTCATCGGCCACAAAATTATGCGTGGAACCTGAGTCCACTAATGCCATGAGTAGCTTTTGTCGGACCCGAATTTCACAAATCCAAATCATCTGTGAAAACACTGTGCTATTCCTTGGATTAGTAGATAGCACTCACAGACACATTGCTGAATCATTTCATACATAGCGTGAACTAAGACATTCAATATATTACAAACATCAGAGTGACATAGATCGTATCAGGTCGAGTTTTACAATAAGGGCCGAACAGGCCAAACTGATTACAACACCAAAAGCAACAGAAACTACAGTGTAGGCAAAAGGGGTAGAGCACATCTCTCCACAAGTAGACGACTGGGGTAACCTGTGTACAACTGATATTAACTAAGGACTTGGATAATATCGGTAGTATGCAAGCACTGAACGAGCTGACTAGACTGAGGCGAGACCTAGACTAACAGAACTAGACTACTCTTCATCATTACCTTGTTCATCAACTTCTGGATCCTCATAGTATACATAATCTCCATGATCCGCAGGGTTTGAGGGGTTTGGGGGAAAGTGCGAGAATGAGCACAACTTCCGTGCTCGCGAGGCAACACACCAGATTCAATAACATACATGCAAGACTTAACAAGAGTGGCTCGGGTTCTTTTATTTGCTAAAGCAATGTTTTCAATTATCAATATTAGTAAATCCTATCACTTAGCATTTTAACCAATTGCATTTTATTAAAGGGAATAATTGTGCAATATTAAATAACAGGAGAGTTTATCTTCACCTTATGCTTATTTTGATTGTGGTTACATCCACCATTTAACAACAATGAGCATGGCGACTCAGGCAAAATTCAAAGTCAGGGTTACATCAGCCCGACAAGTTTTTATCCCATCCACAAAGGTTTTTAAAATAGAACTAACTCTAGTAAGTTCTCATGTCCGCCTTTGACTATAGGCACAGCTGTTTAAACAGTTTAGACTCTACAGAGGTTGTACACTGTACCCACAAGAGATAATCAACTCGTTGCCCCACAAGATTCCTTAGTCATGTGATTGAGAGACCATCACAGTAACCTTTCAAAATATTTCCCCCCTCCCGTCATCTCACCCATATGGGTTGCACCCATAAGTTGAGCGAGATGTTCACCTCAGCGACTAGCGTAGCTGGATTACCCACAACGTCTAGCGCAACTGGCAACTTCACCTTGCATCAATGCCCCATTCAAGCCAGACGTATCCAGTGCTTGCACTATCCCGTTACCCCTCCAGCGAGATGACATTCATCGTTCAATAAATTTACTAGGGATAATTGGCTGCAGGACACTGCCCGTTGTCCACTTTTGCCAATGGACACTGAAAAAACGTGGCACAGCCAGAAAGCACTGCCAAAACACGTAATTTGGCCCTAAGACACTGAGCCACTTATTTTATCATTTCCCGGCCGCAATGGAGAGAGAAAGCATGCGAATTTTCCTTTTTGCCCTTCGGTTGGACTTGGTTGAGACGGACCATTTAGGCCCGCTCGCTCCTTACCCGGCCGGACTTGATCTCTCTCTCGCCAATCGCGCTTTGTGCTGGCGGCGGCGGCGACTGGGTGTTGCTCGATGCCGGGCATGGCAGGTGGTTCATTCTCTGGGTCTTCTTCCTCGGCGCGCATGAGGCCTGGCGTGCACTCGCGGAGTGGTAGACTCCCCCTGGTGCAGTGCCCCCTTTGCCAAATGTCGGTGGTGGAGCGTACCTCCCAGACGAGCTCCAATCCGGGCAAGAAGTTCTTCAAGTGCCCCAAGAATGAAAATGTGGGTAGTATTTGGTGTTTTGTTTGTACTTGGTTATGCATTTGTGTTGGAATTTGTCGGATTCAATTGATTGGTTTTGTACATTGGTTGATTTTCAACTCTCGAACCATTGCAAGTTTTTCATGTGGGAAGATAAGTACGAAGCCTATTTGGTTGATAATGGTTTGTTTCCTTTTGACATTGAGATTCCTGATGATGCTATGACCTGAGTGTTGGGTCACGGGGTAGGCTACGATAGCTACAAACAAAAATTTCTACCACGCAAACCAGGAAGCCAAGCAAGTAGATGATTATAGATCGTTACCACCAGACGCACAGAGCAGCGGAAGAAGGGTTGGAGCAGCCTGGTCCAACGTATAGCGCGTCTATGTAGTGGTCGTAGTCGATCGTCCAGCGTCCAGCAAGTCGATGCAGTGGTCGTAGTCAATCGTCTCTCCAGCAACCTCTGCAGTTCCTTGTGAAGATCGCGGATCGTCCTTAAGCGCAACAATCGCAGTAACACCTCTATGGTATCCACACGTCTAGGGCAGGAACAACCATACGCCGGTGTGCTAGCACCAAGTCGCACGACAGAGCTCTCAGGAAGATGGCGGTTAGGGTTTTGGTGGTGTTTCTCGCGTCCCGTACTTCACCACAGCCTCATGCATCTCCTTATATAGTGCTCGTGACAGATCCTATCCGAACACGCTTGACGAATCAGATTCGATCGGGTTTGTTCCAACCCGTTAAGTGTGTGACCAGAGGTTCATGCGTAGTTCGGTTGTGACTCGGAAACCCTTCGATCACGAGTCGTGCGGCTCCTAGCGTAACATATCGATTTCGAATACACACAAATTATATCGGACGAACCTTAATGCAATATGATCTACGACCAGGTCCTCATCACTTACGACTAGGTCCTATCTCTATACGACCAGTTCGTATTTGGTCATGACCACCAGAACTCTTCGACGAGTTTACGACCACTCTGTGATTACGTTCGACCAGTCTACGACCATCTCATATTTCCATACGACCAATGCAGAATCGTCGAATCGAGCGACCTACTAGTGTATACTCCCTTTGCCTCACGATGTCTGGTTGAACTCCAAGTGAGATGTTATGTCATCCATGGACTGTTCAATACTTTCTCGATTGAGTGTCGGATAGCTTCACGTGGTCGAACACTTCAACTACTAGTGGCATGGCCATGCACTTTCTTTATCCGATCACAACGAGGGGCCCAGAGACATCTCTCCTGTTATGTTAGGAGGGCAAATCCCATATCCGACCACCACATTCCTCTCCATATTTCACAAAGATACCCAAAGCTACCTTTATAACTACCCGATTCACGGTGTAGCGTTTGGCAACCCCTAAGAGTGCTATTACACATGTAGGAAACCATGCTGATCTCATGTCTAAGGATTATACATCATCATTGCTTGAGACCAACTAACGACACACAAAATCATAACAATCTCAATAGTGTCTCAAGGTGGGTCTTATCCAACACCATGTTCTCTAACATGTGTCCATATTATTGGTTTGATATCTCTATATCCATGACTCGTGAAAGATAGTCATCAACCAATACATATGCTAGTCTATTCATATGTTTTCGACCAGGGAACGTATAAGAATAATTATCACAGAAATATAGAGTTTCACAATCAAGTCACATACTTGATAATCAATATTTACAATATTATTCTTGGAACAAGATAACATATTATCCAATATGATGAACATAATGAAATATAATCATCTCTATGATTGCCTCTAGGGCATATTTTCAACACCAAGTGCCGGCGGCGGCAGCCTCCATGGAAGCCCTCCTGGATGAGTTGAAGGTGGCCGTTAAGGAGATCCAGGAGACCATGGAAGAAATGAAGGGTTCCATTGTTGCAATTCCTCCTGTTTTGACTGCGATGAGGAATACTATGAATGGAATGTATGGTGAGATGAATGGACTGAGGTTTGGGATGGTTGGCAATGTGGTGAATAAGAACCGTCGCCTGTGTGAGAGGATGATGATGCTTGGCTGGTCGATTGTCTTCCTTCTTGTGGCTATCCTGGTAGTGTCTCTTAAGAAGTAGATTTAGCTAGGCATGTAGATGTTAGGCATGGCACTGAATTTCGCCTTGATAATATGGTGTGCTGAAATGGTGTATGCAATGAGGAACCCATAATTTCCCCTATGTATTTTGTTGACAATATTCTGGGTTGTAATGCTGAAATGGTGTATGCAACGAGGAACCCAGAATTTCCCCTATGTATTGTGTTGACAATATTCTGACTTGTAATGCTGAAATGGTCTATGCTGAAATGGTATATGCAATGAGGAACCCAGAATTTCCCCTATGTATTGTGTTGACAATATTCTGAAATGGTATATGCAATGAGGAACCTAGAAATGGCAAAACTTCAATATTGACATGACAGAACCATGGTAGAACCATACCAGAACTAAACATTGACATTCCATACCAAAAGTACTGGATTACATGACATATTGAGATGTCCAAAATTCATGTTCAACTCGTAAATCTCGGATTCTGATTCAACTCCTCAACTCCAGAAGTACATGCACTAGCTGTCATTACTCTTACAAAAGCCACTAGAACTCAGTGGATTACATGTCCATAACATTCAATTAAACAAAAGTCTTCCTTCTTCTCCCATCCATGCCTATCATTCCCAGGACTGCTTCAGATTGACTTGCCTAGCTTCCCAGGATTGCTTCAGATTGACTTGCCTAGCTTCCCAGGACTGCTCCGGCTGTTGATGAACAAAATGTTACAATGCAGTATAGACATGTACAAACTAGTAAGAACCTTACAAGATTGGAGTACACAAGATTTACCTCCTTGTTACTGGACCAGGGACGTTGTGGTATTCCAGACAGAGGATTGGAGGAGCATCTGATTCATTGCTAGTGACTACTTTCTTAGCTACTTTGCGAGTCTTTCTCTTTGGCTTTGGGGGTGCAGGTTGAGGAGCATCTGGGTCATCAACAGGCTCATTGCATGTCTTCATCATGTGCCCAAACTGTCCACACCTCTTGCACCTGGTTCTCATTTTGCTAGAACCTCCTTCCTCACATCCTTTGTACCTTCTTTTCCTTGGCCTTCCTGCTGCCCTCTTGAGTATAGGTGGTCACAGCTTGAATCCTAAGTCAACCTTAGGCCACTGATGCTTGTCTGTCATTGGCATCACTAAACCTGCATATGCTGCCTTGAATTTGTCCACACTATAGTATTCATGCACATATCTCTCAAGTTCTTCATTTCTCTTGAACAAGATGAGGCAAATAGCATGAGTGCAGGGTAGTCCAGTGAGCTGCCACTCCATGCAGCTACATTCCTTAGCATTCAGATCAACTGTATGCCTCCAAGTAGTCAAGTCTTTATTGGTGCCACCAATCTCTCTTGTGAAATTATGACTATGGAAGATTTTGAATGGCAGGTTTCTGCTCTTTGCATTGAGGACTTTGATGACATGGGGTATTACCAATCCCTGCAGCTTGTCAGCAAGGTTTCTCCTGGTGCACATCTTCTGCATGATCATTTGCCTGATTCTATCCATCAACTCCATAACAGGGAGTGATTTCTCATGCTTCACCTAGTTGTTGAATGTCTCTGCAATGTTATTTGTGACATAGTCACATTTACTTGCAGTAGAGAACATGCTCCTAGCCCATAGATGCTTGTGGTTCTCCTTGATCCACTCCATGGCTCTAGGTGATGCTTCCTCCATTACCTTGTAGTGCATGTCAAAGTTGGCCCTTTTGTAAGCCCTGGAGGCAGGCCACAGATGCCTTTGGAAAACCTCCCCATGAAACCTCTTCTGGAAATTTTTGACAAGGTGCCTCATACACTCCCTATGTTCAACCCCATTGGAGAAGATCCTAGTAACTCTAATATCAATGCCTTTACCTGCATCTGTAGATATCACCAAGCTAGGGGGTGAACCAATGGCTCTGTGCAAATTCTGCAAGAACCACTGCCAATTCTTAGCACTTTCTGATTCAAAAACTCCATAAGCCACTGGAAACATCCAATTGTGGCCATCAATCCCTATGGCAGATGCCGACTAACCCCTCCACCTACCAGTGAGCACAGTTGAGTCAATGCCTAAGTAAGGTCTACAATCATTAAGGAATCCATCAATACAAGCCTTGAGGGCAACAAACATCTTGCTGAACCTCATCTTGTTGCCAACCCGCTCATGCTCTATCTCTACTATGCTGCCAGGACATCTCCTCTCTAATTCTGCCTTGAAGCTAAAAACATGTTGAAAACTGTTCTCCCATCTTCCTAATATCTCATCCAGTGCCATTTGCCTCCCATCCCAAACAACATAATATGATATGTTGATTTTGAATTTCTCCTCTAAAAACTTCTTTAGAGCTGTAGCACCAATTGTAGGATCCTGTCTCAACTTTGCAATAACCCTATCCCTGACCCATGCATTGGTAGCCATACGGTTCCTCTCTACTTGGCTAGAGCTTGGACATGAATGTTTGTATGGCATCTTCCTAATCTGCAAAGGAAAGCATTAGACATGAGTACATGACAAAAGATGTATACTATGAAAATAGAAAGCTTACCATCCAAGTCCTTCCATCCTGAAGCCTTGATGCATGTATCCTCCACTTGCACTTCTTGGCCTTGCAATGTGCTCGATACCTTGATGCCTCACTGTAGGTAGCTGCAAGTTGGACCTCATTAAGCATTGCATATTGCCTTATACACCTCTTAAAGCATTGACCATCCTCAAAAGTAACTCCAACATCTATGTTAGGATTCTCTATGTCAGTTACATGAACATTAGACTCACAACCAGCCTCATCATCAACTAAAGACTCGCTTTGATCATCATCATCTGGCACATACTCCTGGTCTGAGGTATCGTCACCTTACATCAAATCTTTGTACTGAAGCCGCTCATCATCCACACCCACATAATCTTCTGGGTCATCATCAGCCTCAGCCCATTTGTCCACATCAGCAGCAGCAGGTTTGCAAGGTCCTAGCTCATTGTCTGGGTAAGCTGTGTTGTCTTGTGTTGTCAAATCAGGGGCAGATGGCAATGTCTGCTGTGAGGAGATGGCCTGCTGGACACAAGACATGTTGCTAGTACTTGCCTGCCTACATGCATTGGAACCAGATACACTAACAACTAGAGGGAGCCTCCTCATGTCTCAGTACATGTCAAATGCATCAAGCAGTGCTGAGTCCGAAGCAACCTCGGTATATCTACTGCACTTTTTTGTTCCAAATGGTGACAGCAAGTGTTTGGTTTGGTTGCTTCCATGTCGCACCTCATCGTCAAGATCTTTCAGTAAGTCAAGGAAACAACTAGTATCCCTGTCTAAAACCCAATTAATGTCCCGGCTAACATGGTACTCCTGCCTACCGTCGTCAGTGACCTCGACATAAGAACCAACACGCACAGCTACTCTGCATGCCACTCCCGAATCCATCCTTCACACATTAGAATGGAACAAAGATAGCAACATTAGAGCACAACCCTAAATCGACGCACATTATAATGAAACGAAGATAGCAACATCACAGCGCAACCCTAAATCGATGCACATTATAATGGAACGAAGATAGCAACATCAGTGCAACCCTAAATCGACACACATCAACCTAGATCTAAACTACACACACCAGATCAACACCAAATCAGCATGAGGAAGAACCTTACCCATCGGGGACCCATGAAAGCTTCACAGGCTTCGACGGGGAGTCTGTGCTCCTGAGGCACCGCATTTTCGACATCGGCGCCTTCATCTCTGATAGACCTTAGCCCTCAGCAACACATGCTCCAGCCGAATCCGAAAGGTCGCGACAGGGTGGTGACACGGGGTGGCGACGGGGTGAGATTTGGGGAAGAACTGTGAGGGAGATAGGAGAATGTGTGGGCGATGGGGAGAAGAACCGTTGCGTTAGGGTTCGATCGCACCACGTTTGCCATGGGCACTCCAGTCTTTTCGGATATTTCTCTCTCCCTCCGGCCGGGAAATGATAAAATAAGCGGCTCAATGTCTTAGGGCCAAATTACGTGTTTTGGCAGTGCTTTCTGGCTGCGCCACGTTTTTCAGTGTCCATTGACAAAGGTGGACAATGGGTAGTGTCCTATAGCCAATTATCCCAATTTACTAAGCCAAGTTGTATTTTATAGACTTGTGCTTGTACTTATTTTACGGAGGAGAACAGAGCTTTCGAAGTTCGGGTTTGGAATTAAATCAAGAAAATAAAAGAGGGAGAGAGAAAACGTCCCACTGACACGTGGGCCCGCCTGCACAGTGCCTTGGCGAACGGGAACAACGCGTGGGCCGAGTCCACAGCACAGGTGCACTGGTGCATACTGTTCATCAGGCCCCACTTGTCGGTCAAAGGGGAGGGAGAAACAAATTAAAAACCAGTATTCACTGTGCTTGGGCCCCACATGGCAGTGACTCCACGTGTAATTCAACCGACGATTAATCAACACAAATGATTGCTTAGCGTTAATCGAAAGAGATTTTGTCCAAACAACAATGATTACAGGGGTTAATGACTAGGGAAATAGTGTTGTCCGATTTTCGGACGAAAAATTTGAATTACACTTTGAAATTACCGGCTGGGATGGCCCGAAAAATGATCAAATTTGAGATTTTCGCCAAAATTTCGGCGATAATTCCAAACAAGCTTGACAGTCACCGCTGTCACCCCCTCCTCAGTCGCAGCTGAGGCTAAGGCGTAGGGGGGGCACGACCGTGACACGTGCGTGCTTCCGCGACCGAACACCGCCGCCGAACAGAGCCACCGGTAGCGGTTCTAGGACAAGCAGCCCACCATCTACTCCAAGAAATGAGCACATAAGCACACACCAAGAAACACAACCACAGAAGATAGTCGCAACTACAAATCCTCCCGATCCTCCACACAATTTGCAAAGCACCCCAAAACACCCAATTCAGGCTCTTTACCTGGTAGTCATGGAATGGAGGCATGCCGATTCGCCCAAGAACAAGAACGCAGCAGCAGCAAACGACGAACAAGACAAACAGCGGCACCGCACCGAACCCTTTCGCCGGTCGCGGTAAGGAAAAAAAGGGGGGTAGAAACGGAGGAGTCGGGGAAGGGAAGGAGGGCTGGTGCCGCAGAGGGAGAGTTAGAGAGAAGCCGTCAGAGGAGGAAGATGAAGGGATACGGGTAGGCTACACTAGTTAGCAATTCAAAAATTCTACCACGTAAACAAGGATGCCATGCAAGTAAGAGATCATAGATCGTTACCACCAGACGCACAGTGCAGTGGAAGAAGAGTTGGAGCAGCCTAGTCCAACGAAGAGCCCGTCGATGTAGTGGTCATAGTCGATCGTCCAACGTCGAGTACGTCGATGCAGTGGTCGCAGTCCATTGTCCAGTGTCCTCGCAAGTCGATTGTCTCCTCCAGCAACCTCTGCAGTTCCTTGTGAAGATCGCGGATCGTCCTCAAGCGCAATAGCAACCACAGTAGTACCTCTACCGTATCCACACGTTCAGAGAAGGAAATCCATACGCCGGTGTGCTAGCACCAACTCGCATGGTAGGGCTCTCTCAAGAAGATGGCAGCTAGGGTTTCGGTGGAACAATTCACGTGTATCGTATCGTCTTCCTTACCCATAGCCTCAAGCATCTCCTTATATAGTGCCCATGGTGGATCCTATCCAAACACGTTTGTTCTAACCCGTTAAGTGTGTGACCCGTTAGGTTCATGCGTAATCGGTTGTGACTCAGAAAGTGTTTTCCGATCATGAGTCATTAGCTGCTCCTAGGAGGACATAACGATTCCCGAATATACACGAATTATATCGGACAAATGTTAATGCAATATGATCTACAAGTAGGTCCTTATCACTTACGACCAACTCGTATCCCTACACGGCCAGTTCATATATTGTCATGACCAGTCCGTAACTCCTTACGACTAGTTCACGATCAGTAAGTGGTCATGTTCGATCAGCCTACGACCAACTCATATCTCCATACGACCAACTCGTATCCCTACGTTATACAATCATCTATGTGATTGCCTCTAGGGCATATCACCAACAGTCTCCCACTTGTACTAGAGTCAATCATATAGGTATCTTATACCATTGCTCTTGTGTGCGCCTCATGCTTAAGTTGTGGGAGTGGCTTTGTCAACGGATCAGAAATATTCAAATCCGTGTGCACTTTGCATATCTTCGCATCACCTCTCTCAATGATCTCACGAATAATGTGATATCGCCGAAGTATGTGCTTAGATTTTTTTTATACGATCTAGGCTCCTTAGCTTGTGCAATGGCTCCCCTATTATCACATTAGAAATCTATTGGACTAGAAACACTAGAAACAACACCCAGTTCACAAATGAACTTCCTTATCCATATGACCTCTTTTGCAGCTTGTGAAGCTGCAATATACTCAGCCTCTGTTGTAGAATCAGCAACCGTTCCTTGCTTGGAACTTTTCCAGCTTACTACTACTCCATTAAGACAAAACACAAACCCAGATTGAGATCTGAAATCATCCTTGTCGGTTGGGAAGCTAGCGTCATTGTAACCATTTATGACCAGCTCTTTCTCACCTCCATAAAAAAGGAATGCATTCTTAGTCCTTCTCAAGTACTTAAGGATGTTCTTGACTACTATCCAGTGACCTTCACCTAGATCCGATTGATATCTGCTCGTAACACTTAGAGCATACGACACATCTGGTCGTGTACACAATATGGCATACATGATAGATCCTATAGCCGAACCATATGGGATTCTACTCATTTTGTCTCGCTCATCAGTGGTCGTAGGACACTGACTCTTGCTGAGATTAATGCCATGTGCCATCGGTAAGAAACATTTCTTGGAATCTTGCATATTGAACTGTTTCAACACCTTGTCTATGTGCATATCATGGCTTAATCCAATTAGCCTTTTAGATCTATCTCTATAGATCCTTATACCAAGAATATATGTTGTATCTCCTAAATCTTTCATTGAGAAACTATTTCTTAATGAAGTTTTAACAGATTCAAGCATTGAAATATCATTTCCGACCAGTAGTATGTCATCCACATACAATATCAGAAACACAAGCTTACTCCCACTAACCTTCTTGTAAACACAAGGTTCTTCTTCGTTCTTGATGAAGTCAAACCCTTTGACCACTTCATCAAAACGAATGTTCCAACTCCGAGATGCTTGCTTTAATCCATAGATGGATTTCTTAAGCTTGCATACCTTTCTAGCTTCCTTTGGATCGACAAAACCTTCAGGTTGTGTCATGTACACATCCTCACTTAGGTTTCCATTTAGAAAAATCGTTTTGATATCCATTTGTCATATCTCATAATCGAAATATGCAGCAATAGCTAGAATGATCCGGATAGACTTAAGCATAGCGACATGAGAGAAGGTTTCATCATAATCAACACCTTGAATTTGTCTAAAACCGTTCGCAACCAGTCGTGCCTTATGAATGTGAACATTTCCATCCATATCTATATTTTTCTTAAAAATCCATTTGCACTTAATGGTTTTAACACCATCAGGTGCATCAACTAAGTTCCAAACTTGATTATCATGCATGGACTTTATTTCGGATCTTATGGCTTCATGCTATGACTTAGAGTCTAGGTCCACCATCGCTTCCGCATAAGTTTTAGGCTCATTATTATTCAATAATAAAACGTCATGCCCATACATTATAGGCAATTGACGTGGCCTCTTAGATCTTCGTGGGGCTGATACCTTATCTACAAGTTCAACAATATTTTGTTCATCATGTAGAGGTTCAGTTGGAGTTGAAACATTTTTAGATGGTTCCCAAATTTCTTCGAGTTGACCTTGCTCCCACTGACTCCTTTGGAAAGAAAGACAGCATTACAGGCAACAAAATTTTTGTTATTAATCCGATTATAAAAATAATATCCTTTAGTTTCCTTAGGATACCCCACAAAGAAGCACTTATCAGACTTAGGTGTGAGTTTATTAGACGTCAAATGTTTGATATATACCTCACAACCCTATACCCTGAGAAAAGATAATCCAGGACTCTTCCTGGTCTATATCTCATATGGTGTCTTCTCCATAGTTTTTGATGGAACCCTATTTAAAGTAGAAGCCATTGTTTTTAGAGCGTATCCCCGGAATTGCAATGGAAGATCAAATTGGCTCATCATAGACCGAACCATGTCCAACAATGTTCGGTTCTGTCGTTCAGATACCCCATTCCATTAAGGCGTCCCCGGCGGAGTAAGCTGTGGAACAATTCCACACTTCTTTAGATGATCACCAAACTCATGGCTCAAATATTCACCTCCACGATCAGATCGTAGACTTTTGATTGTCTTGCCAAGTTGATTCTGCACTTCATTCTGAAATTCCTTGAACTTTTCAAAGGATTCCGACTTATGCCTCATTAAATAGACATAGCCATATCTACTGAAATCATCAGTAAAAGTTTTGAAATACTGAAAACCACCTCTAGTCGGAGTGCTCATTGGTCCGCATACATCTGAATGTATTACGACCAGTAGATCACTCGCTCTCTCACCTTTGGTCGTGAAGGGTGTCTTTGTCATCTTGCCAAGTAAACAAGATTCACATGTTTCAAATGATTCAAAATCAAATAAGTTTAGAAGACCATCTTTATGGAGCTTCATCATGTGCTTCTCATTTATATGACATAAACGACAATGCCAAATAAAAGTGGGATTCAAATCACTAGGTTGAAGTCTCTTAGCATTTCTGTTATAGACAAGCATATCCTCAAGATTCAAAACATACAATCCATTCACCAATAGAGCATGGTCATAAAGCATATCTTTAAAATAAATTGAACAACAATTATTCTTTATTCTGAACTCATAACCTTCTGCTCCTAAACAAGAAGCAGAAATAATGTTTTTGCATAAGGCTGGAACATAATAACAATTATTTAGCTCCATAACTAATCCTGAGGGTAAGACTTCCAGTTCAGGTATAAGTGCCAATAGCTAATGCAGCAACTCTTGCTCCATTGCCCACATGAAGATCAACATCTCCTCTTGCCAAGCTTCTACTCCTTATCAATCCCTACATCGAATTGCAAATATAAGCAACCGATCCGGTATCAAATACCCAAGAACTGGTCAGAGAGGTGGCTAGATTAATTTCTATAACATTTATACCTGAATTGGAAGTCTTACTTCCTTTGTTCTTTTTCGTTTCTACTAAGTAATTCTTGTAGTTTATCTTCCAATGCTCAGTCTCATGACAATGGTAACATTCTGTGTTAGGCTTAGAACCCAGCTTAAGCTTCTTAAGCTTAGACTTGAGACTCTCGATCTTATCTTGAGTCATTCCTTTGCCCTTTCCCTTTCCCGACTTACCCTTCTTTTTGAAGGTTGTAGTCTTTTGAACCATCATCATATGATTGGAACTTTTCTTGATGCTCTACTTAGCACCTTTAAGCATGCCATGCAACTCGGTCATTGACTTCTCCATGCCATTCATATGAAAATTTAATATGACAGGCTCAAAGCTCGCAGGGAGCGATTGAAGAATCATATCAGTAGCCAACTCTTGGCTAAGAGAAAAACCATGCTTTTCCAAACTCTCAGTGTGACCAATCATCTTGATCATATGAGGACTGACCGGGTGGCCCTCAACAGCCTACAAGAAAACAATGCCTTAGAGATATTGAACCTTTCTGCTCTTGCTTGATCCTGAAACACACCTTTCAGACCCACAATTATTTTGTAAGCGTCTGTGGTCTCATATTGCTTCTGAAGCTCAGAGTTCATGGTTGCAAGCATAAGGCAGTGCACATCGACTGCATCATCGCAATGCTTCTCATAAGCATTCTTTTCAGCTCGAGTAGCATTAGCAATTGGTTCCTCAGGATAGGGACCCTCTAGAACATATTCCTTCTTTTCTTGTTTGGGAACAATTCTTAGATTACGAAACCAGTCAATAAAGTTGGTTCCATTCAGCTTTTCTTTCTCAAGAATTGATCGCAGATTAAAGGTAGGTGCAGAAGAAGTAGTAGGTGTCATGATCTACAACAGAATATGCAAAAAAATTAGCACTATGTTTATGTAAGATCTTCTATTAGAAACACATTTTGGTGGTTACGTTCGACCAGTCTACGATCAGCTCGTATCACTATACGACTGGTCTAAACCTGGTTGTATCACTATACAACTAGTCCAAACTTTGTCGAACTTAATCATCAACAGTCAATTAAAGATACTCCCACTATATATTCTAAACTATGTTTCCCTCTAACATCATGTAGTGAGTTCAAGATCCAAAAATCATTAAGTCCTAGTGAGCTTTGGCATCACTGCTAGAAACCTAGTGATTTTAGGCAGGCAACCTCTTGCCAATCGTATCTCATATGACTCTTGTTTGTTGGGCGGCACTCTATGCCCCGGTGACCAACAATATGCCCTAAGGCCCAAAACTATTTTGATAGCCTTGTCAAGTTAAACCAACACTATGCATATGGGTGTCCGACACCCACCCTATCTTATTAAGATAGTTAATAGCACTCTACTTTGGTAGACCTACCAATTAATGATCAAAATCGTGACAGGCGCAACAATTGGAAAGACATCAAATTAACTTAATTTTTCTTAAGGGATACTACTCTTTTTTTTTAGATAATGGAAGAGAAAATCTCTCCCAGCCTCTGCATCAAAGATGCACGCAGCTTATTTTTTTTACCGAAACAACAGTACCAAGAGAACCATAAGGTTGATAGGCGGCTTGAAGCCTTACATCCACAATACGACTAAAAGTTAAACTCAATCATTACAGATCCTGTAACTAGACCACCACCCATGATTGTTGAAGATTTGCTTCGCCACAAACGCCAACCTGGCGCAGCCGACCATCATGGACTCCTTCTGGACCACTTTTTGCAGGTTTGCCCACACACTCAGCCAGTGCCCACTTAGTAAGATAACCTGCAAGGGATTGTTGATAATCTTTTTGTCAAAGACGACCTCATTTCAACATAACCAAATAGACCAACATAAGGCACTAGCTCCCACTAGGAATTGTGACTTTAAAAAATTTGGAATACCGAATAACCAATTTCCAAACATATTTGCTATGCTCGTAGGAGGAGTTAAATTGAACGCACATTGAACAGCCCACCAAACAAGACGCGCAGAGGAGCAGTCAATAAAAAGATGTTGAATTGTTTCCTCTTTAATACAGAAACAACACTTACTGCTTCCCCTCCAATTTCTTTTGAGAAGGTTATCTTTAGTTAGAAGTACCCCCTTATTTAGATACCATAAGAAAATTTTCACTTTTAATGGAATTTTAATCAACCAGAAGAAATCTCTAATG
Source organism: Phyllostachys edulis (assembly GCA_036346405.1). NCBI lineage: Eukaryota > Viridiplantae > Streptophyta > Magnoliopsida > Poales > Poaceae > Phyllostachys > Phyllostachys edulis. The sequence goes on from CM070549.1 coordinate 70,057,884, forward strand.
GGGGCTCTATAATTTCCAATTAGCGCCACATAAAAACATTGAACCGAAAAAAGTCCAGACTTATTTAAATTCCACCGGAAAATGTCTTTTCGAGAGCTCAATTGTAAATTAGTAATTCTCAAAAGTAACTCATTCCAAGCTTGCAAATTAGGCCCGATAATAGGTCTTCGAAAAGAAATATTTAAAGGAGTCGATCTCAAAATATTTGCCACTATATCATACTTTCTCCTTACTACATTATAAATGATTAGATATTGTCTTTTCAGAGGAGAGTTACCTAACCAACTATCTTCCCAGAATCTAGTTTGCATTCCATTTTTAACCTGAAAAGAACCAAAGTGAAAAAAATGTCTTTAATTTTTATTAGACCCGACCAAAAATGAGAAGTCTCAGGTTTATTAATCACCTGCGAAAGACTCATCTCACCCAAATATTGTTTTGTTAACAAAGACTGCCACACCCTTTCTTCATTAAGCAACTTAAACAACCATTTCCCTAATAAACTTTTATTTTTTATGTCTAGATTCGGAATACCTAGACTGCCCTGCTCTTTGGGTGAACACATTAAACTCCATTTAGCAAGCCTATATTTTTGTTTATGACTATCACACTGCCAGTAAAATCTAGATCGATAAAAATCTAGTCGTTTGAGAACTTCTCTCGGAACCTCAAAAAGAGATAACATAAACATAGGTAGACTACTCAGCATTGAGTTAATAAGTACTAAGCGACCACCGACAGATAATTTTTTTCCTTTCCAGTTACTAAGTTTCTTTTCAACTCTATCCTCAACCCCTTTCCAATCACAATTCCTTAATTTTGTGAAGTGAATTGGAATACCTAAATACTTGAAAGAAAAGGTACCCACTTCACAACCAAATAACTCGGTATATTGTGTTTCAACTTCTTTGGCATTACCAAAATAAAAAATTTCACTCTTGTGGAAATTAATCTTTAAGCCTGATAATTGTTCAAAAACACATAAAATAAGTTTGAGATTTTTTGCTTATTCTAAATCATTATTCAGGAAGAGGATAGTGTCATCGGCATACTGTAATATTGACAACTAATCATCAATCAAATGAGGAACTAATCCTGATAAAAGACCTTATTCTTTAGCTCTTGAAATAAAGATGGCAAGCATGTCCACAACAATATTAAAAAGAATTAGGGACACAGGATCGCCTTGTCTAAGACCTTTCTGAGTTTGAAAAAAGGATCCAAGATCATCGTTAACTTTTATACCAACACTCCCTCCCTTGACAAAACTTTTCACCCAGGAACACCATTTAGGTGAAAAGCCTTTCATCCTCAAGGTGTGAAGCAAAAACGGCCATTTTACTTTGTCATAAGCTTTCTCAAAATCAACTTTGAATACTATTCCATCTAATTTATGTTTATGAAGCTCATGAATGGTTTCATAAAGGATAACAACTCCATTAAGAATAAATCTCCCCAGCATGAATGCCGATTGGGATGGCCGAACAACTTTCTGAGCTACATCAATAATTCTATTAGTAGCCACTTCAGTAAACACTTTAAAATTAACATTTAACAAACAAATAGGCCTAAACTGTTGTATTTGCTTAGCATCCGTTTTTTTGGGAAGCAGTGTAATGATCCCAAAATTTAAGCTAAAAGGAGGCAATGAACAATTACGCAAATCATGGAACATGGTCATCAAGTCATCTTTAATGACTTCCCAAAACACCTGATAGAACTCAGCTGGGAATCCATCTGGCCCAGGTGCTTTTTTATGTTCCATTTGAAAGATTACATCTTTCACCTCCTTTTCCGTGAACAGCTCTATAAGAAAACTATTTTCATCATCCGACACTTGAGGTATATCATTCATAAAATCATCAACCATGGATAAATGATTATCCTCAGATGGTCCAAACAAACCTTTATAGTAATTGGTGATATACCATTTTAATTGTACATCACTCCGAATTATCCCCTCCTCTTGTTCCAGCTGAAAGCCTGAAAGATCATTTGTCTTGTATGCTTACCATTCGCAATCAAGTGGTAAAAACGAGTATTTCTATCACCTTCCAAAAGAAATTTTGCTTTGAACTTTTGGTACCACTTAATTTCTTCTTCTCTTAAAAGTTGTACCAATTTCGCATGGGCAAATTTTTTTAAGATTAAGGTCTTCATCAGACAAACGCAAAATCTCAACTTTTTTATCTAGCTCATCAATTATCAAGTTGAGTTCTATCTTTTCCTTTTTATAGGTCCCACTGGTATTTTTAGCCCATCCACGAAGGTATCGTCTAAGAGATCTAACCTTACATTGCCAAATCTGTAAAGCAGAATGACCTCTAGTTTTCTTTTTCCACACCTCAGCCACCATCTCCCTAAACCCCTCCCGACACAACCAGCCTAATTCGAATTTAAATAAAAGTTGATTCCCTCGATGAGAGGTCTCTCTCGTATTTAAAAGCAACGGCGTATGATCGGACAGAGATCTTGGAAGAGCATTAACTGTGACCATAGGAAATTTGATCTCCCAGTCTGTACTCATTAAAACTCTATCCAACTTTTCAAATGTTGGATTAGCTAATGAGTTGGCCCAAGTAAATTGTCTACCAGATAATTCAATTTCTCTTAAATCTAAATTATTAATCATAGCATTAAACAGGAACGACCATCTATACTCAAAATTATCATTATTTTTTTTCTCCTGGATGCCTAATAATATTAAAATCACCCCCAATTAAAATGGGAAGTGGTTCTTTCCTACAGGCATGAACAAGTTCATTAAGAAACTTTTCCTTGAATTAAGGTTGAGCTGCACCATAAACAGCCACAAGAACCCATTGAAAATCATCATCTCTATTTTTTAAATGAAACTTCACATAGAAATCACCAACATCAATAGAACCAATATCGAAAACTCTAGAATCCACCCCTAACAGGATACCCCCTGACCTTCCTTGGGACGGAGAAAAATGCCACAAAAAAATCTCGTCCACCACAAAAATGATTAAGACTAGATTGTGAAAAATCTTTTTTACCAGCTTCAAGAATGGCTACAAAATCTAAATGCTGCTCCTTAACCACTTCACAAATGTAACGATGTTTAGTCAAGTCCCCCAGACCTCTGCTATTCAAAAAAGACCTTTCATTTTAATTTTAATTTGATTGGCCTATAATGAGAACTATTTCTTTTATTCTTCCCAGAGTTGGATGACATTTTTTTATTTATTACCAAAGTAAAATGAGAGTGGTCATCCTCTAACAAATCAGCATCTAGATCACTACAAAAATGATTAAGGGCTGAGATATCAGTATAATTCTGATTCTCATCCTCTAACTCCTCAACATCTATAATTCCTTTTTTTGATAGTCTGCCTCGTTCAAGATTCTTAATTCTTTTAATAGTACTAGCAATCTCGGCACTATTATGTCCTAAGAAAATTCCAATGCTAGCAACTTTATCAATAACTTGCTCATCAGAAAAAGACAAAAAAAGAAAATTTATTACCAGACTTACTGGGATCAAGTTCGAGATTACGAACTTTCGCACGCCACGAAGCCTTTTGGATCAAGCCTTCATCACCGGACTACTACTTCTTGAGGCGCTCACTCTGTCGAATCTCCACCGAATCCACCCTGTGAATCCGCTCCAACTGAAGATCTCCACTTGATTTTGAGCAACGCATGGCTGCCTTACTGTGCACTATAGCGGCCTTGCCAAAACCAGGTTCCTCAGCCCCATCTCGGTTAACCACCGGGAGCTTCCCAAACTCTGCTGCAATGGAGCCCTCAGCGGCAAAATCTATTTCGGCAAGGAAGCCTCTGTGGTAGTATTCACTGCCTCCACTTCCGACGGTAGAACAACATCAGCGTCACCCATCAACACATCAGCCGAAGTTGTCCTCCCGGGTTTGTCCAAAACACCAACCGAGTCTCCCTGAACAACCGAAGGTGCTTGCACTTCAAAGTAATATCCTAACTCCATCCCATCATCAATGGAACCAGCTGTCTGAGCCGTGGGACAACGAAAGATGGCGGCAGCCGAACTTTGCTTCTGGTCATTTAGGATGAACGTGTCCTCCTCATGGACAACAGCCCCTTGTGCAACATTCTCCACCTCCTTTCTGACCACCCTCGGTGTAACCCAGACGATGTCCAATGCCAAAAGTCCCAAGGTAGTCCCCTTAGTAATTGAAGTAGATTGTCCCTTGTTGCTCTCATAAGATTTTGATTTATTATCCGAATTATTTTTCGATCTCTTAGCATCTCTATCTTCCATCTCGACATCTTTGCCCCTGCCTGATTTGTCCTCCCCCTCATGATCCTCAGTCCGATCAATATCTTCGTCAACAACATTCACCACTTCATCTTCAATTTTGAAAAGAATATCATAGACATATTCCCCAACCACAATCTCCACACTAGAAGGTATGGCATCTACGTCCAGTACTCCCACTAACATCCGAACCAAATCATTCTTATGAATATTTTCCATGTCCACTCTCATTGCTATGCCAATGATAGATCCTAAAGCACAAATGCTCAGAAAGTCGCGTACTTCGTAAGGCACTCCTAGAATCTGAACCCATATCTTTTGAAGCTGATACTTAGGCGCAGGCTTCAAATTCCATACCACGAAATGCAAAACCACCTTATGCTCCATTACATGCACGTCACCAATAGCCGCCATACGAAGCATATCAAATCTGGTTGGAAAATAAACTAAAAACGCATTTTCCCCCTGTAACTCCACCTTTGGTTGCCAATTCATTGGCATCAACCTTTTCAGCTCAACAACCAGAAGGTTTTCAGACAGTTGATCACATGTTATTCGAACCAAACCTGTCTTATTATTCTCTTTCTTCAACTTCTTTATCCCTGCTGTTGGGATGTGGTAGAACCCCAACCCATCAGCATCAAAACCACATAGGTTAGCAACAGGTCTTGGCAACAATAACAATGGACACTTATTTGCCAAATGATCAGTGTCCTCACTAATATTACACATTAAGCTTGCTTTGCAATTGGCAATTCCATGTCCCTTCCCTTTGCACCAAAAGCATGTAAGGTTAGAATCAGCACCTGTAGAACCGGTGTTGACATGGGAATTACCCCCACCAAACCGGCCACATCCCCGACCTCTAAAGTTGCCGTCACCAAACCTTTGTTGGCTATGGATTGACTTGTTACCTCCAAAGATCGGAACACCTCCTTGCACACCTATAGCACCACCCGGTCCAGCAGCCTGGCCGCTGGCACCGCCATTGACGGAGAACTGTCCTCCTCCTTCGATGCCCGAGAACAGCCCACTACCCGCAGCTTGGCTACCAGCACCTTTGAAGATGGGTACAACACCTCTATTGCCTAGAAAACCAGCACCACCACTGACGGAGATACCTCCTCTGAAAACCGAGAACTGCCCCCCGCCCACAGCCTATCCACTAGCACCACCAACGACGGGGACAGAAACTTCAGTGCCCGGAAGTTGACCACCACCGGAGCCGACAAAAGGGATATCCTTACTCTAACTGCTCCTACGACCCCGTCCAAAATCCATGTCACAGTGTTGGCGAAGAACTTTAGCGAACAAGCGACGATCTCCGTTTGCCGTCCCACACCAACCGCCGGCAGCTTTTTTAGGATTTTGCCGAGCCGTGTTCCAGGAGCACTGAAAAACTCTATGGAACCAAGGCAGGCCTTTCCTGTGGGTGTGGGCCTGTTCTGAATTGATACAAGGCAAGCATGCAACCAACAAATCCTTTCCATTAACTCCAGAACCTGCCGATTCATTCAAAGCTGGAAAGGATGGCAAGGCTGGCGGCAAATCCTTTCCATTAACTCCGTAACTCGCCGACTCAATCAAAAGCGAAAAGATGGTAGGGTCAAGGACATTGATTGGGCCGCAACTGGCCGAGTTTGAGAGTGCATTAACTCGACGATTTGGGGTGGGTAGGAAATCCGCGAGATTATCGGTCCACTCAAATTTCAAACCGAACCGAGTGAATGGATGCAATGAGCTCTAGCAATGGCATCACCCATCGTTAATCTGAGGCGACATGCGAGAAGGAACTAGCCTTGCCAGGGCGAACACTAGCAACACACCGCCACTCCGGCTCAAGGAAATCCCCACTGCTTAAGCTCGCAGAGAGTAACCCGCAAAGAATGGTGTTGCCAAAAAGCAAATCCTTTGAGCTCGTCGAAGACGACCCTTGGCCAGCACCCCCCCTATCTCCAACCAGCAAAGATCTGCGAAAACTAGATGAGATGTAGGATTGACCTCCATTACCATGAGAAGATTTTGGATCATCAGCAGAGGGTTCGGATTGCCTAAGTGTAGCCTTCGAATCCACTGCCGCCCCGGCCAAGATGATATCCTCATCATCCGAGGATCTGCCCTCTTGCAACTGCCAAAACCTTGATCCAATTGCTGCACTAACAACACGATGAACCTGCGAAAATGGCACTAGGACCTCACCGGTGTCAGCCACAACTCCGACACCTCTTGAACTATGATGATCGATGAGATGAGAATCCATCTACTTGGAGCGTCTCATCTCACAATCTCTCATATGCAGCAACATGTTAGTATGAGTAATGATGTGATCTAGGGATACTACTCTACCATGTTAAAACATGATCCATAGCATGACAGGAATAAACATTCACATATAATCAAATTAAACTGTGAAATAGTATGGCCCTCATCATGACGATCTCCATCACCATGCTTCCTGTCCTTCAACCATCATACTTGAAATCTCCGACTGCAATCATCTACTAAGTAATTACTTCTAAAAGCTAGTAATGAATTACATACGAGAATATTAAGCATCACATGTCGGCACGCAGACTGTTATATAATAATATGTAGCTTGATGGCTATCACACAACATGACACGCAGGTCATGTGAAATCCATTCATGCATCACATACACAATGGGCCATACTATTCACAGCAATCCCTGCAAAAATGAGTTATGTATAGAATCAAATTCTATCGAGCGACATGAACACATAGTACTATATAACGCGGCTACGACCTCGGCGGTCCCGCTAGCCAATTAGCGAGCGGGGTTTGAATGTGCAGTGCTCTCGAAAATTTTCCCAAGACATGAATCTTATTCACGTAACTGAGCCTCGAAAATCATCGGGTTAATCATATTAACCCTATTCCGAACCAATCTGATCACTGTCTTGATACAACCATGCACTACGGCATACTTCGATGGCAGAATCTGACCGGTAGGAGTATCATGCAAGACAGTCGAGTAAATCATCTAGTGCTCTTTACTTGTACCTTCTTGAAAACCTATCTACTATCGCCGAACATCGATTGATCTTATCAACTAGTCCCTAGATCGTTCCATCTATATGAACCGATCTAAGTTATCAGACCAAACCAGTAATAGATCCAATCTACTATTGCCACATCTAGTATATGCAACCGATCTAGATAAAAAAAACTATGCAGGATGGCTCTGATACCACTGAAGGGATACGTGTAGGCTACACTAGCTGGCAAATCAAAAATTCTATCACGTAAACCAGAGTGCCATGAAAGCAAGAGATCATACATCGTTACCACCAGATGCGCATTGCAGCGAAAGAAGAGTTGGAGCAGCCTGGTCCAACGAAGAGCTCGTCAATGTAGTGGTTGTAGTCGATTGTCCAACGTCGAGTACGTCGATGCAGTGGTCGTAGTCGATCATCCAGCATCCTTGCAAGTCGGTCGTCTCTTCCAGCAACCTCTGCAGTTCCTTGTGAAGATTGCGAATCGTTCTCAAGCGCAATAGCAATCGCAGTAGCGCCTCTACGGTATCCACACGTCCAGGGAAGGAACTCCATACGCCGGTGTGCTAGCACCAACTCGCACGACAATGCTTTCTCAAGGAGATGGCGGCTAGGGTTTCAATGGAACAACTCACGTGTATCGCATCGTCTTCCTTACCCATAGCCTCAAGCATCTCCTTATATAGTGTCCATGGCAGATCCTATCCTAACACATTTGTTCCAACCAGTTAAGTGTGTGACCTGTTAGGTTCATGTGTAATCGGTTGTGACTCGAAAACTCCTTTCCGATCACGAGTCATTAGCGGCTCCTAGCAGGACATAATGATTCCCGAATACACATGAATTATATCGGACGAACCTTAATGCAATATGATCTACAAGTAAGTCCTTATCACTTACGACCAGCCCGTATCTCTATACGACCAGTTCATATATTGTCATGACCAGTACGAACTCCTTACGACCAGTTCACGATCAGTAAGTGATCATGTTCGACCAGCCTATGACCAGCTTGTATCTCTATACGACTAGTCCGTATCTGATCGAACTGAAAGACCTACTCATGTATTCTCCCTTTGCCTCACGATATCTGGTTGAACTCTAGGTGATGTTTATGTCACCATAGACTGTTCAATACTTTCTCGATCACGTGTCAAATAACTTAACATGGTCGAACTCTTCGACCACTAGTGGCATGACCATTCACTTTCTTTATCCAACCACATCGAGGGGTCCAGAGATATCTCTTCTGTTATGTTAGGAGGGGCAAATCCCATATCCGACCAGTCACATTCCTCCGCATGTTTCACTGCATACCTGAAAGCTAACTTTATAACTACCCAGTTACGGAGTAGTGTTTGACAACCCCAAAGTACACTCTTACACATGTAGGAAACCATACTGATCTCAGGTCTAAGGATTATACATCATCATTACTTGAGACTAGCTGACGACACATAAAATCATAACAATCTCAAAAGTGTCTCAAGGTGGGGTCAATCCAACCCCATGTTCTCTAACATGTATTCACATTATTGATTCGATATCCCTATATCCATGACAGGTGAAACATGGTCATCAATCAATACATGTGATGGTCGATAAGTCACTAGTGTTCCGACCAGTAACATCCGACAAGAGATACTTTTAGAACGACATCATATAAGTTAAAAGAGCTTTACCACCAAGTCACATCCTTATTAATCTTATAACCAATGATTCATCCAATGAACATAATAACATTTATTCAATAACTCATAAACATATACGTGATATAATCATCATCTCTATGATTGCCTCTAGGGCATATCACCAACAAAAGAAGATGAGAGCGATCGATTGGGAATGGAGAGAAGCCGTCAGAGGAAGAAGCCACCGACTGTCGGCCTCTATCACAGAAGGCCAGGGGATAGGAATATAGGGCATAGGAGCTACGCTCGGATCGGCCGGGCTCCCAATCGATCGCTGCGAGAGAAGGGGATAGAGCTGCGCTCGGATGGGCCGGTCTTTGATTTCAAAACGGGCCGAATTTTTTTCTCCGATACTGTTTCTTACTGGCTCTCACCGAAAAGACCGAAAATCGTCGGTTACCATTGAGATTTCGCCAAAATTGTTTTCCCTGAGCTGTACACGTCTTCCTTCTGGGAGACCCTCCGGATACGGTGACCTAAGGCACGTGGTAGCCCGAGGCGTGGGTCGGCGGGGAGTAGTTCGAGCCGAGAAGAGTTGTCAGGCCGTGCTCCGACACGCGTGCCTCGTGGGTGCCGGTGAAGAGAACGTTGGAAGACTTGATGTTGCCGTGGCTGCTCCAAGGTCCGGCCGAGTGGATGGAGTACGCCACGCTGTGGTAAGGGTGATGGCTAAGTAGCTAACCGTGTCTCTCCATCCAAAGATAACCCGGTTGAACCTCAAAGGTCTGGACGACACACCATGCATTAGAACATGTAAAGTTGTACAACTCAAGGCAACGCAGGCATGAGCTAGGGCCTAGCACTACTACAAAAAAGCTGATACTGGACGCCTCATCATAGATGGTTGATCAAAACCGTCTGTATTACATGCAATCATAGACAGTTTTGGTTTAGAGACCGCTCGTGTTACTTAGTCATGCGCTAAAACCGCTCTGTGGATTTAGGTAATATTACGCATTTGTTCATAACTAAAACCGCCTGTGAAGTATCATAGACGGTTCATTTTTATAACCATCTATGATAATTCTACATATCACGAGCGGTTCTAAAAAGAACCGCTCAGGAAACCTCATAAACGGTTCTAACAATAACCGCTCGTGATATTGTTACATATCACGAGCGGTTTTTGTTATAACCGTCTATGATAATTGCTACAGCTCTCGATGAGTTTCTTCGTCGCCGATGCGTTCTTCGTCACATCAATGCCGCCTCAGCTCTGCGTCTCTTCGTCGCATCAATGCCGCTTCGGCTCCCTAATGCGTCTCTTCGTCTCACGCTCCAAATTTATTCCTTGTTTTATAAAAAGGATCATCCGCCATCGAAGATGATCATCCCCACTTATAAAAAAAAACAGAAATGGCTGCCTCTTCTGTTTCCTTGTCGCTGGCATTGATAGCCTACCTAGCCGCACTGTACGAGCACCTCTCTCGCTATACGTTGAACCGTGCTGCGGAAGAACACTGTTTCAATAGTGTCTTCAATCCTCTATCCGAGAATTTGCCGGAGTGGGTGACGGCCACCTTCTGCCGTCTTGACATCCTCATTCGCCGTGTCTTCCAAGTGATCTCCCACTTTCGGCGAGTTTACCGCGTCGTCGACGTGGTCCTCCAAAATGACGTTGCACGTCTCCAGGAGGCTTGCCGTCACTTGGATCATGACCGAGGCGGCAGGCGAAAGTCGACGTGCCGAGACCCATCAAGCAAGGGAAGAGAGCCTATGGGCTCAATTCTTCTTGGTTCAACAGTTCGAGGGTCTTCGGGAGACACGTTCGATCACGAACCGTCCGCCCCCGACACCGCCGCCTACGAAGTATTGAAGACAGAGATAGCAGCCTACCTCCGCCACTAGAAAAACTTTCTTTATTTATAGGTTTCTACTTTTTTTTTAATCTTTTTGTAAGCAACTGGCCACGCTGTTTGCCCATATATATGAAAATTCCAAAATGAAAAAAAAAGTTTGGAGGTGAAGTTACTATATTAATTATATGTTGAATTACTATATATACCACTTAAATTGTATGATGATACCTCTATATCTATTTGTGCATACTCCAATAATGATTATAAGATACCCCAAAGTGAGTTTCATGAAAAATTTCTTTAAATTCCACTTTTTATAGCAAACTTTGTGTATATACTTCTTATATATATATATATATATATATATATATATATATATATATATATATATATATATATATATATATATATGAAAAAAAGTATATATATATATAGCAAAAAACAAAGGGTTCAAATGAATTTTTTCAATCAAATCGCGTTGGAGTATCTTATAATTGATATTTAAGTATACTTGAAAATGATAAAGAAGTATAATATGTGCGTTTAAGTGGTATATTAGAAGGGAGTACATACTCCCGTGAGTACTAAATGGGCGAGAAGTGGAAAAATTATATATATATATATATATATATATATATATATATATATATATATATATATATATATATATATAGAGAGAGAGAGAGAGAGAGTGTTAAAGCAAATTTTCAAAAGATATTTAAATGACAAAATTGACATATAAACATGTAATTTCTTCATGTCATGTAAGTTCATATACAAGATAAATATATATACTTGAGAAAAAAACAATTTCACAGACGGTTCCATTAGAACTGCTCAGGATATTATCACCGACTTCCATCATAGAACCGTCTGTGATAAGTCTCTTTATTAGTAGGAGCCCGACCGCTAGGGTTTGTGCTCGCCCTAACTCTCGTCACTCCCCAACGCCGCTAGGGTTTGCGCCCACCCTAACTCTCGTCACTCCCTAGCGCATTTACTCTACCTCGACGCCGCCACCCGACCCCTCTCCATCGCTGCCGGTTGTGACACCATTCTGAACTGCACAAGACACTCGTACGATAGTAGATCTTGTGTAGTTGAAGGGTTGTGCCACAACTACGGTGACGCCACCACCAAACTCTTGGGCTTGGCCCGCATGCTGCTACCGCCATGGCTTGGTTCTCTGCTCCTCCTCTGCGCTCGGGCCCCGGCCGGGCTTTGCTTTTCCCATCCTCCTCTATTGTCCTCTAGATCTGTTAGCTTAATGTCTTTTGTTGAGTTTGATTTTTATGCTTGAGCCTTAAGTTGTGTCCCGATGTTTGTGTGATTTATGCAAGGTGAAGGAGATGGATGTGGGTTGTCTTTGGTGGTGGGGTCGCCACCGTGGTTGTCTTTATCTTGAGGTATCACCCTACCTTACTCCCTCTCTGCCTCTACCCCTTGCTCTGGATGAAAATGGCTAGTGCTCTGCGATGATGCCGAGGCTACTATTGAGGGCTATTGGTGTATGTGCATTCTATGCATCTTGCTTAGTTCATGTTGTGGGTTCGGATGGGGCTTGGCTGCAATTAACTTTTCAGATTTGTAAAGGTATGTCCTACCATTCCATTCATAATCTTTTCTCTATAAATGAATGCAATGATTGTGCACTTGTCTTTGATTCTCGATTCTTGAATGAGTGAATCTGTATGTAAGTGTTGTCTGCTATTGAAGTATTCAGAAGTATCAAGTGTTGTCTCTTCTATTGATATGTATGGGTTGTTGATATGTTATGACTTATTGGGTTGTTGATATATATGAGCTGTTGATATGTTATATTGTTATGAGTTATGACTTATTCAGAAGTGTCAAGTGTTGTCTGCTATTGATAGTGGAAACTTGCTTGGTGAACCATGGGCTGTTGATATGTATGATAGATGATTTGCAAAAATAGATGTATAAAATGTGTGATATGTATGTTATGACTTATTTGTTGATTTGTCATTTGTCAAGATGTCATCTGTTGCTTCTCGCCATTCATTTCACATTTGTCTGTATAACTGTGTTCATGCTGATCAAGTTCTCCTACCTTGCGTCCTAGGTACGTCCTACCATTCCATTCCTAATCTCTTCTCTATAAAGTCTCCAAGCAGTGGCTGCTTGTGCATTTAAAACCGGCATTATATATATATATCATATATGTATTGTTCTTAGTCCTTCAGCCACTTTCGGAGGATCGTCACATGACATGAGGAGGAAGAGGCGACAACCACGAACAACTTCATTGAGCCACTGCAAGTTTAAAAGCGCATTTGCTGAGATCGTCAGACACCATGTATTAGCAACCAAGTAATTGGATGTCCTCGATAGTCTCTAGGCAAATGCATTTTTAAATTTGCAGGGCTCAATGAGGTTGCCCGTGGTTGCAGCCTCTTCCCCATGTCATGGGACTAATTTCTAAAGTGGCTAAGGGATTAGGACAATAGAAATATAATATATATATATATATATATATATATATATATATATATATATATGATACCGGTTTTAAAGGCACAAGCAATACCGCTGGTGGCTTTATAGAAGTCATCATGCATTTGTTTCACTACAAACCGTCTCGTGATATATCGATATTACAAACGGTTTGTGGTCAAACCGTTTATATTAGACATCACAGACGGTTTGTGATCAAATCTGCTCAGGATAGTATGCATGCACGAGCGGTTTGAAAACCGCTCAGTGATAACCTCGTGTCATTCTTGACCCATAGAACTCGCATTTGCTCAAGAAACCGCTCGTGATGATGTTTTTGAACCGTCTGTGAAGGCTTTTTTGTAGTAGTGTAGCTATATATGTATAGGCATATTACCGTGTAGCAGTTTTGATAGGCTGCCTATGGGCATGCTATCGTATATTAGCAACCGTTCACCATCCTTGCTGCAGTAGTAACCCCAAAGCGGCACGATGTGCTCATTCTGGATGGCACCGATCGCCTTGATGCGTTGCTCAAACTCCGCCATGACCACCAGCTTGGCTCCGGTCAGAAGCTCGACCTTGTACGTTGTCCCGACTGTGCCTTTGCCCATACCTTCAGGTGACGCCTCCATCAGGTCCCCCACCTCCAACCGAAGCGATTTATACCCTGAGCAAAAGCTGAGAATTCTCGTGTTTTCTTCGCCGCGTCTACTGCTTTCTTTTGATAGCACTGGATTGTTTTGTACTGCCTGATCCGTTTCAACTGGAGCTGACTTGTTCTTCCTTACCCAAGAAAGCAAACCTAGCCATTCTTGTCGTTCATGTGGAGCTTTCCTAAACTTCTTAAGCTGTTCTGCCACTTCTAACATCTCAGGACATGTAACGTCCCGTTTTCGAAAACGGGAATAGTATTTACATTTGGTTTTTGTTTTTCATTCGTAATTCAAATTATCATTTAATTTCAAAATTCTCTAAGCTTTTAGCTTAAGCTCGGGTATGTGTTTCAAATCTTTTGGCAATTCCCGAATTCAAAATTTGGATTTTGAATTCATCCTTTACATTTTGGGCCCCTTTTCTCTGGTTGCCTCCTTTTCTCCTGGGCTCAGCCCCAACTCCCTTCTTGGGCCCAGCCCATCTTTCCCCTTCTAGCCCAATTCTACCATTCCTCCCTTCGCCCAATCTTTCGGCCCAACTCACCAGCTGCTTTCTTCTTCAAATTTCACCTTGGCCCAAGCTCCCATTCCCCTTCTTTCTTCTTCCTCGCCAAGCAGTAGCACCACCACAGCACCCTCGCCTACTCTCTGCCACCCGTGCCATGACCACAGTGTCACCACAATGCCGTACGGCGCCCTACCACCTCCATGCTCCCACCTCGTCCTGTCACCTTCGTCGTCTACCCCAACCTCCCAAAGTCGCCATCGTCAGCGCATTTTGCGCGCTGCTGCCCTCGTGCTTTCATTGGCCGCCTATCGCCTCCACCACCTGCCAGGGCACCAAAGTCAATGCCGTTGTCGTCAGCACGAGCGCCACGCCGCAGCGGTGCGTTCGCGCCATCGCCGCTTAACGCCATCGCCAAGCCGCTCTGCGTCGGCGTTGCTGTAGCCACGCACGTGCGTGCTGCACACGCTCATCTTTGCCGCATAGATGGTCGCCATGCCACTCCTCTGCTCCGGCTCTGCCACCAGTGATGCCAGCACCCCGCCTCGTCGCTTCACCTCGGCCGCACAAGTCGCCGCTGCCATCATCCGCTCAAGCGCCCATGCCGCACGAGCGCCACGCGCGGCCATCGAGCCAACGACTCCTTGCCCCTTTCCTCCCCCTTCTACAGCTATAAGTAGCCGTGCAGCTCCCACTGGTTCCTCCCCTCGTCGCCCTTCATCTCTGGTAAGCTCCACCAGAGAAAAGCACCGCCGTGCTCCCTTCTTTGGCCGTGCCGCCTCACCGCTCCATCGCCGCTCCGGTGAGCCTCCGCCTCCGGCAACCTTGTCACCGTGTGCCCCCGGCACCAAGGAACCCGTCCCCCACCACCATTTGTCCTCCCTATCGCCGAGATGTGCCATGTGGCTTTCTCCCCTCCTCCGCCCACATTGCCGCCGTCACCGGACCGCCACGGCCGCCCGAGCCACCCGGCTCCACCTCCGGGTTCCCACGCCATCACAGCCCGGCAGGTGCATCGCCGCTGCCCTCGCACCACTCCACCGCTTAGCGCCATCAAGATAGCCCTTGTACCGTGGCGCCCACTGCCGCCTCTAGCCGCGCCGCCACCACGCCAGGCCCTCTCCGGCGCCGCCGCCTTTGCTCATGAAGTCGCCATCCTCGCGAGCACGGAAGTTGTGCTCATTCTCGCTCTTCTCTCAAAACCCTCAGAAGTAGGAAATCCTGAAGACTACGCATACTATAAGGATCCAGAAGTTGGAGGCCTAGGAGATGATGAAGCGTAGTTTAGCCTTTAGTTGTTCTAGTCTCACCTCAGTCTCATTGACTTCGTTGGTGCTTGCGTGGATCCTATATTATCTGAGTTTTTAGGTAATATTGGACACACACAGGTTTCCCTAGTCGCTTGCCTGTGGAGAGATGTGCTCTCACCCTTTTGCTTCCGTTGTTGCTTCTGCTACTTTTGTAATGTAATCTTTGGCCTGTTCGGCCCTTATTGTAAAACCCGACCTGATGCGGTCTATGTAAACTCTGAAGTGTTAATTAATGAATAGTATGGTTTAATCTATGCCTTATATGAATTAATTCAGTGATGTATCTATGAGTGCTATCTACTGATCCAGGGAATAGCACATTGTTTTCACAGAGGATTCGGATTCTTAGAATCTGGGTCCGACAGCGCTGGTATCAGAGCATACGACTGTAGTAACCTTAGTTAGACTGGTCGAGCCCTAAGGACTTGAGTCCTATTTTCAAAAAATTAAGAAAAGCTTTTTTAAAATATAGCATATTTATTGCTCCTTCTCATCTCTCTTAGTTCTTCACTTACCTTGACTTCACTTGAGTTTTTACTCAGTTCTGACCCTCTCTCTTGTTTCAAAATTTATAGATGTCCGGTGCTTCATCCGATGTCCCGTGGGACTTCTCCACCCATGGAGAAGATTTCGGAGAGTTCGTGGATATCCTCCGCCAGCTCAGGCAGTACCTGGGATACCGTCACCAACCCATCTTCAGGGGCCGGAAGACTCAGATCTTGTCCCATGAATCTTGGTCTATAGAGGTGTACCTCTACCCGAGAGAAGGCGAGTTCATCACCCACACCTTCAGAACCGAGTATTCCAGAGGCTGCTCGATGCGTCAGACGCAGGGGCCTTGGCCAAATTTCGTTCGGTGCGATGCATGAAGACTTCTTTGGGATCTCCGTTCTGTTTCTATCTGTCCCTTCAGGAAGGATTGTGCTACCCCGAGATCTTTGAAATCAGAGCAGACAACCCCCGTCTGACTCACCAAGTGTAGCTCACTCAGGCCTTGACAGCTTCCCTCACCGGTGCCGTGTACGAGATTGGACAACATCAAATACATCTCACTAGGAGCTACAACCTCTCCAACACCCTCCACAAACGGCTAATCAGATGGGATGCAGCCCTCTCTAAGGTGAAGTAGGAAAGAGATGACACCGTCGCAGAGTTAGCACGGATCGCCGCAGCCACTGCGATCTCTACCCCAGCTCCAGCTGCACTCATCATCGTCCCCAGCAACCCGATGTCAGCCCGACATTCAGGGCCCCGCATCGGGATGACTACGCGCAAGAGTGTGCGACGCCCCAATGCGCCGCCCATCATCAACCTTGGAGAGTCTAGCCGTGGACGCAACCTCGGTGCCTCCGCTTTGGTCAACGCTGCTTCTCGCTCCTCCTCGCAACAGCACTGCTTAGTGGTAGCTGTGCCCTGTTGGAATAGCCAGGATTAGTCTAGGTTAGCTAGTAGTGCTTGCTAGATAGTCCTTTGGTTGCAAGCACTTTCTGTTTCCTTCTTTTGTAGACGTTGTGTTTGTATCTCGTGTCGTAGCTTAGCATGGCCTATATGCTGTGCTTCAGGAGTCATGTAACACATAACCCCTTAATATAATGCAGTCACTCCAGGCTTTGTATTGTATTTGATCATTTCCCCTTGTTGGGTTGAAGTTCTTTTGTGGTGCTCTAGAGGGCTAGTAACCCTCATATATACCCTTGCCCTTCCTCCTCGTTCTGAGCTTCAGCATTCCTTCATATGCCGCCAAGAAGAGCCGCCACCCCAGTCCGTAGAGCTTACGCAACTGGCCGAGGAAGAGGTCGTGGCCGAGGACAAGATCTACCTCCCCCGTCGCCAGCAACCCCAACAATGGCTCAAGTCATGTTCCAACAGACTCAGATTCTGCAGGCCTTGCTCAACAATCAGTAGACTGGGCCAGTTGGCCGTAACTCCAAGCTTGATGACTTCCTCAAGAAAAGACCCCTCACTTTTGCTGCAGCCAACGAACCCATAGAAGCTGAAGACTGGCTCAGAGACACCGAGAGGAAACTTCGGCTTGCCCGTTGCTCAAACGAAGATAAGGTGGACTTTGCCACCCATCAGCTGAATGGAGCCATCGCTGCGTGGTGGGAAAATTACCTCGCTGCCCGAGGTGATGATGGTTTGGTGTCCAAAGAAGAAGAAGAAGAAGAATCAAGAAGAAGAACACCACCAAGTCTGCGGATTCACGACAGAGCTCAACCAGCCGCCAGAGCCACCGCAGAAGAAATTGTTGAAGCACCACAAGAGGAAGATGAACCAGCTTGGCAGACAATTCCATGGGTTGAATTCAAAGCCGCTTTCAGAACCAACTTCGTACCAACCGGTACCATGAGACTAAAGAAAAATGAATTCAGAGTTCTCAAGCAGAATCAGATGACAGTCAATGAGTACTTAACCAAGTTTAATCAGCTTGCCCACTACGCTTCTAGTGATGTAGTAGATGAAGAGGAGAAGATTGATCGCTTCGTGGAAGGCATGCACGAAGACATGCGAGTTCAGCTCATCCTCCATGACTTTTCCAGCTTCCATCACCTGGTCAACAAAGCCCTCGTGCTGGAAAATGAGAAAAACACTGCGGAAGTCAGCTGTAAGAGAAAGATGGCATTTCAGAGGCCCCAAGGTAGCTTTCCGCAGAAGACAGCATTTCAGGGCAGCCCGTCCTTCCAACCACCAGTGGCCTCGTCTCAAGGAACTCCAGTCGCAACCCGTCCCAGCGAGAATGCTTCCCGTTCTCCCCTCCTCGCCGGACAGCTTGCAGTGCGTAACCCGGTAGCACATCTTCATTGCTTCAGTTGTGGACAAAAAGGACACTTTACCAATAGGTGCCCTCAACGCCGAGTCACCACTATGCCTTCTAGCTTGGGAGCCACACCAGCTCAACGGCAGACTTTAGCTCTAAGCCTAAGCCGTCAGACCTCGCAGGCATCCAGGGCCATTTCCTCACAAAGCCAAAGCCAGAACCAAGGCCAAGTGATTCAGGAGCAATGAGAGGTACATTCTCTGTCTAACCTGGGAAGCTTGAATCTCAGGGTCGAGATTCGTTTAAGGTGGGTAGGATTTGTAACGTCCCGTTTTCGAAAACGGGAATAATATTTACATTTGGTTTTCGTTTTTCATTCGTAATTCAAATTATCACTTAATTTCAAAATTCTCTAAGCTTTTAGCTAAGCACGGGTTTGTGTTTCAAACCTTTTGGCAAGTCCCGAATTCAAATTTTGGATTTTGAATTCATCCTTTCTATTTTGGGCCCCTTTTCTCTGGTTGCCTCCTTTTCTCCTAGGCTTAGCCCCAACTCCCTTCTTGGGCCCAAATTTCATCTTTCCCCTTCCGCCCACACCGCCATTCCTCCTTCGCCCAATCTTTCTGCCTAACTCACCTACCGCTCTTCTTCTTCAAATTTCACCTTGGCCCAAGCTCCCATTCCCCTACTTCTTCTTCCACGCCAAGCCGATCAGGCACCACCGCACCTCGCTTGTTTCTCACCACCCTTGACCACCACCAGCGAAGCTGTCGACACAAGCGACACCCCTACCACCTCCACCTCCATGCTCCCACCCTGTCATGTCACCTCCGCCATCTACCCCGACCTTCCAAAGTTGCTTTGCGCTCAGCCTTACCTTCGCCGCCCTCCCCCCTTCGCCTCCCCATCGCCTCCTCCACCTGCTAGGGCATCGAAGTCGATGCCGCCGTCAGCACGAGCGCCACGCCTACTACAAAGACCTGCACCCGGGCTGCCTCCTAACGCCATCGCTGAAGCCGCTCTCACAATAAGGCCAAGGCTCAAGATGCGCTGCTGCTCAAGACACTCATGCTGCAACATGGCCGCCCATGCCACTCCTCTGCTCCAGCTCTACCAGCCGTGACGGCAGCGCCCCGCCTCGTCACTTCACCTCGGCCACACAAGTCGCCGCTGTCATCATCTGCTCAAGCGCCCATGCCGCACGAGCGCCACGAGCAACCATCGAGCCAACGGCTCCTTGCCCCTTTCCTCTCCCTTCTGCGACTATAAGTAGCCTCACAGCTCCCTCTGGTTCCTCCCCTCATTGCCCTTCGTCTCCGGTAAGCTCCACCAGATAAAAGCACCACTGCTGCCCTTCTTGACCGCCACCACCGCTCCATCACGCTCCGTGAGCCTCCGCCCGGAGACCTCACATCACAGGCCCCGGCACCAAGGAACCCGTCCCCTACCACCATTCATCCTCCCCATCACCGAGACGTGCCGTCGCCGGCACCTTCCCTCCTCCGCCCACGGCCACCCCTAAGCCACCCCAGCTCCACCTCCGGGTTCCCCACGCCACGACACAGGCAGGGCAAGGCCGCTGCCCCTCCGCTTCTCTCCACACCACGACAAGATAGTCCTTGTACCCGTGGCACCCGCCGCCTCTAGCCGCGCCACCACGCTAGGGTCCTCTCCGGCGCCGCCCGCCCACGCAATCGCTGCCTCGGGAGCCTTTGGGCACTCACCCGCCACCCCGCCACCTCACTCGTTGGCACCGCCATCACCCCAAGACGCACCGCCTGAGCCCTTCTCTGCCCCCCTTTCTCTTGGCCGATTGAGATAAAATGGGAAATGAACCAGGCCCCCTTCTCATTTGGCCTTAACCCCTCTCCCTCTCCCTTCCAAGTGGGCCCCATGAACAGTAAACTCCCCGGTGCACCACTGGACCAGTGTGCATGGACTTGGGCCACGCACTGTGCGGTGGACTGATTTCTCTCTCCCTTTTTCCTTTTTAATTTAATTCCAAGTCCGAACTTCAGAAGCTCCGTTCTCCCTCGTCGTAGCTCCAAAAATTATGAAATTTGTTTCTAAAATTTTGTAAATTCAAGATCTTGCTAATGGAATAGGTCTTGTTCAACTTAGAGTTCATTTGTTTATTCTTGTGTATTTTTTTGCTCTCTTTGCTGTTGTGCCTTTTTCTAGTACATTCGTCCGATTAGGATTCGAAGACGCCGAGGATCTCCAGCTTGATCAAGCACAAGAATATCAAGATCCTCTTACCTATATCCAAGGCAAGTCAATACTTTGATCATATTGAGCCTACATTTTATGCAAATTATATTCATTTAAATTACCAAAATTGCATGCTTTAATTCTTTAATCAAATGTATGTTAAAGCTTAAGGTAGTTAACTACCCATTTGATGATTAATTATTTAATATGTCATCTCTTGATAATTGAATCCCTTTTTCTGTGTCACCCAAGTAACTATATGATAATTACTAGTTATAGGTTGTACTTAAGCGACATGCTAGTCTTGCTTAAGTACTAGGACATTAAATGTCCCAATCATTATCTCTTCAAACATGAAATGATTTTGGGCAATCATTGGTGATCCATGACTGAAATGAATGAGTTAATTTGGTTTTACTTCTCAAGACCTTAATAACCTGCTTTTCCCCATCTGGGCAGATGGTAGGATGGATGATGTGATGGTGGGTGCTAATGCAACCCAAGGAATGCTGGTATGTTGGTGGGTGCTAATGCAGCCCAGGGAATACTAGTATGTGAAAAGAACCGCCTAGATAACCCTAAGGACTTAATCTTGTCATGACCTCCTGTGTAAAACAAGTACAACCACAAGTCTGTAAAGTACAACCTGGCTAAATAATTTGTATCCATCAGTACGAGTTGCACCAGGTAGATGTCCCGCAGTACCGTAACCCTTTGTGGCGCAGGGGTCAGGGCGCACGACGTAAGTCGTTAAGAGGGCGCAAGAGGGATGGTCTGGGTAAGGGTTAACGAGTCTTCAAGAGCGTAACCCTTATCAGGCAAAACCTTAGCAGGTGTAACTAATACTGCTGGATGCATTGTAAAGGCCTTGTGGTGATCTCCCCTTGATTCACATGTCTAAGGAAGCATGTGTACATATCGAGACGATTATCTCTTGTGGATAAAGTGTACAATCTCTGCAGAGTATTAAACTATTTAAACAATCGCGCTTACTGTCAAAGGCAGACATAGGAACTTAACTGGAGTTAGTTCTATTTCAAAAACCTTGTGGGTGGAATGAAAAAAGTGGCGGGCTCACTTAGCCCTGAGTTTGGATTTTACCTGAGACTTCGAGCTCAGCGGTGGTAATAATGGAGGTAACTCCAATCAAAATAAGCATAAGGTGGAGGTAACCTCTGTTGTTATACAAATATTGCACAATTACTCTCTTTAATAAAAATGCAATTTGTTAAAATGCTAAGTGATAAGACCTTTGTAATTATGATAATTGAAAATGTTGCTTTAGCAAATAAAAGAACTCGAGACATCCTTGTTAAGCCTTGCATGTATTATTATTGCATCTTGTGTGTTGGCTCGCGAGCACGGAAGTTGTGCTCATTCTCGCTCTTCTCCCAAAACCCTCAGAAGCAGGAAATCTTGAAGACTACGCATACTATGAGAATCCAGAAGTTGGAGGCCTAGGAGATGATGAAGCATAGTTTAGCCTTTAGCTATTCTAGTCTCGCCTCAGTCTCGTTGACTTCGTTGGTGCTTGCGTGCATCCTATATTTTCTCGAAGTTTTGCACATCGGACGCGCTTACAGGTTTCCCCGATCGCTTGCTGTTCATGGAGAGATTTGCCCTCACCCTTTTACTTCGGTTGTCGCTTCCGCTACTTTTGTAATGTAATCTTTGGCCTGTTCGGCCTTTATTGTAAAACCCGACCCGATGCGGTCTATGTAAATTTTGAAGTGTTAATTAATGAATAGTATGGTTTAATCTACACCTTGTATGAATTAATTCAGTGATGTATCTGTGAGTGCTATCTACTGATCCAAGGAATAGCACCGTGTTTTCACATAGGATTTGGATTCTCGGAATCCGGGTCCGATGGGACGTTTGTTCATTTCCATCCTCAAGCATTTACCTGCTAACTTCGCAATATCTTCGACAGTCTTCATGTTTCTCGGGGTTGCAATTTCAGCATCAATCATCTCCCTCACCCTCCTGATCCCTTTTGCAAGAGCTTCTGTAAAACTATCAACCAGAATGAGCACCCCATCATCTGTTCTGGCCTTTTTCCTAGTGATCAATTCCAATAGGACAACTCTGAAACTATAAACATCACTCTTCGCGGTGAGACAATCAGTCCGAACAATCAAAGGGTCTATGTAACCTATGCTTCCTATTACATGCATAGTATGTACAGTATATTGTCTTTGTTGACTAGTCTTGATATCCCGAAATCTGATATTTTCGCTTTGAGGCTGTCATCTAAAAGTATAATAGCAGGCTTGATATCGCCATGAATGAACTGACTATACATTTGTGAATGCATATAGCCCAACGCATCTGCGCATTCTACAGCAATTCTCAGTCGTGAATCCAAAGGGATAGGAATGTTGTCATTGTGAATGACATCACTCAGGTTTCCTTTAGGAATATACTCAGTGACCATCATTAGGGCATTTTCATCTACACAAGAGTCGATCGGTCGACCGTTCTTTCCGATTGATTTCACGGTGGACGGTATACTCTTTGGCAAAGTATTCTTCTACATTGTTGATAAACCTCTTGACTGCAACCATACTTCTGTCCTCAAGGACTCCTTCGTAAACTTCTCCAAAGGCACCTCTCCCGTGTATAGTTTTATAGTTGTTGGTAATTCTTTTTATCTCTGTCGTAGAGGCGGCCCACCGATCTCACGGCCCAGGCAAAGCACGAAGGGGTCCTCGAAGGCCCCGAGGGCGTTCCTGAAGGCTCCGAATGTGATCCCGAAGGTGCCCTCCGAAGGGGTCCCCGAATACCCCGAAGGTGTTCCCGCAGGCTCCAAAGGTGATTCCGAAGGTGCCCTCCGAAAGTGTTCCGAAGGCCCTGAAGGGGAGGTGTCCTGAAGGCTCCCCGAGGGTGGCCTCCGAAGGGGCCTCGCGACCATCCCCGCAGGGGCCCAAAGGCAACAGGACAGGTGGACCAGGCGCACTCTCCGGGTGGACCAGGACCAGGAGGGTCTATCGTGCGCTGAGCGCTACGCATAGGCTAGGAAAAACCCTCTCTACCCCTATAGTGGTTGTACCTATTTAGGGTGCATGTGTAATTTCAGATACCTGGTTGGGAGGCTATAAATAGCCTCCCCCCCCCTCATGTAATGGGATAGACCCAATTTGTTGGATAATAAACACAAGTATATTCCTAACCAGAACCCCTCTCCCGGGACCCTTCGGCCCCTCGCTCTGACGTCGGGGGTCCCTCCTTTCTACTGTCTAGTCTCTTTCCACTACGGCAGTTGGCGTCGTCCGTGGGGTTCGGCAGGAAAGTCACAGGAGTACAAGACATCAGATGGCCCCCCAAAAGGCCACACCCAAAGTTTCAGCCACAAGCAAGATGACGGCACAGCCCTAAGCACGCCAAGGGCCAGCGAGAAGACCTCCGCATGCCACACTTGGGCCCGCTGGAGGAAGAAGCAAACAACTCCACCCATGAGACATCGTCGAGGTGACGCCCGCCCACCGAGGCATCCTCCCGACACCAACCCTCGGTCCACCCCAGAGCAGGGGTGACCCAAGCGCCTATGAAGCCCTTCAGCAGGAGCTAGCCGACCTCCTGAGAGATGCTCAACCCACGCCACGGCCGGAGGCAGCTCACAATCCCAAAGATCACGAGGCCCGTTGCACAGGAACACGACACCAAAGCAGACCCTCCGTGGCCGCAATAACCCACACTGACCCGTTGCTCGGAGACCCCAATTCCTCACTGAAGACGACTTAAGCAAATACACGTCAAGGACGCGGGCACCTGCTCACACCAAACAAGCCCCGAGTGAGTCCCTCCGCAATTTCTTCAAAAATTTCGCGGAGGTCAAGTGCCAGGTGAAGGGGGTCAACGAGACCACAATCATAAACACAGCAACCTGCGGACTCCAAAGGGGCACTTTATCAGAAAGGTTGGCCCGCAAGTCCATCCGTACGGTCGCAGAGCTCTTCGACAAAATAGAAGAGTATGCCCGAGTAGAGGAAGACAACGAAGGGTGGAGGGAACATCCTCCGCCACACCAGCGCAACCTTCAAGTGAGCCAAACCAAACAACACCCCCCACCATGCCCGCCACCCCAGCCACCGCCAAGACGCGCAACAACTTCCGCTAAAAGGGCCGGAATGTCTACCATGTAGACGCAGGTCAAAATCCCGAGGGAGCAAAGCGTGGCGGCCGAACAGGCCACGGCCGGGGTAGAGGCCGCGGACGCCAGGGCAGGTGGAATACAGACGCCCGCAGTGGTGCCGAGGCAATCACATCGTACTATGACCTCCACGGTGAATGCTCGCACACAACCGCGGACTGCTGCACCATCGCGGCTATGCACGACTACATGAGCCACTGTAACATCCCAAATTTTGGCTTTTCAAAAATCTTTTGATTAGTTTAGGTCCCTGGAAAATTTCACTAATTTTATTTGAATTAATAAAGCTTAAATGGGACTTTCATAAATCAAAAACAATTTAATATGATTAATCTCAACATCAACTATTATCAAACTATTTTATTTGGGTTCTATGTGCTTGGATATATTTTCTAGAATTTTTCCGAGTGCATTTGCTAATTTCTATTTGCCCTTTTGTGTTTTCGGCTATTTCTAAAAAGAAAAACCTATTTAAAATCTCAGTTAAACCATGGGCTGAATTTCGTTCGGCCCATTCCCGTTTCTCTCTCCCCAGCCCGGCTTCATCCTGATCCAACCCAGCCGCCGGCCTTCTCTTCCCTCTCTTCAATCCGGTCCAGCCCACCTAACTCCCGGCCCATTTCGCCACCACCAGCCCAGCTGGCCTGCCCTGCCGAACCCTAAAGCGCCCGGTCCCACTTGCCAAGTAGCGCCGCCTCTTGCACCCGCTCGTGCTCGACTGGGATTGCGCCGCCTCGCCATTCTCCGCCGTCAACATGGAACTTCCTTTCTTCCTTTCCTGTGGAGCCTCTGTCCCTGTTCATGCTCATGCGTGTGTTCAGTGCGTGTGGGATCTTCGGTTCTATACTGCTAGTTGCTCTCTGTCTCTAGATGAAGGTCCCAATTGCTTCATTGCTACCCGGTTGCCACCTCTCGCCGATCTCTTTGCGATAGAAGCAACCGGCCACGAGAGCTTTCGGTTCTTGTTCTTCTCTCGAGTAGTCTAGGCAACAAGACCTCTCTGTCTCTCTCCTCTGTTGACTTGGTCAACATGTTCTTTCTCTCTTCTGTATGGTCCCTTTGTCAATCAAGTAATCCAAACCATATATCTATCTATCTCTTACATGTAGACCCCACATGTCATCCTCTCAATTAGAAACCCTAATTAATTCTCTCTTACATGCGGAGCCCCTTTCTCAGTCAACGCCAGTCAAACCCTACCCTAAACCAAAGCCGTATGGACATGGTTCATGTGAACCAAGTCTATGCCAAGCCGGCCCCGCATGTTAGTGCCTATTCCATGAACCCAATATACCATGAACCTACTCTATGCCTCGTGGACCCCATTTGTCAGCCAGGCATCTCAAACCCTAGATGTACACCTAACCCTGAGCCATACCCGCGTAGACTTGGCTCACTAAGCTGGGTCATGTACTCATGGTCCCCATCATGTCAGACCCTATTCTGTGAACTCAGTTCACCATGCACCTAACCCTAGCCCGTGGACTTGGTCTATGAACCAATGGCCCACTTGTCTTTCTCTTTACCTTATTTTCTAGAATTAGTGTAATTCTAGAAATTCATTTATCCAGTGGGTCCCACCTGTCATCCACTATTCCTTTTCGAAAATTAATCGAATTTCTGAAATTCAATTATCCAATTGGTTCCACATGTCATCCACTGCCCTGTTCTCTCTCTCACTTACTAGTGGACCCCGCTTGTAAGTCTCCAATTCTATTTAGTTATCTAATTCAAAGGAATATTCTTTTCTCTATTAATTTCATCATTCCATATGATCTTTCAAAGCTCACATCTTTTGAATCCGAACTCCAATTGAGTTCATTCGAATTCCTAAATTCATCTCAACTTAATATCTATTTATCTGAGATTATTGTTTAGTTTTTGGAGTTTATTTATTTAGTTAGTTATTTGCTTGTTTGCGAATAGACGTTGCTACTTCGAGAAGTGCTGATCAAGAAGGAGCAGAAGATCAAGGAAGTAGAAGATTAAAGTTAAATAAGATCATCATTGCTAGTAAGGCAAGTTGTACCTTTGATCATATTGAATCCCAGTGTTCTAAAAGTATCTTGATTCAAATTATTGCATTTACTTTAAGTATTTATTTAAATGCTTTTGGGTTTAGTTAATAATCCAAATTTGTTATAACCTCCTTGTCTACTTGTTATTTCTTAATCTTTTGTCACCCTAGCTTGGTTATTTATTAGTTGGTATTATTGTAGCACCAACGTGGTCTGGTTAGATGCGATTAGATTGCTTAGCCATGCCACGAATCACCTTTTCATGTAAAGTTGCAATTATCAACTTGACTAAGTGGCTATGGAACTTTGTGATAATCTGTGTGTACTGTGTGCTATTATGGCATGTGTTGCACTTAACCAACTAGGTGGGAAAGGATTTAGACTGAGGCAAGTGGTGGAAACTATGTGACATGGTGGCTGTGTGAATTGGGGATATGAATCTGTGTGTCAAAATAATCTGTGTGTCGTAGTTAGAAATTGGAAGTCTTGCCTTGGTCAATTAAGGACTTAACTTTGTGCGCCATTGAACTGAGCCTTACTGTACGACCACATGCCTGGTATGGGACGGGCCTAACTTAGTAAGTTATGGATTCTTGACATTGATTACTCAGGTAGTAGGTTAGGCTGTGTGAATGGGTGGAGGTGTGTTCTACCAAGTAGTCACATCGGGGACGGTTCGCCGCTTCCTCGTCTAATCGGTGTGTCGTACCATCCACGTGTATAGTTTGGTATGACGGTTCGTAAGCACACCGGGAGTATCAATGTTGAGATGAAGTTTCGAAAGGTTTTGTTGTGATTAGCTCCGCATGTTGATTGCATCGTGGGTAAAGTGTACAAACTCGCAGAGTGTTAAACAATCTATTCAATAGCGTCCATGTCATGGACGTGTTTCGGGATTTCACACGAGGGTAGATCTTCATAAACTGTGGGAAGGGAAGGAGTGTGATGTAAATCATACGGCTATGTGAATAATCTGTTTAGGCGGTGTGTCTTTGTGAAATCAAACTGTTAAAATTAAATATTGTTTATTTATTTTACTGTATGCTTTCAATCTATTATTTGTATTCAATTGCAAATATTGCATTTCGCAAAATAACTACGTAATGCCATTCCTTTGGAATAAGCCCGCATGTATAATTGTATTTTTGTGGTATGACTTATGAAAGTACGGTTGTGTCTTCGATGCTTGCTTTGACGAATCAAATGTATGAAGGAATCGCCATCAACAAGGTCTACTTCAAGTATCGTGGAGAACTAGGTCGCAAGACCCTCAAATTATTGCTTGTGGGCATATGGATGGGCTTCATCGAGTTATTCCGCTTGCCTGCTATTGCCGTTGAGCTTTTGCCTTCTGAGGCATTGTAACGTCCCAAAATTTGGCTTTTCAAAAATCTTTTGAGTAGTTTAGGTCCCTGGAAAAATTCACCAATTTTATTTGAATTAATAAAGCTTAATTGGGACTTTCATAAATCAAAAACAATTTAATATGATTAATCTCAACATCAACTATTATCAAAACTATTTTATTTGGGTTCTATGTGCTTGGAAATATTTTCTAGATGTTTCTAGAATTTTTTCCGAGTGCATTTGTTAACTTCTAATTGTCTTTTGTGTGTTCTACTATTTTCTAAAAAGAAAAACCTATTAAGTCTCAGTTAAACCCTTGGGCTCAATTCCTTTCTTAGCCCAGTTCCTATTCCTAAATTCGGGGCCGATCCTTTCCGCTTCACCCATTTCCTATTCTTTTCCCCGTGCGGATCAGCTAGCCGAGAGCCATCTTGGTTTCTTTTCTGCTTTGCCTCGCCCGGTCGTTTTCCTTTCGACGCCAAGTCAACCGAGCCAACTCAAGCCGAAGCCCACGGTGTCCTTTCCTTTGCGCAGAGTAGCCCACCAAATACTAAAGCGCCTCTTTTTTTTTTCTTGCTCCCCTTTCGCTGGTGGCCCTTCCCACTGTTCATCTTCCTCCCCCATTTCTTTGCCGTGCCAAACCAACTCCAGTCAAGACCACCGCTTAGCCTTCCCCGCTTGGTCTGACTTGTCGCAAACTTCAAAGAATACGTTTAACCCTAGCAACCGTGCCGCCTTGCACAAGATCGCTTCAGTTCGCTATGGCGCTACAGCCATATGCGTGCGTAAGCTGCGTGGTCACAGAGCCATCTTGGGCATTCATGCCCTACCCGCCGCCCGCACTATAAATAGCGCCGCCACTCGTGTCTCGCACCTTCCTTCGTCCTGCGCCGCCGCCTCTTGAGCTCAAGTCGCCATCGCCCGAGTGCCGCCGAACCGCCACCCCGAAGCCATCTTCTCCAACTTCGGTGCCGCGCCGCCACGCCGATCGCCACCGTTGAAGCCTCCCGAGCTTGCGCGACCGCGTCATCTGGAGCGCTGCGCCTTCCTCTTCACGTTGCTGCCACCGGTTGAAGCTCCCACGCCTCTCTTCGTCGGCGCCACTTCTTCCCTATCAACTTCGGCCGCCGCCTTCGCCGGTCGATTGCTCCGTCTCCGGTGAGCTCCACGGTAAATCAACATCACCTTTGTGCTCCCCAAGTCGCGTTCTAGCCGATGCCCTTGTTCCTTCCCGGGCGTGGCCGTGGCTCCTGTCGCTGTGTGAGCCGCTGCCGCCGCTGATGCCCGCCGATGATCGCCGATGACCCCGCCCACGATCAAGGCCACCGAGACCACCCTCGCCTCCTTGTCCTGCAGCCCATCCCCGCGGCGTCATGGCCATGCCGCCGCGGCCAAGAAGGCAAGATGGCCGAAAGCCTCTGCGTGCGCCTCTGCATTGCCTCATCAGCATGCCACACATGCCATGTCACATGCCACCTCGTGGCCATGTTGGCTTTACACCCGATGTGGCAGCCACATCATCGATCCCGTGCATGCCACCTGGTTCTTGCTGCCATGTCAGCGGTGCCATGTCGGCGATGACACGTCAGCATAGCCACATCACTTGCCTAGTCAGCTGACCACTATAGCGTTGCATGTATTCGGTAGCTTCATTCTGGTGTTGTCCAGAGCCTGGAATCAACATAGAACTTCCTTTCTTCCTTTCCTGTGGAGCCCCTGTCCCTGTTCATGTTCATGCCTGTGATTAGTGCTTGTGCGATCTTCAGTTTTGTTGAAGATGGCTGAGGCTTCTATGGCTCCTCCATTCACAGATGTTTGGGTTCCAAAGATTAATGCCTATTTTCCAATTCTAGCTGCCATGCTTTGCCATCTCTAGTCACCATGTCATTGCATCAATGCGCAAGAACCAAAGGCAGCAGCACCTGTTCTATGTTCCTATGTCATTCTGCTACCACATCATCACTTTGTCCTCCGGAGCAGCCACCTAAGCCGCCCACATGGCATCCACATAATCCTAAATCCTAAATCGAAACCGGATGGACATGGTTCACCATGAGCCATGCTTTTGAACCATGGGCCCCGCGTGTCAATGCACTGTTCTTTAAACCCGGTTCACCATGCACCTAACCCTAGCCCGTGGACTTGGTCTATGAACCAATGGCCCACTTGTCTTTCCCTTTACCTTATTTCTAGAATTATAGTAATTCTAGAAATTCAATTATCCCGTGGGTCCCACCTGTCATCCACTATTCCTTTTCAGAAATTAATCCGATTTCTGAAATTCAATTATCCAATTGGTCCCACATGTCATTCACTATCCTTGTTCTCTCTCACTTACCAGTGGACCCCACTTGTAAGTCTCCAATTCTGTTTATTTGTTTTAATCCGAAGGAATATTCTCTGAATATTCTTTCCTCTCTAATTTCATCATTTCATGTGATTCTTCCGAGAGTCATATCTTTCGCATCCGAACTCCGATTGAGTTCATTCGAATTCCTAAATTCATCTCAATTCAATATCTATTTATCTGAGATTACTATTTAATTTTTGGAGTTTGTTTGTTCTCTGTTAGTTATTTATTTGGTTTATTTGCTTATTGTGAGTAGACGTTGATACTGCGAGAAGTGCTGATCAAGAAGGAGCTGAAGGTCAAGACAGTAGAAGATTAAAGATTAAATAAGATTGTCATTGCTAGCAAGGCAAGTTGCACCTTTGATCATATTGAATCCCAGTGTTCTAAAAGTATCTTGATTCAAATTATTGCATTTACTTTAAGTATTTATTTAAATGCTTTTGGGTTTAGTTAATAAACCAAATTGTTATAACCTCCTTGTCTACTTGTTATGTCTTAATCCTTTGTCACCGTAGTTGATATTTTAGTTGGTATTATTGTAGCACCAATGTGGGTTGGTTAGATGCGATTAGATTGCTTAGCCATGCCACGAATCATCTGTTCACGTAAAGTTGCAATTATCAACTTGACTAAGTGACTATGGAACTATGTGATAAAACTGTGTGTACTGTGTGCTATTATAGCATGTGTTGCACTTAACCAATTGGGTGGAAAAGGATTTAGACTGAGGCAAGTGGTGGAAATTGTGTGACATGGTGGCTGTGTGAATTGGGGATATGAATATGTGTGTCAAAATAATCTGTGTGGCTTAGTTAGAAATTGGAAGTCTTGCCTTGGTCAATTAAGGATTGAACTTTGTGCGCCATTGAACTGAGCCCTCTCTTACAACCACATGCCTGTTATGGGACGGGCCTAACTTAGTAAGTTATGAATTCTTGACATTGATTGCTCAGGCAGTAGGTTAGGCTTAGTGATGGGTGGAGGTGTGTGCTACCAAGTAGTCGCATCGTGGGACGGTTCGTCGCTTCCCTGTCCAACGGTGTGTGTTGTACCATCCTCTGTGTTAGGGTTGGTATGACGACAAAGCACATCGGGAGTGTCAATGTTGAGATGAAGTTTCGAAAGGTTTTGTTGTGATCACCGATCCATTCATTGCATCTTGCGTAAAGTGTAAAACTCGCAGAGTGTTAAACAATCTATTCAATAGCAGCGTTCATGATCATGGAAATGCTCGGGATTTCACACGAGGGTAGATCTTCATAAAACGTGTGGGAAGGAGTCAGGTGATCTAAATCATATGGCGATGTGAATAATCTGCTTAGGTCAGTGTATCTTTCTCAAATCAAATTGTTAAATTATGATTATCTATTTGTTTTATCAGATACTTTCAATCTATTATTTGTATTCAATTGCAAATGTTGCATTTCGCAAAATAACTACGTAATGCCATTCCTTTGGAATAAGCCCGCATGTATAATTGCATTTCTGTGGTATGACTTGCGAGTACGGTATGTACTCACGCTTGCTTTGACGAATCAAGGTAATCAAGGAATCGCCACCAACAAGGTCTACTTCAAGAATCGTGGAGAACTAGGTCGCCAAGACCTCAAATTGATTGCTGTGGGCATATGGATGGGCTTCACTGGAGTTATCCTGTTACGTTCTGCTGCAGCTTCATTGAGCTTTTTGCCTTCTGAGGCATTAATTGTAAGCTTTGACCTTAAGGTCTTTACTTTGATGTTTATTGTATTTACCTATTTATTAGTTATCTTTGTATATGGAATTGATATTTCACTGATGTTGTCACTGTGTGCACTAGTGTGATCCTGGACTAGTGCAGTATACACAGAGGGTCTAGAATTGTATTTTTGGGTCCCGACAGGCATTAATTGTAAGCCTTGACCTTAAGGTCTTTACTCTGATGTTTATTGTTATTTACCTATTTATTAGTTGTCTTTGTATATGGAAATGATATTTCACTGATGTTGCCACTGTGTGCACTAGCGTGATCCTGGACTAGTGCAGTATACACAGAGGATCCAGAATTGTATTTTTGGGTCCCGACAGAGGTGGTATCAGAGCCATATTGACTGTAGGTCGTGACCTTAGTTAGAATGGCCGTTTTTAAGGAAACTTCAAAAGTTATTTTACAAGTGGAAAACCTCAATGATGTGCTATTCTCATCTTGTCTAGCTTCTACACTCTTCCAATCTATTCCTTTCTCATCTATACCCTTGCTCACCATTTTGAGTATTAAATTGGACTCGCTTCCCTCATAACTTCTATAGTTGTCGTTATCTGTACCAAATGTCTCGGTGGATGCCTAAGAGCTGTTTTGAGCAACTCTTCGAAGACCATGCAACCAACAACAACCAAGCCGCCAGTCTTTGAAGGATCAACCGTACTCAAGGATGCAAAATCTTGGATTCACACCATAGAAGAAAAGCTAACTGTTGTGCAATGCAACGATAATGAGAAAGTTCTCTATGCAACTCAGCAACTAGAAGGAGTTGCATTAGATTAGCGGGAAGAATTTCGCGCCACCCATCTGTGACACCCCGTGTCATTACCCCAAGGGTAATTACACTTAGGCATATGGATTACTATTCATTTGCTCAGTAAAACACTGCTCTAACGAATAGTAAGCCTTTATCAGGGTTACGCAGCAGAACAATAAGATAGAAACTGCACTCTTTATTCCAAAGAATAGCCACGCAAGGCTAAGGTTTTTTACATAGCAATTTATACCGTAAACGGACTAAGTCCCTCGCCGCCTTTCTTGCCCCAATCGTCTTCTACTCATGAAAGGCCAAATATGGCGCCCACTCGCCTCGGTCCTCGTAGTCCGTGCCTTCTGCTCCTGTGATTGCTCTAGTACCTGCACGTTCTTCGTCCCACTCGGGATAGTTCCCGGCCAGACTAGGATCTACAAAGGAGAATACTAACAAGGTTGAGTACACGAATGTACTCAGCAAGCATTAATAGCAAAGAATGCACTGGATGACTATCTCTGGTTGTTATCACAATTTCTAAGTCATCTCATTTCTGAAAATAATTTATTAAAACATTATGTGGCAAGTTTTAATACTGAAAATGCTACTTATTACTCGGAGAGAAGAAAGACCCCCGGTGGTTCCCGTAGACTCCAATCCAGGAGACTGGCATGAATTCATGATTTGTATAGCCTTCGCGTGAGGCTTGTACCACTTTACCTATAGTTATTCTCGAGCTCTAAATGAACCGGTCCCCGTGATTTCTTTGATGCGGGTTCGAGTCCGTATTACGTAACGTTTTCCAGGTTACGTGATCAAGTCTCCACCCATTACTTTCCGTCGGTGCTGATTTAGTAACGCTGCTGACCTCGTCATACACCGAGTTCCAGTAACGTTGGTTGAGGTGGCCATCGTCCGTGCTCAACACTCCTCCTTGGGCCGGCACACTTCCGAGCCCAAACACTCCAATGTGTCCCGTTGTGGAGAATCTTAATTACGTAACTAAGTAGCATTTTCTGCCCACCAAAACGGGAAAATGGTTGGTACTGAATTTACGGCTTCAGACCGAGCAAGAGTTTTGTTTGTCCTTATATTATAACCATATGTTAAAAGGGGCCCACCTCTTACCTCATCATCATCGTCGTCGTCGTCGTCGCGTTTCCCATGCTAGGGCCCCCTTTTACCCACATATTAATTCTCATTTCCTTCTTTCTTTCTCATTCTCATTTCTTTCATATTCATCTTAATCATTTTCATCTCAATCATTGATTTAAGTTTTGAGAAAACAATTTTGATGCAATAAACATAATAGTGCAATATACGGTTTACATTTAAATTAACTATATTTATGTTCAAGAGGATAGCTTGCCTGCAGAATTGTAGAAAAGACTGTCGCTGACGAAATCGATATTAGCTATTCTTGTTGGTTCACCCGCTGCAATTTATACGATGGTGCGAAATAATAAATACATAATTAAATACTTAGTAGTAATATGTGCGACT
Source organism: Phyllostachys edulis (assembly GCA_036346405.1). Taxonomy (NCBI): domain Eukaryota; kingdom Viridiplantae; phylum Streptophyta; class Magnoliopsida; order Poales; family Poaceae; genus Phyllostachys; species Phyllostachys edulis. The sequence goes on from CM070549.1 coordinate 70,092,406, forward strand.
AGGTGCAGTGCATACTAATTAGATGATTCTTTTCGTTAGTGGATTTTCATTTGATAACATTTTCGAAACCCCTGCGATGTTAGCACTCCCCACTACGGTCGTTCTACTAATTACTTGCTCTAGGGTCGGAAATGCCTAAGTTCGCGTTTAATTAATTTACTACAAAGGCTCAGGGTTACTTAATTAATTAAATTAACCATATTAAAACAGTCCTAACTGCCCGACTAAATGCCAGAGATGCATAAGATTACTACGCATGCACAACTAACTTGATATTAACAGAATTACCGGCACCTCAATTATTTTAGCAATTAAACAACAGATTGATTTTAAGTTTGGTTAATCCGATAAAACCCAAGTTAAATCTTTAAATCGCCAGAATAAGCAACTAACAACTATCTATTTAGTTAATTAACCCCTGCCACTGATACGGATATAACACTTTATTAGAATATACACCTCTAAAAATTTCCCCTAAACATCATCCTTCCAATCTGGAAATAAATTCTATGAGGCCCCGCCCCAGTGAGGCCCCGCCCTAGTGAGGCCCCTCCGATCTCACTGTTGGATCTCACCCCCCTCGTATTGCTACAGTGCGCATGGACGGTGAGATCGGAGGGGCCTCACTGGGGCGGGGCCTCATAGAATTTATCTCCTTCCAATCTTCTAATTTCCTAACTCCTTAACCACCCCCTCTCTCTCTTATCTACTTGCTCGGCCAAAACACCCAGGCATAAAGCAGCATTTCTCTTCTTCTTCCCCCAACTCCAATTCCCCAAACCCAAACATCACTCCTCCTCCTCCCTTCATGAAGCCGCCTCACCCTCGATCTCCTCCTCCCGACCGACTCGGCTCGAGCCTTTGCCTCCTCATGGCACCTCCACGCCCTGCTCTGCACTCCCTTGTGTCGCCTGGTGCCCGGCGCCTCAGCTCCACCCTGCCCGACCGCCTCCTTCACTGCCACGGCCACTCCTCAGCTCGGCCGCCTCCTCATTGCCTCTCTGGGTGACTCATGAGTTCTCCATCGCTGCCTTCCCAGGTGCCTTCTCTCCCGGTACCGATGTCGCCACCGCTCTCATCTCTTGCCTCTCTCTCCCTCTAGCTGTGGCAGCAGCCCCATGTTGTCGGCCCGCCCGCCTCCTCCAAATCCCCTGCTGTTTCTTGGCACTAATCCAACCGCCGGCTCCTGCAGGCTACCCGATTTCAGATTCTCTGCGGCTTTACCTCTACGCCATGCTGCTATTCTGACGCCCTAGCCCAGCCCGGTTCCTTCCTCCCCTAACCCCACTTTTTGATAAACTCATATGTACATGATTTAGTTGATTTAATTCTTATGCTTACTGATGTTTGATTGATGCATATGCATGATGCTGGTGGTGGTTCGACTGCTATTTGCTTATGCACAAGGAAGGCGATGGTGGTGTTTTCAGCTGAGGCTAACTGAGGTATCACCCCCTCTTTCTTCTCTCATCCTTGACCCCTTGCTCTGAGATGTGATGAGCTAAGAGCTCCATGTTGATGCTGCTGTGGATGCTCTACTTGTGAATGATGAGTGTGTGTAGTGCATACTAAGGTGTACTGGGATTACCTCAGGTTGGGATTTGAGGTGGGGAAAGGAGGATGGTAGCGCCGGCTTCGAGCTGGTGCTCTTCTCTTCTCGGTAGGTGATTTGCAAGCTGTGATGACGAGGCGCTGAGCTTGCCTTGGTTCCCTTGCTGCTTTGTGGCCTTGCTTGGCCATGCCTTTGGCTGGTTTGGGAATGCAATGGACTGGGTGGTCTGGGGGGGCTTGTGAGAGGCAGTGGTCTTGCAAGTGGAGTTCTTGGCTGACCTCCCCTTTCACGGCTCCCTTGGCTTCCTGGCTTCCTTCTTCCTGGACTTCTTGCCTCCCTTGCTTTGTGCTGATGGTGGTGCTGGCAGTGGCTTGTGCTTGTGCTCTCGGCTGAGAATGAAGTGGTGAGGCTTTGAGGTGGCTGCTTGCTCCCTTTTTATGCTCTCGGCTGGGCATTCTCCTTAACTTGCTCATGACCAAATTGCCCTTGTTTTATCCATATGGCAAGATTTTCATTGGGGGCTTTTTGGTCTGTGTTTAGGAAATCACTATGCGTGTGATTTTCTATGGCTGAGTAATTCAATATACTTGGGTGTCGGATTAAATTAAACGCCGCATGCTGAAACCTACGAAAGCAAAGAGGTGCCGATTAACTCTAGCTAGTCTGGGTACCTTGACGACCAAGGGGCTGGCTAGCTTGAGTTGATCAGGGAATCCTAGTGAGCTTCGAAAAATTCTAACGGCCACTTGCAACCTTCTAATTTCTATTCTCTATTATCAACTTGGCTTTGGCTTGCTAACCGCTTTCTAATTTTTCTAACGGGCGATGGGAATGGATCGTGAGATGGCTTTATGGACTGGCGCTCAAGGTACAAGGTGGCAATGATAGCTGCTGCTACTAGAATGCAAGAAGCGGATACAATTTAATTAGTTGCTATTATGAATACTGCAGTTGGTTGTAAAATTAATTTTGAAACAAGCGATGGGTTTGTAATAAATTACTTCTATTTTGCGATTGGATTGATGTAAAGCTTGCAAGGTTGTCACATGGGTGTATTCTTTGGTTATATTGAATGATGTAAATATGTTCTGAGTTCTCGACAAAGATCCACATATGACTACAATGGATTTCTTTTTGTATTTGAATCTTGATTGATAATGCTATTGGAAAAATTATTTTTATAACACTCTTATTGCCAGATGTAATGATTATGTGTTTGATATTAACTCTGAAATTACTATATGTTCTGGCTTTAAAGAGTTTTTAATTATCGCTAATTACCGATTATTGTTATTTAGTTTAGGTTAAATCTGCGGGTTCTCACACCATCAGGACAAGCAGACCATCACTTGGTCAGAGTTTACCGTTGCTTTTCGTCAACAGCATGCGACATCAAGCAAGAGTGATCAAGAGAAACCTGATATCCTGATATCCTACACTAAACCTAGCCGTTGTCAGTTGAAATGCTGCCAACCAGATAAGTCAAAAGATTGTGCATGTATCCATTGTGGAAAAATAGGCCATAGTGCCGATGAACACAATATCAATTGTTCCAGTTGTGAAGGAAACCATTCCGTTGGAGAATGTCCAATGAGCAAGATCACATGTTTCTTATATGAAGGCGATGATCATTATCCAAGCCAGTGTCCTCAGAAGAACCTGTCACTCACTCCAGATGCAAGAATGTCAAAAGTTGTTAAAAGAGTTTGCAGAAATGTTAGAGCAGATCAGGTGATTTTCTCAGATAAAGGCAGCATCAAATCAAGCCCATCAGCCTAGCAAGTGTCAGTGTTGATTGTAAAGTAAATTGTTAGCACAAGGATGTGTGAGAATTTCAGCTGATCCAAGAGCTAATCTTTAGGACCTCAGAGTCAGCTTGTTTGAGTTTTGAGTAAGAATTTCAGTTCTCCCTAGAATCATCTGTGAACAAGTCAGTGTCAGTTGAAGATCAGTAAATCAGTCATTTCAAGATAGCCAAAACCCCTCACTGTGGAAAAAGAACAAGATCGCCCAGATCGTCAGAAGTGAACTGAGACAGTGAGAATTTCATAAGAGCTATCGCAATAATCTATTGTTTAGTCAGCTAAAGTTACCTGTGAAGTTCAAGAGCCAAGTCTTGAGTCAGTTTCAAGAGGATATTTGTTGAACCCTAGAGTTCAAACTGTTGCTAGAAAATTAGGCTTGATCAGGCAGTTTTGTCAAAGAAATCTGTTGTTTCATACTTATTAATATCACCGAGTTTGGAGACCGTCTAGCATAGTGGTATACGACAGAGGTTGTATACGATAGAGATGGTGTGCACTGAAATGGGTATAGTGTCAGATCAACAGAAAAGGTCAATTTGCACAGCGTGCCAGAAAAGTTAGTGTTGGACCGAGGATACCAGTTTACCTCGTGTCAGCGATAGAGTGTCTATGAAGTCTTGGATGCTCGTTTCAATTCAGTATTGTGCATCACCCTGAATCAGCGGATAGATTGAAAGAAAAAATGAGTTGTGTCTTAACTCATGGTACTAGGTCGAGCAGGTAAGTGTGTGTGCAGAGTTCCTCTACAACGCCAGTTGTCAGCTAGTTCACAGTTGTCACTATCTGAAGTTCGCAGTGGATGATCGTAAGTCATTGCTCAGCTAAAGGCAGATCAGATCACAAAGAATGTGGATTTTGCATTAATCATGAAACAGAAGACCAAGTGTCTTAAATCCTAAAGGGATTGTAAGTAGCTCAGTTCAAGCAGAAAAGCTACGCAGATTATACAAATTATCACCCTCGCAGCCATGTCTATCGTCAGGATACCTGTTGAAGATCTGTGTTAAGGATTGTACGACAGAGGTGACAGAGAGGTGTCAGTCCGTTCAGATTTCGAAGCTCAGAAGAAGAGTTAGCTTGGTAACTCGAATCGCCAACAGCAGAGGATCTTCTCATCTCCGAAGTGTCTTCGAGACCGATCAAGCAAATTTATCGCCAAAGAATCAAGTTTCAAGATGCCTTTCCTGCCAAGAGCCAGTTTGTCAAGTTTTCGTTGAAGCGAGAAGTTCAGCAAGAAGCAAGACGTTGTCCCGCAGGTGTTCTAAGAGCAAGCGTCTTTGTCAAAGTCAAATCAGTTTGAAAGCCAGAAGAGAATCCGAAGGCTGAGTTCCTTAACCTATTCTATAGCCAGCCTAAATCTCGGGGACGAGATTCCTTTAGGGGGGGAGGTTTGTAACGTCCCCTTGAGGAATGCCTCCCCAGAAAAGACTGTCGCCCTAGGGGCAGAACTCCCAGCAGAAGAGCACAGTGTCATCCTCGACGTGCTCCGCAGCAATGCGGATGTCTTCGCATGGAGCTCAGAGGACAAACCAAGGGTAGCCCGCGAGACCATGGAGCACCACCTCACCATCCGGAGCAATGCGGTCCCCAAGAAGCAGAAGTTATGTCGTATGATGCCAGAGCGCCTAGAAGCAGTTAAGGCAGAAATAGCCAAGCTGCTAAAGGCGGGAGTCATTCGCGAAGTCAAGCACTCTGAGTGGCTGGCCAACCCCGTCTTGGTCCAGAAGAACACAGGCAAATGGTGTATGTGTGTCGACTTCACCGACCTCAATAAAGCGTCTCCCAATGATGACTTCCCCTGCCTCGCATTGACCAGTTGGTGGATGCCACTTCTGGCTACGAGTTGATGAGCTTCCTCGATGCCTACTCCGGGTATCATCAGATATTTATGGCCAAGCAAGACGAAGCGAAGACCGCTTTCATCACCCCCGTTGGAACGTACTGCTTTCACCGCATGCCCTTCGGCCTCAAAAATGCTGGAGCAACCTTCACCCGTCTCATCACCAAGGTGCTTGCGGGGCAGTTCGGGCGCAATGTCGAAGCTTATGTCGATGACATAGTGGTCAAGAGCAAGCTTGCGGGCATCCACGCGCGAGACCTGCAGGAGAGCTTCGCTAGCCTTCAGAAGGAGAGAATCAAACTCAACCCAAACAAGTGCACCTTTGGAGTCAAAGCAGGCAAGCTGCTGGGATTCCTCGTATCAAAGAGAGGTATTGAGGCCAACCCTGAAAAAATCAGAGCCATACAAGAAATGGAGTCACCAAGACTCGAGAAGTGCAAAGGTCGACGGGTCCTCGCGCCTCAAATGATTCTTGTCCCGGTTGGCCGAGCGAGCCCTACCCTTCTTCAAGACCCTCTGGGGCGCAGAACCATTCCAGTGGACCGAAGCTTGCCAAGCAGCATTCCAAGACCTCAAGTAGTACCTCAACCAACTTCCAAGCTTAACCAAATTTAAAACCCAAGCGCAGCTCCTCCTCAGACTCATTGCCTCTTCTACGGCAATCAAGATCCTCATCTAGGAAGATATGGGCGGCCCAGATACTACATATCGGAGGCCCTCCAGGGGGCCAAGGTCTGATACACATATCTAGAAAAAACTGGCGTACGCCCTGCTCATGGCCTCACGCAAGCTCCGACACTATTTCCTGGTGCACGCCATCATAGTCCCAACATCCTACCCCTTGGCACTCATGCTGCGCAACAAGGACGCGTCAGGACGCATTAGCAAGTGGGCTACGGAGCTCACACTCTTCGACATAACCTTCGCAGCATGCACCACCATCAAGTCGCAATCCCTGGCCGACTTCGTCGCCGAGTGGACCCCTCAAGCCAAAGGCCAATCCTCAAGTCTCATCGAAGCACCATGGACAGTCCATACCGACGGGTCCTGGTGCGCGACGGGGGTCGGCGCGGGGGCTATCTTGGTCACCCCGGACGGCCGAAGCCTATCGTATGCAGCACGCCTCGACTTCCCGACCACCAACAACGCCTCGGAATATGAGGCCTTGCTGTTAGGCCTCCGCAAAGCAAAAACCCTGGGAGCCAAGCGCATCGTGGTCAAAAGTGACTCCCGCCTCATGGCGGGACACTTCGACAAAATTTTCGCAACTAGGGACCATGATATGACCAGGTACCTAGCGGCGGTGCGAACCGTAGCCAAAGACTTCCTCGGTATCACTGTGCAAGCCATCCCAAGAGGCGCCAACGAGGCGGCGAACAAACTCGCAAAAATGGAAAGCTCCGGCAACCAACCACAGCCAGAGGTTTTTTACGAAGTGCTTCACGCTCCATCGGTTACACCAGAAGCGCAAGGGGCTCCATCCGAAGTACAAGGGGCTAAGCCCGAAACAGGCGACATCACGTCAGAAGAACAAGGGGCTGGGCGCCCCGTGATGCTTATCGACGAAGCAGACTAGCGAGATAAGATCACCAGTTATCTCGCAGGCGAAGAACTCGAAGACCTAGCTGAAGCAAAGCGGCTCAAGCATCGCTCCAGAAATTACCATATCATCAGAGGTGAGCTGTACAAAGGGGGCGTCTACACCCCCTTCCTCCGATGGATATCCAAACAAGAAGGCCAAGACCTACTCAAGGAGATTCACGAGGGACTGTGGTGCCCACCAGGCCCCGCGGGGCCTCGTAGCAAGGGCCTTCCGCTAGAGCCTTTATTGGCCAACCGCGCTTTGAGACACCCAGGACCTCGTGCAACATTGCCAAGGTTGCCAATGGGCCAGCCATAACCCCAAGGCACCCGCAGTCCCACTACAACCGCTACCACCAGTATGGCCCTTCGCGCGGTGGGGGCTCGACATCACCGGCCCCTTCCCGGCGGCGAAGGGCAACCTTTGTTTTGCATTCGTCGCCATTGAGCACTTCTCAAGGTGGGTGGAGGCCGAGCCCGTTGCCAAGATAACATCCACTGCGGCCCAGCGGTTCGCATGGAGGAACATCATTTGCAGGTACGGGGTGTCGCGTGACATTATCGCCGACAACGGCACCCAGTTCGACTCTGCGACCTTCAAAGCATTTTGCCAAAGTCTGGGAACCACCGTATTCTTTGCATCGGTGGGACACCCCGAATCTAATGGGGCGGTCGAGAGAGCCAACGGCAACTTACTAACAGGCCTCACCAAATGCCTTATGTGACTACCCAAGGGACTCTGGCCCGAAGAACTTCAGAAGGCCCTATGGGCACTCCGCACGACACCAACCAGGGCCACATGCTTCTCTCCTTTCAAGCTTTTGTTCGGCGACGAAGCAATGACCCCAGGCGAGCTCACAGCAAGGTCCCTCCGGGCAACGCAAGATGTCAACCCCGCAAGCCGGGAAACTTCCATCGACCTAATCGAGGAAAACCGCATACAAGTCATCTCAACCATGGCAAAGTAAGCGGAGGGAGTCGCGAGGACATACAACAAAAAGGTCAGGATCGGACCCTTGGCACCAGGCGACATGGTCCTCAAGCGAGCCGCCAATCCCACAGCAATAGGCAAGCTAGAGTCCAAATGAGAAGGGCCCTACATCATCACTCGAAGCACAAGGTCAGGATCATACTACATCACCACCCCAGAGGGACAGCAGCTCGACCACACATGGAACGCTAAGAGCCTCCGCAAGTTCTACCCTTGTAACATCTTGTATTTTGTAAACAAACCCGACTACGCCCGGACAACAGCCCACCCCACCTACCCAACTGGGGGGGCCTTGTACAAACACATGTATCCTTTTTGGGCGTTTTGTCCCCACATGATGAACAAACCGCAGACCACTCAACAAGCGCTACAAACAGACACCGCGCATGGCCTTCGGCCCCGATGCACACCGATGCCTTTCGCAGGCACGAGTGTATAAAATGAACACCGCGCATGGCCTTCGGCCCCGGTGCACAACGATGCCCTCCGCAGGCACGAGTGTATAAAATAGACACCACACATGGCCTTCGCCCCCGGTGCACATCGATGCCCTCCGCAGGCACGAGTGTATAAAACGGAAACTGCGCATGGCCTTCGGCCCCGGTGCACACCGATGCCCTCCGCCGGCACGAGTGTATAAAACAGGGAGTACACGAAGACGTCACACAAATGCTAACCCCGGCATGGCACATGGTCACAAGACCAAAAGCGCCGGGGGGGCGGGGACGGCGTCGATCTTTGCACCCCACCTTACAAAGAAAAAATGATAAGGGCTCCCCGGAGCTCTATCTAAAAGAGTATGGGGGACGGCGCAACGCTTCACCTCCCCCTTGCAAAAAAACAATAATAATAAGAGCTCTCCAGAGCCCTATCTAAAAAGTATGGGGGTCGGCGCGAGGCTTCGCCTCCCCCTCGCAAAAAAAATTGATAAGGGCTCCCCGGAGCCCTATCTAAAAAGTATGGAGGACGGCGCGAGGCTTCGCCTCCCCCTCGTAAAAAATTGATAAGGGCTCCCCGGAGCCCTATCTAAAAAGTATGGAGGACGGCGCGAGGTTCCGCCTCCCCCTCGCAAAAAAAAATGATAAGGGCTCCCCGGGGCCCTATCTAAAAAGTATGGGGGACAGCGCGAGGCTTCGCCTCCCCCTCGCAAAAAAAATGATAAGGGCTCCCCGAAGCCCTATCTAAAAAGTATGGGGGATGGCGTGAGGCTTCATCTCCCTCTCGCAAAAAAATGATATGAGCTCCCCGAAGCCCTATCTAAAAAGTATGGGGGATGGCGCGAGGCTCCGCCTCCACCTTGCAAAAAAATGATAAGGGCTCCCCGAAGCCCTATCTAAAAAGTATGGGGGACGACGCAAGGTTCCGCCTCCCCCTCGCAAAAAAAAATGATAAGGGCTCCCTAGAGCCCTATCTACAAAGTATGTGGAACGACGTGAAGCTTCACCTCCCCCTCGCAAAAAAAAAAGTGATAAGGGCTCCGCGGAGCCCTATCTAAAAAGAATGGGGGACGGCGCGAGACTCCGCCTCCCCCTCGCAAAAAATGATAAGGGCTCATCGGAGCCCTATCTAAAAGAGTATGGGGGACGGCGCGAGGTTTCGCCTCCCCCTCGCAAAAAATGACAAGGGCTCATCTAAAAAACATGGGGAACGACACACCAAACCCGTACCACTAGTGCGAAACAGGAATGTGTTAACGGTTCGGAACGGCGTGGCCCGATGCGTACGCATCTGTGCTCTTCCCTCAAGGTAAGCGCACACCGCAAGACGGGTGTCTCAACACGAAGGCTAAAAATAAAGGACCTCGGAGACACTTCGTTTAACACAAATATTCACTTCGGGCTTATTAAACATTCAACACACCAAGTACACACGTTACAAAGGCTAGCCCCGAACAGCGAAGAAAAACAATGTGAAAAACAATAAGCAATACAATCCAATCTCAGCTACGTTACACGGCGGCGTTCAATACAACATACAACACGCAACGGGGCCGTTGCACACCTATGGAACGAAGTCCCACGCCTCCTTGTGCGTCGCCCAGTTCAGCAATTCTTCATCCGATGGCCCGGTAGCCATCAACTCCGCATATTCCCTCTCCGTAGCCATATCCTTCAGCGTGTCGGGTGAACTCGTCGACGAAGCTTCGGTGGTACTGGGAGGCGGCAAATGTCCCTCGGGCGTAGTCGCAACCCCCTTACGCTCCCAGAAGGCACGTATCTCCTCGCGTGCCCGCGCAGCCTTCCGCGCATGAAGACGATAAAACATTTTCGTAGACCCGTTCAGGTTAGCCTTCTTCCAGCAGTGCCACTTAGCACCGTGGCATACAACGCCCCGGAAACAACTACGAAGAGGCCAAGTCGAAAGAACATCGCGCTCCTCCTTCGGTGCCCGCGTAGGCACAGTAGTCTTGGTTCTCCGTCCCATGGACGGACGTGGACCCCAGCGCGCGGCACGTTTCATTAAGCACCGTTCTCTCTGTATAGACCACGAGGTGCAAGTTCAAATAGCAATCGAAGCCAGGACAAAGTGCACAATCATGAACCAAAAGCATTTCATTCAAAAGCAGAGGTCATTACGCAAAAAGAGGTCTTCCTCCTCGGAGCCCCAGGCGGAGCGAGAAAATACAAAGCAAAATCCTAGATATCTAGACAATCTAAAAAGTTTGAGCTGCTTCTAGCAAGCGGAGGGTCACACCTTGTCTCCGTGAGTGGACCCCCGCTTGCCGCCTTCCGGGCCTTCCGCTGAAGCCCCCATTGGTGCCTTCCCTTTTACTTACTGCGCCTGCACCGCTCGGAAAGACTCCGTCGCGTCTTGATGACCACACGGCCCCCAGTAGTCCTCCATCAGGACCCAGCTCACTCTACGCGTACGGCGCTGCGCATTGGCAACCTCCTTGACAGAGGCTACGACAACAGATCGGGTGGCGAGGGCATCCATATGGCCACATCCCGCTTTGTTGAGAGAAACTAGGGTCATGCACCAAGCCACCTTCGCGCAGTGGTTGCCATACGTGCGGGCCGCCGGCACACACAACTCCCCGACACGCCGAAGGCGCTCAAGGGTGATGTCCATTTCTGCCAGCCGATGAAGCCTCGGAGGGGGCACCGCGCCGAGCTACGACACGGCTTCCTCAAGAGTTTCCATGGCCTCCCAGGCAGTAAGCCCCGCGGAGTTCGACAGCTCACGCTCCGTCTGAATCTCCTTCGCAAGGAGCGCCCGTGTGCTTCGCGAAGCCTCCAAATCAGCCAGAAGGCCGGTGCGCTCCGCCTCAAGGCCTACCACCTGAGCCTCCAGTGCCTTCACCCTCACAGCGAGAGAATCGCGCTCACCGCTGAGGACCTCATTTTGGGCATGCTCCGCGTCCACTCGGCTTTGAATCTCGGCAAAGCATCGAGAAATATCGCCATCCAGCGCCCGCGAAAGCATCAGGATCTGTGCAACAGAGACATTAGCAAAGAACAAGCAAAACAACGAATCAAATCATAGGGCGCAAACAAACCTTCACAGCGTTTGCCTCGATGCTCCGGAGCATGTCCCTTAGGGGCATTTTCCGGAAGAGCTCTGCAAGGAGGGGCGGAGAAACGAAGTCCCCAACTGCCCCACATACCGCAGTAGCACCCTCGGTGATCTTGAAGTCTGCAGGGCACAAGGGGCCCAAGTCCACTTTGCCCGCGGTAGCCGTAGCAGGCGCCGACGAGTGCGGACCCCCGGAGCCCACTGAGCAAGACGCACCAGTATCGGCCACAGCCTCCTCGTGGACTGCCCTACCCTAATCGTCAGCCACTTCTGCATGGATGAACAAGGGTTACAACTAAAGGTTAACATCACGCAGATGAAGTAACGCACATACCTATGGGCGACCGGGAGGCAGGAGGGGTGTCTACGGCGACATCGACGCGATACGGAGTAGGCGGGGTATCCATGGTGACCGGCGTCCCCGGCGTAAACACGTGACGGGGTGTCACCGCCGGAGGACTTGCCAATGACGACGCCCATCAGGCCAAACGTACCTGTCGCATTGGCTACCTCCGCCTCAGGGCGCCCAGTCGCATCCTCCAAAGCGGCTTCCTCGGGCGAGCCAGCGTGCTCATCCGAGGAAGAGCTGCTGACTTGAGGACTCACCGCTCCATGTCGCCCGCCTCTTAGCGAGCGATCCACATCCTCCGCAACATTGAGGGCGCTGCGTTGGAGGACGGCGGCAGCGCAAAGACCACCGCAATCGACCCGGCCAAATGACCTCGGCGGTGCGAAGCGTTTCCTCTTTCCCGTGTCCGGGTTCGGACGCTCGGAAAGGCGAATCAACGGGGTGTACGCCCAGTTGAACTGACTCTCCTGCACAACCAAGATGCGCTTCGCATGTTTTTCGCCCGTGTATGGGCCCAGAAGCACCTCCGCAGCGTGGGCCGCCTCGGTAATAGGCACAACTGCCGGAGCACCACCAACACAACAATCAAAAAATATACATAACAAAAGGAGAAAGCAAAGAAAAAACGAATTCCGCACCTTCGCGCCCTTTAACAGTAAGGGTCAAGCGTCCAGACTTCGAAGCCCCGACCTCCACATCCCAATCCTGGGCCAAAGGCCAGATTCCGAAGGCACAGAACTCCCCTACCAGGTCTCGGGTGGAGAGGCGCTTTGTCACATCCAGCAAAAGCTGGAGAAGAGCCTCCTCCCTCCCACTAAGATCAATCTCGGGGCTGGCGATAAGTCGTATCAACCCACCCCGAGATTACAAACCATCCTTCGCCGGGGAGGTGTGGTAAAACCACCGCCGAGTCCACCAGTGTCCCAAATGATTTTGCACCGCCGGTAGGCAAGTACATTCGACAAGACGCCTTCTACGAAGTTCACACCGCCGGTTCAGCGTCCTTTGTGCTTTTCTTCTTCTTCGATTAGCGGCCATTATGATGAGATAAGCAAACAGCGCCCACGCCAGCTCCGCCGCCGCAAAGATCCACTCAAAACCCCACCACGATAGAGTTCGGGGTCAGCTGCGCCAACTCCACCCCATAAAGCTAAAGCACCATCGAAGTCAGCCCGATGCATGGCAACTGGAGACCAGCGTCAAAGAAGACAACAAAGACCACCGCCTCGTCCTTCCGAGGGGTCAGGACGGTCTCCTTCCCAGGGGCGTGGACCTTCTCAAGACTCTCCAGCTTGCCCTCGTCGACAAGAGTCTGAAGAACTAGCTCTGTTACGGTGGACCTCCCGAGGTCACTCGTATACACCACCTCCCCAGCACTCTCCTTACTCCGCTTTGTCATAGCCGAAGGCACGGTCGAGACCCATGCAAACGAAGCAAGCACATCAACAACAGACACTACCGATTGGCACCAAACGAGAAGAGTGGGCGTAAACGAGAACGGGAGGGAGAGACCACATATTTATAGGAAGCCAGAACAGGCAAGGCGAAGACAAACCGCCACGGGCCACTCAGCGCGTGCCACGTGGAGCCAGCCTGCAACAGGCCTAACACCATTACGGCACACACCACCCAACGCCGGCGCATGGAACCCCAGCGAACGCAAAACGACGCCTTCATGGCGCGCACCACAATGTCGGCACGCGAAACTCCAACGGGCGCCAAGCGGCGCCTTCATGGCGCACGATACCCCAGAAATCAGCATCTTCCAAACCAGCCCACTTTCGAAGAGCCCTTCCAAAGACACGCTTCGCCAAGCCAGTGGGGATGGTGTGCCTATACCCTCCGGGAGAACGGCGCGGTTTCAGCCATGGCAAAGCAGGACCTCGACCGCGAGGGGCTTGTCGTAGGGGTGGCCCACCGGCCCCACGGCCCAGGCAAAGCACGAAGGGGTCCCCGAAGGCCCCGAGGGTGTTCCCGAAGGCTCCGAATGTGATCCCGAAGGTGCCCTCCGAAGGGGTCCCCGAAGGTGTTCCCAAAGGCTCCGAAGGTGTCCCGAAGGCCCTGAAGGTATTCCCGAAGGCTCCAAAGGTGTCTCGAAGGCCCCGAAGGTGTCCCCAAAGGCTCCGAAGGTACCCCCCGAGGGGTCCCGAAGGCCCCGAAGGTTCCCCGAGGGTGGCCTCCGAAGAGGCCTCGCGACCATCCCCACAGGGGCCCAAAGGCAACAGGACAAGTGGATCAGACGCACTCCCCGGGTGGACCAGGACAAGGAGGGTCTACCGTGCGCCGAGGGCTACGCTTAGGCTAGGAAAAACCCCTGCTACCCCTATGGTGGTTGTACCTTTTTAGGGGTGCATGTGTAATTTCAGATACCTGGTTGGAAGGCTATAAATAGCCTCCTCCCCCTCATGTAATGGGATGGACCCAATTTGTTGGGTAATAAACACAAGTATATTCCTAACTGAAACCCCTCTCCCGGGACCCTTCGGCCCCTCGCTCTGACGCCGGGGGTCCACTACGACAATCTCACCTTCTGTGAAGCATTTTGTTTCATGATTGCTATGTGCAATCCATTTTGATCTATCATCCCCTTGGATTAGTTCTCTTACCCTTCTTTCTGAATGATCCATCTTTTGAAAGTAGCAGGGAACTACTCAGCTAGCTTTGACTAAAATGTTACGAGACAACTTGACCTAAAAATAGTTTTGTTACAGTTAAAAGTCAATTTCAAACATCATGTAAATGAACAGAGTAGTAGTGCTTAATTTGCAAAGATCGATGAATAGCTTGTGATTTCTAGCCATAACAGGTGCCTATTTACCAACATTGATGTTGGTTATACTCCGCGAGAGGTGGTTTAATCATGAAACATCTCTAACTGCTGAAGAACAGGGGGTTGACGGGTTTAACAATAATCAAACTAGATTGATGTTTCAGAAATTTGCACAGAATTATTTAATTTTGTTCCTGAACTTCATTTATAGAGGGAATAAAGATCGAAAATATATCTAGGACTTAGAAGAGTAAAATTAATCTTTATTGTTCAGTTCTGCCGTGGACTTCAATTGACAGCTCCAAGATAAGAATTGGGTAGTTCTATATTGCTTTATTGCAGGGCAATGGAAAGTTGGAAACAATGTTTTTAACACGGAAGAAGAAAGGTAGGAGTCGATTGCAGCATATAACCAAAAAAATTAGAAAGTCAAAGTGCTAATCTCCCAAAAAAAAATTCACGAAAGAATCTCTAAAAAGGCATGCCCTCTAAAAAAATTTAATAAGATGTAAAGATGGCCACGGTTGAGCCTAACATACCTCTTAAGAATGGATGCAGTGATCCTATGAATGAAGCATCATCTCTTTCGTACTTGTCGCACACATCGCCATGGCATGGATCTGGAAGAAAGAACAGATTACGTATAGCCAATATAGTCTAATAGTTCATTTAATGAGTTGCCATTATTAATGGTCAACTCCCAGAACATGGATGGGGTGCCCTTATCTGTGCAGGTTGAGGGACCTTAATGACAATTACTGTCGGTTATCGAATAAAAAAAAATCAAACGAGACACACACTTCGTATATTTTTCAAGTACATAATTCCAAGTATATGCCTATGTTTTTTCAAATGGAAAAATCAACCATATCATACCACTGCTTTGGTTCACCAATTTTGGATGCCGATCTTTCGTTGTAACTTGAATTGTTTTAGTCTATCAATTTTGGTGCATTGATCGTCATCTCTTGCTCCTAGTGTGCTCTTTTCAGACTTGATGTTTTGGTCGAAGTCCTGCAGTAAAATTACCTGGGATGGAGGATCCCCCTGCAGCTCCCACTGTCCCTTGGCCGCCTCCTCCCACTCAATACCCCGAACTCCGGAGGCCCGCTGCGAGCTCCGATCCAATCCTTCCTCTCTCGCTTCTACAAGCAACCACCACGGCACGGCGGCCGTCCGGAGGGCCGCCGCTCGCAGCCACCGTTGCTGCGTCGATCTTGCCGCCAACTTGAAATGCAGCTGAATCCGATCTAATGCGGCGTGAGCGTGACGCCTCATAGCTCGCCGCCCTCCTGTCATGCAATGGGAGGCCGGCCGCGGAGAAGTCGAGTAGCGGCGGAGGCTGGCCGGAGGTGGCGACCAAGGGGAAGCGGATGGAAGGAACTACTACGTGTCGTGTGCGCTGGGGGTATGCTCCGTGGATGATACTAGTTGGGTGTATTCAGTCCAGGAAAGCGTCGGAAGATACACATTATGAGTTGATTGTTCGATAGGCGCTCAGTACACTAACGCTCCAGTCCAGCCCATTAGAGGGAGGATACACTCAATAGTCAATACACATACAGCATTCTATGAAATCTGAATGCCTTTAAAGAGATCCGAAAGATGAAAATACAGAACAAGATTGTGGAGTATTATTTTCTCCTTTCTGATTATCAGCAGCAAAGTATTTTTACAGACTCCGTAAAACAAAGCTCGAGGGGCTTGTGCAAACTCTGGTGGATTTCACAGTGAATGTTATTGTCAAACACCCATGGTTCATGCTGGAACAGCTCTCGGCCATTCATTTGCACTGCTGCTGAAGCTACATCTGCTGCTCGCTTCTAAGCTGCTTCAGCTTTTCTTGCAGCTTCCTCTGCATCCTGAAGTTTAAAGAAACAAAGATGCCACTCAGATAGATGCCCTATGTCCCGGGCAAAAAGAAAAAAACTACTTGGCTTTGTTCCTATAGATCGCCCAACTGAAAACTAGGCATGTAAATTCCACGTAGTCACAGTCCCATGAATTGAACAAATTGCAGAACTTAAAGATAACCCAGTGACCCTCCAAAACTCCCTGACTTCGCAGATAGGAAAATCACCACCAAGCCCTTTGTAAATAAAAAGTATCAGCAACTATTTGATTTCATACTCTCAACATGATGCAAGAGACTTAATTGAATCTATCAATATTGTTATTCAAGTACCCCAAGTCAACCATGTACATGCATGTAGGGGCACCAGACATTGCCATTACATTGAGAAATTGCATGGTGGAAACGGAAATTAGTCTAACAACATAACATTTCTAAAGATAGATTAGTCTAACAACGGACCATCATTTCTCAAGATAGACAACGCATCATCACCACTTAACACCAGCCCTACCCAAGCACAACTAAAACAAGATTTGTGTTTTTATCACTTCAATAAGTTTACCCAGTCAGTGTGCAACATGCGTTGTGTCCAAAGAACATCTCTGAAAAGGGAAATAGGAAACTGATATGATAACAGTCATGAAAGAAATTGATACTAACCAACGAGAACACAAATAATGTGATATGTTCAACAATGTCATTCTATAAGTTCATAGGGAGCCTGGTATGCAATGATTACAAACATACATATATAAAAGAGGTTATTGTCTACTACAGTTTACACACCATGTTCTTTTAAATCAGTTATAATTAGATTAAAAAAAAAGAACATGGTGGTTTCACCCATCATCCATAAAATCATCTTAACATGTTCTGTGTTTGGAATAGCATAGAACCACAATAATCAAACTTTTATAAGACACTATTCAAGTTACTACGAATTTCATGCTCAAGAGGACATGAGCATAAAAAGTAATACAGCTTCTTTGATTGAGCAAGGGGCATCCGCAAATAATCAGAAAGTACCTCCAAACAAAAAATAAAACGAAAAGGACTAATAATTACAACAAGAACAATGTGTAATCACTTAATCATCAAATAGTGGAACACTACTAGTACCAGCAGAAGAAAATACACGACCAATGCAGTTCTCCCTGATACTAAATAACTGACGTGTATCAATAAAGAGAAGAACTGTCATAACTTCACGAGTAACTACGCATGAATATCAGACATGTACAAACAATCATAGATCCATGACCATTACCCAGGCAATTGATAAGAAGCTGATGAGAAAGCTACAATCAAACAAAAACAGCCTGAAATCTCGTAAGCTCACCAGAGACCAGACCATTCAAAATGTTGCATCGTTTTTCCAAAAACCAATCATCACTCAGAAGATCGATATCAGCACGATGAAGAAAAGTAATATCATCTAATGATGGCAATCAAACCAAGAATTTCCAACCCATAGATCCAGTTCTAAAGCCCACCGAAAAGATTAGCATGTTAGATTTAGGACACCAACAGCCTGCTCACAAGAACAAAAGTCACGTATTCACCACATATTAGGCTCATAGGCTGCATCCAAAGATGAGCCTACAAATTACCAGTAATTTCCATACCTTAGAAAAGGGAAAGCCCCCAAAAGATCACAACTTTACACTTAGCTACTTGCCGGCTGGACAGGAAATTACAAGAAAGCAAGAAAATTGCAGCCCTAAATTTACGGCGATATGCAGAGAAACTTTCTAGTTAGGGAACTGAAAAGAGAGGGACTGAAAAGATAGGGACCCTTCGCTGCTTCCAGGAGAGGAACTGGGCTGGGGTGATGGGCGGCGCCCTCGCCTCGGGCGCGGGATCGCCGGCGGCAGGCGGCGGCGGCGGCTGACTACCCTCGTCTTCTGCCCCCATCACGGGAACCAGCGAAATTCTCACGGGAAGGGAAGTATTCTTACCACCTGGAATATGGAATGGACAATTGTCAAAATGTCACACTTTACTTCTGTCTCATGCGAAATGTTATTATTTCGACGCAATAGCCTATTTGTTACATGTTATTTTCGCACTTCGTCAATTTGCCTTTTCGGAGTATTTAATTCATATTTCGGTTTTAATTGCTCTGGCCCACATGTGAAATATCCGATATGCCCCTCCAGTCGGTTCTATCGGTCTGGTTGGTCCCGGACTTGGTTGGGTCTAGCCTTCTTGTGACGACATAGCCTGCGTGCTCGTGCCCTTCTTCATTGCTTGCTCTTCTCTCTCGCTCCTCCTCTCTCTCGGTCGCGACTGCCCTGGAAATATGTCGGCCGCGAGGTTTCCCAAACCCAGCTGCGATGTCTGAGGGGAGGTCCTACGAAAGCCGCTCTACCCCTAGTCGTGCGCCATTGCCGGGGCACGGGAATAACGGGTTTCCCCTCGTGGACTGCCCTACTTGCAGAGTCGAGAAGGTGGTGGAGCTCACCTTGAAGACGAAGAACAATCCAAGGAGATTTTCTTCAAGTGCCCGAGGAATCAATCCGGAGTAAGTTGTTGGATCCTTTTGCTATATTTATTGCATTTTTGGCACTTATTTGGGTTGTATTGAGCAAGGCTAGGGTTGTATGGTTGGGCCAATTTGGGGTTTTCTTGTAGAGATGCTAGGGTTTTCGGGTTGTGTCGTGGCTAGGGTTTTCGGGTTGTGCCGTGGCTAGGGTTTTCGGTTTGTTCGATTTAGGAAAAATTGGTATTGATAGGGCTGAACCGTGGCTAGATTGTGCCTTGATTTTGTGCTTGGCAGGTTTTGAATGGTTACAATTTTTTCATGTGGATGGACAAGTACCAGCAGTACCTGATGGAAATGGGGCTTCTTCATGAGGATACTACATGCCTTGAGGATGTCATTCCAGAGCTGTTTGAAGTTACATCTGACCTCAAGGCAGGCTACGATTCTATGAAGGGTGAGTTGGATGCTCTGAAGGCCAGCGTTGCATGGTTCAAGCAAGATATGGTTGCGTTGAAGGCATTTGCTTGCAATGGGGATGCGAAGTTGAGCAAGCTCGCGAAGATAGCAGAGATGCAGATGGTTGTGAATGTAGTGCTTGGTTTATTCCTTTTGCTTGCAGTGTTTATTGTGTTTGGGAAGTAGACAGTGGCCTATGTAATGGATGGTAGTTTGGCACTATCTAGGTAGTACTGAATGCTTATGGATGGTAATGCATGGTGATAGATGGGTATGCTTATGTAATGCAGACTTATGGATGGTCATGTATGGTTATGGTGGTAACTAGGTGATTTTGTCGATTCTGTATGCCCATTCTCTGTTTATGTTGCTAAATAGATGTTATGGACCCTGAATGGTTTTGTCATGTTATGAAACAAAAAATGTTCTGAGTTCAATTGGTATTATCAGAATCCAGAATCCAGAAAGCACAGTAAGTTTGTACTGAATATTGCCAGAATCCCGAATTCAATTGGTACTGTAAAAATGTCAGGTGGTAAATGGTTTTGCCAGAATCCAGATAGCATAGTAATGGTTTAGCTCAATTGGTATTGTAAATTGGGATCCCTTGTAAGTTTGTACTGAATATTGCCAGAATCCAGAGAGCACAATAATGGACTGAGTTGAAATGAAGCACTTATACCATCCATTCAGTACATAATCCAGAATCCAGCCAACATACATAATCCAGAATCCATCAAACATACATAATCTAGAATCCATCCTGTCGGTGTTTTAGAACCGAACTTACGTAAAGATTGTTTGATTCGGGGGGTCTCCTAGAATAGAATCATGCAAAGAGATTGACACGGGAATTTTTATACAGGTTCGGGCCTTCTCCGGAGAGAATAACAACCCTACTCCTGTGTGTGTATGGTATTGAGTGTATACTGAACAATCAGGGGAAAAACTAAGACTATTACAGATAGTGCTTGTATTCCTGATGGCTCGATCCTTCCTCCCTTTCTCTAGTTGCCGCCTTTTATAGTACGTGAAGGAGCGGCAGTTACTCCAGGTAAAGCGGCGCCTCATCACCTCCTGTAACGGGCGCATGTTGGTAGTAATTACCGGTGTATTAATTCCTCCACGTCGCTCAACAGCTATATACCAGAGATAATGGGGTATTACGTGCCATTATTACGTAGAATAACAACAGATGATGATCGTTTGAATCCCTTAATCAATAAGACCCACTTGTCTGCGCAGGTTCATTTGATTATAAGGTGGTCGTGGTGACCTAGTCGTAGGAATCTCGATTATGAGGTAGTCGTAGCAAGACTTACGACTATGGGATAGTCGTAGCATAACTTACGACTATGGGGGTGGTCGAGAAGAACTTACGACCATCCATTTGGTTCTTCCTTCATAACATTAAGGGTACACTCGGGGTTCACATGACGTCATATTTACCTATAATAAAAATTATAGATAAAAGGTAAAATGAGGATTATTATATCCTCGTCATCTAGCCCCCACTTCAAGTGAAAGCAACTTACTTGGTAAAGGGTTCTAGATGGTCTTACGATCATGAGAGGATCGAGAAAATAATCGAAGGAAAAACTCTTCGATTGTATACTACTTTGACCGTAAATGTGCTTGGTCAAGAAAATTGCTTACGACTATCAAGTGGTCGTAAAAGCATTTCTACGATCACAAGGTGGTCGTAATATAATGATCGGAAGAACGAACTTTCCGATTATCATTTCCTATGGTTGAAAAGATCTAACCAAGGAAGTAATTTCGCTTGAGATGTAAACGCAAAACCTGAATTTCTCGAGCGGACACATCGAGGAATCTCAAACGGCGCTTGATTAGCCTGTTTGTTGAAGCGGTTCCCGAGACGGTGGCGACCCTTGGAATATCACGCATCCGGCTCAAGGTGCGCGGTTATATATACTCACCGAGGGTAAAACCTAAGATCTTACTTTTCCCCCAAATTGCTCCTCTTTGTTCCTCAAGCTCTTGTCTTCTCACTTGAAGTCGTTCTTGCCTTCTCATTGCCACTCCAATTGTGCCCTCTTTTTCGACCCAAAATTTCTGTTTCAGAGAGATGGCGGAAAGTTTCGATTGGGAAGAGTCGGAGATGGATCGCGAAGATTCAAGCCCTAGTTGTCGCGGGAAGATTCGAGAAGACTCTTGTGAAATGGCTTCCCAGATTTGGGCAAGATTACCGTCGAGGGAGAATGGGCAAATTCTGTCTTCGGGCTTATTGTGAGTGTGGCCTTCGATTTGCTGCTCACCCCTTTCTCACCGCAGTGCTCGAGCATTTTGGGGTGGAGTTAGTGAACCTTGGTCCTAACTCTATCACCATCTTGGCGTTTTAGATATTTGTGCGAGGCGTGCACAGGAATTCCCATGGACCTTGAGCTTTTCCAATATTTCTATGGAATGTCTCGGCAAGCGGGATTGCTGGAAGTTGTGGTCTAAAACTCCATGACGGAAGTCGAGGGAGTATATTGAGTTTCACCCGGTCTTCGTGGCGGGATGGAGAAAGAGGTGGTTTCTTCGAAAGTCACCTCGAAGATGACCTCTCTTTAAGTGGGAAAGGTCATTTGAAAAACAATCTTCATGGGATTTGACTCCTAAAGATATCGGTAGGATTGCCCTTATGTTCAAGCTATCAAGGACTTAAAGAAGGAAGGGTGGACGGATGGCATGTGGTGAAAGATTTCATCACACGCCCGAATTAGTCCTTTGAAGAAACGAGCATCCCCTATGTGGAGATACTCGGGGCTATGAGACCCAACCGAGGACTACAACGAGGATAAGTGAATTTTCGACTTAGCTCTCGGTTTGGTCTTCTGCAAAGTTGTTTAAAAGATGCCTTTATCTGTTTGAGCAGATCTTTCACCAAATGGAGATTGGCGTTAGAGTCAAACTTCGTTTGTGAGAGTCTCCGCCACTTAGTGTGGCGGTTCCTAAAATCCTTGCGGTCGATCCGCAGAGGAAAGGATGGTTCGCCTAAAGGTAATCAAGAGTTGATTTTGTCTTTAAGACTTTATAGTCGAGAAAGAACTTACGACTAGAGAAATGTTGTAGAAAAACTTACAACTTAGTCGTGACCGTAGGAAATCTTACGATCGAGGAAAGGTCGAGAAAAACTTACGACTTGATATTGGGTCGTAGAAAATCTTACGACCGCTTAGTAATTCTTCTCTTCTGCTTTTGCTTCTACGTAAAGTAGGCATGGAAAATCGTCGGGATGATGAAGAAGTCAGATTGATAACCATCGGTGCGGGGTTGACAAAGGACAAAGGCTCGGCTCCTTCGTCCAAGAGACGCGTCGACTTTTAAGGAGTGACGACAAAGGAGGGGCGAGCTCGAGTTCTAGTCCTTGACGGATCCTCTGCAAAGCTTGTGGCGCATATAGCAGCAATCAAGCCGAGGCTAAAATAGTGAAGTGGAGGAGGTCAAGTAGTGAACCTCTAAAGCGCAAACCTCGCAAGGCCAAGGTACCCTTCTATTATGACAAAAATCTTTCGCAGCTTACGCCACTCCGGTTTTGTTAAGCACTTGGAAAAGGAGAACTGGAAGGATTTTATGTCTTTGTGAAGGATAATACCGCTCGATGAGAGCCTATGGTGATGACAATCTTTGCTCTTGGAGTGGTCGAGACCGATCTCGGCCATCCGTCGAGTCGAGACCAGAGAGATGGTCCTGTTCAAAATCCACGACGGGACGTGGTCGTGGCTAAGCCCATTCTTCAACTCGAACTTGACCCGAAGTGGTCGAGAGAAGAAGAAATCTTCCGTTGGGAAAGTGACTCCCAAATTCTGTTTAGGTCCAAGGTGCAGAGGTATGTGAAATATACTAAAGTGTAAGAACAGAATTTACCTTTTCCTTTTCACAACCTGAATTGCTTTCCTTTTCTTTGTTTTTAGCCCGACTCCTTGACCCAAGAATGCTTCCGTTGAGAAGCCTATTGCTACCTCTCCATTCTTTGGAGGGACAACAAGGAAGTGGTTGAGGATCATCCTCGGCCAGTGGTAGAGGAAGTCGTGGCGCTGAAGTGGTTACGACAACCAATGAGGTACTGTTGTACCCAATGAGTAGCGGCTACAACCTCTGAAATAGCAATGGTGACCACAGAGATGGTCGTGGAGACTCCAAGAAGAACATGCGACCAATTGAGATGGTCGTGAAAGCTCCAAAGAACATTGCGACTCTTGAGGCGCCGCTCGACCACCGAGATGGTCGTGGATAGAACAGAGGCGAAGCCTCTGGTCAAGATGGTGGCGGTTACGTCCACCGTCTTTAAAGGAGATCGTTGCAAACGTTCCTCCGTACCCAAAGAGAAATTCTGTTACGAGAAGAAGAAGAGTATTTCAACCTGCGACTTCTTTGGGCTGCTTCCATCGTAGGGTCTTCGCTTTCGGATCTCGATCGAGTCCCCATCCCAACGATATTCCCAATAGAGGGATACCTTTGATAATGAGCGTCTTGAGAAGGTTTGGTGGGACCAAGTCACGAGGGTAGACAAGTGAAGATCCCGAGCGGGTTTACTCGATGTTTGCTCGATCAACCATGAATGTAAGTACTTAATCGTACTTATATATACAGTATAATCTTCTCTTGTTTCTCATTTGTCTTTTCATCTTGCGAAAGCCATAGAGCAAATTGTCGTTGTTGTCGGTGAATATCATCGACAACTTCTAGAGTCTATGACAGAAAGAGGAACTCTGCAAACAGCGAGAGAGGTGGTAAGTCATTGCTATTCATAGTCACCTTGGATTTGACTACTTATATAGTGCTTACGGATTTGTCATGGAAAAACTCACGACTAGGTAATGGTCGTAAAAGACTTATGACCAAAGGGCTTTGTCGTAGAAGAACTTACGACTAGGTCAATGGTTGTAGAAGAACTTACAATCGATTGACCCATGCTCATGTCCTTTGTTATCCTTTGCGGGTTAAACAAAGGCGCTTAAGACTTTAGCCGACTCGCTCGATTATGAAAAAGAGGAGTCGAAAAAGTTTAGGAAGAGGTATTAGACCTCAGGAAAAAGCTTAAAGAAGCTAACTCTGCAACCATGAAGTCGCAGGAAAAATTAAGCGATAAGTCTTGAACTTAAGATCTGCTTATATCTTTGATCTTTACCTAACTCTTGCTTCTTTTCGAAAAAGAAGACGAGACGAAAAAGCTCGAGAATGAAGTTAGAGAAAAACTTGAGTTATTCACGAGCTTACTCGTATGTCCAAAAATAAAGATCAAAACCTTGAGGCGTTAGGAACTCGAATATCAAGTAAGTAATTCTTTACCCGCAATCCTTTACGAGTTATTTCCTTTTCTCACTTCCACTTCCTTTCTAGCAATGGGCGTTAAATTGAGAGAACTTGAGATCAAATCGCGGATAAAGCCGTGATTTATAACGAGCACCGCCTTATTGCAAAGAAGAATGTAGAGGATATTGTATCATGGGAGAAAAAGTATCTTTGAGACCGTTGCTTCCCATAATGAAGAGGTCAAGAAGTTGGATTCTCAACTAGTGGGTAAGAAATTCTTTTACCCGTGATTATTTTTGTTTTTTTTTCCTCTAGGAGTTTATTTTTGTTTGACCAATCTTATTTCTTGAGCAAGTGGTGAAAACAAAAAGCTCATGAGCTTCGACTTGTACCCAACAGAGATGGAAGCAATGAAGATTAAACTTCAAGGAAACATCACGCTCTGAACAATGTGCTTGGTGAGCTACATAGTGAGGAAAGACTCCTCAAGATGATACAATAGCTGCTCACACAAGTACCATTGGGGATCAAGTCGGGATTTTGCAAGATCTGGTGACCACTCAAAGGCCAACCAAGTTTGAATCGATAAAGGAGGCGGTCGAATCTGCGATAAGTTATGCATTAGCAAAACTTAAAGCTCATGACCCCAACCTTAATGTGCAACCACTCGAAGCCGACTTCAACCGCTCTGAAGCGAAGGAAGGCGTCGATGGAGGAGATGCAATCGCTTAGTAGGAAAGTTTCAGAGGAGATGCATTGGGCTCTCCTCTTGAGTAGTCTGTAATGAACTTGTGAAAAAGCAGTCTTTTGTTGATGTAATCCATCTTGTTCCTGCAAATCATCTTGTCGAGTAGTTAGTAACTCAAAAGATAATTAACGAATTTAAAGACTAAGAAATGAAGTCAAATGTAATGACTTTATCCTAGCCCCGACTATTTGCTTAGTTTATGAAAACTAAGTAAATAGTTTTGTCTCTAAAATCATCTTGTCGAGTAGTTAGTAACTCAAAAGATAATTAACGAAATAAAGACTAAGAATTGAAATCAAATTATCCTAGCCCCGACTATTTCTTTGAGTTTGTTTAGACAAACTAAGTAAATAGTCTGTAAAAGGGTTTCAAAGCAGAGAGGTTTGTTTAACTTGTAGTTTTGGGTCTCAATTGTCATGCATCGGTCGAAAGGGTGGTAACGAGTTGACACTAGGAAGTTCCTTCTAGTGGGGCGGGACCACGTCAGAGAGGAGAGGCTTCAACTAGGTAATGTTAACATCTCCGACTAGTTTAATCAAATCGAGAACGGCAACTTGAGTTAAGCAAGCGTCTAGAGGACTTTAAAATATTTACTCGTCCTTCTCCGGTGACTCGATAAGTCTATTCGGTAGCAAGAGTAGGAAATCAACAAAGCTAGAAGCTCCTTCCGATTAGGCGTGACCACGTCAGAGAGGAGAGGCTTCGACTAGATGTGTCTCTTCCTCCCACCGCTTGAGATGAAACGAGTACACCCAAGACGGTTAAGCAAATCGAGAAAGTCGCTCTTCTTAGAGTATTTTTCAAATTAATCAAGAAATAAACTAAGGTGAAAAAAGTTGGCCTTCAAAAATATTTCGACTAAATAAAACCCGAGTTCTTTGTGTTGGCCATAAAAGCGAGTAACGAGTCAACACTAGGAAACTCCTTCTAG
Organism: Phyllostachys edulis; assembly: GCA_036346405.1. NCBI lineage: Eukaryota > Viridiplantae > Streptophyta > Magnoliopsida > Poales > Poaceae > Phyllostachys > Phyllostachys edulis. The sequence goes on from CM070549.1 coordinate 70,118,547, forward strand.
TGGGCAGGACCACATGCAGAGAGGAGAGGCTTCGACTAGGTGATGTTATCTGCCTTCTGACCAGTGTAAAGAAAACTGGGTGTTTAAAACATAGTCGAAAAAATAATGAAAGCACTACTCAAAAGTAAGACAATAGAGATAGAAAAAACACGATTCTTTATTGTCCTAATGGTCGGTTACACATAGAACTTGCGTGGCGGTCAATGTTCCAAGAATTCGAGAGAACTCGCCGTCTTCCATTGCCAATCGTATCAATTCAGACGAGTAACCGACCACTGTAAGGACCTTCCCACTTGGGAGAAAGTTTGTTCGATTAGACTTGGATTGGCAAAGCCTCAATACCAAGTCACCTCTGACAAAGGTCAGCGAGGTTGAACCTTCGATCGTAGTATCTTCGCAGGCTTGTTGGTAGATTGCCGAATGAATTAGGGTCTGGTTTCTCCTTTCTTCAAGTAGATTAATATCATCTGCTCGAATTTGTTCCTGATTGGAGTCCGTGAATGTTTCGACTCGTGTTGACCGTATCTTTAGTTCCGGAGGAAGCATAGCTTCAAAGAAAGACTAAAAAGAAAGGTGTTTCTCCTGAGTCTGATCGGTAGTTGTCTGAATCGCCCATATCTGAGGGTAATTCTTGTACCCAAGCCCCGAGCATTTGATGAGCCGGTCAAGACTCAAGTTTTAATTCCTCTCATTATTTGGCCGTTTGCGTTCGATTGCCCCATTACTCGGGGATGGGCCACGAAGCATAACATAACTTGGTACCCAACTCGTCGCAAAATTCACGAAATTTTGCGCTCGAAAATTGCTTACCATTATCTCGTAATTATTCGACTTGGTACTCCAAATCGAGTAATTACGCATCTCATCATAAACCGCTTCTTTCGCTTGCTTGTTATCGATCCGAGTTCGGCTTCAATCCATTTTGTGAGCGTATCAATAGCCACAAAAGGAACTCGAAACCTCCCGGAGCTTTAGGAAACGGTCCCGTGATATCAAGACCCAGGTTGCAAAAGGCCAAGATAGAGGTATTGTTTGTAATGCCCGAAATTTGGTTGGTGTATTTGCTGCTATGAAACCGCATCTTTGGACACACTTTTAACCAACTCTTTAGCATCGTATAGAAACATTGGCGAGAAAACCTTGTCGAAAAGCCTTGCCGACCAACGTTACGTAGGAAGCATGATTTCCACAAATGCCACCATGTATGTCGTGAAGGAGTGTTAATCCTTCGCTCTGCGAATGCATCGCATGAGCACCCCTTGAGTACCTCGTTTATAGAGAACTCCTTCACCAAAGTATACATTTTGGCTTTTCGGGATAAGCGATCTGCCTCGAGATCGTCTTCGGGTACAGAACCCTTCTGAAGATAATCATAGATGGGCGCCATCCATGTATCCTCGTATTCTAGAGAGGCTGTCTCAATAGGAGGTGTCTCTGGCTCTTCGACCAGAGAAGGCTTCTGGAGTTGTTCCAAGAAGACTCCTTTTGGTACTTCAGATCTGGAAGAAGCTATTCGAGCAAGTCGGTGATCATGCGGAAATTATCCTTTCGAGGGATGAATTGTGCCTCGAAACCTAAAAAATGCTTTTCTAGCTTACGTACTTCCGATAAGTACCGAGACATTGTCGGGTTAGAGCACTGGTACTCTTTACCGACTTGATTCACGACTAGTTGAGAGTCTCCTCTCACGAGTAGTCGGCGAATCGAGCGCTTTCATTGCTTTCGTATACCAGCTAGCAAACCTTCAGATTCGCCCACATTATTAGTGGCACGAAAGTTTAATTGTATGGCATACTTTAAGGTCTCTCCTAGTAGGAGATACCAGACCACCCCACCCAGAGCCACTTAAAGTGGCGACCGTCAAAGTACATCGCCCATCGGTCGTGGGAATCGTCTTGGGGATCTGAGCAGTTTCAGATTTGTCCATTCGGCGACAAAGTCTGCCAAGATCTGGATTTAACGGCCGTTCGGGACACGAAATGGATGTCGAACTCCCCAAGTTCGATGACCATTTTGCCATCGTCCCATTGTTTCCCTATTACGGAGGATCGCTCCCAAGGGAAACTCGACGGCATAGCTAGTTTGTCGCTGAAAATAATGCCGCATTTCCTCGAAGACATGAGGAGGGCATCTGAAGCTTTTGGACTGAGGGTAACGCTCCTTAGGTCGTGTAAAACTTCACTTACGTAGTAAACCGGTCGTTGTACATTTTCACGTTCTACAACCAAGATCTTCTTGTTGACCGCTCGCGGGCGTGGCGCCTAGGTAAACCAAGAGCGTTTCTTACGGCCTCGGAGAGACCGAATAGGAGCACTCAGAAGGTACCTCTTGACATCCTCAAAGGCGTTTGCCTCTTTCGACCACTCAAAACTTTCGTGTCTCCTTAGAAGTTTAAAGAAAGGTAGTCCCTTTTCTCCATCGTGCGATGAAACGACTTAGAGCCGCCATGCACCCAAAGAGTTTCGGACTTCTTTCCGTGTAGTTGAGGGCGCATTTGTAAAATGGCTTTTATCTTTTGATTAACTTCAATTCCTCGTATAGATACTAGGAATCCAAGCAATTTCAAAGAGATTCCAAATACACACTTCTCGAGATTAAGTTTTAAGCGATGTTTTACGAGATTGTCGAATGTTTCTTGTAGGTCGGTAATATGATTAAGTTTCTTGATGCTTTTGACAACTAAGTCATCAACATAGGCTTCTAGATTTCGACCTAATTGAGATGAAAAAGTTACTGCATCAAGCGTTGAAAAGAAGCGCGCATTTTTAGACCAAATGGCATTTTGACATAGCAAAATATACCAAATGGTGTAATAAATGCGGTCTTTTCTTCATCGTCTAGACACATATTAATCTGGTGATATCGAATATGCATCTAAAAACTTAACATTTCACAACTGCGCAGAGAGTCAACCAACCGATCGATCTGAGGTAAAGGAAAATCATCTTTTGGACAAGCTTTATTAAGATCAAGAAAGTCTCGCATTATCGCCATTTGCCGCTTGACTTTCTAACCATTACAGGTTAGCCAACCATTACGGATGGTTGACCTCTCTATAAAGCCCGCTTTAAGTAGCTTATCCAATTCGATTTAATAGCATCTCGTCGATTAGGGGCAAATCTCCGCAATTTTTGTTTTACTGGTACTTTGTCGGTAGTAAGGCTAGCTTTGTCTCGATCACCTCCACAGGGACTCGGGCATGTCGGATGCTTGCCACGAATACATCTGCGTTAGCTCGGAGGAAGGTGATGAGGCGTCTTCCTATTTGGGATCGGAAGTATCCCGATCTGCAACGATCTTGAGGGCTCCCTGCCCGGAGGAACCTCTTTGACTTTGTCGTTCGGCTTTGGTGCGACTTTGAGGCTTCGACTTGCTAGTCGAAGGTCGACTTCTTCTCGAGTTGGTATTTGTCCTACCATCTCAAGGGATCGACGGCCGCGGTATCGCCATCTTCTTGTCACAATGGATTGTAATTACTCCTTTGGGACTGGCATCTTAATACATTGATATCCATAATGAGTAGCCATTAGGAATTTTGCCAAAGTTGGTCGTCCGAGTATGGCGTTATATCTCAGTCGAAATCGACCACATCAAAGGAGATTTTCTCGTCTGAAATTACTTGGTGAACCAAATGTTAAAGGAAGAGAAACTTGACCAATTGGTTTGGCGAAGATCCCTGCAGACAATCCCATGGAAAGAGTATCGTCTCGGTCTTACTTTGGTCCCGGTACTTGCATGTCATCGGGGCACTCGTAAATAAAATATTTAACGAGCTTCCACCATCAACCAAAACTCGATTGACCCGCCAATTGTTGATGGTGGGTTCGACCACGATTGGGTATTGACCTGGTCGAGTCGAAGGGATCGGGTAGTCACTCTTCTCGAAAGAAATGGTGACTTCCGACCACTTCGGTAATTTATTGACGAGAGGAGGATCTATGGAGTTTACCTCGCGTTCAGCAGCCTTGAGCTGTCGCTTTGATTCATATGCCGATGATCCCGTAGATGTGTTCAATGGTGTGTTGCGGATCCCGAACCAGCATCTCCTCTTCGTCATCGAAGATTTATGACCACTTGTTTGACCTACCGCCGAGGGTGGGAAGTGGTCCTTGTCGTTGTAGTAGTCTTCAAGCTTTAGTTGGAAGACCGGCGATTCTGAAGGTCATGCCCTTCCTTTTATGGAAAGGACACCACCTAGGCTTATCATTTTTCCGATCGGTAGCTTACCTTTGCCTCCGTCGGAGTGTGGCTTGGATGTGCGTGGCTCTTTATCATTCACTGACCAATACCTCCTTGGAACCGCTGGGTTTTGACCCTTCATCTTATTCTTGGACTTTTTGCTTTCTTATCCTTCTTCTTACCAACTTCTTTGGCTCTCGAGATGGATTGTCTTCACGATCGATTGTGTTGTTCCACTCGACCGCCTCGAGGCGATAGCATATCGATCGGCCATTTCGAAGAGTTCGGCGGCCATTTCGAAGAGTTCGGCGATAGAAGTAGGAGGATTTAAAGCAATATCCTCTGTTATCCTTCTACTACGGACTCCTGGCAAAGCCCCGATGACAGATGAATCGAAACTTCCTAATTGAGTTCTGAACTGGTAAGCGCTTGATGAACCGGCGCAATGTCTCCTTGTCGCTCTGTCTCATCCGTGCAAGTCGTCCTCCTTTCGGGCGATTGTATGTGCCTTGAAATTTGCGATGAAAGATCGCGAGAGATGTTGCCAAGAATAGATCGACTCGAGTGGTTGGTTTAGTAACCACGATCGAGCGGATCCTTCGAGCACGCTTGGAAGGTAATTTGCCATCACATGCTCTCCTCCTCCTGCTTTGCTCGAGCAAATTGTTGTAAATTTGAAGGAATTGATGGGATTTTGGGAACCATCAAACTTTTCCATGTTCACTGGTCGAAAACGAGGTGGCCATCGAACAGCTCGGAGATCAGGCGAGAATGCCCGACATCCAGTAATGACTTCTTGACGCCTCCTTTGCAGAAAAGAAGGGTTGATATCATCAGGTGGTCGTACTCGACGATACCCGATGTGAGTTGACCCGACTGTAATAGGTCTCGGTCCTCGAGGGAATACTCCTCGTAGTTTATCTCTTATTCAGATTTCCATGTCGGAGTGGTGAGCGATCACCTTCCGAGGAGCTTGTTGATCATCGGTCATTTGGAAGACATTTCTTGAGTAGGAGATCGACACGACTTCTTTATTGCGTCGATTTCTCTGCGGTGATATGTTGGATTGATCGTAGCGAAGAAGTCGTATGGGTGCGACTACTTGAATGATGTCGACGAGGAGCTTCGGCTTTTTCATTGTACTCGAAGCCTTTGTGTGATCTCTTGTTGAGAGGTCATAGCTCTGGCGTTCGGGCTAGCTCTTGAGTTGGATTCTCGAGCAAATCATTGATGTGCTAGAGCTCTCGAGCTTCCTCGATTGATATTGAATCGCCCAGGCAAATTCTTCTGAGCTTCAATCTTCTTCCTTCAAATTGCCTCAAGATTTTCCATGTTAGACTCTTGAGATTGCCTCAATGAAGCGAGAATGTCGAGGATTTTCTGGCGTTCATGAAGGTGTTGGTCGTGTCCGCCATGGTGGTGTCCCGCCATTGCCACGAGGGGCGCATGTGTGACCTTCGGAAGGGTCTCCATCTCGGTCTCTAGAAGAGTGATCTTGATCGAGGAAGGGCGAAGACCTCCTGTTGATGATTCTCACTTGCGCTCGAGGCCTCTCCACTTGAGGAGTCGTCGAGACACCATCTGGCGACTTGGAGTAATCCTCCAAGTAGGGAAGTCAGGTTATAACTGTCTCCGTCGGCGGTGTGATCTCATGGAGAGATGGTCGAATTTGCGAGAAAAGAATGCTTGATCCGCTCTCTCGGCGTTATCCAGAGAGAGAATCACCAGATGCCGGTGAAGTCCCGCATTGTGGCTTCTAGAGCTTGCCTCACCAAGTCGGACCGCCTTAGGGAACTTGGACGCCGAGGAAAAACTCTCGTCGTGTCGTGAGTCCACTGGTGTGGTCTGGTCGATTGACCCTTGCCCTTGAGAGGGTAGATTCCTCTCTTGGGCGTCTTGTTGTGGGGATAAGGATCCTCCTCAACTCCATGGCGACATTGTCTCTGGATCTGTGGGAAGATCCCGAAGGCGGCAATGCCATAGGATGAGTCATCACTTGGTTCAGAATCGAATCCGGCATCCATGTCGACGTCTGCGTGTCTGCCAAGTCGAACTAGTTCTCCTCGTTCCATTCTCCGCCATGAGTGCATGAGATTTGGAAAACAGAGAAAATGTTCGACAAGAAATTACCGAAGATCCCCACGGTCGGTGCCAACTGTCGGTGTTTTAGAACCGAACTTACATAAAGATTGTTTGATTCGGGGGGTCTCCTAGAATAGAATCATGCAGAGAGATTGACACGGAATTTTTATACTGAGTTCGGCCTTCTCCGGAGAGAATAACAACCCTACTCTGTGTGTGTATGGTATTGAGTGTATCTTGAACAATCGGGGAAAAACTAAGACTATTACAGATAGTGCTTGTATTCTGATGGCTCGATCCTTCCTCCCTTTCTCTAGTTGCCGCCTTTTATAGTGCGTGAAGGAGCGGCGATTACTCGAGTAGCGCCTACATCACCTCCTATGAATTCAGCGCATGTTGGTAGTAATTACCGGTGTATTAATTCCTCCACGTCGCTCATGACTATATACCGAGATAATGGGGTATTACGTGCCATTATTCTCAGTAGAATAACGATATGATGATTGTTTGAATCCCTTAATCAATAAGACCCACTTATCTCGCATGTTCATTTGATTATAAGGTGGTCGTGGCTGACCTAGTCGTAGAGGAATCTCGACTATGAGGTAGTCGTAGCAAGACTTACGACTATGGGATAGTCGTAGCATAACTTACGACTATGGGGGTGGTCGTAGAAGAACTTACGACCATCCATTTGGTTCTTCCTTCATAACATTAAGGGGTACACTCAGGGTTCACATGACGTCATATTTACCTATAATAAAAATTATAGATAAAAGGTAAAATGAGGATTATTATATCCTCGTCACATCCCTTGTAAGTTTGTACTGAATATTACCGTTCATCAGTTCGACTACACGTGGTCGAAAGAAGGTTCGACTACACGTGGTAGGAATGAGGTTTCGACTACCTAGTCAGAAAGAGGTTCAACTACATCCTGGTCAGAAGGAGGTTTGACTACATGTGGTCGTAGGTGGTCGTAGATGGTTGCAAGAAGCTTGGCGCCGTTAAAGGGCGACAGCGACGATGACGACTTGGAGTGGATGTGGAGCTACAGTGACAACGGCAACGACGATATAGTCACGCAATATGCCATCTAACGCGCGCACTGGCATTGGAGGTGACTAGGGGCATACCAGAGTGGAGAGTGATCAAGGAACTCGTCGGAGATGGTCCGGCGATGAAGAACCGAGGTGACGGTGGAGCTTCACCGAGGAGAGGCCGGCTCGGGCTACAAGGAGGGAAACAAATGATACGGGAAGCTCAGGCATAGCTCTGAAATGGTACCATAAGCAAGCAATTGAAGAGTGGAGCGTCTTACCGGAGTTGGGGACGAAAGGGACTGTTTTCGGCTAGAGATGAGAAAACCCAAAATGCGTTGGTTCCTATGAACCAAAACCCATTTAAGTTAGAGGATAGGGTCCTTGTGCATAGGAACACAAGATGACACGAAGAGGAATGAGCAGGAACCCCTTTGGCTGCCTGAACGGCGTTGGGGGTGACAGCGGCGTCTCGGTCGTGAGCTCGAGCTCACTCTCTAGCTCTTGACCCTGAGCTAGGCGTCTCGTTAGGTGGTTGGGTCAAACCTGGTCGGAGGGTCTGGTCGAAACCGAGTGGGTAGTTAAAATCGAGTGGCTGGTCAAAATCGAGTTGGTGGTCGAAATCGAGTGCTGGTCGAAATCGAGTGGAGCCAACTCAATTGGTTTGACCGAGTTGATTTCAAAAGGCTGAGAGGGTTGTGAATTTTAAGACAGAGTTTTAAAGCCCCTAAAATTTCTAAAATTTTTAAGGGAGGCTTCTGACAAAGTGTAGACCCTAGAGTAATTTTTCCAGAGTTTTTAGAGAAATAAATTCTTCTTATTTTTATACATTTGAAATACAAGCCTAAGATTGGGATGTTACAATAATCCAGAATCCATCAAACATACATAATCCAGAATACATCAAACATACATAAGCACTTCCAACATACATATTGCAGAATCCAGAAGCACTAATACATAACTTCTCTTAGGTCTTCTGTTTCTTCTTCTTTGGGATCATCTTCTTGGCAGGTCTTGCTGAAGATGGCTCACCTCCTAAAGCCATTGCCAGTTGCCTGCAAGATGATCTAGTCAGGACCAAGGCATATGGATACTGAAGTGTAAAAAACAAAAGTATTTCTCTAAAAGCATTTCACCTTCTTGTGACAAGACCAGGGCTATCACTCAGTATAGCAGGAATGGTCAACATTGACCTCATAGGTGATATGCTTGGACCTGCCACTGTTGAAGTGCTTGGGCATCCCCCTGTGGAAGTCCTTGCTGTAATCTTCCTTGCTTTTCTGGACTTCCCGTGTGAAGCCCACAATTACAATAGTTAATGTATCAGTCTGAAAAACCAAAAAACCTTGAATTTAATATGCATGTACCTTTTCTTTGTCCCAATTAGTGGACATGCTGCCTGCCTATACCCTAGCTCCCCACATCTCTTGCACATGTTTCGACTTTTCAATTGAACCGGTTGCTTTCCCTTACCACCCTTTTCCAAGTAACTTTTCATCCTCAATTTCCTAGGCCTTCCAGAAGATCTTTTGGCTAATGGAGGAAGCAGCTGAAAGCCAATGTCCACCTTTGGCCATTGAGACTTGTCTGTTAGTGGTTCAATTTTCCCTTTATAAGCAGATATGAACCTTTCTAGTGAGTAGGACTCATGCACATAATCCTTCATGTTGACATTCCTCAAAGATGTAAGGAATGCCAATGCATACTCACATGGCTTACATGTGTTCTGCCACTGAAGGCAAGTGCACTCATGAGTTGATGCCTTGCCAACATGCCTCAGATTGCTGTTGTTAGCATCCCTCACCTGAGCACTCCAATTTTCAGATGCTTGAGCCTTCAGGTGGGCTAATCCCCTTGACTTGATCATCAATTGTTGTAAAACAGCTGGTAGAATCCTCCCTTGCAGCCTTTCCCCAATTCTTCTCCTCTTCTCAAACAATACCATAACCATCTCCCTTAACTTGTCTGCAAGTTCATGCAGAGGCAGGTCCTTCACATCTCTCACCCAACTGTTGAAGGACTCTGAAAGGTTATTGTTAATATAATCACACTTGATGTCTGGTTTGAAAGCACATCTCATCTACATTAAATTGTGATGCCTTTGAAGATAGTCAGACACCTCAGGGCATGCTATCAAAACTTTGTTCATGTGGTAGTAAAAAACATCTTGCTTATATGCTCTAGCTGCAGGCCACATTTGTCCAAAGCAGTCACCATTGAATTTCTTCACAAAATTTTGCATGAGGTGCCTAAAACACTCTTTGCTCAACTTGAGGAGAAACCTCCTTCACTGCATTTTCCAGACCCTTACAAGCATCTGTGCACACAGCCAGGTTAGGAAGATCACCTATTGCCCTCTGGAGCCGTCTCATAAACCATGTCCAGTTATCCTCACTTTCTCCATCAATGAACCCAAATGCTACTGGGAACATCCATTTATGACCGTCTAAAGCTGTACAGGAAGCTAAATGGCCATTCCACTTTCCATTCAAAGTAGTTGTGATGAGGACGTCCCATCAGTTGGACCGATTACACGAGCACGAGCTAAATTAATTAATCATCAGGTGAACTCGCTCCTAATTAATTTTAATCTTGATTCTAATGAATATATGTTACTGCCTAATAGTCTCATATTGTGTGTGTGTGTGTAGTTTTATACGTATAGAAGCATGGGAGACTGTATCAGGCCGAAGAAGCGAAGATGCTGCTGCTAATGCAAACCTGTGTTTGATGATGTGTACAAATGATGCAGCACCATACAACCGAAGCATACTCATGCATGCAGCACTTGGAAACCAAAGCTAATTAAAGAGAATCAGCCAGCATGCAAGTTTGCTATGCATGGAAAGAATGCATGCATGTGCTACGTGACCATGCATGGAAAGAATGCATGCAAGTATGCTGCGTGACCCACCAGCCGCATGGAAAGAATTAATATATTGCGTGACCAATCAGGATGGCCAAAACGTGTGGGTCGAATAGGAGTTGGAGTTGGGTTGTAGTTTAGTCGGTTTCAGCCATTATTCGGCCGAAAGTTTAGTCGGTTTCGGCCTTTAGTTGGCTTCGGCCGTAGTATGTGTGGAGACTATAAATCCTACGACCGAAGGTCATGGGGACGAGATTTTTTTAGATTTCAATATATTTTTGATTTTAGGGTTTGAGCAATATTGCCTTTATTAAAATTGGGAGTTCCAATCTGTTGTGCCGTTCTGCTGTTCTTGTGATTCCTTATGTTTTGCAGGAGCATCAACATATCTACTTTGTGTGATCGGGTAGACGGGATTACGAGCGTGTGGTTGGGCGAATTCTTTTGTCGCAGGTTACTGTTTTGACAGTGGTTGGCGCCATCGGTTCGTCAGGTTACATGGATCCAAAGTTATTAACGATCCTACGTCGTGAAGATCGGGCATCCCTCGTATCATCTTGGTATCAGAGCATCGGTTGCCATAGTAGGATCAATTTACCCGTAGTTAGATTTATTTTCTACCCTATACACAAAAAGCCATAAAAAAATTCTTTAGCCCGTAGTTGAATCTGTTATTTTCTTGTGAGTTTCGTTAGGTTTCAATACATTAGAAACTGTGTTTAGTCACTAATCTTTGTTTCCTTTGCGTAGCTTTAATTTCTTGTTTCCAATCTGTTAGTCGGAAAGGGAAAAAATCTGCTACAGTAATCGCACTACAGTGCGCGCGGTTACTATTCCTGATTTCTGCTGTGCGTGAGAATAGCCGCGTGCAGTCGTGTGCTGCAGTGCAGGGCGCTAGAGGCGGAACCACATTATGTGACCCGGTGTCACAAGACACCGGGTAAAAAAATATTTAGCATAGATTAGTCTATATATACTATGTGTGCACCCCTCCGGCTCAAAAGTTGTGCACCCCGGTTAGCCCAACCTCTGATTGGATGATACATTTTGCCAATGTTTGTCACATAAATTACTATTTAGTACATTGTTGCTTGAAAATTATATATGTTGTTATATGTATAGTGAAGTAGTGAATCCCGATCATTTTCGTTGCAGGGCGCTGAAAAGAGAACGTGTGTACACGGTGCTGCTGCTGCCACGCGACGGTGTTGAGGAAAAGAAAAAGAAAAAAAGCACTGCTGCAGTGCAGTAGTCCGCCGCCGCCAGTCGATAGAAAGAAAAAGGAACGCTCGCGCTGCAGCAAGCGCATCGTCTGCATGCGCGCTACAGGACGCTACAGTAACATCTGCAGTACCATGTTTTACTGTTCTGCGCTACAGTAATCGATACAGGTCTACGGTGTCAGGGAAAACCGGGCAAACTGCGTTTGCGTAACTGCTACAGTACCACGCTTGTACAGTTCACTGCTGCAGTACCGCGCCAAAAAAACCTCCGCGCATATTTTTTTTGTGTGCCAATTCAATCCTTTGCGAATACTTTGCTCCTATTGAGACTAGTTATTTGATATTGTTTTAGGGCTGTTCATTTACACTTTGTACACCTCTGAATTGTTATTTACTTTCATAGTCAAAAGTGGGGTTTTAAGTGCTGCTGTTGTGACAGTTTAATTGGTCAGGTAAAAAGAAAGAAGAAAAAAAGAGGACAGGAAAAGAAGAAGAAAAAAATACTTGGCCGATCACCTATTGTGAGCACACCCTATCATTGTCAAACTTTAGATTGTGCTATTTAATTGTTTTGAACAATCTTGTGCCCTATTTTATATCATTGAGCAATTAGCTAACGTCTCTCCATAACTTGTGCAATACGAGCTAGTTGTTCATCACTTATATTTTTATATATTAGCTCATTCCTTTGATTGTACTAAGTTCCATCATCTTTGCGTGTGAGTTGCTTCGTTCTTCGCTTATATCATAAGATCAGCAACTAGGCATTGAATTCTAGCTTGGATTGTTACTTAGCTTTACAATATCTAGAATTTCAGATTGTATAGATAAATACTTTTTCCCTCCAAGCTCCACAAATAAGCTATTGTCTAACAGTGCTTGTATAATTGAATTCACTTAATCTATCACCTTGTGTCGTCTACCGTCACCAAAGTGCGTGCAGCTCTTCAATTCCATCAAGGACGCATAAGAACTTCGGTCGGTAAGAGAAGGTGAGGTTAAGTGATTTCCACAAATAAAAACTTCCACATCCACATATATAGTTCTTCTTTGCTTTGCTACTAACCATGGCAGATCGCGAGTATACATATCTTCCTTTCTATGGTAGTAATGATCCAGAGGAGTATCTTGAGTGGGTACAAGACATAGAGTTCGAGCTTGCATCCCAGAAGTTCGAATCAGAAGCCAAGGAAGTCAGAGTGGCCACTTTGTTTTTTTGAAGACTATGCCTCTAGTTGGTGGCGACAACTAAGTGGGAAACGATTCATTACATCTTAGGTCAAATTAAAAGGGGCCATGAGAAGAGAATTTGTTCCATCCTATTATGAGTGGGAGCTACTACGCCATGTGGAGAGCATTGCACAAGGATGCAGAGTTGTTCAAGATTACTATGTTGAGCTGAGTCATGCAATGCGCCGTGCCAATATCACTAGTGTATATCAAGAAAAGAAATACTTCAAAGTAGGCTTGAATTTTTAGATCATTGCTACACTTCAAGATAAATATTTTCGTAGTCTGCAAGATCTTGTAAAATATGCATAAAGGTGAAAAAGAGACTTAAAGACATACATGTCCATCAATTAAATCTATGCCGACTCTTTAGTTCTCATTCATCCACTAAGATCGTGATTGATGGTAATTGCGCCATTGCTGGCCCACGATTAATGGAAGATGAAATGCTTCAAAACCTATGTGAGGATGAGAGCCACATAGCCAAATTGAGTGAGAGTATTGAAAATTGTGAGCTATGTGATTCCACCATATATGAGGTTGAGAGCATCCCATTTGAGAGTGAGAGGGATACACCAAAAGAAATGAGTGAAGTAGATGAAACTAAAAGTGAGGTTATTGCTGAAATTAACGATTTACTCTCTACTTCTAGTGTTGTTTCTCACATTGTGTAGGTTGATATTAAAGAAGAGGAGTTGAAGTTTCAACAACTGGCACCGTTGGAAGTAAAGGACGAGGAGATAACCACGGTTGGGGATGGAGTGCTCGCTGCTCTGTGGTTTCATCATAAAGATTTGATACCTACAACAACTGAGGAGGACATTAAAGGTAACAATAATGGTGTTGAATTGAATATTCATCAAGAAGAGGTAAGTAAGAGTGAGAACTCTAGTGTTCCTTTGAATATTCCATATTCTAAATTTAATGCGCTTAATTTACGTAATGTGGGATTGATTACTTATGATGAAGTTCTTACTAGAATATCCCCTGATTATTCTTTATACTATATCATGTTCGATGATCCTAGAGAGCTATCTAGTGTGATTGAGAACCTTGCTGAAGTTTCATGTCTAAAATCTCTAGTTAGTACCTACGCCTACACTTATAAATTCAATTTGATTGGAGACTATGGTTTAGACAATAAGTTTTATATTTATCGAATATGCATTACATGTGATAAGCTTGATAAGTTGAAATTACATATTGTGGACATACCATCTTTTGTACAATGGCGTGATCTTTCTGAGATGGGTTTAAATGATAGTGCTTACTGTTTAGAACAAAATATGTTGCATACTTGTTCGCCTCTTACATATATAAGAAATCAAAGTAGCGCAGCTGAAGCATGGAAGATACTAAAAATTTTCTCACCCATACTAGAACAATTTGATATGAATAGTTCAATAAATACATTGTATACATCTTATGGTTATTGTGCTGAATACATTGTGCAAAAGAAGGGGAACACTATAAAAATTGACGATGAATACATATACCATGCATACACGTTGTTTTCTTTGTTAAGCACATTTTCAAGTTATCAAAAACCGAGGACGACTTTTCTTCAAGAAGAGAAGGATTTTTTTTTTTTGGGGGGGGGGGGGGCGGATTGAACACAAGATCAAGCAACACAAAAGAAAACTACGATCAACTAAAGGCCGAAACCGACTAAACTTTCGGCCGAATAATGGCTGAAACCGACTAAACTACAACCCAACTCCAACTCCAACTCCTATTCGGCCCACACGTTTTGGCCATCCTGATTGGTCACGCAGTACATTAATTCTTTCCATGCGGTTGGTGGATCACGCAGCATACTTGCAAGCATTCTTTCCATGCATGGTCATGTAGCACATGCATGCATTCTTTCCATGCATAGCACACTTGCATGCTGGCTGATTCTCTTTAATTAGCTTTGGTTTCCAAGTGCTGCATGCATGAGCATGCTTCGGTTGAATGGTGCTGCATCATTTGTACACGTTATCAAACACAGGTTTGCCTTAGCAGCAGTATCTTCGCTCCTTCGGCCTGATACAATCTCCTATACTTCTATACGTATAAAACTGCACACACAATATGAGACTATTAGGCAGTAACATATATTTATTAGAATCAAGATTAAAATTAATTAGGAGCGAGTTCACCTGATGATTAATTAATTTAGCTCATGCTCATGTAATTGGTCCAATCGGCGGGATGTCCTCATCATCCTTCCCCTCTTGAAAAGGAGTCATCCTCAACTCTGATTGTTCGGGTGCACAAGATGAATCCGATTGCTCCTTCCGCGGCTGAACTCCAAATATAAGAAATGATATATGTATTCATTCAGGGCCTTCGAAGCGCATCTTCACTTTAGGCTTGTACATATCATATATACGACTGCATATAATTAAATAAAATAGTAGTAGCTTTGTGTCTCTAGGTATGATAATTAAAGACCAAATTAAATTAGAGTTCACCTGGTAATATTCGGCTCAATAATTCTTTCCAATCAAATAATATATTTAACTGAAACGTACTAAGTGTGTCTGTATCTGTATCAAGTTGAGTCTATGCTAATGTATGGTCTACATCCTCTCAAAAATCCCTCAATGTAGGGCCTAAATGTAATAAAGAATCTGTGGAAGTACGCATTACCTTTCACTATCTTATTGTCAATCTCTACAATGCTGCTAGGGGACCTCAACTCAACCTCAGCCTTGAAGTTGTACAGAAACTGAAAGCTCTGTTCCCAGCACCCATATAGTTCATCCATCGCCTTTTGTCTCCCCTTCCATACTGTGTCATATCCCATGGTAACATTGTAATCATCTTGCAGCTTTTCTTGCATCTCCTTGGCTCCCATGTTGGGATGGTCCCTCAGTACAAATATTGCCATGTCTGCCACCCAGGACTTGGATGCCATACTAGTGTTGATCCTGCTGCTGGAATAACATACATGGTCATTGACTATCTTGGACACCTGCAAAAACAATAACACCATTAAGTATAAACAAATCAGGAAATCTTTCTTATCTGCACAAATTCAGATTTAGCAACAAAGATATTACCCTAATTGCTTTCTTATCTGCAGTCCTATGAGCTACAATTCTCCAATGGCATCCTTCAGCCCTACATTTCCCAATGAACCTTGTAGGGTCAATTTTCTAGGTGAAGATGTCAAACTGCTCATTTATAACATACTGCCTAATGGCTAATCTAAAGTCTTTTATGGATGCAAACATGCTGCCCATCTCCATCTTGGGATGATCCCTGTCATAGTTGATGTGCTGCTCCTCGAGTATGTCATCATCCACAGGAATAGTTGCCCTTTTAGTGCCACCACAGGTGCAACACCACAATCAGCCCCTGCCATGCCCATGTCAGCCCCATGCCTTGCTATGTCAGACCCATCCCTCAAGCCCAAAAGAACAAACATGTCATCCTCAGTCATAGCAACATCTGCATCCAATTCACTAGGTCCTTGATCAATATTAATAGTAGACCAGTCCACCCTAACTGGTGAGGACAAGTCATTTCCTTGGTCCTCAGCCTCATCCACTACTATTGCTACTGGAGCAACATTTGGTACTACTGCTGCAGTGGTAGTCCCAGCACAATCATTCACTAAGGGGTCGACTGTAACACTAGACTGGCTAGACAGATAGGAAGCTTTGTCAACTATTCCACTAAGAAGCAAACCCATTTCGATCTATTGTGGCTGCTGAATACATCCAACAAATCAAAGGTGTGTTGAACCCTTTCCATCCCACCACCACACTCCAAATCATTGCACCAAACATGGGCCTCCTGAGATGATCCCCAACTAGACTTCTCTCCCAAGTGTTCCATGAACTTATCAAAGGTAAACCCACACAAATCAACTATCCATTCAAGATCTTGTTGCCCGTATCTGCATTGGCTACCGTCGTCAAGCTTGGCAAAGTACGGTGAAACTCTAACACCTACTGTAAAGGCTCCTTCAGGTGCAATCCTACTCGACATTCACACAAAACAAAAAATTTATGGTTAGGGGGACTACAACGTTGTATACTTCATTCGACTTAGCTAAGATGAGGGCTGGGGAGGGTGCAAGAACAGTACATCCACGAACAACCGTAGGGTAAGAGACATACCCATTTGGGTCCACAATGGGCGCTCCTCTAGTAACCGGCTCCTCCTCTACGCACGCTCCTCCACCAACCGGAGCCTCCATCGAAGCTAGGGTTTAGACATTCACAACATTTATCAACAACAAAAGAAGGAGAGATGAAGAGAAAGGGCTTCAGTCTGGGAGTATACCTATTGAGCCCTACGCCACTACTGGATTTCACCCACCGCACTGGTCTCCTTCGGTCCGGGAGTATTGGGGCACAGGGTCATGGCGAGAGAAGAGAAGAGCGAAGGGAGGGAGTAACAAGGATGATCAATGAAGAAGAAGGGCACGGGTGCGCTGGATATGCTAGACCCAGCTAGGTCTGGGACCGACAGAACCGACCAGAGGGGCATATCAGACATTTCGCATGCGGGCCATGGCAATTAAAACCGAAATATGAATTAAATACTCCAAAAGAGCAAATTAACGAAGTGCAAAAATAACATGTGGCAAGTAGGCTATTGCATCGAACATAATGGCATTTCACATCAAGCAAAAGTAAAGTGTGATATTTTGACAATTGTCCCAATATGGAATGAATCGGGTAGGATCTGAACGCAATCAAACTCTCAAATGTTATATAGCACCGGGTACGTATCATAAATCCAGGTTCAGTGCCATGTAACACCGGTACGATAAAATTTATTTCCAGAACTATAGTGAAAGAATGAAAACAGAGGAAGGAAGCACAGCACACATGACAATCAGCTAGGGCCACCATGGAAATGAGGAACCAAGGACCATGTATGACTATCAATGAGAGCCTTTACTCTTTCTAACATGGCTTGATGCCAGTGCGGATCAGAGATAGCACTTCGATAAGTCTTAGGAATAGGAGATATGGAATTGCTGGTGGCAAGTAAATTCAATCTATCCACGGACATGACAATATTGTGTTTGTTTCCAATAACCATGTGGTGAGGATCATGTGTCAGTCGAGCAACCATTTTGGTGGCATCGGGTAAAGACGATGGCACGATAGGGAAAGAGTCTACCACGGTAGGAGGAAGAATTACCGCGGTAGGTGAAGCTACGGCGGGAGGGTAGGTTGCCATGATGGGATGGGATTACGGGCTATCGCAGCAGGAAGAGGCACTACCGCGGTAGGTGAAGCGTCAGGAGCTACCACGGCAAGCCAATGTGTTGGCGCGGCAGGTGATGGCATGGATGTGGCAACCAGTACTGAAGGATGTCGTGGACACGTTGTTAAGAAGAAAGTCGAGGGAAGAGGGATCCACGGGGTCTGAAGGGATTGCAAAAGGAAAAACGGATTTGTCGAAGATGACACGGCGAGATGTGATGATTTTTTGGCTGAAGAGGTCTAAACACCGGTAACCTTTATGAGTGGAGGGATAGCCAAGAAAAACGCAAGCCGTGGACCGAGGTGACAATTTGTGTTGTGTGTTGGAGGGGAGGTTGGGGTAATACAAACAACTGAAAGCACGAAGATGTTCATAATTGGGACTACAATAGTAGAGTTTCTCATATGGCATGGTCGATTGGATCAACTTGGAGGGGCGTCGATTCAAAAGATAGGTGGTTGTATGGAGAGCCTCCGCCCAGTAGGATGGAGGCATGTGAGCCTGAAAACGTAGAGTACGAACTATGTCATTGACAGTGCGAAGGTCCAACAGAAGTGAGAAAAATAATCAATAATGACTAGATAATAATGAAACCCAGAATTACTCAACATTGGTAATGTCCACAAATCACAGTGAATTATTTGGAAAGGAACGGTGGAAAAAGAAGTTGTGAGGACCCCCGGGTTATCTCCGTAAGACCGAGACTAAGCATGGTCTTATGGACATAACTCTGGACCTCAAGTAAATGGATTCCAACTTAACTCCATCTAAGCGAGAGGCTTAACTAAAAACTAGAGCCCCGACGATCATGCGCGCTGCTCCTTTGCGAGCACTACATGATTGTCGGTTCTCCAACAAGCCAAGCACTACACTTAGTGAGTTAAATGGGAAGCCACGAACAGCGAGCATGAACTCATATTGGCTCCCAAGATCAGCGACCAATATGCTCATACTCTCATACAACGTTGATCACATCCATACAACAAGCATACATTAATAGTTCAAAAGACATACAACATAATAGTTTAAGTCTACAACTATTACAAACGGCCGACCGGCCAAATTCAAATAAGAGTGTAAAGTAGCAGCGAAAACAAGTAAATAAACCAAAAGACCAGTAGTGGTATGCCCATATCCCATCAGCAACCGACTGGGAGTTAAACGATAGCACTACTCGTCAGCGTTGCCTAAATCAGCGCTAACAAGCTCAACGGGCTCATAACCTTCCTCACCTGAAATTGCAGCAACCGGGTTGAGTACAAAGGTACTCACAAGTCTTACACAAATAAAAATTAGTTATGCTAGAGGTTGTTCCAAAGGATGGCTCATAATGGCTTAGTTTTGCGAAAAAGACGCAACAATTTACAACCTACACATACTAGTTGTTCAAGTGCCATTTCAAAATCAAATTTGTAAGTAGAAGTAAATCATGTGATAGAGTAATAAATTTAATAACAAATGAATCATACAAATAGTAAAGTGGCTGCCCACTTTGATACAACAAAATGCATGAACATCCTATTCATGACGAAATACCAAGTTATAACCACAATTTTTAATTCCAAGTCTAACAATAGCAACCATATAACTCAAGTGGTTGTCCATAACCGCAGACACGGCTATTCTAATAGATTTATACCCTGCAGGGGTGTACTACTTTACCCACATGACTCGATTAGCCCGTAAGCCTCCAGATGCCTCCGAAAATAGCACACTTCCTTTGGTATGCCGGCCGGGTAAACCAAGACTCGGTATTTTTCAGCAAGTTGACATTATTGAGTTGAATCACCCATGCGCGATGTAATCCCGCTTAATGTAGGTTATACAGCCTACTAACCAAACGGGCACGCAAGTTGTGTCGGGAATACCGACCCAATGAACAGAATTAATATAGTGCTCACTCGCACATTATAGAATTGCAATCGGCACCCTACGGAACATATATGCGATGGAACACATATACGTCCTCACACCACCAGTTCCTCAACTCAATAACATTAGCCCCTTACTTAACCAAGCAGCGCCCATACACCGCGTGTGGAAGCACGAGTTTTACTTGAATCAAAGATGTTACCAAAGTTCGGTCCTTGTTGGTCTAGACAAGTCAATCACTTACCCAATCTCGTGCACAAAGACACCATCACTAACCATCACTTGCCTAGACCCAAAATTTATTTAAAATGACAAAATTTAACTCAAAGAACAGATATGAAGATCTGAAACAAAAGAATGAGAGTTTGAGTGTTTCCCATAATTGTCGGGTTATTTCCGACAATCAATCTACCGTATCTAGACTTGCATGACTAAGCAAACCCGAACAATATATTTCAATCATCCTAACTCAAGCATATGGTACTGGAATAATTCAAGGATAACCTCAATGAATAGGAGATAACTAATCTACACATCACAAAAATAGTGACATTATCAAAATAGCATGCAAGCAATTATCATTGCACTAACTTAACAAAACTGGGATCAAATATGATGCAAAAGAAAGTTTAAATGATGCTTGCCTTGCTGGTATCTTAATTTCCCTCCCTCAACAGCGTACAAGTCAATATCGATAGACTCGGGATCTATATAAATACAACACTGAATAAACATCGAGAAATACCTCAAATTCAAAATGATAAAAAAAAATGCATGATTTTTCTACAGTAGCTAAGTCATGATTTTATATGAATTTAGGTGAAATAATTATTCTATTTGGACTTAGTATGTGAGATTTATTAAGGTTTGAAAATCAGTTTCCAGGAAATTCCAATTTAATTCAGTTTGGTCACTGTTCACTTAATTTAATTATTTGGGCAAAATTTGCAGAATAGTAGTGGGACAAAGGATTATATGGATAGATAGGAAATATTATTTTAAGACTAAAACAATTGAGTTTACCTCATTTGGAGTTTTCATGCATTAGTTATGAATTTTCTAAGTTATCAACATTTTCTTTTGTAAAAATAAGGGTGTTAATGGATCAATCTCCAAAATAATACTCTCTGCTATAGAGACATGTTTGTAACCAATTTTAATATAAAGTTCATTAACAATGAAAATTATCAGAAGTGGTTTCATCCATTTTGGAGTTGAGATGAATTAGTTATGCATTTTTGAAGTTATACATATTTTACAGTGTGTAAATAATTCATTTTCGGATTTCCTAATCCATTTATTACTTTTCTCACCGAGAGCTACTCTAGCCACGGTCACTGACCAGCGGGCCTAGTGAATAGTGCATTTTTCTTTTAACTTCCGATTTAAAATTCTGATCTGACAAGTGGGACCCATTGTCACGACACTGCTCATCGGACTCACCATCCGCAAACATGCGTGCATAGTGCACGGTGTGTAAGCGGCTGGTCCCACCCGTCAGCCTCTGTGGGGTTTAAACTAATGCGCCTGTTTACTGTGCGTGGGGCCTGCCTGTAAGTGATACATTAGGACGGCTAAGACAGCACTTAAAGACTAAACAATCATTAGCCATTTAATGAGCGGATCAGTGCCCTCATGGCGTTGCTACAGGGTTGTTGGCATGTCTGACAACAGGGTGCTGCGCTTGCCAGCGTATCACCGGTGATTCCGGCCACGGCAACGCGAACCAAAGGCACGTACGGGTCCACAATAGCATAACGCACCTGAGGATGGTGTTCTCGTCGACTGAGCCAACCCAGAACGGTGGAGAGTCGGAGGAGAGCAGCGGTGGTTCTTACGGCAAAAGTGCATGCAGCAATGTGAAGCTCCGCAGCGTCATTCAAGCAGGTGCCCAGGTCCTAGGGACTAAGAGGAAGCTACCTAAGCGAAGATGAGTGCTCGAGGAAGCTTGGAGCAGCTGGAGCACTGTCGGCGCCAGAGAAGAAGATGGCGGCGGCACGGCTTCACGAGGAGAGGAGTCCCTGAGCAAAATCAAGGGGAGTGAATGATCGGGATGGCTTACAGATCATCTGAGGAAGCTATAGAAGCAAGGAATCGACCTGAGCCTTGCCGGATCAAGGTGGGAGACCAAAGGTTAGTGCTTCGGCCAAAATGGGGAAAACTTCGATTCACCGCAATCCTGTCGTGCAATGCCAAAATAGGTTTAGGGGAAATTCTCAGTAAGCCTAAGCACGCATGGTGACGCACAAGAGGGAGGATAATACTCACCGGAGACAAAGACCGCAAGGTGAGGTCTCTCGGGTGCATGCTTTGGAACGGCAGAGAGCTTGAAGATGCACAGAGATCTACAAGCAATTGCATGAGCCGAGATTAGCCAAAATGGGAAGGGCATTGATCATAGAGGCGAAAGGAACCATGCGGAGGAAGCTCACCGGAGTAGAGAGCACAAGAGAGCCTCTTCTTCCTCAGCCACCGAGCGGAAGAATGAGCTGAGACGAGGTGAAGGAGGGGGTATTATCCCCGGGAAGATAACAGAGCAGAGGCAGCGTCAAGTGAGGGAGCTCCAGGATAGGTCCATGGGTGCGGTGGATCCACGGTGTGAGCATCGCACAACAGTGCGGCGCAGAGCAGCTCGGCCGCGTGGTGAGGGACTCCTGCGGGAGCTTGACGATGCAGCTGACAGTGCGGACCCACCCTGCCAGTGACTCAAGGGTGCGCGCGAGAGCCCAAGTAAGTGAGTCCGTGCGGACCGTTGGATCTTGATCGAACGGTCAACATTAAGCGCGAACGTTCGGACTAGGCCGAAGGGTTACGCAATCTGGGCCATTGATTTCTGATCGGACGGTTCACACGCTGAGCACTTAGGTGGTTCGGTCGAGTCGGTTTGCCGGGTCGGACTCGAGTCCGAGGAATAGTAGCAGCCGGTTAGGGTTTAGGGTTTGACTAATTTAAATTCAAACCATTCCACTTTGACCAGGCCACTAAAAATAGGAATAAAACTCCTAAAAATCTAAAATAATTCAGAGGTGTTCCTGGGAAGGTCTAGTATTCATAAAAATTATTGAACTCTACTGTTCATGATATAATGTGTATAATTTAAATTCAAACTTAGTGTAGGTCATTAAATTATGTTTGAATTTTCTTAGGGTTTAAACCAGACCCAAAAATTTGGAAAAAATATATTAATTCATTATAATTGTTCTAGTATTTGAATAAATTATTTCCAGAAGATGTGAATAAGATTTTATTCTTGTTTTCTTTTGGAGTTAAATTTTGAAGTTTAGGTTTAATCCCTGTTTGAGATTTTCCAAGTGCAATAAATAATGCAAAAGTTTGAAAACAATGATGCATGCTCATGAGATGCATAGTAATTCTCTTTATTAATTTGGGGATGTGACAGAAGTAGAACTGGTGAACGGCATATGGACGTGCTTGCCTGGCTGACATGCATGGCAAACAGATCAGTCTGCTTTATTACATAGAATAAAAGACAAATGTTGGAGAGATGCCATGGCTTCACAGCCAGGGTGGCCAAAGCAGCGGTGCTATAGGGTGGCTGGAGATGTGGCCAACGGGAGAGCATGAGGGTACGACACGGGCACGGTTGGAAAGATGGTGTACAGGCCCCCTGGCTATTGCAGCGAAGAATCACGACCTTGGTGTGGAGGTTCTTGATAGAAAAGCTAAGAGAGTCAAATTCGATGGAACAAGAATTGTCAGGGTGAATTTGCGAACTAAAATAAGACTTTTAATCAAGGAAGGGACGACTAGGATGTCAGTGAGTTTGAACGGAACCGAGGGAGTGGAGGGTAGGGCATTACCCATGCGAGAGATCGAAACGGTGGAACCGTTGCTGACAGTCACTTGGGAGGTAGAAGGAAGGGAGATAGGGTTGGAAATTATACCATCGTCAAACGACATGTGGGATGTGGGCCCCCTAGTTCATGATCCAACCTCCTGGTGCCTAGGGGGAGAGGTTGTTCATGGCGGCGATGAGACTGGCAGAGTTCCATGTAGGTGGTGGTGTGTACAGGATGGCGTGATCGTAGAGGTGTGTGTCATGTTGTATGCTTGTGGAAGGGGGGTTGGATGTGGTCCGAGGACATCGACACCAGTAGTCGGGCACCACATGGGGGTCCATTGTTGGCCCTGGCCCTGAGCAGGCCACAGGTTGAAGCAAACCGACAGACTTTGCAGAGTGGATGTCGTACGCAACGGAGTGGCGTCGCGATCACCACTGTTCTTGCCTTTTTTGCCTCTATAGTGTTCTTTTCCGTGGCCAAAGGAGTTGGTTTCGCCGTGATCGTCACGGCACGAGTTGGTGCATGACGAATGGGAGGTGACCAAGCTGGTAGTGGCGCTGAGGAGGGAAGTATCGGTGGCAATCTTGGAGTCGTTGGTATTGCGCATCTCCTAGAGTAGAAGAGAGGAGCGAGCATTGGTGAACGTCGGGAACGAAGCCTGCATGGAGAGCATGGTTGCAACATTGGAGAAGCACTCGTTGAGGCCTCTGAAGAATCTAGACCCGCCATTATGAGTTAATGGAGTATTTTGGTGATTAATGACAAATCTATTTGTGAGACTAACACTTCTATTGTTATACCTATTGCTTAGTCTCAATTAGATAAAAAGGTGAAAATCAAAGAGGTATGCATTCGACATCATTTCTCATATCTTGTTGCATTCCTCGGATCCAAAATAAAGGTTGAACTCCACCAAAAGTCTAACTTGAATATGTGTATATGTTCTTATTACACATTTGTGTATGCACACATTTAGGGGGAGTTCACTCTATGTTTGTGGTTTTATTAGTATTGATCCTTGATCCTTACTTTGAAACATACCATATGAGTATACAAAACTTGTGTAGTTTATATATACTCATATATTCTTACATTCAATTATCTGCAATTGTGATGGTTGTCATCAATTACCAAAGAGAGAAAGATTGGAGTATCTTGTCCCACCATTATGAGTTAATGGTATGTTGTGGTAATTAATGACAATCACATTGTGGAACTAACATTTTTCATGAGTTGGATGAATAGGTTATGTTTCATAGTGATGAAGACTTTAGATGACATCATGAGTTGATCGTCATCAAGTCAAGACTCGGGATGAATGAAATCATCATGTGTTGATGATGTTCAAGTCAAGATCCCAAAGTGAAGAAGATCATCATGTGTTGATGATATTGAAGTCAAGAGCTTCAAGTAAAGGATGCATCATGTGTTGATGCTTATCAAGATCTCGAAGAGGAGATGATCATGAGTTGATCATCGAGGCAAGAGAAGATCCATCATGTGTTGATGGAGGTCAAGTAAATAATGCATCATGGGTTGATGCATACCAAGTCAAGAACTCAGACTTGAAGTGAAGATATGCGTCATCAAGCTTCAAGAGGTTGTGCAAGGCAAAGGTATGACTAGCTAGGGCTAAGGATGTGTTCCTAGTCTTTTACCGGTCTTGGTGTTTGGTTGAAAGACCGGATTGCTAGTATAGGTTGTCGTACTATTAAGAGGAGTCTTGATTAGTAGCTTGAGTTTATCATGTGTTGATAGCTCATTGTGCTTGCTCTAGCTCTCGTTAGCATGTTGCTAATATTTGCGAATGTGTTTTGCAAATAGTCGAGGCTCATGTATAATCCTTGTAGCATGTGACTTTAGTTTACGAATGTGTTTTGCAAATGGTTTAAGTCCATGTACCTCATTCCTTGTGGCATTGATTCTAAAAGTTGACAAATGTGTTTTGCAACTAGTTGAGAATCTTGCTTTTTACCCTTGTTTGCATCGCTCATCAATTGGCAAATGTGTTTTGAAATTAAGTTTGTTTTGGATGCCAACTGCTGTTTTTCTCAGGAAGATCGGTAGTACTGATGTTATGTTGGCGGAACTACCGCAATGCGGTAGTACCGGGGTTGTGTGGCGGAACTCCCGCAATCCGATTGTACCAATTCCTTCGCGGTACGTATTTTCCAGTAAGACACCTTTTGAGCATGAGTTGCTCTCTTGAGGTGCTGTAGTACCGGAGTATTGAGGTAGAACTACCGCGTCGCGGTAGTACCGTGTTTGCTTGACGGAACTACCGCGCCCCGGTATATCCGGTTAGTGAGCGGTACGTTATTTCTAGAGAGTGCCATGTGTTGGACTCAAGTGGAAGCGATCGTACCGCTATTGTGGATTGGAACTACCGGAGAGCGGAACTACCGCGTATTACTTGGCGGTAGTACCGAGCCGCATTTCCAATGGCTATTTTAGAGGGTGTGATATAGTCGTTACTGTGTGTTAGTGGAGGTGCGGTAGTACCAGCCGATGAACGGCGGTACTACCACTCATGCTGATTTTTCAGTAGCTTTCCCTCCAACGGCTAGTTTTTGTATGTGGGCTATAAATACCCACCTTGGCCGATTGTGGGAGAGTTGCTGAGCCCCCATTCTATTCTCTTGAGCTAAGAGCAAGCTCTCTCCTCTCTTTTGTGCATGTGTTGCACTTAGTGAGCTTAGAGAGCAAACTCTAAGTGCATGTGTTGCATCAGGTAGTGGATTGTGTATCCACTTGAGCTTAGACACTTGATTAGCTCAAGTGAGAGTCTTCAACTTGTTACTCTTGGTGTTTGCCGACACCTAGACGGCGTGGAGGCGTCGTCGTCCGGTGATCTTTTCAAGAAGCTTGTGAGAAGGCACGATGTTTGTGAGTGGTTTGGTGCTCGCCATCTCCGGGGTGGAGGAAGAGCAACCCTGGTGGATCGAGGTGTTGGCTCGTGTTGGAACTAGTCCAAATGGTTGGACTTACCTCGAAGGTGTTTGGCTTAATTCGTGGAGCCGGTCCAATTGGTTTGGGCTTACCTCAACGTGGATTAGGGGAGACCAGCAAGTCTCCGAACACCACGGTAAAATATCATCGTGTCATCGTGGTTTGCATTCTTGTGCTTTACCTTATTGCAATTTACATTCCTTATATTAAATTGCTTACTTGTATGTGTATGTTTGCTATCTTTTATATAGTCTCTTGTTGTTGGTGCACTTAGTAAAAACTAGTTGATTTAGGCTTTAATTGTGCAAAACCGAATTGTTTTACAATTCCGCATAAAACTCAGTTTTAGCCAAAGAAGTTTTTAAAACCGCCTATTCACCCCCCCCCTCTAGTCGGTCTCCTC
Source organism: Phyllostachys edulis (assembly GCA_036346405.1). Taxonomy (NCBI): domain Eukaryota; kingdom Viridiplantae; phylum Streptophyta; class Magnoliopsida; order Poales; family Poaceae; genus Phyllostachys; species Phyllostachys edulis. Next base: position 70,145,414 of record CM070549.1, read on the forward strand.
AATCTTACAGCCTCGTAGTGTGTTAAGGACGAGTCGACGGTCCGAGACCGGCTATCCAATGTCACGGAGGGAATCCACGAGTGTCTTTTGACGTTGGCAACATTAGGTGATGGAGAGGTCGTCCTGGATGAGTGTTGTGAACTTGGCCTCAGGATAGATAGCTTGGGCTTCCATGTTGTCGCAGAAGAGTTCTTTGGCACATGTCCACAGTTCACATGCGGACTGGTTGGGCTCCATGATGATGTCCAAGATGTCATCGGAGATGGAGCCGTACAACCACGTGAGAATAGTGAAATCGCATTGAACCCAATCGAGATCTTCGGGTTGAGCGTCAGTGCCGTCAACGTGAGAAAGAAGACGGAATTTGCCGACCATGACAATGAAGAAGCTCTGCCACTTGGTGTAGTTTGACGTCTTCAGATCAAGACACACATGTATGTGTGTCTTGATGCTAGCCACATTGATGGCTTGGAAGGCAGGAAGGAGGACTATCTTGGAAGCCCTGAGTGGGGCAGTGGTGGAGTTGAGGACGCCAACGGTGGGGTGCGCTGTCGGACCCGGGAGTAACATCCCCAGACCCTCTGTGTGTTCAACACTAGTCCCTATAACAGTAGCTAGTGTACACAGTAAACAAATATGGTAACATCCATAAATCGCACAACTTTATTAATAAATATCAGAGTTTATTATAAGAGAGACTTACGAGCCAATAATAAAGAACACAGCGGAAGATAAAGAAGAAGCAGTAGAGCCCAGCTAATCTGCCACAGGCAATCGACTGGGGTAGCGGCTTAGTCGTCGAGATCCACACCGGTGGTGAATTCCTTCGTCTCTGAACAACATTTTATTAAGAAAGGGTGAGTACAAAAATGTACTCCACAAGTTACACCCACTAACAGATTATAATGCATGCAAGGAGTTACACCCACTAACAGATTATAATGCATGCAAGGATTTATCAAAGGAAGGCTTAAAGGGTTGAGTTTGTATAAAGCAATGTTTTTTTTAAAATATCTTTACTAAGTTCCAAAGCAGTTATTCTATAACTAAAATTTATTTTCTAAATTCTTAAGTTTTATAGTAAGATAACCTCCATACAAGTGTGGTGAAGGATACATTCCTATCACATGGTCAAGAACCCAATTTCCTAATTGGATAAACTATCCAAAATCATTTGATAAAATCTTTTGAAATCAAAACCAAAGTCTAACTTTGAGTAGCTTTGCTCAGCATGTCCATGACCGTGGACACGGCTATTCGAACAGTTTTACACTTTGCAGAGGTTGTATAGCTTGACCCACAAGAGATAATCAACTTATAATGTCTGTTTCACACACTTCTGTAGGTGTGCGACTAAGTGATTATCACAAGGCCTTTACAATACCACGCTCTAACACCAACCATCCTGATGAGCTTAACCCTAAGTCATGGACGCCATTTACCGTCGACCCAGAGCTCACTGTTGTGGGGGTAACCTGCCTGGACATGGATGTTTGTTACCATCGCCCGAAGCAAGCCCCGATAGACGTGGCGGTCAATTACCATCGTCTACAGAAACCCAAAACTACAGCCTACGGGCGTAATGCTAGAATATGATAAATTATTTAGCCAAGTCCTACCCACATAGGACATATGGTTGTACGGTGGGGCTTAGCAAGATGTGGCTCGAAGACCAGTCCTTAACTGACTTGAACGACTTCCAATAAAACCCTAGTCTCGATCATTGAAATGAATCGATCCTGTGCATCAACTTGCATCATCCAAACATACATTTCGCCCAAGTCTAAACCAACTTTTATTTATTTCCCAAGTTGAATCATTTTCCAAAATTTCTATGGTAAAAGTAATACCATAGCCTTATTTTAAATCATATTTGAACATTTGGCTAAACTCCCCAAATTCAATATTTTTTGTCTAAGCTATCTACGTGTATCAATAAGAAGCATCTTGTCAATACTATTGTATCGAGTAGAGTTTTATCTAGAACGACAAGGTGTGAGGGATTTGATATCCAAGAATTATCAACTCTAAGATCAGTAAGTCAATCATCAATATTAGAATCATACTCTCCAAATCAATCTATTATGTCTATTGATCCACCACATTATGGTATACATTAGTCCACCAACAATTATAGGTCAACCAAACACTACTATTCAATTAACTCCACCAATTTCATCAATTCTCTATAATTCAACCAATGCACCAAATCCATCATAACTTATTATAATAATCAGACTTCATTCTTTATTCATCACCTTTACCTAATCATCTTGTCAAAACTACATTTCCAACAATCCGATAATGATATATTCCAATAATCCAACAAGGATATACATCTATAATTCAATCAAGATATATTTCTATAATCCAATCAAGATTTACTTCTAAAATCCAATATCCAACAATAAAGTATTCCTATAATCCAACATCCAACAATAATATATTCCTATAATCAAATCTCCAACAATAATATATTCCTATAATCCAACATCAACAATAATGTATTCCTATAATCAAATCTCCAACAATAATATATTCCTATAATCCAATATCCAACACTAATGCATTCCTATCATCCAATATCTAACAATAATGCATTCCTATAACCCAATATCCAATCTTAATGTATTTCTATAATCCAATATCCAACAACAAAGTATTTCTAAAATCCAATATCCAACAATGATGCATTTCTAAAATCCAAGATCCAACAATAATGTATTCCTATAACCCAAAGATCCAACAATAATGTATTCCTATAACCCAAGATCCAACAATAATGTATTTCTATAATCCATTAATAATGTATTTCTATAATCCATTATCCAAAACAATAATGTATTTCTATAATCCAATATCCAACAATAATATATTTCTATAATCCAAAGATCCAACAATATTGTATTTATATAATCCATCCAACAATAATATATTTCTATAATCCAAGATCCAACAATAATATATTTCTATAATCCAATATCCAACAATAATATTACTATAATCCAACCTATTCAATTTATAACTCTAAAATATATCACATTCGGAATTATTCTACATACTACCTCTCTACCTATCTTGACAATAATTGGCTATACAACTGTTTGGGATTTAGCTACCATTTAAAGATAGGAACTTAAATTACTCTGAATAAAAGTAAGCATGCGATAATAATTTAAAACAAAATTTAAATAATTTAAAATACTGGGATCAAATATGATCAAAGGATGTAACTTGTCTTGCTTAAATAATTGTTGTTCTGAAATGGCGTCAAAATTTGACTCTCCGAAGTTGTCGAAATCTAGACGCGAAAAGCGATCTGAATAAAGATAAATCCAAATAAAATCCAAAAATTATAAAATTAGTACCAAAAGAAATATACTGAATTTAGATTAATTTAGAAACAAGAATCGATAGAGCGAGGAAGAAAGGTGTAGAAGGAAGAGAATGACATTTGGGTCCCTCATGTCATGGAGTCAAGGCAAAGCAACAGAGAGCACAACTCAGAGCACAACTCAGGGAGAACAGAGAAGTTCTAGGTGGCACAGGCACGACGTGGCCACGGGGATGGCGCAAGGCCACTTGGGGCGGCCAGGGAAGGGCCGAGGAGGCGGGGCGACGACGGTCGGCGGCGGAGAAGAGGAGATGGCAGTGGTGGGGCTTCTCGGCGAGGGAGAAGGTGAGAGGAGGTGGAAGACGGGTGGAGGAGGTCCGGGAACGTATCGTGACGCAGGTGGCGTGGCGAATGGGTGGCCGAAGAGGGAGATCAAGGAAGGGGCGGCACCGCCGGCGTTGGGGTAGAAAGAGAAAAAGGGGCGGTGGCAGGGAGTTCCGGTGGAAGGGGAGAGAGGGGAGAAGATGAGAGGGGAGGGGATAGCAAGGGGGCTGCACCGGCCTTAAATACAGAGAAGGGGGCAGCGTGGTATGGGCGTGCAGCGGAGCGCTCAGCACCGGGTGATCAGAGACCGGCTATCCGATGTCACGAAGGGAATCCGCGAGTGTCTTCTGACGCTGGCAACATTAAGTGATGGAGAGGTCGCCCTGGATGAGTGTTGTGAACTCGGCCTCGAGGTAGATAGCTCAGGCTTCCATGTTGTCGCGGAAGAGTTCTTCGGCATGCGTCCACAGTTCACAGGCAGACTGGTTGGGCTCCATGATGATGTCCAAGATATCATTGGAGATGGAGCCGTACAACACGTGAGAACAGTGAAGTCGCGTTGAACCCAATTGAGATCGTCGGGTTGAGCGTCAGTGCCGTTAATGTGAGAAAGAAGACGGAACTTGCCGACCACGACAAGGAAGAAAGTATGCGACCATGTATGTGCGTCTTGATGCTAGCCACATTGATGGCTTGGAAGGCGAGAGGGAGGACCGGCACTATCGTGGAAGCCCTGAGTGGGTTTATATATAAAAAAATTCCTCCTTAGAAACTTCTATATTTTTTGTAAATAACTTAAAGTGTCTATATAGTGTTAGGACACGATACCAAATTCATGTCTCTCGAGCTCTCGTCCAATCCTGGGTTCGCGCCCCCGTATGTCTATGCACACTACAGCATGACCTATCCTCACTGCCTGTATAACCGCTCGCAAACAATTTGAGTATCTACCGCTCCCTATTCGGTCGTTTGGAAAAGTATTTTCAAGCGGCACCTCCACTTGCAAAAATTAATTCCTAGACGCAATGCCGTTGTACGATCTGTCATACCGGATTTAAACATACTATACGATCTACTCAATACAATATCATCGCAAAGAAAAAAAATACTCAGTATAGTAGTGTTAAATTGTGGGCAAAATTGGATATATACCACTTAGAAATATACAACTTCGAGATATTCCACCCAGTTTTATGAAATTGGATATATGCCACTCGACTTTATTGCTCATTTAGAATTTGCCATTATCTCTAATTTTCTCCTATTTTCTTTTCTTTTCTCTTATTTTCCAATCTATTCCCTAGTGGAGCTATGGAGTACCCCTTTTGTCCCTCTCCTATTCGGATTCATCCCATCCCCATCTAATTTCCACATGCCAGCCAGAAAAAAGAATCCAGGCCTTGGTGGCGTTCTCCCGAGCGAGCTCAGGTGAGACCGGCATCGCCTCCCACGAGCATCCCACCGGTCCCACCCACCAGTCGGCCGTCACGTCCTAGCCGCGCCTCCCCCGAGCTCCCTGCCAGTCCCGTCCCCAGTCAGCCGCCGCATCCCCTCCCTGGCTCCCCGAGCGAGCTCCAAGTGAGGCCAGGCCCGCCTCCCTAGCCAACCGTTGCGTCTCTGGGGTCCGCCCCCAGCTGGCTGCCGCTTCTCCAGGCCCACCCCCAGCTGGCCGCCGCGTCACCGGGCCCGTAAATTTTGAAATGTTTAGAAACGAAAAGAATCAATCTGCTCGTCTTGCGAACTTTCAAATTCATGTGGTTGAGAGGTTTTCTCTTCCATTATCTAAAAAAAATGTGGTTAAAGCAAAAGTTTCATGTAGCCTGTCGATCACAACACCTAAGGTGCCACGACAGGCTGCAAGTTTCCACCTGGTACTGTAGTTAACAACATTCGGGCGAACTTGTGACAAAAGAAATATTTAACATGCAAGAGATTTTAAATAAACTGTGATAAAGCGTATACATGTTCCAGAGATCATGCTTATTGTTACAATGCACCCAAGAAATGTGCTTAAGTTTCCTCATTCAGAGCTGGTGCTCGTGCAACTGATTCTAAGTTATCCTCAGAAGAAAAAGATGTTATCCACATCAAATCTGGTTTTCGTCTATTGATAATTCAGTGCATTCAATGATCTATCAGGTCAAAAACAACAATGAAGGCATTCTAGAAAGGAATTCTGGGAATCGACTAGTTGAAGATACAGCTCCTCTTTCGTCTGTTATTTATTCCCTCTCTTTAGCTTTTCTCTTTTGCTCTCGTGTACCTGAAAAAAAAAAGCAAAAATGTGCTCTGTTTATACAAAGTTTGGACTGTTTTTTCATTAAAATTATGGGCATGATTGCAATGTAAATATAAGCTTCTTCTCAGACAGAGCTATGTGACATGCATTGTCCATCTAATACCATTTGGAGGAAGGTAGACTGATATGCAGCCTTTACATGTAAACCAGACATTCACCTGGAGCTTCGCTTGGTACCTGGCAGTGGCCGAGCCCTAGTGGATGGGATGCGGAGGGGACCTGAGTCGCCTGGGCATGTGGAAATCAGATGGGGATGGGATGAATCCGAACAGGAGAGGGGCAAAAGAGGTATTCACTAGGAATAGATTGGAAAACAAGAGAAGGTATTCACTAGGAATAGATTGAAAAACAAGAGAAAATAAAATAAAATAGAAGAAAAGTAGAGATAATAGTAAATTTTAAATGAGCAAGAAAGTTGAGTGACGTATATTCAATTTTATAAAACTAGGTAACATATCTCGAAGTGACATATTCTGCGTAACATATATCCAATTTTGCCTAAATTGTGATGCTTGTTCTCCTTCAGCGAGCGCATGTTAGCCGTGTTTTCTTATCTTTTATTTTCTCCACGCTACTTGTATGAACTCTTCCGTTGTTCCTCGTGCACAATAAATAATCCTATACGTAGATAGAGCTAGTACTACTCTATGTTTGTTGTGATGGAGTTTCATCTGACCGATCACTTTGGAAGTCAGTCACCCAAAGCAGAAACCTGCGAATCTGAAATCTCCTCGGTCGAAATTAAACCGGCGTCAGAATGCCACAGGACATTCTGCTCCACAAAACTCATATTGCCACTCTCTTCTGTTGCCGATGCCGTCAACGATGACCATGCACGAGCTTAACTTATATCGGTACTTGGAACTTACTAAAAATCCAACAAAAAAACATTGATATAGAACAAATGCCGATGTACTACCTCCTTTTTCTGCTTCACGTCCCAGAATTCTGTGTCGTGAGTTTTTCTAAAGTTGGACCACCAATTGATTTAAAATTATTTAGATGTGCTATATAAAATTTATAATATTAGATTTGTCATTAAAAATACTTTCATAATATTATAGTTTTATTAGTATATTTTAATGTAAAGTTATCAAAAGTAGTGGTCAAAGTCGTATCTCGGAGACCGTGAAAAATAAAAAACATCAAGTAAAAAAGAACGAAGAGAGTACTATATATTCGTCCAAAGTTGCGTTGTAGATGTACTGCGTTCGAGAAAACAAGATGGTCACGTCGGGCGTGTATTACTCACCAGGATGGTTTTTGCATGGGACAGAAGAGTTTTTGACCGATTTGACACTCTTAGCGTATGGAATAGCAAAAGTAGTCTCCTCTCCGAAAGAATTACAAAAATATCACAGCGGACCTATGCGGACGCGCCACATAGCCAAGTTCATGCCCTAGGGGCCCGTAACACGTCATTCATGCCATAGGGGCGCAGCACTGGCAGGTCTGGCTCCCATGGGCTCGGTAACCCCCTACCCCAAGTGTCATCATCATTTTATGTAGAGTTCGTCGTCCGTCGTCATTTCAAGTGAAGTTAGGGAATAAAATTTGAAAAATAAAATTGACGAAATTTTAGAATAAAGTTTGAGAGACCTCACAATGTAATTTGCGGATTACATGACGCACAGGGGTTGGTTACGTGCATTATAAACAACATTATGCACGAAATCAACAAACCGGAAAACACCTACGATACACGCGCGACTTTTTTGGAATAAAAAAGGAGGATCGAAATTAGTATTGGCGGTGCATTGGTCCCTTCACCTTTTCTCCGAACACCCTGCGCCAGTGGCCAGTCTCGAAGGAAGTCTTGTTTTGCGAGACGGACTAGAAGATTGATTGATGTTAGCAGGACGTAAGGCCAAATCAATAACCATGATGCAAATTGAACAACACTTACCTCTTCGATTCGGAGTGTACCAGGGCGATAGGGAGCGCTGGGATGGCCACCAATCTCACTAGCAAGAGCCTTCCCCCTTGTTGACCGGTGCCTCTTCAATAGGGTCGAGTACGTAAAGTTTCCATCATTCGAAGGTCTTGGTTCGCTTTGCGTAGTTCAACATATACTTCTGCTCGATGAACGCCCTATCGTACATGTTCAGGTCTTCGATCCATCGAAAGAAGTTGCAACACATCTCGGGTTGCCATTATGCACGGATGAAGTTAGGGATATGTATAATGCAACGTAAGGTGTGAAAAATCAATATGTGCGTAAGATTCGCTTACGAGTATGTTCCTGGACGTGTAGTACGCCCAGGCAGCGGTCGTCGTGTGTATGCGTTGAATGATCTTCGTCGTTTCTTCGCACACACATTGCGGGCGTGGAAACTCCAGTGGTACCGATGCATCCTTTATAGAACTATCTGGGTAGGGTTTATCCCTCTCGGTAAGTCATTTGCCCTTCGTCAACGTCTTCGTATAGAAGTCCGATGACGAGTCCGACATCTTCAAGACCGTCCTAAATGTTTTGCTTTAGCTCATAGAACAAGGGTGAGTCAGTTCGGAACAAATAGAATGGCAAAATACATACTCATTAACAAAAAAAAATGGCATACACAAAGGCACAAATATGATAACACTACCCGTTTACATAAAATGATAGTCCCCTAACATGCAAACAATATAATTAATTATGACATAGAATGAAGCCTAGATGAGCTCGGTCTGTTGGGGCAATCCTTCATAGAGTGGCCAAGAGTCTTGCATATCCGGTACTTCCTCGCATGGCTCAGGACCCCACACTGGCTATTATCCATATCGTTTCAGAAGTGCCGCGTCTGCTATTGTCCCTTTCCAGTTGCCTTCAAGGCTATGTTCGGGCCCCATTTCACCATGTCTGACCAAAAATCCCTATAATTCATATCCACGCCATACAAGTGAAATTCAGCACTCCATGTTCCGAAAAGATGGTGCATATCGTAGTACTAGGAGATGTACGGTGTAGATATCTTCCTGACTTGCTCACATGCGAGCATGGTTTGTGCAAGAGCTTTAGTTTGTTGCAGGTGCATGTAGCCACATCATCGAGGCTGCAAGTATGTTTCCTTTCCCCCTGGCATGACTGTTGACATATTTTTGCCTCAGCCAGATCTCGTACTTCCTCCTTAGTCCATTGATCACCCGGATGTCGTGCATACGAGCTTTCTGCATCTTCTAGTCCATATACATCTTCATGTTCTTAGGCCACTGCTTCCCTTATTTCAGCTGTCGCCTCGCTATGGTGGCTCTATTGATGAAATAACCGACCATGTGAGTCCAGGTCTCCTCAACGATCACAGTGATAGAGAGGCACCGCATACATTTCAACATGATGTTGTACACCTCAGACATGTTGGTCGTCGTAATGTTGTACCTCGCACCGTTGGTGTCGTACAGCTAGGACCATTTCTCCAACTCAGGAGCGTAGAGATTAATCCACTGGGTAAAACTTATGGGGCTCCTAGATTCCCCGCTCGCGGTCTACTGTCCCTCCCGTGCCTTTGGAGGGGACTCCATTGTATGCCACGTTGTCCGATATTCGAGGTCTCTCCAGATGGACTCAAACTAAAGGGATACGGGTAGGCTACACTAACTGGTAATTCAAAAATTCTACCACGTAAATCAAGAAGTCATGCAAGTAAGAGATCATATATCATTACCACTAGACGCGCAATGCAGCGGAAGAAGAGTTGGAGTAGCCTAATCCAACATCGAGCGTGTCGATGTAGTGGTTGTAGTCGATCGTCCAGCGTCCTCGGTGCCGATCCTCTCTTCCAGCAACCTATCGCATTCCTTGCGAAGGTCGTGGATTGTCCTCGTTCAGCACAGCAGCAATTGTAGCAGTGCCTCTACGGTATCCAAACATCCAGTGATGGAACACCGTACACTAGTGTACTAGCATCGGTGTGCACAGTAGGGTCTTAGAGAAGATGGCGGCTAGGGTTTCGGTGGAGCAATTCACCTCCTTTCTCAACAGCCTTATGCATCCCCATATAAAGAGCCCATAACGGATCCTATCTGAACTAGTTTGTTCTAACCCGTTAAGTGTGTGACCCTGTAGGTTCATGCGTAATCGGTTGTGACTCAGAAACTCTTTTCTGACCACGAGTTGTTAGCGGTTCCTAGCAGGATATAACGATTCCCGAATACACATAAATTATATCAGACGAACCTTAATGTAATATGATCTACGACTAATTCCTTATCTCTGACGACCAGCTCGTATCTAGTCACGACCAGTTCGTAAGTCCTTACGACTAGTTAGTGATAATGTTCGACCAGTCTATGCCAAGCTTCTATCTCCATATGGCCAGTCCATATCAGGTCGAACTGAACGACCTGCTTGTGTATTCTCCCTTTGCCTCACGATATCTGGTTGAACTCCAAGTGAGATATTTTATCATCCATGGACTGTTATCGATCAAGTAACGGATAACTTCATGTGGTCGAGTCTTCGACCACTAGTGGCATGGCCATACACTTTCTTTATCCGACCACATCGAGGGGCCCAGAGATATCTGTCATGTTATATTAGGAGTGGCAAATCTCATATCCGACCAGTCACATCCTTCTGTATGTTTCATATCATACCTGAAAGCTACCTCTATAACTACCTAGTTACGGAGTAGTGTTTGGCAACCCCTAAGTGTACTATTAAACATGTAAGAAATCATGCTGATCTCAAGTCTAAGGATTATACATCATCATTGCTTGAGACCAACTGATAACACATAAAATAATAACAATCTCAATAGTGTCTCAAGGTGGGTCAATCGAACACCATGTTCTCTAACATGTGTTCACATTATTCATTCGATAGCCCTAAATCCATGACCGATGAAACATGGTCATCAATCAATACATGTGCTGGTCGATAAGTCACAAGTGTTCCGACCAGAGATACATTTAGAATGACATCATATATGTTAAAGAGTTTCACCAACAAGTCACATACTTGTTAATCTTTATAACTGATAATCCATTCAAGAAACATAATAACATTTATTCTATAACTTATAAACATAGACGCGATACAATCATCTCTATGATTGCCTCTAGAGCATATCACAAATAGTCTTTCACTTGCACTAGAGTTAATTATACAGGTATCTGATACACATAGCTCTTGTGTGCACCTCATACTTAGGTTGCGAAAGAGGCTTTGTCAACAGATCAGCAATATTCAAATCCGTGTGCACTTTGCATATCTTCACATCACCTCTTTCAACAATCTCATGAATAATGTGATATCATCGAGGTATGTGTTTGGACTTTTGATGCGATCTAGGGTCCTTGGCCTGTGCAATGGCTTCACTGTTATCACAATAGAGATCCATTGGACTGGAAGCACTAGAAACTACACCCAGTTCATTAATGAACTTCCTAATCCATATTGCTTCTTTTGAAGCTTCGGAAGCCGCAATGTACTCAGCCTATGTTGTAGAATCAACAACTGTTCCTTGCTTAGAACTTTTTCAACTCACTGCTCCTCCACGAAGACAAAACACAAACCCAGACTGCGATCTAAAATTATCCTTATCGGTTTGGAAGCTAGCATCGGTGTAACCGTTTATATCCAGCTCTTCCTCACCACCATAAATAAGGAATGCATCCTTAGTCCTTCTTAAGTACTTTAGGATATTCTGCTATGCAGCGACCTTCACCTGGATCTGATTGATATCTGCTCATAACACTTAGAGCATATGACACATCTGGTCGTGTACAAAGCATGACATACATGATAGATCCAATAGCCGAAGCATATAGAATTCTACCTATTTTATCTCGCTCATCAGGTGTCGAAGGATACTAACTCTTGCTAAGATTAATTCTATGTGATATGGGCAAGAAACCTTTCTTGGAATCTTGCATACTCGTTAATCTTTATAACTGATAATTCATTCAAGGAACATAATAACATTTATTCTATAACTCATAAACATAGATGTGATACAATCATCTCTATGATTGCCTCTAGGGCATATCACCAACACAAACTTCCGCCTCTGGTTTTGCACGCACAACGCCATGAACATCTTCATTAGTTCCTGACTGTGGAACTACGTGAAAAAGTTCGATGCAAGATACCTCAAGTACCACCATATTGCCACATCGTTCCAATGGTACGAGGGTTCCATCCTATTCTTCATGGTGTTCAAAGCGGAGAACAAATCCAGCATTGTGGTCTGTGATAAGGCATACATTTGGCTGGTCTTCCACAACCTCCCGCTTGACATTTGCCATTAACCACATCCAACCGGATGTGTTCTCATTCTCTACGATGGCAAAAGCAACCGGAAGAAGCTGGTCATTCATGTCGGCCGCCACTGCGGTGAGAATAGTGCCCTTGTACCTCCTAGTGAGGAAAGTACCATCCATCGTGAGCACCGAATGACAGAACTTGAAACCCTCTATAGCCTAAAATAAAGCCCAGAACACACGGTCTAGTATGAAGCAGTTAGGGCCTCCATCAAGATCTTCTCTTTCTATCTTGTTTATGTACGTGTCGGGGTTTGCTTTAGCAATCTGGTGAATCATCCTTGGCACAAGGTTGTACGCCTCCTTGTATGTCTCGTACATGGCCTTGGTAACCTTCTGCTTCACTCGTTGGACCTTGCTATAGCTGACTGGATAACCAACCAGGTTGGCGACTTCTGATAACAGCATCTTGGGGAAGACAGACACATCCTTCGCAACTAAGTGGCTGATGAGGCTTGCCACATATGCGAAAGTCATATTCTGATATTGTTGCAGCGGCTCACTCAGCTCGCAAAGTGTGATCGATCACCGCCTTAACCTTGAACACTGAGCCAAAGTACTTCGCCCTGTGAGCGCTGCCTTGCCAGGGCAGCCTTCCACAAGGTACTTTACTGCATAATGTCCTGGGTGGGACCGGTGCACCCGGTACGCATGGCTGATGGACAAGGCACACCGTGCTATAGCTTACTGCACGGCCGCCTTATTAGGAAAGTGCTGCCTAACTAAGAGGATGTCAGCATCAAACCCCTACTAGGACCCTTTTTCTTGTGGTAGTAAGAGCGACCACACTGCGATATCATCAAGTCTGGATGCCACGTAAGCACATCTGATGACACAATTCCGCCAGTTGGACCAGCACCCTAGGGTGCGTCCTCCTCGCTACCATCCGAGCTTGGGTCGATGTCCTCTTCGGACTCCAACCCAACTGGCTGGTCCGATAGAAACTCGTGGCAATCAATGCGGACCAAGACCAACCATTATTGTCCCGCTCCCTCATTTTGCACAAAATTATACGCAAGTCTTCTCTCGTAGTCTTCACCCAAAACAACACATTATGTGCTGCCATCTTCACGCACCCCCTGCGGTTGCCCACTTCCTGAGGCACCAACATCATCAAGGTTTCCTGGCGCCCTGTGCACAAAATTCACGTACACCATCGGCTTCACGTATATCGTCACCTCAGGATGGGAAGCAATCTGCATGTACTAACTCCATGCAACGCTGCCGTTCACCTTGAGTAGCTCCCATATGCTCTGTCCTTCCCTATTCGTGCAGGTGATCCCCTCGATGACAAGCTTCTTCGTCACTGCCTCCATGTCGAACTCCCTCCAAATACAGCCGCTAAGCTCGTGAATATTCATCGCATCGAGCCCCTCTGCCAGGACCACCTTGTAATGGCATCTCGACAAGCCCGCCCCGTACAAGATTGTTGTCATAAAACACTGGCAAGTCTTGCATATTCAACATTACCTAAAGCTACAACAACCTAATTTACTGTACACAAGATAACAAACAAGTCGCCCTGTGTAGTTTATATTTCGCTACCCTAGAAAAAAAGCCACACTACCGAACCTAACCAAAATTAATTAATTACGACTAATTAATTAATAGTATTTAATTAAGCCTAATTGATTAGGATTATTTCATTTCAGTTATTTAACTAAGTCTATTTAAATTACGTCTAACTAACGACTAATTAATTACCACTACATAATTAGGACTAATTAATTAGTAATATTTAATTAAACCTAATTAATTATGACTAATTAGTTATGGTTTGTTAATTACAACTATTTTAATTAAGACTAACTAACTATGACTTTTCATTAAGCCTAATTAATTAATAGTATTTAATTAAGCCTAATTAATTACGACTAATTAATTATGGTTAAAATTTAGGACAAATAAATTATGACTAATTTATTACGACCAACTAACTACCACTTTGCATAATTAGGACTAATTAGTTAGTAGTATTTAATTGCCTAATTAATTATGACTATTTTAATTAATACTAACTAACTACGACTTTTTAATTAAGTGACTAATTAATTAATAATATTTAATTTAGCCTAATTAATTAGGACTAAATTATTACGGCTAATTAAATACGACTATTTTAGTTACGAATTCTAATTACGACTAACAAACTGCGAGTAATTAATTACAACCAACTAACAATGAGTGAAAAATTATGACTAACTAACTACGACTAATTTATTACGACGACATTAAATACAACTAACTAATTTGCAAAATAAATTGTAACTAATTAATTACAACTATTTCAGTTACGGCTAAATATTTATGACTAACTAACTACGGCTAATTACTTACAACTAAATACTTTAACACTAACTACACAGTTTATAAACATAGTGCATACGTGAAAAGGTATCTCCTCTAGAAGATCTTCACTTGATGTTGAACTAACTCTACTAAAACGACCACTAAACACCCTCAAATCGGCAGCAAAATCAGAATTAATTTTGGTCAATCACATTGCCTCTTGCTCGATCAATCCTCTCTGTCTCTCTACACCGAGCGGAATGGTTCTGGTGTGGGAGAATGAGAGCGCATCGCTGGGTTTTATAGCTGCGCGAAGGCCAACTGCGAAGCTACGGGACGGAACCCAATTCCCTCCCACACCCAAAGCGCCGGGTTTTACGCGCATGCGACCCGCCGGGTTTTTTGCGCATGCGGGAGGCAACGAGAATCCGGAGACAGCCGAAAGCACGGATTTTAGTTTTTTAAAAAAATCACGTGGGGTGGGGGCATCCGTGCCCTTGGGGGCCAGCCTAGGCCATTGTCGTGCCCCCAGGGGCTGGACTAGCTTGGTTTGTGCCCCTGGGGCCGGACGTGCCAAAATCGTGCCCCTAAGACACAGACGACGTGTTGCGGGCCCCTGGGACACAAGCTTGGCTATCTGTGCAGCTTCACGGTGACATTTTTGCAATTCTTTCGGAGAGAGGGCTACTTTTGCTATTCCATACACCAACAGTGCCAAATCAACCAAAAACACTGGGATATAATCGAATAACTACTATGGTTAGTCTTTTTTATATATATTATTCTAGAGGTGAATAGTAGAGTATTTTGAATAGGATTGACAACCACATGATGCAGATCATCGACGGTATTGTTCCACTCTTCCTTTTTAGCCCTGCTACATGTGACGTGATGTGTTGCATTCTACACAAATCAGGATGAAAGTGGGATGCGTTGCGGGCAGCCCGCGCTTGCACGCACCAAACGCAAAATTTTATGCTGGCTAATGTGGTGGCCCGTTAAGAATTTATGCGAGACATATGACACCTACTAGCCCACAATTCAACGATTAGCAACTCAACTTCCCACCAGCCACCATAGTGCATATATGCATGTTCTAGCTGCAGCATTTGACAAGACTAAGTGCATATATGCATCCCAAAAAAATAAATATGAAACATCAAAACAACCCAAACACAAACATTAATAGTTTGAAAATTATATCAAATCAGTACATCATTTGACAAGACTAAGTGCATCATAAGTTTTCTTTAACAAAATATTACATAAGCACTTGTAGTGCTTCATTGCAGTCAAGCACATCTAGCTTATGCCAGAAAAATATCCGTAGTAAGCTTGCCATTCAAAACTGGAAGGACACTGCCAACATCAAGCACATCCAACTAATGCGTTTGAGAGGAGAAAGATTGATGATCCAAAGTGAGGTCAATAATAGATAAAAGGTAGTTTCACATTCCTAATTGTTCCATATTTGGTAGGCTTCTTAAGTCTCAAAGTGAGGTCAATAACAGATACATCTAACGTGGGTACACAGAATTCCATGCCAGTAAGCTTGCCATTCAAAACTGGATGGACACCGCCAACATCCTGCAATTCAGGAAGTGTAACAGTCAACACAATATGGACAAAATAACCAAATCAATTTTGTATGCCACTTATCTCAAACATTCATCCAGCTTAAAGGAATGCCACTGAGCAGTTGGGTTTGTCAATGCAATAGCTGCTTGTCAAGTCTACCTAGGCTACTAAACAAAGTCGAAACATTCATCAAGCAGTCGGGTTTGTCAATACAATATCCGCTTGTTAAGTCTACGTAGGCTACTGAACGGTTGAATTCAAACATTCATCAAGACAAGGTACAACAATTTCGCATGCCACTTATCCAAATTCTCAAATAGCACCCAATTCATATCAAGGAATCCCAGGTTTACTATGTAGCATGCTAGAAAAGGCGCCTTTGGAATTCTAAAGGAGGAAGTGTCGGGGCCCAAAAATACAATTCTGGATCCTCTGTGTATAATGCACTAGTCTAGGATCATGCTAGTGCACATAGTGTCAACATAGATGAATGTCAATCCACACAAGATGATTAAAAGCATAAACGAATAATTTGATTAACAAATAACGGTTTTGACCTTACGGTCGAGTTTACACTTAATAAGCCACGCAGGGCTAACAGAGAATTAAATAGCAGCGGAACAGATAACTTCAGTGGAATCCCATCAATTCATCATAGGCAACCGACTGGGATCAAGACCCTACGATCAAGCACCTTCGTTGAACTCCTCCTCGAAAGCAAGCGATGATTCCTCCTCTTCTGTTGATTTGATTTAGCAAGCATGAATACACAACCGTACTCGCAAGTCATACCACAGAATACAGTTATACATGATGGCTTATTCCAAAGGAATGGCTTCTGTTGTTCTTTTGCAGAAATGCAACATTTGCAGTTTGAATATGAATAATAGATTGAAAGCATAAAGTAAAACAAATAACAATATTAATTTAACAGTTTGATTTCACAAAGACATATAGCCTAAACAAGTTATTTACACAGCCATATGACTTAGATCGATTTCACACAACTCCCTTCCCAAGGTTTTCATGAAAATCTACCCCTCGTGTGAAATCTCCGAGCATGTCCATGACCACGGATGTGGCTATTCGAATAGATTAATTTAACACTCTGCAGAGTATGTACACTTTACCCATAAGATATAACTAGTGTAGCTAGCACTAATCATAATAAAATGTTTCAGAAACTTCATCTCAAGCATTGACACTCCGAGTGTGCTTAATCGTCATACCAAACTATACACAGTGGATGGCACAACACACACTGTTGGGCAGGGAAGCGGCGAACCGTCCCACGATGTGACTACTTGGTAGCACACCTCCACCCAATCAACATGGTCTAACCTAATGTCAAGAATCCATAACTTACTAAGTTAGGCCTGTCCCATCAGGCATGTGGTCGTATAGTAAGGCTCAATTCAATGGCGCACAAAGTTAAATCCTTAATTGACCAAGGCAAGACTTCTAATTTATAACTACAAACCCTATGCACACATTTTATTATTCCCATGCACACAGATCCACAAAAAGTAGCACACAGTACCACTTGTCTCCGTCTAAATCCTTTCTCACCCTGTTGGTTAAGTACAACACATGCCATTAATGAGTAATAGCACATAGTACATACAATTTTATCACTTAGTTCCATAAACACTTAGTCAAGTTTATAATAGCAACTTACATGAAATGATGACTCGTGGCATTACTAAGTAAACTAATCGTATCTAACCAACCCACGTTGGTGCTACGATAATACCAACTAAATAAACTAATCTAGGGTGACAAAAGATTATGACATAACAAATAGACAAGGTGGATATAACAAATTGGATTAATAACTACACCCAAAAGCATTTAAATAAATACTTAAAGTAAATGCAATAATTTGAATCAATATAACATTTGAAAACTAGGTTCAATATGATCGAAGGTATAACTTACCTTGGAATAGGTCTAGGTACTAATCTTGCTCTTGAGATGCTCCTTCTTCTTCAAATCTTCTCCAAGTATCAACATCTACTCGCAAACGAAGCAAACAAACAAAACAAATAAATAACAGAGGCAAAACAAACTCCAAAAAAATTAAATAAAAATCTCAGATAAATAGATCTTGAATTTATATGAATTTAGAAATTTGAATGGGCTCAATCGGAGTTCGGATGCAAATGATATGGGCTTTGGAAGTTTGAATCTAAAAGAAAACCCTAATTTTGGATTATTCCGAATTTCTGAATTATTTCTTAAAAGAAAAATCGGATTATTGCGCAACGATGACATCAGTAATGGATTTTCCGGAATAAGAAAAATAAAAAGAAAATACTGACATGTGGGCCCCACATGTTAGTCTCATGGCTCACAGTGAACTCAGTTCACCGAGCCAGTTGGATCTGGACTGCCACGTCTGCGCTGAGGTGGCGGCTGACTGGACGACATGTGGCTGCCACGTACGCACGGAGGCTGAGGTAGCGCGAACGTGGCTCACCGACGAGGGGAGCGGCGCTCGGGTCGCAATGGATCCGGCGAACGGCGGCAGCTCAGCGACGATGGGTGGTCGCATTGGATAGCTAGTGCTATTGCGCACCTAATGAACCAACTCCGGGTGGTTGAGGTGCACTGTGGTGGCCGGCGGTGAGCTCGAAGCAGCGGAGCACTTCGACTTTTGTCGAACGGGGGCTCCAGTGAGGCTCTAGGGCAAAGAAGGGGTCCTCGAGGAAGCTCCGACGATGAGGAAGTCGATGGCGCAGTCCACGGAAGCAGGGCGTCACCGGCGGCGGCGACATTCGCGAAACCCTAAACCTCGGCTGGAGACCTAAACTTCGAATTGCGGCGACGCTAGGGATGCGGGGTGGAAGAGGGTGGCGGCTTTGGGTTGTGGGGGTGATTGCGAACCCGAGGTGCCTTTCATAGGGTCGGGGCGGCACGGAATAGGAAATCCCCAAAATGAGTCTGAGAAGAACACGAAAACAATTCTGGAATTTTCAGAGATAAAGGCCAATTCGGGATTTGATTTCAATCAAAATGGGTGCGGGGGAGTTGGAGATAAGATTTGGCACGGTTTCTAGAAGGGCTTCAGTTGGGAATATTGCTTTGTCGTACGGGACTTGGAGATCGGCAATGGCGGACGTGGGCGCTGGCTCGCACGCGAAGATGACGTGGTGGAGACGACGACGCGCACGGGCCCACCTAGCAGCGAGACGAACACGTGGGCCCACGCGTCAGAGGGACGGAGTGAGCGCGCGCGGTGAGTTCTAGGCCGCACAGTACTGGGCTGGGATTGGAACAGGGAATGGGTTTCGGCCCAAACTATTTCTGAGATTAATAAATAGGTTTTCTATTTTATAAAATAGCAAAAATTCCAAATGGCAAAAGAAAATAGCAAATAAACTTGGAAAAAATCTAGAAAATATATCCAAGCACATAGAATCCAAATAAAATAGTTTTGACCATTGTTGATGTTGACTTTAATCATATTAAATTGTTTTGACATCCAAAGTAGACTTTAATCATATTAAATTGTTTTGACATCCAAAGTTCAATATTAAGCTTTTGAATTAAAATCAAATAAATCCAAATGGTGAATTTTCTCCCTACTAACTATTCAAAAGATTTTTAAAGCTCAGAAAATTGGGATGTTACAGGAAGGAAGGGTCAAAGAAAGAAAAAGTTCAATCAAACGTGATGTGAAGTGAATTTTGTCAAGATGCCAATTTAGGGAGTATTAGCTATCTATCAAGACAAACCAGCAGCAGAAAGCAATAATATGAAAAGAGATAAATTAGAGAAAAATCTGAAAAAGAAGGCACCATCGATAACCTCAAGACAGTAAGAATAGAGAAACCTGATTCAAAGAGAAAGATTGATGATCCAAAAGGAGGCACACACAGAATTGATCATGTCACAAATGACAAAGGTTCCATACCTAAGAATTCTAAGTTACAAATGCACTTCATCAGTCATTGCCATCATCTAGAACCTCTGTCATATTCTTTTGGTGAGAAGAGGCTGAAACATTGGAAAATCATATATTTACATATGATTATTTAGTAAAGTAAACTAACAAGGTTAAAAAACAATTAAAGAACCTACTATCTACCTTAAGCCAATATTGAAGACAAATCAAGGCCTCAACGGTGTCGCTGGAGAGCCTGCTCCTATAATCGCTAATAACTCTTCCTCCAGTGCTAAAACCGACTCAGATGCAATAGTGGAAGCAGAGACAACCAATATGTCACGTGCCATACAAGAAAGGATGAGACACTTTGGAGATTGTACCGCCCACCACTGTAAAATATCAAGGGCTTCTCTATGAGGGAACAACTCACCCTTCAAATATCTATCAAGATCATTGCTTGCTTGACTTTTTTTCGCACTTAAATGTTGATCCCAATCGGCAAGAGGGTCATTTTCAGGCTCCACATCATCACCATTTGCTCCTTGTGATGAATGCTCAAGAGAGTCTCTCACTTTAGTAGCATATTCATCAAAAAGGACTCTGATAACTCCATGAACCTCATCGAGATATTTTTTTAGCATGACCTCCAAATGCTATCTTCAAGTGAAACTCAATGTAGTCGTACTTGTACCTCGGGTCAAGTATGATAGTGTCGGGACCCAAAAATGTAATTCTGCACCCTCTATGTATAATGCACTAGTCCAGGATCAAGCTAGTGCACACAGTATCAATATAGATGAATATCGATCCACACAAGACGAATAATAGAATAAACCATTAACTTGGATAGCAAATAATGGTTTTGACCTTATGGTCGAGTTTACACTTATTAAACCTTGCAGGGCTGACAGTAATTGAATAAGCAGTAGCGAAACAAAATAAACTCCACATGCAACCTACTGGGATCAAGACCTAACGATCAGCAACCTCATAAAACTCCTCGAAGGCAGGCGATGATTCTTCCACTTCAGGTGAATGATTGCAGTAAGAATGAGTACTCCAAGTACTCAACAAGTTGTACCACATAATGCAATTATAGATAATGGCATATTACAAATAACATGGCTTCCGTAGTTATTTTGCAAGAAAGCAACATTTGCAATTGAATACAATAATAGATTGAAAGCGTAATTCAAAATAAATAAACAATAATAATTTAACAAGTATTTTCACAAAGGACACAAAGCCAAATCAATTCTTTCACACAGCCATATGAATTAATCCACACAGTTGCCCCTTCCCATTTATTTTATGAAAATCTACCCCTCGTGTGAAAATCCCGAGCATATCCATGACCACGGACGCTGCTATTCGAATAGATTGATTAACACTCTACAGAGGTTGTACACTTTATCCACACGATATAATCAGTGTAACTAGCACTAATCATAACAAGACCTTTCAGAAGTTTCATCTCAACAATTGACTCTCACGATGTGTGATACAATCGACCCTAACCTCACTCATTGGTTCGACGCACACCGTTAGACCTGGAAGCGGCGAACCGTCTATCGATGTGACTTTCAGAGTAGTCTACACCTCCACCCATTACTAACCTACTACCTGAGTAGTCAATGTCAAGATTCCACAACTTACTAAGTTAGGCCTGTCCCATCAGGCATATGGTTGTACAGTAAGGCCTAGTTCAATGGCGCACAAAGTTAAGTCCTTAATTGACCAAGGCGAGGCTTCCAATTTCTAACTATGCCACAAAGATTATCATTCCCAGTCACAAAGCTCCATAATATCACACAGTTCCCACCACTCGGCTCAATCTAAATCTTTTCCCACCTTGTTGATTAAGTGCAACACATGCCATCAATAAGTAATGACACACAACACACAGTTTTACATGAAGTTCTATAATCACTTAGTCAAATTTATATTTGCAACTCAATTGAATGAATGACTCATTGCATGGCTAAGCAACTACTCGCATCTAACCTACCCACGTTGGTGCTATGATATTACCAACTAAATAATGAACCAAGCTAAGGTGAAAAACATCATGACATTACAATAGACAAGGTGGATATAAACAATTTGGATGAATAACTAATCCCAAAGCATTTAAATAAATACTTAAAGTAAATACAATAATTGAATCAAAGTAGTTTTAGAAAACTGGGTTCAATATGGTCAAAGGTATAACTTGCCTTGGAATAGATCTTGGTACTGGTCTTGGTCTTGGTAAACTCATCCTTCCTCAAAATCTCCCGAAGTAGCAACGTCTACTCGCAACGAAGCAAATAAATAAAATAAATACAAAAAGAGAGAAAACAAACTCTTAAAATTAAATAAAAATCTCAAGAAAATAGATCTCAAATTTAGATAAATTTAAAAATTTGAAAGGGCTCAATCAGAGTTCGTATGAGGAAGAACGGGCTTCTAGAAAATCTAAACCTAAAGAAAAAAAAACACTGTTTTCTAATTTTTCCCGAATTATCTTTCTATTGAAAATTCCGAATTAATGTGTCAGCATGACGTTAGTAATTAAATTCAGAATTAAAGAAAATCCAAAAAAATCCTCACAGTGGCTGACAGGTGGGACTAGGGTCTATGGACTGGGTTTACGAAACTGTTGCATGGGTCTATGGGTTCATGGTCTACGGAACAGTGTTTCTGACATAGGGGCCCATAGATCAAAGACCGGTCTATGGTGGACGGGATCTATAGAGTTTTGGATCTAGCGAGGTGTTTGGATCTGCCACGCACGCGCTGAGCTGGCGCTAACTCAGCAAACACGTGAGCGACATGCACGTGCCGGGGTTGACGTGGCTAGTGACGTGGCATGACACATCGGCTCGACGATGGCAAAGGCTCGGGACCCATGGTCTTCGGCGAACGGTGGTGTTTGGCTGGCAGGCAAGGATACCATCATGTAGATAGCGCTATTGCGAACCTCTTGGTGTACTCACTGGAGCAAAAGGGCGACGGTGGCGGCCGACGGCGAGGTTGAAGTGGTGAAGAGGCTCAGTTATTGTCGGCGATGAGCTCCGGTGATACTCTTGCGACGTGGAGGGGTGCACGGGGTAGAGCTCGCGACGGTGGTGACGATGGGGTAGACCACGATGGCGAGGTGTCAACGGCGACGGCAGAATTTGCGAAAGAAGAACCTTGGTTGGAAACCCTAAAACTCAAATTGCGGCGGCGCTAAGGCTTTGGAGGTGAGGTGGATTGGGGATTCAAGCTGCGGGGAAAAGGGCGAACCCAGGGGTGTCTTTTATAGGGTTAGGGCGTGGCCAAGATGGCGTATCACTGCAGGAGTTCAATTCGAAAACGGGAGGGGATAAGGAAATTGAACGAGATTCAGAGGAGATACGAGATCGAATCTGTTGCGGAAAGATAGAGCTTTTAGATGGTGAGGTCAGCATGGAAAATTAGGGTTATTCGCCCGCTGTAGGACGAAGCTCGAAGAACAGCGACGGCGGCTGCGAGCGAGAGCTACGCGAGGAAGACGACGGGGGGTAGGAGGAAGACCTGACAGGTGGGGCCCACCTGACAGCGAGAGAAGGGGTGCGTGTGAGCGGGCTGGCGCGAAGAGGAAAAAGGCCGCGCGGGCTGGGCCGGAAAGAAAGTAATTGGGCCAAGAGAATAGGGTTTCGGCCCAAGAGCTTTTTCGAGATTTTTAATAGATTTGTTATTTTATAAATACCAGAAAATGCAAATAGCAAATGAACTCGGAAAAATTCCAGAATTGAGCTAATTGAGCTATAGTTAACTGGGGATAAGAGGTGGGCTACGCGGGCTAAATCGTGGATTTCGTGGGCTGCCATTTAAGTCCACTTTAAAAAGAAAGCTAGCCTGTGAAAGTCCACTTACTATTTATTGTGGGTCGCATTTAGTGGGCTTTCACACCCACTTGCACCCCTATACACAAATCTTTAGCATTTTTTAGGTCCAGCGGCCGAGCAAGAGAATGGCGTTGTATCGTCGTAAAAGAATGCATGAGGGATCCAAATCCATCCGATAGGCATCCATCTTTAGAACTGCATTAGGTGGGTATATATCCACGTAGTTTGTGAGATAAAAAAAGATAAATACGATGTGTAATAATGTCAATTACTCTTCACCACTGTACGTACTATTACACATCGTATTTGTCTTTTTCATCTCTCACAAATTTGCATGATATAAACCATGTACTTACCTGTAGCCGATAATTTTTATTTTATTTTTTAAAAAACTTGCACATTTGATTTTAATGGAATTTACACTATTTCCACAAACGGTGTCATTTTCACATGATATCTCCCCTGCATCTTCAATGATACTTTGTCTATATCCAAACAAATTTAATACTAAAATCTTATGCTTGAAGATATATTCGAAGATACGAGTAATGGACTCGAATGAATGCTAACAGTTGTATGTGTTTCTAGGATGAAGCCCTTCCGAATACGATAAATGCTTCACGTCTCTAGGTTGGATCCACTGTGAATATGTACGATATACTTGTTTTATATATTCATTTTCAATGGTAAGCTGAATTACTGGGTGGATTATTCTAAATAAAATTATAAAACTGTCGAAAAAGTCATAAATAGATTATAGCCTAATGTCGTGAACAAACACTAACCTCGTGGGTATGCAGACGTCGGTATATCCTATCCGTCGAGGTTGTAACCATCCTCGCCGCCGTAGGCATCCGCCGTCCAACCTCTATAAAACCACCTCTACACCTCCTGCCGTCCACGAAACGTCCTCTCCACTCCCCGGCATCCCAACCTCTCAACCACACAACCACACTCCACGCCTCTCGCACTCGAGCGCACGCCGCCGCGCAGCCATGGCTCTCGCCGGCGGCGCCACCGGGGTGTGCCTCCTCCTCCTCCTCGCGCTCGCAGTCGCCGCAGGGGCGGCCTCCCCGGCTCCGGCGCCGGCGGTGGACTGCCAGATGGCGTTCCTGGGGCTGAGCGACTGCCTGGATTACGTGCAACCCGTCAACGCGTCGAGCCTGCCGTCCAAGACCTGCTGCGGGGAGGTAAAGACCGCCGTCAGCAACCCCGCCGTCGTGGACTGCCTCTGCGCCGCCTTCGCCTCCAAGAGCCTGCCCATACCGCTCAACATGACCCGGGTGCTCGGCCTCCCGGCCGCCTGCGGCGCTTCCGCCTCCGCCTTCAGCAAGTGCCACAGTGAGCACCGAGCCTTTGCTGTTTGCTCTGTTTTTCCTTGGGTTTTCTTGGCCTGGGTTTTGCTAAAATTTCACTGCCTTTAAGTAGAAAGTTGTTACCGTGCCCAATTCCTAATATTTTCGTTTTTTGATCAAGAAACCAAGCTTAAATCGTGTTGTTTTACTAGGAATTGTATCGTCTCTTCGATATTTATTGGGGGTTTTCGCATGGAGGTTCTCAGTTTGTGGCAGAAAATTCCGGTTTGATTTAACTTTTTTTTTCTGTTGTTTGCTTGCAGTTGTGCCGGGTCCGGGTGCTCCTCCTACTGAAGGTAACGCTCTTCTCTTTACATCATCATCCCTGTATTATTTTGTTTGTTGTGAATCCGTTTCTACTTCTGGCTGTCTTAATGTTTTGATACTACGATGTCTATCTGATCTCAGTAGTAGCCTAGTAGGATATATGTTTCGATCTCACAGAAAAATTATTATGAAATCACACATCTACCCATTTAGGTTTGTTTGGAAAGTATGAACAAAACATTTTTTTGTTTAATTAGATGTGAACTTTAATGAAAAATCTTAATTAATTGTAAAAAACGAGCTGTCTTTCTGCTAGAAAAAGGCGAGCTCTAACCAACCAAAAAAAAGGAAGAAGCATTGTTCTTTGACATGAGTAAAGTTCCCTTTGGTTCACAAGGATGGCATAAATGGGGCCGTCATAGTGTTCTTTGTCCGCAAACAAAGCAGTATTATATCCTCAGCTTTTCCGATGCCTTGTATCTTTGCGAGCGATTCCATGTGAATTGTGAACAGCCAAAAGATATGGACAATGGCATATAAGCTCAAAGAAACTTTCACGATCCAGTCACATGTCGTGCAGACAAATGCATACTAGCAGCTGTATCATCCATTTCCGTTACCTCTAGCTTTGCGATTGATTCATTTCTTAGTCGTTCTTTGGAAGCACAAGTGCAGTAGCATGTCTCCAAGGCCTTCCTCGTGTACTGTTTTTCGATTTTAGAACTGAACCCTTCAAGATAAGATTCCTTGCTTGGCTAGCTACTCCATTTCTGTAGCACAGACACGCAGTGCGACACTGCATTATTAGGTTAGCACCTGAAATGGTATTTTAACACCCTCTCCTTTGATGTAATGCACTTAGCATTGGGCAAAAGATTAGAAGTATTAATCAACTCCTAGAGATCTGTAACAGCTGTTGTTACGGCAGTCACGGGGCACAGGCAAACTAAGTCACGGGTGCATGCTAGTTGCTACTTGCAATCATGGTGAGCAGCCAAAATTTTGGTGTACCACGTTGTGGAGAACAACATCCATGGCCCTACCTCCGATTTCCTCAGACACGAACGCAAGTGATGATCCTTGACTACATCTGTGATCAAACTTGTGATGTTGATCGCCACTAGCTAGAGATCGATCGTGCAATGGTCTATCTGGCATTCTGGCTGATCAGGCCACTCTAGACACTTCGGTTCAGTTGCATGTGTGGTGTTTGTTTTTCTCTAGTTTCATGTGAAGAGAATTTGGAGTGTAGCAAACTGACAGTTCTGTGGCTTTCCATCTCGTTATTGTTAGCAATGCTTCTTTCGCTCTGAAGTACAGTAGCTGTGAACAATCTGGGGGTTTACTGGTATTTTGATGGCTGGAATAACAAGTAGAAAATTGTGGTTGAAACATGTGGCGGTTGTCGAAACTACGAGAAATACTGGAGGATGTGAAAGCTTTTTGTCTATTCCTCTGGAATGACAGAAATATCAGATTTGACAATCAAGTTATCTTTAAACATTTACATTGTACCCTTTTTGTACCTAGTGTCTCTTCAAACTTGAAATGCTTGGTTCTGATAACCTTTTGTCACTGCAGCACCAGCGCCCTCTCCATCTGCCGGGGCACCGTCGAGCGGCAGCGCGTCTAGTTCGCCACCAAAGGCCGCCGCGGCGAGGTCTCCAGTCTCGACAGCCGTCCTTGTAGCAACCGCGGCAGCTCCACTGCTCGCCTACTATTACCTCTGAGGACTGATTTCTCAGTCTTCACATGTTGTGTTGTCCAGACTCGGTGACTTTGGGACATGAGCAGTCGTTGCGCTGTGCCGTAATTCAGTCTTACGGCTGAGCTGTTACTCAGTTTGTTGCCGTTTTTCACTGCTACCTAAATACGGATATTCAGCAGAGTTGCCGGTTATTACAGTTTGCCGAATTACAATAATTTTGTCGCTGGAAGTGATGTGTACGAAAGAGCTTTGGTAAAAAATTGACGCGCTGCTGTAGCATCTGCCACTGCTTGTTGCGCTGCGTACCGGAAGGATAGCATCACAAGGAGCATTTACTTTTGGGCCCGCAGGAAGGGCTTGGTATCCTGGGCTGCTTCGTCCCGCTCGCTCGTCCCGCCGTGCAGTCCTGGAAGCCGCCTTCGCGGAGTAAACGGCCTGTGGGCTCATCTGCGGCGCGCACGCGCGGCGCGGGCGATATCCCGGGAATCGGCCGTGCCGAGCCGCCCCTCTCCGCTTCGCCTAAGCCCATCACTCGCGCAGAGGGCTAGGCTTGTACGATTGAACCGCGTCTGAGCTGCGCGGACGAGAGAGGACGAGAGAGCGGTCGCCCGTGCCGCGCAGCTTTATTCGATCCTCCTCATCGATCGCATCGCGCGCGGCTGCCTCATTCAAGTAAAGTCCGAGCCTCTGAGACGAGGGCCGAGCGTAGCTCGGATGGCAAGTGGAGCAGTCGAACGTCTCGCGCCTCACCTGGATAATTTTGTTGGAACATACACCAGTGTGCGTTGCCTGGTAAATAGCACGTACCTATGCTACATGAGGTCTTGAAGCTTCATGATCTACGACAATTCTTAGGCGTGTGTAGTGACGTGTGTGTGAGGTGTGTGGTATGCCCGTCTGTGTTGTACCTAAAATAACTCAAGTCAGGTGAGGACCGAGCGTAGTTCGGATGGCCAGTAGAGTTGCTGAGCTCCCTGCCCGCCAGAGTTCAATCCTTAGGGTCGAACGTCTTGCGCCTCACCTGAATAATTTAGTTGGGTGCATACTGCTTATGCGTTGAGTGAAAAATAGCATTTGCCTGTGCTACATGCACTACTACAGAAAAATTCTTTACAGACGGTTCAAAAACGCCATCACAGACGGTTTCGTGAGCCGTCTAAGTTTGTGGGTCAGTGATGACATGAGATCATCACAGACACAAATACATGTACATATCTAATTCACATTCATTTTAGAAACAAGTACATCCAATTCACATTCATTTCAGAAACAAACACATTCATTACATAAATCAATTAACTTAAATGAACTAAAATTAACTATTCATGAACAAATATACACACATGTTCCATAAAGTTCAATCTTATCCCAATCAAGGTCAATCTACATTATGGAACTTCCCTTTTGGGCTTATGACCTCACGCATCAAGAAGACCGCAAACTGTCTTCGAATGCGTTCGAGCTGGGCCTGTTCTAATGGAGTTTCAGCGATGGTCGCAACCTGTCGCTAGGAAGATTAATGTCGTGCATATATAATTTAATAAGTATGAAATAATTATTGTAAGATTGGCAAACCTGGGGATCTTTGGTCATCTGGGAACCGAGGAGTAGTTCCATGCTGTGACAAACATAGTATCTACAGGTGTTGCCCGGCGGCTACTGGTGGCACTGCAAAAATAGAATTGGTTAGTTTGAAAGGCATTACTACGAAGTGTTATATAAGATTAATGTGTACTAGCGAATACCGAGAATTTGAAATCGTGTCGTAGGTTCACTCCCTTGCATTTCCCTCCCTTTGCGTAGTACGTGATGAATGACCTACATGATTCCAAAAACTTAGCCTTAGCCATTGCAAAGGAAGGAAAGACTACAATAGAGTTATCTATGGAGAAAATATGTTTACTTGTCGATTAAGTTTTTGACAACTATGAAGTTGTTATTAGACCTTTAGGGAATCAAGGTATCTTACCTGGTTCCATTTTGGTATAATTACAATTAGAATCCAGTGGTACCTACACAAGTATGTCACTATGGTCATTAAACCTAAGTTCGTGTTGCTTATAGAGTACAAATCAACAAGTATAGCCACTAGTGCAGCACTTACCCCTGGTTATAGGGCAGAAGTATGAAATCCTTCTCACGGTGATCTAGCAAAAATGTCGCCATGTACTCCTCGACAAAGGATGCATTGCTCAGAGACCAAGTGTGGGTCGAGGAAACCTACCGATAGTTTACTTGATGTGGTTTCTACGATCATGTATCTACACACACACACACACACACACAAACTAGAAGTTATATATGACATTTATCGGTATTACACGAACGTAGACCGTGATTGTACACACTTACAGTATCCAGCATCGTATGAGTGCATTGAGTGAGTTGAGGTTGAAGAGTAAGAACAAGCCATCGAAGGTCACCGTGAAGACACAGTCTTGAAACTCGTGGTTAAAATGAATTTTCTTGAACTTGATGGTGACATCCGAGCACCGCTGTCCACCCATCTTTTTGACATGTTGCATGTACCATTCATGCAATCTCTGGGAAGCCAATCCTAGGGTTTCGAGGTCCTCTTCCCGGACGACCAACGGCTCGTCATGCATGAATTTCCAGGCCAACAGCAAGAAGGGGGTATCATCGGACTGTTTCAATTTGCCCTTGCTGCCTCGCTTTTTAGAGGTCGACCAGGCACAAGGTGTAGATGCATCTGATGTACCGAGCCCTTGCCGTATCGGTACAGGTAACTCTATACATCCCGTGAAGTTGACACTGGTGCAGGTGACACTAGTGCAAGTAGCTCCAAGCAGATGTCTCTTTTGGGCCACTAGATGAATGCTCCAATGGCTTGCCCTAAAGTCACGACCTCGTCGTTTGGGGGCATCTCCAGCTGGATGACCTCGAAATTGGCATAAACACCGTCCACATTTACTTTTGCGAAACCCAGCGCTATATTTACACCGTGCAGCAAGGCCCCGACACCAGAAGGATACGCTTGGCCCCAAGTAGCATCCAGGGCAACGGAGGCACATCTCACTTGGAGCTTGCAGTTCGTAGCCACCTACATAATGATACAAAATTAGCTACTCCAACAGGCTCATCAATGGATTGAGCATTCTAGGGATAATAATTATTATCAGGATGTCATCAACAAGAAATCTGTTATCGATTTCTAAGTTATGGTTGGACACGCAGCTACTCGGACGTTTGGGGGGCTGGCTAGCATAGTAGCGACGGGGGCTTCCAACTGATTTGTGAGGGATGCACGAATCTCCTCTCATGCGACATCCTGTATCTCTTCTCTGAGAGATGCACGAATCTCCTCTTATAACTATGCTTCACACTCGGCTTTAGCTCTCTTCCTACTCCGGTACGCCCCGGAGTCCGCTGCGAATCCATCTTTCCATGGAACATAAAGACCAATGCCTCTTGTGCAACTCGGATGCTCCTTGTTTCCTAGGGCCGCAGAGAGTATATCTCTCTCCCTAACTGCTTGGAATGAGCCTTGGGAAGATTGTGCAGTACTCAACTCTTCCTGCAAGAGCCCAACATGTTATTTCACTTACTATAAAGTTATCGAGTAATTACAAACTAGGTAGTTCGATATCTTATCAGGCGCCGGGACACTTCCTCGTCTAAGGGGTTTGGAAAGGAGATGGCCTTCGAAGACGCAGTAGATAACCTTGCTCTTAGCCAGTGTCGAGCGCGCTCATCAGGGATCTCGACAAAAATGGCGGGGAGGCATCCAACAGTCTTGCATGCTCGTCCTGATCCCTCAATTACGGGATTTTACCCGTATACCCAGCGGTGCCGAGTCTGTAGGGGTGCGTGTTTTGCTTAGATGGCCTTGTGCGCCTCACTTTCACTCCTAAAATCATATGTCGTCTTCTTCGTCAGAAAGTCTTCCTAATACTCCTCCGCGACGGATACTTTTGGAAAGGCGTCAGATCCTTTTCCACGTAATTCTTGATAAGCATGCTCTTGAAGTTCCTCTACGCTTTGCACGCTGCTAAAAACGTGTATCAATGCACGGAGGCCTAGTGTTATTCTGGGATCTGGAACGATCGTAAAATTTCCGTCGCCAACTCATCTTTCTAATCTTTGGTCAACTCCTTCCATGAATCATAGGTGATCTTGACCCGTTGGCGTGCAACTATTCCGACCATTGTCCAGAATGCGGACGCTGCTTAGCGAGGACTCAGAGGGGTCCTAGACTCATCGACTCTCGTGATGGTAAATCGGCCCTTGGGCCTTTTCGATATTCCTCTTTTCTTGTGCTTGGATTTTCCAGAGGACAGCACATCAGACGCATGAGGTGACGATGATGAAGAATGAGCGGACGACATCTTCACGAGAAATAGAAGTTCTGACACGCATAAAATATTATCATAAGATTCTCTATGTGTATGGGTATACACACCAATTAAATGACATAATTGACATATAAATATATCAATCCTCCAAGTCAGCCAACAACACTTGATCTACTGACAGAATAGCATGTATTATGAATTGGATCACAGAACCTGGAGGTTCAACCAATTAACCAACCGAAAGTAACAGACTAAATGCTAAAGATCAATCAACAGTAGTAAGCATTCCATTACAGAGCATTCATCTCAAGCCCACTACACCACATTGCAATATGAACATATCAAATGCAAAGGAGTAATTAAATTGAAATACCGTGATACTCACGAAGCCGATGGCAATCAAAGCCACTGAGCAATCTGAGCAATGTGTGAGGGAAAGGGGCATCGGGGTCGACAACTCGGCATCTGTGACCTTCGGGCGTCGAGGGGAAGGACAAGCACGTAGCACTGGAGCAACAGGGTGATGTCGAAGGGGAGGCGCACCGGGCTCAGGGGAGGAGGAGGCGACGCGTTCTCGGGGGAGGAGAGGAGGCGGGCTCGGGGAGGAGGGGCGCTAGGTTCAGGGAAGCGACAGCTCGTGCTCGGGGAGGAGGCGGTGGGCTCGGGGGAGGAGGCGTGCCGGGCTCGAGGAGGAGGCGACGTCGAGGACAGTGGCAACGGGCTCGAGGAGGAGGCGGCATCGAGGACGGCGGCGATGGGCTCGGGGAGGAGGGGCGCCGGGTTCGAGGAGGCGACAGCTCGTGCTTGGGGAGGAGGCGGCGGGCTCAGGGGGGAGGCGACGTCGAGAACGGCGGCGATGGGCTCAGGGGAGGAGGGATGTTAGAGAAACTTAATCATTTAAGTGGGGGGCGTGGCAAACCCAAGAGTCCGAATATAAATAGGGTTGGATATCACAGACAGTTCCAATAAATAACCATCTGTGATATGTTATGTGTCACAGACGGTTTGTAGATGAAACCGTCTGTGATAGATGATGTATCACAGACGGTTTGTAGATGAAACCGTCTATGATAGATAATCATAGACGGTTTGTCCTAAGGAACTGTCTGTGATATTCTTTTGTATTGCTAAATCTATTTCTATTTATTGGCTAGCCTCAAGAAATGCTAGCCATTCCCTCTAAAACAAGTAGAAACACAACAAGTACATATATACATCCTATTCACATTCATTTCAGAAATAAGCACATCCATTTCACAAATTCAGATATGACACGTTCTCATATACATAAATGCAAATTCACATATGACACGTTCTTATATACATAAATGCAAATTCAGAACATATGACACATAAACATTTCATTCATCATTCCACTTGCTTATCTCCTTTAAAAATTATCCCTTCATGATGATCGACATGTATGTAGCTAGTTTCGTCACGTTGTTCTTCCTCGACCCTTATGTCGTTTCCGAAAAGAGGCAACTCGTCAAATTGATTGTATTCTTTCTCGATCACTACATTCTCAACTCCGACAATCCTCCTTTTTCTGTGAAGAACTACGTGATGCTTCTTATTTGCATGGTCAGTTACATAGAAGACTTGAACAACTTGGTTAGCGAGTATGAATGGTTCGTCTTTGTATCCGACACGTTCAAGGTCCACGATAGGGACGCCGTACCTGCCGACCTTCACCTGTGGGAGATGGACCCAACGACACTGAAATAGGGGGATCTTGAAAAGCACGTAGTCAAGCTCCCAAATATCCTCTATGAACCCATAGTAGGAGCTCCTCAACCCATCGGTACTAAACGCATCTATGCGGACACCGTTGTTCTGGTTAGTGCTCTTTATATCCTGAGCCTGCGTATAGAATGTGTACCCATTTATGTCGTATCCTTACTATGTCACAATTATAAAGGTTGGCCCTTTTGCCAACCATGTCAATGTATCACTTGACGATTTCCTGGCGAGTCGCTCCTTCAACCGTTGGTTGAATCAACTGTTGTGCTGTCTCGTGATCCAAACATCCAGTCGCTCCGGATTCTGTTGCCGAAGCACATCCTTGTGCTGGTCGATATACGGAGACACTTCAGTCATGTGTTGGAAGACCGTGAAATAGTCTTGAGCATACGCTCTTATCTCTGGAGTGATTACTTTCCTTCTGATGGTCCCGATACCCTTGAGCCTCCCCTCATGGCGAGATTGAGGCACACCTATTGGTTCGACCTGAGCCATGTAATCGACGCTGAACTCAATGACCTCTTCAGTTGCATAACCTTCGACGATGCTGCCCTCTAGCCAAGATCGATTCCGTATATAGGGCTTGAGAATTCCCATGAACCTCTCGAACGGGTACAAGCTACGTAGGTACACGGGCTCGCGCATCTTTATATCCCTCACAATGTGAACAATGAGATGGACCATGATATCGAAAAATAATGGAGGGAAATACATCTCAAGATGACATAGAGTCATCACCACCTCATCCTGCAGAGCATCTAGTCCTTCGGGATCGATGACCTTTTGAGCAATTGTGTTAAAGAAATAACACAGCCTCATGATTGTCTCTCGGACCCTGATCGGCAAAATACTTCTAATTACAACAGGGAGCATCCATGTCATCAGCACATGACAATCGTGAGACTTCATGTCAATTAACTTCAAATCTTCCATCGAAACAAGTTTTTTCATGTTGGCAGAGTAACCGAACGGAACTTTCACACCATACAAGCACTGGCACAGTTCAGTTCTCTCAGCCTTGGACAGAGTGTAACAAGCAGTAGGAAGGTACGTTCATCCTTTATTGGTCTTTGTCGGTGCTAACTCAGGTCTGATGTCCATATCAACCAAGTCAAGCCGTGTATTGACACCATCCTTTGTTTTGTCACGAATGTTCAGTAAGAGACCAATCAAGCTGTCACATACATTCTTCTCTACGTGCATAACATAGATACAGTGGTGAACTTCTAGGTACTCCCAATAGGGTAAGTCCCAAAATATTGATCTCTTCTTTCAGATGTTCTTCTTACGGGTCCTCGATTTACGTCCCTTTCCGAGCACAACATATAAATCTTTAATCGTATCATAGACCTCTTTTCTGCTTAAATGCCTTGGAGCTGAACTGTCCTCCTTCTCTCTGTCAAATTATTTCTTCATCCTGCGGTATGGGTGAGCCCTCCGGAGGAACCTACGGTGCGCATATACACGGTTTGCGCGAGTGCTTCAGCCACAGACTCTCGGTATCAACTAAGCAGTGAGTACATGCTTTGACCCCTTTTGTACTCTGGCCTGACAAGTTAGCAAGGGCGGAATAATCATTTATGGTGCAGAACAACAAGGAGCGTACAGTGAAGTTCTCTCATTTGTATGTATCCCATACTTGTACCCCTTCGATCCACAGTATTTTTAGATCTTTCATCAATGGTGCTAGGTACACATCAATATCATTCTCAAGTTGCTTCAGCCCTTGGATAAGTATCGACAGCAAAATATACTTCCGCTTCATACACAACCAAGGAGGAAGATTGTAGATACAGAGAGTCACGGGTCAAGTGCTATGTCGGCTGTTTATGTTACCGAAAGGATTCATTCCATCTATACTCAATCTAAACCTTATATTTCTTGGTTCTGCACCGAAGTCTGCAAACCTCCTATCGATGTTTCTCCACTGGGTGGAATCAGCAGGGTGTC
Organism: Phyllostachys edulis; assembly: GCA_036346405.1. Classification (NCBI taxonomy): domain Eukaryota; kingdom Viridiplantae; phylum Streptophyta; class Magnoliopsida; order Poales; family Poaceae; genus Phyllostachys; species Phyllostachys edulis. The sequence continues at coordinate 70,180,560 of CM070549.1, forward strand.
TTAACTTTCCATCCTCCTTACGCTCCTCCGAGTGCCAATGCAGCAGTTTTGCCTCCTTTGAGTTCGCAAAAAACTGCTTCAAACGGGGAATTACAGGAAGGTACCACACCACCTCAGCAGGAGATCCTTTCTTCCCCTTGATTCCCTCGCCATCATCTGATTGATTCTTACGCTTGTATCGGGATACGTTGCATACCAGATATACATGCATGTTTGCATACTCTTCATGGTAGAGGATACAGTCGTTCGGACATGCATGTATTTTTTTCTACTTCCATTCCCAATGGACAAAGAACATTCTTGGCTCTGTAGGTGGTTTTGGGCAACTCGTTTTCATCCAGAAGCATGTCCGCTAAGAGACCTAATAGTGCCGTGAAACTCTTGTCGGACCAACCGTTGCTTGCCTTCAATTTCAGCAGTTCAAACACGAATGACAACCTTGTGTATTCCGGCTTGCAGCTCGGGAACAAAGGCTTCTCCGAGTCCTCCATCAAGCTCTCGAATTTACCAAACTCTCTCTCACTCTAGTTCATACAGATCGCTGGCATCTCGATCAGATTGTCATCGTCTGACCTATCTAAATCGAAACCACAATCGACATCATCTGGCGGCATATCGTTGACTTCGTCTGCGATGTCGTTATTACTACCTTCCTATATAATCTGCTCTTCACCTTGACTGGTCCAACGTGTATACCCCTTTTTGAAACCCCTTCAAATCAAATGTGCTTCGATCTGTTCTTGGTGACTAGGGCTGAGGTGGTAGACACGCGGTACTGACTGGGATGACATGCGGGAAACAATGAGCGGCGGCGGCTCTAGAACCAAGGGATGACGGTGAGCGGTGGTGCTACTCTGACAACTACGAAACTGGTGAATGATGATGACTCAGGGGGCACGAAGGGGTGCAAAAGAACGAGGACGCAATGGCGAACTCACCGAGTCTTGTGCCAAGATGAGAGAATGGATGCGACCCACAGTGAGGAGGAAGCAGCAACGGGCTTCAGTCTTCGACGACAAGGTCTATGTTCTACATGAGGACTTAGCACTACTACAGAAAAGGTATTCACAAACGGTTCAAAAACGTCATCACAGACGGTTTCGTGAGCCGTCTGAGTTTATGGGTCAGTGATGACATGAGGTCATCACAGACGGTTTTGAACCGTCTATGATGCATACTTTCACAGATGATTTGTGGCTGAAACCGTATGTGATAAATACATATCACAGACGGTGTGTGGATGAAACCGTTTGTGGCTGAAACCATCTGTGATGACTTTTCTCTATAAAGCCCCAAGCAGTGGCTGCTTGTGCCATTAAATCCAGCATCATATATATATTATATATATATATTGTTTGTAGTCTCTCAGCCACTTTGGAGGGATCATCCACACAGCATGAGAAGGATAAGACAGTAGCCACGGGCAATCTCATTGAGCCCCTGCAAGTTTAAAAAGTATGGATGCAAAGAGAGCGTTAGGACATCCAATTACCTAGATTGGACGTCGCTATGTTGAAAGAATTAATAGTTGATCTTGTGAGTACTCCAACTGGGAAGTGGCATCATGTATTAGCAACTAACCATTCTTGGGCATGTAATCGTCTTTAAACCCAACAAGAATACCAAGCAACCATTCTCATATTTCAAAAGAATTCTCAACTTGTTGCTTGGTGTTCTTGTTGGCTTTAAAGACAATTACATGCTCAAGAATTGTTGGTTGCTGATAGATGATGCCACTTCCTAGTCGGAGTAGTTGCGCATCAACGTCACTTTCTGAACATAGCGACGTCCAATCCAGGTAATTGGATGTCCTGACGCTCTCCTTGCATCCATACTTTTTAAACTTGCAGGGGCTCAATGAGGTTGCCCGTGGATACTGTCTCATCCTTCTCATGCTGCGTGGACGACCCCTAAAGTGGTCAGACTACTTAATAATATATATATATATATATATGATGCCGGTTTTAATGGCACAAGCGTACCACCGCTGGAGACTTTATAGAGAAGAGATTATGAATGGAATGGTAGGGCGTGCACAGTGCAAGAGGTAGGAGAACTTGACCAAGATGAACAAGGGGACTATTAATATGAACTAATTATCAATTTAATTTCAGCATAAGACTATTGACATCATTACATCACGAGCAAGGGACTATTAATATCAACTAATTATCAATTCAATTTCAGCATAAGACTATTGACATCATTACATCACGATTGCAAGGGACTATTAATATGAACTAATTATCAATTCAATTTCAGCATAAGACTATTAACATCATTGCATCACGAGCAAGGGACTATTAATATGAACTAATTATCAATTCAATTTCACATCGGACTATTAACATCATTGAGCAGTTCATCAGCAAGAGAACAAGACCAAGGGTGTCCAAACCCACCACACCAGTAGTAGCCCTCGGCATCCATCGCAGAGCACTAGCCATTTTCATCACAGAGCAAGGAGGGTAGAGACAGAGAGGGAGTAAGGTAGGTTGATACCTTAGTACAGCGCAACCACGGTGGCGACCCCACCACCAGCACAACCCTCATCTATCTCCTTCACCTTGCATAAATCACACAAACATCAGGACACAACTTAAGGCTCAAGCATAAAAATCAAACTCAACAAAAGACATTAAGATAACAGATCTAGAGGAGAATAGAGGGAGGATGGGAAAAGCAAAGCCCGGCCAAGGCCCTAGCGGGGCGCAACGGGGTCGGGCGGCGACGACGACGGGGTCGAGCGGCGGCGTCAAGGTGGGGAGGGGAACAGAGTAAATGCACTAGGGAGTGACGAGTTAGGGCGGGCGCAAACCCTAGCGGAGCTGGGGAGTGACGAGAGTTAGGGCGTCACCGTAGTTGTGGCACAATAGTGACCTTTGCAAAAGACACTCTTATCGTCATTTAGTGTCTTTTGCAAGGTCACCGATGTCTCTCAACCGTCGGCAACAGGAAGAATGGCGGCGTCGGCGGCAGGTCACTTTCGGGTGGGGAGAGCGGACGAGAGTAAGGCACTGGGAGTGGCGAGTTAGGCGCAAACCCTAGCGGCGGTGGGCTCCTACTAATAAAGAGACTTATCACAGACGGTTCTATTATGGAACCGTCGGTGATAATATCCTGACGGTTCCATAATGGAACCGTCGTGAAATGGTTTTTTCTCAAGTATATTTATCTTGTATATACACTTACATGATATGAAGAAATTACATGTTTATATTAAAAAAGAGTAGAAACCTATAATTAAACAAATTTTTTTAGTAGCGGAGGTAGTGCTATCTCCATCTTCAATACTTCATAAGCGATGGTGTCGACATCGGACGGTTCTCGATCATCGAGAACGAAGCTCAAATCGTCCACCCATTGGCCGCTCGTTCGAAAGTGTCTCCAAGACCCTCAGATCGTTGAACCAAGAAGAATTGAGCCCATAGGCTCTCTTCCCTTGCTTGAGGGGTCTCGGCCTGGTCGACTCGGTTGCCTACCACCTCGATTACGCAGTCCAAGTGACGGCAAGCCTCCTAAAGATGTGCAATGTCGTTTTGGAGAACCACGTCGATGACGCGGTAAACTCGTCGAAAGTGGGAGATCACCCGGAAGACACGGCGGAGGAGGATGTCAAGACGGCGGAAGGTGGCCGTCATCTACTCCGGCAAATTCTCGGCCGACGTGGGAGTGAAGACCTTTGTTGAAAAAGTGTTCTTCCGCAAAGACGGTTCAACGTCTGTGAGAGAGGTGCTCGTACAATGCAACCGGAGTAGGCCATCAATGCGGCGACAAGGAAGAGGCGACCATTTGTTTTTTATAAGTATGTGGGGATGATCACATCTTCGATGGCGAGATGATCCTTTTATAAAACAAGGTATAAATTCGGGCGTGAGGCGAAGAGACGCGTTAGGGGCGAAGCGGATCGATGCGACAAAGAGACGCGCATCGGGCCGAAGTGGATGGCGGCGAAGAAGAAAACGTGCGCATTGAATCATGGCGATATTATCACGAGATGGTTATAACAAAAACCATCGTGGTATGTGGTAATATCACGAGCGGTTATTGTTAGAACCATCCGTGATGTTTCCTGACGGTTCTTTGTTGAAAACCGTCTATGATATGTAGAATTATCACGAGCGGTTATTAACAAGAACCGCTCAGGATACTTCACTGACGGTTTTCAACATGAACCGTCTATGATATTACCTCTTCACGAATGGTTTTTAGCGCAGTAAGTAACACAGACGGTCTCTAAACCAAAACCGACTGTGATTGCATGTAATTCAGACGGTTTTGGTTAACCGTCTATGATGAGGCGTCCAGTATTAGCGTTTTTGTAGTAGTGTAGAGCTTCACAATCTAATTCATAGGCGTGTGTTGCTGACATGTGCGTGTGCGTGTGTTACGTGTGTGTAGTGCCCATCAATGTTGTACCTACAAAAAAAGGAGAAAATTGCATTGTAGGTCTCTGAACTTGCGAGGTTGTGTTACTTAGCTCCCTGAACTTGTATTTTACTTTCTCAGTCCCCTAAACTTGCGAGGTTGCCACTTAGCTCACTGAACTTGCATGTTACTTTCTCAGCCCTCTGAACTTGCGAGGTTGTGCCACTTAGCTCCCTGAACTTGCGTTGAATCGAACTCCCTGGACTCGTCGCCGTCCCGTTCCGGCCGTGTTCATCGTCCCCATCACCTCACGCCGATAAAATTAGATTCTTCGGGTCCAGGAACGCACCATGCTCGCGTCTTTGCTGGAGCTGTACCATC